>CAOKZL010001214.1:0-600000 GCA_948472985.1 Iguana delicatissima | reverse complement strand
AGGGGAATGAAAAGAGTGCTGCACCATCATCCCTCCTTTCCTGTTTTGCTTGGGCAGCAATACCTGGTAGAGTCAAAATGCACAGGAGAGGAGGATAAGAAGAAACTGTAGAAACATCTATTTGTGTTCCTATAGATCAATGTTTCCACAGCCCCCTCCCTTCCTGTTTTTCCTGGGCAGGGAGAATGCTCCTCCTCCCTTTCCTAGGTTTTTAGTGTTTTTGCTGGTATATAAGATTCATCCCATTTCAGAGAGTATTTTTTAGGAAAAAAAGTGCATCTTATATGTGAGGAAATATGGTATGTGGGACTTCGAGGTTGATTCCAGTTGGAGACATAACACAGTTTTGAGCCCCCAGCTCCACTGAACAGGTGGTAAGAAAGAAGCATTTACACCCATTGCAGATGTACCCTACTCCTGCTATCATATGTGATGAACAGATTTAGAAACTTCTCATCATGCTTCAGAAGCCTTAGGATATATCAGAACTCCTCTCTCACGATGAAATGGAATCAAAAGAGAGGAAAGACAAAGCAATCAAATGTCTTGTGTGCCCCCCATCCCAATAATTCTTGCCTTTGAGGACAATGATGAATTTATGTTTCACCTGCATGTTTCCCTCTTTCTATCACATTCCAGTAAAATATCCGTATGAAAAATGGCTCTAAACACAGTAAATTCCTTTAACAAAGAAGCATCAGCATCCTGCCAGGCAGCAGATTCTTACCTTAATGAATTAATGTACGCTATGCTTCACTTTTATATGGACATCTGCTCGGTTGATTCTAGCCATTTTAAAAGCTTGTTCGCAGATGCCAGAGGCAGACAGCTCCTATCTCTTGGGGAGTGTATGGGAATTTTCTTTCCATTTTATGAGCAGCTCAGTCCCATGCCCATTTACTTGGAAATAAGTGCTGCTTTGTTCAGTGGGGCTTACCCTTTGATAAGCATGCATAACATTACAGCAGCACTCTGTGAGGATCCTAACAAATATTTTCCATACATGTGGACAAATGTTCTTCCTTATAGTGTAAAAGAGGCATTAAGTGCTTGGACTTCAGCTGATTTACACCATTCATTTCAAGGCTGCATCAGTCTTGTAATCTATCCTGAAATTTCCTAGCACTAGTAACAAATCTTGAGAGATGAAGTAAGTTTGAAGTTGTTCTGGGGGAGAATGTTGCAAGAAGTGAGTACCAGGTGGCAAGAATTCAGCATTCAATCATCTAAATTGGATACAGATTGATATCTTCCAACATTTGATAGGAGGAAATTGGTACACTTGGTTGTTAAGTGAGCTAACCATTTGTATGATAGTGAGGGAGCAAAGTGAGCAAATAGCATTTCCCAGAAAAGGTGGATGGAAGGGAAAGAAATACCCAGAAGAAAGAGGATAATAAAAATCTCAGCCTAAAAGTAAAACAGCATCCAAGGTAAGTGAGAGACCATCTTGTGCCTCTGACACACAATCTTTAAGATCAGTCTAGTGTTGCTTTTAATGACATGTTGTCAACTTCCTTCTGTCCTTCTTTCTCTGAAGCATCTGAAGAAGCATTTTTGATGATTACCCTACTTTGGTGATGGTAGTTCACCTCCTTTAACTCTTTTAAATGTTAAACCATTCTGTTAGTTCTGATGTTTGTTTACTGATCACAAAAGGTTAAGAGGGATTACTGGAGCCAAGTAGATCCTATAACTCACATATTTGATCTGTGATAAATGTAGGTTCTTGGGGGTAATACCCTTCATTACCTCTTGGAGGTAATACCAGGTTTAGATCTAAAACAATGGAAGAGTGCCAGGATGTGGTTGCATCTAGGATGCAAATAACCAGAGGGGAAAACTTGTCAACCCCCTGATGTTGTTAATCTGCACTTCCTGTTGTCTCTTATCACTGACTATGCTGGCTACAGCTGATGGGAGATGCAGTCCAAAAACATTTAGAAGGCCACATATTTCCCAGCTCAGCCTTAAGGAGACAGAACATCAGAATGGTTAGAAACATTTGAAAATGTTTTTAAAATTATTGATTCAATAATTATTGATTCAAAATTATTGAAATTATTTAAAAAATGATTTTTTTTCAAGTGCTGGGAAACCTTGATGAGAATTTAGAACTGAGGCAGTTCAGGATTTATTCCTGTGCAAAATTCACACATGGCTGTTTTGCACAGAAAACAGCATTTTCTGCACAAACAATTATTAATTGCTTCCTTTAAGAAGAATATTACTGAAGACTTACATCCCTCCAACGAGAGCATCTGCATTTAAAGCTATGAGTGCCTCCACATTGTGTTCATATTTAATTTATTACATTTCTGTTGCAGATTTTCACTAAAAATAGCATTCAAGATGGGTAAAACATCACTTTTTTTAGAAAATAGAACCTTTTAAACTGTTTTTTAAAACTTATTTCAAACTGTTAAAATCAGTGCAATAATCAGTAATAATCTAGCCTTCTTCTCCATTATCTCAGTTGTTAATTATTGAGAACCCAGAACATGTTTTCTTGAACCCTTCACAATATTATTTTCCTTGTTGTTGTGGTTTCTTTTGAGAGTGCTGGGTTCTCCCATTTTTTGAAAACATCCACAACCATTGCATGAAATCCCTTTACATGCAACCTGACTAGAACAACTATTGCTGCAGGTGTGGAGGACCGATTACTGCTTGGTTGATGGACTGTGACCTGTAAACAGTAATGTTCTGAATTACCAGTCCAGTAGTCCTATTTTCAAGTGAACTTGGAGAAAATGGACCAAAACTGCTTCTGTAGAAGAACTTATGCATGCATAAAGAGACCAACAGAATTCTAGCCGTAGTCTGTCCTTCGATTAGGTGGTAGAAGGGAAACCTGATGCATTAGATTCATTAGACCTTCCATAGTTCTGCCTTTATTTTGCCAGAATGCTGTACAACATTGGGTTTGTTGATTTACTTGTGTGAAGTGATAAACATTGTAGTAAAAGAGGAGGAAGAAGAGAAAGAAGAGGGGGAAGAAATCGTCATCATCATCATCATCATCATCATTATCCAAAACTGCACAAGAAGATCTTAATTTCATAACTATGATCACTTCAGGATGATGTATAATTACTCCATGATTGCTTTATTGTAGTGTTTTACCACTGCGCACTGTTACCAAAGAGGTAAAATGAAAAGGAGTAAAAAACTGTAACAAACTATACATGTTCCAACTGTATAATTAAGTTTAGAAAATTTCCCAGTTAAAACTTGAGTGAAGGAGGAGCAGCTGAGTTGAACTGATGGAACAATAAAAGAACAGAATAGAAAAATCTGTTTTTTAAAAAATTCCTAGTTATTGATTCTCATTATAGATTTATGAGGATCTTATTTAATGCTAACATATCAGTGTGAGATCCAATATTGCATTTATGGGCAGTCTGTAAAATGCTTTCAAAAATTACCCAAGATTGCATGTGGCATTTTTTTCTTCATTTACATGACATTAGAACAGATTCAGCTTAATAAATTACATTTGACAGATGATTAGCCTATAATGTGGTGCAATCACTTCTGGTGTTTGAAAGAAAAATGGAAAATGGACAGAGTATTTAACTTTGACAGATCTGCTGTGTGTATGATGGGCAGTGGCTTTACCCTCAGAGATATTACAACATGGGAAAGGATCCATGGAGTGATTCTATTGCTGTCTGAAAATGGTGCAGGGGAAAGCTAGGAAGTTCATGTCACAACAAAAGATGATAAGGCCTGGAACAGAAGGGAGAAGTCTGACAGTAGTTCTCCTAGTTTCCAATGGAAGTATGGGGGCTGATTGATTGATCCTGATTTTTTTTTTATAAAAGGACTCTGATCCCAGTAATTTTGTGAATGGAGGCATTAGAGAAGGAGGAGATCTAAGCAAGTGTGTCAGCAGGCAGGCAAGCAGGCAGCCAGACATATAGGCTAGTAATTGGCTTGTAAGAATTTTAGAGGAATGATAGAGGGATCTATAGTGCTATGTTGTGGAAATGCACGATATGCAGTCCAGTGGTCCCTGCAAGACTTTAAGAGCAACCCCCAGAGGAGCTCTTTCCTCCTCCCCTCCCCCAGTTTCTCTAGCACTAATTTCTCACTAGTTCTGTATGTGTTATTCTATTAGCAGTGAAGAATGTGCAATCTGTTTTGGAATCACTGTGGGAGGTGGCAAAAAAAAAAGTTTTTTGCTCTCTTCCACAGAGGAAAGGAATGTTGGCTCTTTCACAATGCTCAGTTCTAATGCTATATCCCACTTTAACTTCCATGGCTGCATCCTATGGAATCCTGGGGCTTGTAGTTTGGTCTGAGCTAATAGAAGAACTCTCTAACTGAGAATTCTGAATGCCCTCCCTAAACCAAGCATCCTAGGGTTACACAAGATGTAACCATGGCAGTTAGAGTGGAATCATAGCACATAACTGTGCAGTGTTAAAGGACAAAAGGACCTTAGTTTATATTCCTTGGGGGTGGGGGAAAGGTATCTTGACTCTTGAGACATTCTGCTGAGATCGGAAACAGTTGTGAGCTTCTCCCCAGTTTAGGACTCTGGCGGGAGGAACTGTTTCTGCAAAACTGTTGTTGTTATTGTTTCTGACTTATGGTGACCCTAAGGTGAACCATGATGGGATTTTCTGGAGCTGAGTGTATGTGATGTACTCAAGGTCACCCAGTGGGTTTCCATGGCTGAAAGTGGAACCAAACTCTTGTCTCTAGGTTTGTAGTCCAATGCTCAACGACTACGTCACACCGACTTTGTAGAATTGAATTGACCTCTGGTTTATAGGCTTGAAAGGGTCTGCATTGAGCAGGAGCTTTGGTTTACAGATAGGGAGATGTTGCGTGAAGATCTTTGTAGTTTAATACTAGCCCCACCCACTTTGCTTTGACCCCATCCTTTGTCCTTAGCCATACTTATTGTTGGAATGTGGTCCCTGTGATCACTTCCAAATTGGAATTAGACCCAAGGGCTGAAAAAGTTTTCCCACCCTGCTTGTAGTGATTAATTCCCTTTTGAGGATCATTTCATGAAAAACATTTTAGTCCTGTTCCGCCCTTTGTAGGATGTCACATGTGGGGGGGAAAAGGGTTCTATAGGGCTCTTGGATAAGGGTGGGAAGAGGAAACAAGAGTCCTGTTTAGAGTTGTATGTCTTACTCTATGTAGAAGGTGTGTTGAAACAAATTAATGTTCAAATTGACTAGTTATAAGCAGGATGCCTTGGATATAATTGCCAACATGGTAGTCCAGAAAGGAACTGTCTGCAGTGTCAGTAACTGATGGAACTGCCAGCCTTTTTTTCCACACCTGTTTCTGTGCCTTTTGATGGAAAGTGAGTGCCATGAATTAGTCTCAAAGAGCCCAACTGAAAACCAAAGATAACAGCTTAGGGAAACAAATTAAAAAGGTTCACTGTATTCCAAGGGAGAGCTGAGAGAGAATTAGGGGAAAGAGGTGGAATAAAAAACTTTGGTTAGAATATCAATTTGTATCACAGGGGTTAGGCTGGGTGAAGGAGAAAGATACATAAGGTCACCCTACTGCTACCAGTCCATGTAAACATTCTTGACTCTTTAGCACTTTTTCCTGACTTCCCAGAGTGTGTCATTTGTGGGTTGTGCTGAGGCAGAGATAGGCAGGCACCACCTTCTCTACTCCAGAAACTTTTTCCTTCCTATGAGCCTGTAAAATTTTTGTGTGATCTGAGGAAGAGTAAGAAAAACATCCAGTAAGGTTCCACATGGTTGGCTGGCAGGAGGGACCATGGAAGCCAAAGACCAAGGCATCACTCTTCTTTGTATGCTGGTTAAATGCCAGGCTCTGACTCTCCTTAGAAGTCAGGTTAGGAGTTTCATCCCCTGCTTCCTTCCTTCTATTCAGAATTTGGATCTTTCTTTTATGTCCCATTTGAATCTGTACTACATCTTTACTTTTTAAGCATGGGGCACAGATTCTGTTAGAGGGATACAATCAAACCTGATTGGAAGTCCCTTTATGGGACCTTAGGGTGTGGGCAACAAGGGTCATGCCCAGCTTGGGGTCGTATGGCTCTGTTCCACCTCTGAGTGGCAGGGGAACCACACAGTGGCTTCTACCCATGTGGAATTCCACATTTGCCATTCTGGAGGTATGCCTATCAGGCAGGCTGGATGACTCAGTTGTCATACTCAGCAAACAGGCTGGGTGTTTGGTTTCATCAGTCAGGAGGTGGGCCAACCAATGCATGGGCACATCTATGCTGGGGCTGAATCTCTTTGGCTGTAATGAATAAAAGTTATGGCTTGTTTTATCCCAACAAATGTTGTTTATGTCATTATTGCCAGACAGAGACTCAGTTACCACTGAGACTGCAAATGTTGCTCTCTTCTAACAACTGTAACAACAGCTATGTTGTTCTTCTTGTTCTTGCTGTTGTGTGCCTTCAAGTCATTTCCAACTTATGGTGACCCTAAGACAAACCTGTCATCGGGTTTTCTGGGGCTGAGAGTGTGTGAAGCATCCAAGATCACTCGGTGGGTTTCCATGGTTGAGTGGGGAATCAAATTCTGGTCTCCAGGGTTATAGTCCAGTGCTCAAACCACTACACCACACTGGCTCCCAATAAAAGCTATATTCTTCCTAAAAATGGAACTATCTAAATATTCTGGATTATAATTCCCAAAGTTCCTAGACATGTTGGCTGGGCCTGGTAGGAGCTGTAGTTAAAAACATTGAAGGTAATATACCAGGGAAGATGCTGGACAATGATGAGGCTTCTCTTTAGCTCTTGTAACTTGAACTCAAGTTCCATTTACAACAGCAAGACAAGCTATCTATCCAATAATACTCAGTATGCATGTTTATTTGGAATATACTCCACTGATTTCAGTATGTTTACCCACATGTATATGTACCTACTTGTGAGTATAACTATTTACTGTAGGATGAGTTCTCATACCTGTAGCCATCACTTGACAATTGTAACACCAAATGTTATATGCAACCAGCATTTCAGATAAACCGTATAGATTGGTTTTGTAGCACTTGGCAGTGCTTCAAAAAGAATATTTAAGCCAGAAATTCGTTAGTCATAAGAGGATCCTTGAGCAATAAGACATTCAGGAACAAGATATTGAATTTTCTATATACTTGTATGACTCACCTCTAAGAGATCATCCAGACATTCAGCCCAGCCCATGAAAGAAAGAAGTGTTGACCATGTGACTGTGCTGTCTAGTTTCAAACCGTATGTTTCCTCACAAACATATTCAAGATGAGAGATTTCCTTTCAAACCATCTGGGTCCTTAAGAAAACACTTCACTGTTTTTCAGTGTATGTTGCATGCTTTATTTCCTCAAGTGGTTGTTGCTGATTTTGCACTACCACAGAGGCTGATATTGGAAACATCCTACATATTTAAGTGAGGAATTCAGCAATTTCACTCTTCAACAATCTTGGTCTAGTAATGCAAAGTAAAGTGAAAAAAAAGAGAGATCCTTCTTAATCTGTCCCAAACCAGGGGCCCTTTCAGATGACATGAGTGTAGCAATGGAATTCTGCTTTAACTGCCATGGCAACATCTTATGGAATCCTAGGATTTGTGTTTTCGGGAAGGGTATTTAGAATTTTCAGCCAAAGAGCTCCACTAGCTCTCCTCCCCAAACTACAAACCTTAGGATTCCACAGGAAAGCAGCCATGGCAGTTAAAATGGAATCATATTGCTACAATTGTGTGGTGTCTGAGCACATTCCAAGAAAGGAAGCTGGAGCAGGGAGGAAAAAGCCTTCTTAGCTTCTCCTGATCACAGCTTTTTGTTAAAGCGGAGAAACTCCTATCTCTTGAGTTTCTTAGCTTGCTTGGCTATCTGCTGGCCTGATGCCACTCTGAGATTCTTTGCACGTAAATGATTTGCTTCAGTAGTTAGGAGGAGAGAAACCACGTTGCACAGTCCCTGTTGATAAGGTTCAAAGTGGCTGCAGTTGCCAGAGAGGCACACATTGCTTTTCCTCTTTTTCTCTTCTCCCCCTCCACAGATCAGGAAAACAAAACAAAAAAAACATCTGTGGCAGAGAAGATCCTATACCTCTCACCAATGTTATCTACCTCTATTCATGAGTTAGGAGGAAAAAGGGGAGAGAAGAATTTAGGAATTTTTAACTCCTCTCAAAATGTCACCTGTGATCTGCTTTACTCACACTTGGAATTCCAAAATGTGCATTTGATTGTTCTTATTAAATCACTAAGATCTACCAGGAAAGGAGAAAACTGAAAGCATCGCTTGGTGCCTTTTGTGAATGTGTATGAAAAATCCCACACACACACTATGTAAAACTTCTTCCTTTCCTTCTCTCCTCCTTTGACAGAGCTTTCTATTTTTTTCCCTTTAATGCCACATCCAAATGACAAATGAATGATGTAAGAAACCTTACTTGAAAATATGTTCCACTGAAATCAATAAAATTTATTTCCATGTAAGTATTTGGATCAGAGTGCAAGTTAGAGCATCATTTTATTTGATGAGAACTGTAGCTCAAATTGGCATTAATACAGTGAATACACACTCCTCTCTCTTTCTCCCTCCCGCCCTCCCTCCCCACACATACTTTTCCAAAGAACTAGAAGAAGATATAAAGCATATAATAAAAGTGGAATAACTAAGTACCTGTGCTTTTTACTTTTTTGAAGAACATTAATAACAATTCTAATACAGTACACAAACAATATACACATCTGATTCTAGTAAATTAGTACTTTTACATAGACCCATGTGTGAAATTAGCCTTTTGAGCTGGTTCAAACATACAAGTGGGCCATATGGTATAGACCTCTAAGAGATTGCCTTGCAAGAAGAGCTATCATGTTCCAGCCCCACAGATCCAGCCATCCAATTTGCAGAATGTTATAATTATGCTTATTACTAATTTGCATTCTAATTATGCAAATTTAACACATTGATTATTACATTTCTTTCTACCACTGTGTTTCAGCCTTGGTACCATTTTTATAGTAGCTCCTCTTCTGTGAGAACTAATTAAGTAATGTTTATAGTTCTGGACTTGGAACAGAGAGACATAAATTCAAATCCTTGTTTGACTACCTCTTAGTATATCTATCTTACAAAGGTGTTGTGGAGATAAAAAGCAGGACAAGAACTACATAAATTGGTAAGTAGCAGTGTGGTAACTAACAGTAACCCCCAGCACCATCAACTTTTGTCATGGACAGGCATGTCCAATGCTTCTGCATTATTATTTTTTTACTAATGACAAAAGGTTGTAGATCCATGAAAAATTCATAGTAAGCCCCTGAAAGTGGCTGCCATCTGATTCCCAGGGGAAAATAGAATAGAAGAAAATAATTTGAAACTTACAAACTGCATCACCTACCCTTGTACATTGCCTCACCTTGTACCCACTTCTCTTGCTCTTTGCACCTTTCCACTATACCTCTCTTTTTTTTTCTTGCTTCACTCTGTGCCTTTACAATATGTCACTCTTTTACTCCATGGCTTCACTTCTCTCCCTTTCTTGGCTCACCTTGCACTTTTGCAATCATAGAATCATAGAGTTGGAAGAGACCACAGGGGCCATCAAGTCCAACCCCCTGCTATACTGGAACACACATCAGAGCATTCCCAGCAGATGGCCATCCAGCCTCTGCTTAAAAACATCCAAAGAAGGAGACTCAACCACACTCCGGAGCAGCATATTCCACTGCCAGACAGCTCTGACCGTCAAGAAGTTCTTCCTGAGGTTCAAGTGGAATCTCCTTTCCTGCAGCTTGAATCCATTGCTCCTTGTCCTAGTCTCTGGATTGGCAGAGAACAAACTCGCTCCCTCCTCAACATGACATCCCTTCAAATATCTAAACATGGCTATCATGTCCCCTCTCAACCTTCTCTTCTGCAGACTAAACATACCCAGCTCCTTAAGGCATTCTTCATAGGGCATGGCTTCCAATGTCCTCATCACTTGCATCTTGCACTCCAGTGTTGCTTCTCCAACCCTCTCTTCCCTCCTTGCCTTCTCTTGGGCTACTGTTCCTCTCTTGCACTTTCCATCACTCACACCTTCTCTTGCTCCTTGCATTCTCCCACTGCATCTCTCATTTCCTTCATTTCCCCCTCATCTCATGTTGCCACATTTGTCTTCTCTTCAACTCACCTGTTGCACCTTCTACTCTCCTTCCCTCCTCTGTTCTATTTGCCTTTCTTCACTTCCAGCCCTCTCTCTGCCACTCCATTTAATTCTGCTGCTTGCCTACACTGTAAAGAAGAAATAACTGCAAAAAACAGGACAGGAAAACAGGCATGTAGAGGCAGTGGTGACACTGCTGTTTCAAGACAAAGAAACAGGAGCAGAGGGAAATAAAGCAAAATAGAGGGAGCTAGCTGCAGGAGCAGAGGTGAGGATCGAAGGAAAGTTAGATGGAGAGAACGTAGCAATCATGGAAAAGGCTGTGGCTCCCTTGAAAAAGCCTTTTTTAAAAAATGTATTCTTGGAATCTAGGCCAAATAATAGCCCAAATGGTTACTGAGTGGTATACCTAAAAAAATTAGGTGAAATCTGGAAAAACTGGGAATTTGGCAACTCTGCTCCCAAGGAAACTATCAGTTGTAACTCAGATCCAGGTAAAAATAGAGAAATGCTAATAGCTACCTTGTCATGTTTTCAATGAAGGGAACATTGTGGGATGTAGCATATTTTGACTTCAGCAAGGCCTTTGACAAGATCCTCCATGGTAGTAAAACCTGGGCTAGACAATGCTACTGTTAGGTAACTGGTTGACCAACCAAACCCAAATGATGCTCACCAATGGCTCCTCTTCTTCTTGGGGGAAGTGATTAGTGGTGTGCCACAGGGTTCTGTTCTGGGCCCTATGCTATTCAACATTTTTATCAATGACTTGGATGAGGGAATAGAGGAAATTCTTATCAAATTTGGAGATCACACCAAATTAGGAGGAGTGGCTAATATGCCAGAGGACAGGATCAGAATTCAAAATGACCTTAATAAATTAGAGAACTAATAGAATGCATTTCAACAGAGAGAAGTGTAAGGTTCTACACTTGGACAGAAAAAAGAAATGCACAGATATAAGATAGGTGACACCTGGGTTGACCACAGGACATGTGAAAGGGATCTAGGAGTCTTAATAGACCACAAGCTGAACATGAATAATCAGTGGGATGTGGCAACTTAAAAAGCCAATGCAATGGGACTGCACCAATGGGAGTATAGTCTCTAGGTCAAGAGAACTAATAGTACCACTCTATTCTGCTTTAGTCAGACCTCACCTAGAATACTGTATCCAGTAATGGGCACCACAATGCAAGAAGGATATTGACCCCGACCAGAAGAGGCATGGATTTCTCAAAAGCCAGCATAGATTTCTCAAAAATAAGTCATGCCAGACTAATCTCTTTTTATGATAGGGTTACAAGCTTGATAGATGAAGGGAATGCTGTAGATGTAGCATGTCTTGACTTCAGTAAGGCCTTTGACAAAGTTCCCCATGACATTCTTGCAAAGACGCTAGTAAAATGTAGGCTGGACAGGTCTACTGTTAGGTGGATTGGTAATTGGTTGACCAACTGCACCCAAAGGGTGATCACCAATGGCTGCTTTTCATCCTGGAGAAAAGTAACTAGTGGGGTGCCACAGGGTTCTGTCCTGGGCCCAGTGCTATTCAACATCTTCATCAGTGACTTGGATGAAGGATTGGAGGGCATGCTGATCAAATCTGCAGATGATACCAAATTGGGAGGGGTTGCTAATACACCAGAAGACAGGATCAAAATTCAAAATGACTTTGACAGATTGGAGAACAGGGCCAAAGCTAACAAAATGAATTCCAACAGAGAGAAATATAAGGTCCTGCACTTAGGCAGAAAAAATGGAATCCACAAATATAGGATGGGGGGCATGTGGCTGGATAGCAGTATGTGTGAAAGGGATCTAGGAGTCTTGATAGATCACAAGCTGAACATGAGTCAGCAGTGTGATGCGGCAGCCAAGAAAGCAAACGCGATTCTTGGTTGCATCAGAAGAGTATGGTGTCTAGATCAAGGGAGGTAATGGTACCACTTTATTCTGTGTTGGTTAGGCCTCATTTGGAATACTATGTCCAGTTCTGGGCACTTCAATTCAAGAAGGATATTGACAAGCTGGAATGTGTCCAGAGAACGGAGACCAATATGGTGAAGGGTCTGGAAACCATGCCCTATAAAGAATGGCTTAGACAGCTGGGTATGTTTAGTCTGCAGAAGAGAAGGTTAAGAGGGGACATGATAGCCATGTTTAAATATTTGAAGGGATGTCATGTTGAGGAGGGAGCGGGTTTGTTCTCTGCCCTTCCAGAAACTAGAACAAGGAGCAATGGTTTCAAGCTGCAGGAAAGGAGATTCCACCTAAACCTCAGGAAGAGCTTCCTGATGGTCAGACCTGTCCAGCAGTGGAATATGCTGCCTCAGAGTGTGGTGGAGTCTCCCTCTTTGGAGGTTTTTAAGCAGAGACTGGATGGCCATCTGTTGGGAATGCTCTGGTGTGTGTTCCTGCATAGCAGGGGGTTGGACTCGATGGCCCCTGTGGTCTCTTCCAACTCTATGATTCAATGAGGGTGATCAAAACAGTAAAAGGCTTGGAAACCATGGTCTATGAGGAGCAGCTTAGGGAAATGGGTATGTTTAATCTGGTGAAGAGAAGGTTAAGAGGTGACATGATAGCTATGTTTAAATATTTGAAGGGATGTTATGTGGAAGGTAGTGCAAGCTTATTTTTTGCTCCTCTAGGAACTAGGACATGGAGTAAGGGCTTCAAACTTCAGAAAAAGAGATTCCACCTAAAGATTAGGAAGAACTTCCTGACAGTAAAAACAGTCTGGCGGTGGTGTGGTGGAATCTCCTTCTTTGGAGGTTTTTAAACAGAGGCTGGACGGTCATCTGTCAGGAATGCTTTGATTGTATATTCCTGCATGATAGGGGGTTTGGCCTGAGGGCCTTCCCAGTCTCTTTCAGCAATATGATTGTATTATTCTATAACAATCCAAGTAGGAATGCCCAAAGTCTTTAACATCTAGTTTCTAACATCTAGTACTTCCCAGCTTCACAATGCTGCTCTGTATTCATACCCTACAACATTTCACTGAAGAAAACCAGGACACGTGTGGCCCAGCAACATCGGATTGTGGCAAAAGTTATTAATGAGACGGCACACACTTCAGGAGAGATTGCAGCAGTTTGCTTTTGCCTGAGCTTACTGGGAAGCACAAGATTCTGCCTGTCCCCTTCTCTCCCACCTGCTGAGTTAACTGAGGGCAAACTACTTTTGCACTTAAGATAGTTTGCAGCAACTGAAGAAAGGTGAGGACAAAGGAGGGAAATGGGAGAAGGAGAGAGAAACATTTTAAAGTCACCTGAAAAATTGGGACAACAGAGAACAGTTGGAGGGTATGCAGGCTGCCAATATTCACTGGGAGCTTGGGAGCACATACCCAAAACTTGAGCTTGGAAAATTGACCTTTTTTTGGTCTTTAACCTCCCAAAATTCTCTAGCCAAGAAGACGACTATGCTAAAAATTCTGGGAATGATAGTCTTAATTTTTCCACTGTTTGCCTGTAACTATCATTTACCACAAGTTTTGGGACTGGAAGATCTTTTTTTAAAAAAGCACAATATTCTTTTTCATACATCTTGCCTTGGCCAACCATTATTTTCCTGGTTTTTCCACCCAGTGTGATAGGGCACCTGCCTTTCTGTTCATGGTAGCAATTGCAGGCTCACATCTTTTATTGAATAGCTGCTTCCTCTCTGTATGGCTCCAAATTAAGAGGTACCCTGGTAGAATATAATTCAGGTCAATGAAGCTGTGATTTATATAAACAGAAGTGATTTTTTGAAATTCTATCACTTTCCACCCCATCTTTTTTTTTTTTAAAAAAAATATGCTGTTCATATTTCATGAATCAATTATCTGAGGGAACATTTGTGAATTAAGCCCTTTAGACAATAAGAGAGATCTCCCTGTGGGAATCAGTTTCTCAATGCAGATTTTATTTTTTATAGATTTTCTCCATTTTTTCCCTGTTTGGTGTAGAGCTTCTTCCTGCGCTCACAGTCCCAGTCTCTCACAGAAGGAATCCCATATGCATATTAAATAACGATGGGCTGTGAAGGAGATGAAGCTCTCTTTCCCAGACAATTATTTTTAATTAATTTTTGGAGGCTCAAACTGTTTTTATCTTGGTCTGGGGAGGCTCACTTCTCTGGATGGTGAGAACCCTCATGTTATGATGATCGTAAAAGTACAAGTTCCCCTTTAATATTGGAGTACTTTGCTAAGGGCTTTTCATTTTAATTAATGTGAAGGCATGTATTTCAGGTGTGGATATATGCATAATATAAATTCTCTACGGTGGCCTACTTATAAGATGAATTCGTATTAATCTATGGCGCTCATAAAGCCAGTGTATTAGTCATACAAACCACGTGTCTTCTTACAAAAATACACAAAAGCAGTTGTTCTGTATAAGAGTACCTATATGTAAATGCCTACAGGATTAAACTAGCACGGTGTAGTGGTCTGAGCACCGGACGATGACCCTGGAGATCAGGATTCACTTCCCCTCTGGGCCATGGAAACCCACTGGGTGACCTTAGAAATATCACACACACTCAGCTCCAGAAAACCGCATAACAGGTTTGCCTTAGGATTGCCATAAGCTGGAAATGACTTGAAGGCACACAACAATGACAACAAGAGATCATCTATCCTACATCAGTATCGAGTTTCATACTATGCTTTAGTGTTGTGACTTCATCCAATGGAACCTTGGGATTTATAGTTCAGTGAGGTACTTGGAATTCCCAGGTAGACAACTCTAGTCCATCTCACTGAATAACAGTGCTCCTCACCAAAGTACAAATCCCATTATTTTGTGGGATGGAACCATGGTAGTGACATTGGTAGCAACATAGCTTTAACTGTATAGTGTAGATATACACACTCCATGGTCCCTTTTTTAAAAAAAAGGTAAAATTTCTTTAGAAACAGTAAATGAGAAACTCCTTGAAACTTGAGACTTTCCAGCTCACAAGAAAACAAGGAGTGATGGGGCTAAGGAGACCCCAACATGTAGCTAGGCCAAATTTTGGGTGCCATTTTAGAAAAGGTCTTTGTCTGTCATGTCCACTTTCCATATTTCTGGTTAGAAAAATGAGTCCATCCCGATAGAAGCACATGGAACACAGAAGTCTCTACATCCTTTTCTGAATCAGTGGTAAGTCAGGACAAATAAAAAGCCCTAAAGGCCTCCCAATCATATGAATCAGTCACTTCTATGTCTTGTTGTGCACCCCCTTGCAGTTCAGGCAGACAATCTAACCCCCGAGAAAATAGAAAACATAACCCAGTTTATGGACCTCCCATTATCAACAATGTGTGTGCCCTGGGTGGTAGTGAACTGTATAACATTTTGCAGTTTTCATTATCACACTAACCGGTTATTCATACTTGACGACTGGGGTAGGTGCCTGAAGGATGCCTGGTGAAAGCTGATGTCTATATAAGATATCTTACTCAGACTGGAAAGTTAATAGAAAAGGGTTAATCATTTAGTTAATTGTTGATAAGCTAAAAATATAATTCAATTGCATTCATGCTAGAAAGGTGAAATTAATATTACATTTATGTTAAATTGCCATTTAAATTTAAGTTAAATGTCTGTGCTAAAAGCCTTGTCAGACTACAACTGAAAAATGCCATCCATGATTTTACTTTCTTCCCCTCTCCCTTTAACATTTCGAATTTAGGAGAGAAATAAATAGCAGCATGAGTTTTTGAAAACCCCAGTTTTCATATACCCCACCCAAATCCCTTTACTCCATCACCTGCCCTTCTGATTCTCATCTCCTTATCTCTACTTTAGTTTACTATTTCCCTTTTAGATGCCAGCAAAAGGCTCTGAATTGAGAGCTTCAGTAGTCAGTTTCTTCAGACTGATGAAGCTTGTTTTGTATCCAGTGTAGAACACAGGGGGACCATCTGGATGACTTTTTATATGCTAAACATGACAATTTCCTAACCCTGATGGGCACATAAAAACTGCATACTTGGAAGCAGAAGACAGAGAAGCTCCATTTTTGCTGCAAAAACAAAACCAGGAGCACATCGCAGCACAGACCATAAACTGATAAGGTCAGATATGAGGAGCACAAGAAGGGAGCTGAGATATGCCTGGTGGAACTTTATATTTCACATGCTGCCACCATAATCTTGGAGCTTTGTTTTGTAAAAACACAAGAGAACTGGGCTTTCTAATGAAACGAGTGTGAAATGTAAGACATGTTAGCTCTTTAGCACTATCTAGATTTAAATTACTTGCTGTCTCTAGTCCAGCTTTACCGCGGACAGTTGTCCATTTGTGAGACAGAGAAATTGTGTTTTTTTTCACTTCTTGTTTGTGAGACAGTAAAATAAATTCTTTTGCATTTGGAAGCATAATCTTTTTTGCAAATTGCCTTCGCCACATAAAATCTCACTCCTAACGCCATCAGTGGGGTGGGACGTATTGTGTGAAGGGGAAGCCTGGCAGCATTGCTCCTAGGCCTGGCTGAATGGCTGCTTGGCTATAGGCCTGGGAATCTTGAGATGGCTAAGAATCTCAGCCATCAAAGCACTTGACTGAGATATCATGGGAAGGCTTGCAACATCACAAGTCCAATAAGATTTGCCTGGGATTTCTGTTGGCTTTTGTATATAGGCCTCCCAGCTTCCTGGATAGCCATTTTCAGCTAAATCTTCAGCATTAATATGTGCTTCTATTCATCTCAAACAATTATCCAAGCTTATTCTTGCCACCCTCAAGGGCCAAGAACGAAATTTTCTGTTTCCTTGTAGCATATATTTTTCCCCTTCCCTTAGATTTCACCTACTTCATGTGGGCCATCGTAGGTTCCATCTGTATTTTAATGTATAATGTATTTCATGTTGTTCGCCACCTCGATCCATGTGGAGAGGTGGGATAGAAATAAATATTATTATTATTATTATTATTCCATCTACACTGGGCTGGCTTAAGTTTACTTGTATCTGGCTTACTATAATGTTGTTTGGGGGCTGCTTTGACCATTTCAGCATGGGGCGAGGGAATTGCCCCGCGCTGCTGCTTACTGGATCTTTTGGCAGTCTGGTCCGGGGTGAGGAGGAGCAGTGCGTGGTCATCACTTTGCACTGCTCCAGCATCCAAAATGGTGGCTTCTGGTTGGTCGTGGGTCTCAACCAACTGCTGAAGCTCACCAGCCTAAAGCCTGCCCTCGGCAGATTGCAGGCTCGCATTGGTGTGAGCCTGCGAATCTGCACAAGAGAGCAGGCTCACAGTGGTGTGCTTTGCGCTTTTAAAAGACCAGAAAAATCAAGTCTTTCAAAAGCACGCTGGAGGACCACTTGGGGTCGTTCCAGAGCAGACTGAGGTGCAGATCTATGGTAAGTAGTCTGAACCCAGTCCGCTCCAAGGTGCACATGTCCTCCATGGAGGACGCACTGCACCGTTTTAAATACCCTGTGTGGAAATGGCCTTGGGTATGGGGAAAGAGAGGAGAATGCAGAATATTGTACAAATTAGGGGAAGCCTCAAGAAGTTGGAACAATTGATCAAGAGGAGCTAACTTGCAGTTTTGGGCATCTGTAGTTCTGTCACTGCTCTGCTGGACTCTTCTGATGGCTTCTCAGATTAGATGAACATCAGTAATTGTTAGCTATCATTTAACAGACCCCCAGTGGCCCTTACCTGCATTGGTCTGGATTACCTAGCACACTTTTTCTTTCTTTAATTGAGAAGTATTTTGATTTGCGAATAATATGCTGTTTAATAAAGTTGTGGCCCACATGAAGAGGTGAAATCTAAGGGAAGGTGAAAAATATATGCTACAAGTATTTTGATTTGCAAATAATATGCTATTTAATAAAGTTGTGGTCATCCATATTTATGTTATAATTTTGGTGCCTAGTCTCTCTTTCTTGGGTCAGCTTCACAAAGTGAGCAATAATAGGTGCTGCTTTGTTGCGTCAGCTTTTAAGAACATGATTCCTCTTCTGATGAGTTGTTCGCACCTTTTTAAAGAATCACCCAGTTGTTCCATGCTTGCTGTGTGTGCCTGCTTTGGTTCACAAAAGGAACAGACACAAGTTTTGTGCAGAGAGATATTTTTGCACTAATGGCAAAAATACTGCAAGGAAAAAAAAAAAAAAAAAGCACTCCTTGTTTTGTTCTCATAGTGGAGGTGAAAACTCCTACAGAAGCTGGCAATTTCCTGGCAGACTGTCTCATCATGGAAGCACTCTCTCATCAAGAATGAAACATGTTGTGAATGTTCTTCACATCCTGAATCTGATGGCATCTTGTCCAGTCCAAATCCATTGTAGAAACAAAGATGCAGAAGATTTAGATTTTGCATGCCATTTTGGAGCTAACCAAGTGGCATTTAGGAACTCAGAAGTGTCACATTTCAATGATAGATTCCACATTTCTCGTTAAAATATACAAACAGAATAAAGCTATGGAATGTACCTTGTGAATATTGTGTGAACAGGACAGATGGCTGAATTCAGTTTCACCATCTGCTCTGACCCCTGAGACATTAACTGAGTTCCTTGGTGCTGGGGGTCTGCCACCCACGGCCAGTTATTGGTTGTGGAGAGGGTTGTCGAGGCAGCAGCTGGTTGTGTTCTTACAGCCAGACCCACAAGGAAGCAGGCATCCCTCTGGAATGCCTGAGCTCCTTAAAAGAACTTTGAGAGGTCTAGAAAGATTGATGTGTCGGGTTGCAGGAACACAGATGAATGCCATGGGTCTCATAATTTAAAGAAAGTATTAAAGTAAAATAATGACAGCCAGTATGGTACAATGGCTGAGCAACAGACTATGACTCTAGGACACCACGGTTTCAATCCATGGAAGCCCACTAGGCAAATCACACTCTCTCAACCTCAGAGGATGGCACTGGCAAACCTCCTCTGAATAAATCTTGCAAGAAAACCCCATGATAGGTTTGCCATAGGGTTGCTGTGAGTCAGAAATGGCTTCTTTTTAATTTTTTTAATTTTTTTTGTTAGTTATAAAGAAAAAACAAACAAAACATAACACCATGTGATTACCATAAAAGTGAAAAAGAAAACATTACAACGAAATAGCTTACATTGTTATTTCTTTCCAGATCCTTTATTATCATATACTTATTGCACATGTTATATATCATATTGCTTATGTATTTTTGTTAC
Organism: Iguana delicatissima; assembly: GCA_948472985.1. Classification (NCBI taxonomy): domain Eukaryota; kingdom Metazoa; phylum Chordata; class Lepidosauria; order Squamata; family Iguanidae; genus Iguana; species Iguana delicatissima. Next base: position 580,747 of record CAOKZL010001214.1, on the reverse strand, counting down.
ATTCTTAACTCTATCTTTTTCAACTATATTTAACCTATTGCTGTTATTAAATATGATCCTATTACTGAACATATTAATACTAAACCTAACTTTAAATGTAACCTTAAATATAACCGTAAATGAAACCTTAATTGGAAGTCTTAACACTAAGGCTGTAAACCCATCCCCTGAGCCAATTATCTTTCAGCTTACTCTACTTTCCAAAATTGTAATTGTTCTTGTGGAGGTGTGACATTTCCCTCTTTTATTAGGACTTTTCCCACAAATATCTTCCATATTTCTTCAAAATCATTCCCTTTCATTATTCCTTTTTTGAAAAAGTCAGAAATCACTTCAAGAAACACAAATAAGTAAGAAAGGAGGGATTTTTCCCCCGTGCAACTGTGGTTCTAAACTACAGTATTTTTTGCACAGGAAACAGAATTTTCTCAGTTTGGTGATACATTTTCTTGTTTTTTTGGTAATGTATTCATGACTACTCTGACAACAGAGGGTGGTGTAGCCAGTAACTTCCTCAACGTACTCAGTTTGTCTCAAGGAAGAACTTTGAACCCACATCTCAAAATGCCACCCAGTAGGCTAGATTGACTCTGTTACCAGGCTTGTGTTCTGAGTACAATAAATGCATCCAGAACACCGGAAATGTTTCTGAATATGATTGATGGTGGCACTTTATGACTCAGTATTCAGAAGGCATACTGTATAGCTTTATTTTCTTTGTGTATTTTAGTAAGAAATATAGGATCTAGTGTTACAATCTTGATACTTTTGAGTTCCTAAATACCACTCTGTCAATGGGATTTATGAACTTGTAAGTGAACTCCACAATTGCATACAAAATCTAAAATCCCCCCCCCCCGCTCCCAACCTCCATCCCCAGGATCTCAAAATCCATCTTCCATCACCAGGAACATTATGTGTTTCATAAATAAACTTGTCTTTTTATGCCTTCATAAAATGTAACAGAACCAACACATAGAGAACTGTGATTAATATTACTTAGCACTTTAGAGATTGACTTCCCCCAGGTGTAAAATGTAAAGCGATTGTGTTAAACAATTATTCAGAATTCTTTGCATATTGTCAGAGAAATGGAAGGAACCAAAAGACCATTTAGAACCTCTTAACTGGACAAGATACTGAAATATCACAATTCTGAAGGTTTTTTTCAGCACACTAGCAGTGATGTTATCCCCCAGGCCATTTCCGCACTACTCTCTTATAGTGCGATTAGGAAGGCTTCCATAGGATGTTGAAAGTGGAATAATCACACTATAAGAGTGTAATGCGGAAATGTCCCCAGAGCACCTAGATAACCGATAGAAGCCCTTTGCTCTGGCAAGTAAGTTTTACTTATCCTCATGACAGAGGAAATCAGAGAACAAGCAAGATCACCAGGCAGAGACTGGTACTTTCCTCTTCTCTGATGGGCTTCCTACTTCAGAAAGCAGTTTTCCATTTCTATTTAAAAGCTAAAGGTTGTCTTTAGAATGGCTGAAGATTTCTCCATTAGACTTCAATCCATTAAATGTCACAGAGATCAACAGAGCTTATGACTCTGCAGAAGACTGCAGTCAAGTGGATCTAATGTGTATACATTGTGCACTGCTGCTGTCTCTGTGTTTGTGCATGTATTGTAATGAGGTAATGCTCTGCAAAACTTACCAGTACACTACTAGATAAGAATATTTGATATATATTTTCTCTGTTGTTGTTCAGTGCTTGGAAAAATCTCTTTTCGGATTGCAGTTCTCACAGTCTCTACTCATTCCAGGGATTATCTGCTAGTTGAGAGATTCTATGAGCTGTAGTATACAGGGATAGCTGTGTTCAGCTGTAGTGTTTCCAAGCACTGTGGCTTGTTGTTGTTGTTTAGTCCAGAACTGCCACAACAGCCTGTTAATGTGGGTGGACAGGAGGACCAAGGATGGACTACTCTGCCTGTCATAAGTAGTCCATTCCATTCCATTCCATTCCATTCCATTCCAGTCCTGTCCTGTCCTGACCTTACCTTACCTGACCTCTCCTCTCCTCTCCTCTCCTCTCCTCTCCTCTCCTCTCCTCTTCTTATACTCCAGTGGTGATTCCATTCTTGAAGGATGGGTCAGGCAGCAAGGCTGCCTCATATTTAGGACTTTTACCTGCTGACCCAAGGACAGTGTCAATTGTTTTCAAAGGTTCTGGAGACAGAAAGTCCTATTGCAGGAAAGATCACTCCCACCCCACTGCTGTTCCGCTGCAATGCTTCAATCCCTTCTCTTGCTAAATCAACCAATTCTGTTTCCAGTTCAGGTGCCAGAGACAATTCAGGTAGCCATTTCTGCACTGCACTGTTATAGTGCTATTATTACATTTTCAACATCCTATGGAGGGGACCTTTAAAATTCTCAGCCAGAGAGCTCTTTGGCCACAGTAAACTACAAACCCCAGAATTCCACAGGATGTTGAAAGTGGAATAATAGCACTAGAACAGTGCAGGGTAGAAATGGCCTTTGTATCAGCCTAAATCATTCTAATATCCAAAATGGATTCCACTACAACATTTCACATGGATCATCTCTGAAGATCATTCAGAAATTACAATTGGTCCAGAATTCAGCTTCCTTCACATGTTATCTGGGCCTGGCAGATTTGAAGACGTAATACTGGTATTAGAGCAGCTGCTCCAGTTATTGTTTTGTTTCTGGGTTCTGTTCAAAGTGTTGACTCCAAGATTCCTGGCCAATTATTAAAGTATCTTTTCCATTCATAGAAATCAACTGGTTTCCTGAGATATTCTTCAGAAGCCTTCTTCTGGATCCTCCTGCTGTTTTCAATATGATAGGTGAGCATGATTTTCCGGGCCTTTTTCAGCAGTGGCACCAAAATGGTGGAATACTGTATGAAAGGAAGAGCACTGGGCCTCCTTAAGTGGGCTCATAACCCATCTCTAACATTTGACATTTTTAGGTACAGTTTGAAAAATGGGAAGCTGAATATGGCTGGTGAATTTTTATTCTTAAATGTTATTGTTTTGATTGATTTATCTCTGGGTATTTTTTTTGAAATTGTTTATATTTCTTTGTTTGGAATATTGTTCTAAGAAGAAGCACTAAAATGCTGAAAACAACTTAACTAAATGTGGTGGGTTTTGACTGTATTTTTGTAAATGGCTAAGAGTGCAATCATTCAATAATGTGCCAGGTATACAGGATTAGGGATAGGCAGGAGCTTCCTGTGCCAGCTGAAATGGCCTTTTGCCAGCATAAACCTTTTTCTGCCAGCTGATCTCAGAGATCTGACAACAAAGGGATTTGCCAGCACATAATTTGTCTCCCTTTGGATTTAAACTTCCAGAATGCTGGAGCATGCTGTTTCTCTCTTAGCATTGTTAGACCAACAAGGCCACCTTTAGATCTCTCTATTCCATTGGTACAATTTCCCTTCCTAAGTAACTTTACTGGGTGGCCCTTAGGTGAGGGCTAATTATGCACGTCATGTATTTGATCAATACGTTTCTCACAAACTTTTCCTCCTATAGACTGTTCTTTTCATTTTACTGAATTAAGAAAGTATGTGCATATTCCACCATGAAATATGACCTTCTTATAATTGTAATGTTAATTTCTAAGGTCCTTTCCACAGGACGTTGTCGTCCCCTACCAGGGAGAGGAGAAGGATGGGACCCGGACGATGGTTCTGCATGACATCATCTGGGTTCTGTCCTTCTCTCATTCCCAGGCGGTGCAATTCGATTTTACCAATTTTTACCAATCAATGACTGGCAATCATGCCACCATCCCTTCACGCACCCACACTTACATTAGGTGCAGAGGTCCTCAAAGTGCAATGGCTGTACTTCCTGCACGAGTGAAGCCCTTCCTAGGACAGTACCCAGCTGTGCTGCAGAAGCAAGAAGTGGTGCCACTGTGCTTCCTCCATTCAAGGAGGCAGCCAGTCCAGAGGGGAGCAGTCCTGTCATGCTCCCCTCCTGGCAGAGGAAATGCTGGGACCTGTACCAGATGTCGCTGGAACAAGGTATGCTGTGGAAAGGGCCTAAGTATTGCAATGTTAATGTCTGCAAATTTGTATAGCTCTTGAATAGCTTTTAAGACTTTGTTGTTAATGTTTCGGAAGTCTTTCTTCAAAGTACTCCTTCCACACTGAGGAGACTGTGGCCATTTCCACATGGGCATATTGCCCATGCTAGAGCGACCTCTCTTGGAGGTCTTCTCCACCGGGGTGCGCGCTAGAGCAGTTAAAAAAAGTGAGGTTCTAGACCTCAAACTGCTCTAGCACAGCCGCGGGGTGGCGCTGTGAGATTTATAAAAACCACCTTCGCAAGTGGTTTTTATAAAACTCACCCGCGCTGCCCCGTAGCAGCCCCCAGTGAAGAACTGCAGAGATGTGGTAGCGCGTCCCTGCAGATCTGCCCGGGGGCGGGCTTCCGGCTGGCGCGCTGTCCTGATTGGCGGAGCACCGCCAGAAGCCGCCGGCTGCCATTTTGGGTGCCGCCGAGCACCGCCGAAATTTGGTGGCGTTTAGAATGGCGGATCTGCACTCTCCGCAGGGGCGGAGCAACCTGCTCGCGGGTAAGCTCTACCCCTGCGTGCGCGGCCCCGTTTCACCCCCCCCCCCCCGTGAGGAAAGGGCCTGTGTTTTTTCCTGGGTTGACAATTCTCTACTGTTGGAGAACACAGGGTGTCTTCTGTTAGTGAAATTTTGTTGTACCCATCAGAGACATGTAGAACTCTGGATCAAAGCTGGTGTTTAGGGGATCTACTTTAACTTCATGATTGCCAGCTTTATGTTGTCACCAGTTTCTGGATCTCAGCATTACTGACCAGTTATTGACATACATTGCAAGAAGTCCAGACTCCCTAGTTTGAGTCATTTGAGTCTTTTCTCATATTTTTAAAAACCACATTAAAATGTAAAATCCTATGTAAAGAGTAAAATTCATGAGTAATTTCTTTTGAGCACGGGAGGGTACCAGTGCTGACTGCCATTTTGAGTTATCTTAATTGGTCCTGGCCCACCATGCAAAAAACAAAAAACAGCTGAGTTTCCTGGCATTGTTAGGAACATATGCATCAAAGTACATTCTGGACTGTATCTGCATTTTCCTTTTTCTTCCCACTTATTCTTTACTCAATAAAGAGAAGGCATTACTCTTGGGAGCACCGCTCGCTCAAATGTTGGCTGCTGGTTAAGCAAAGTAGGTCAAATACTTAATTAGCTTGACTCTTCAAAGTGTTTTGAATAAAACATTTAGCATACTTTTCACTACAAGCTGTGTTCTATACATATCCCCAATCAGGAGTATTTAAAACCCCTTGATTTCAAGGAGACATGGACTGACTGATTGCCAGACAGGCAGATACTTAAATGTGCTATCAAGACTTTCTGCATACAAATAAATGGGGGATCCTTGGGGCTTTGACTTCTTCCAAGATTGGCTCATGATTCCTTTGATTCTGTGTATTTAATAACAAATTTAGTTGCTGTTCTGTGAGATGATCTGGCAAGAAGGCTACTCGAGAGGACCTTGATAGCTTTTGAATTAGTAAAGGGGAAGTATAAACAAATTTGTTATTTTCAAGAAGTACTTCTCTAGTTATTAAGATTGAAGTATCAGTAGTGCTTGTCCCTAAATAACATGGTCAAACCAAACGGCTGACATCCTGTTAGTGACATATGTAGGTCTAAGTCCACCATTTGCCTGCATATTGGTTGTTGCAGAGTATGGTATTCCCCTCCATCCTCTGCAACTTCCAAAGCACCCCCTTCCCATTCCTCCACAGCTAGTTGGTTGCTGGTGGAGGGCAGAGGGGACTGCTGAAGGGGCTGGCTGTGGCCCAATGGCCAGATGCATAATGGGCTAAGACCTCTATGACATCACGTGCTAAAACCTCCGAAGGATAGATCTCTGTGGGAGATGTCCTCAGTTTGTTTTATTCTATGGAAACATAACCAGAGATATTTCTGATCTCTCCCAGCTCTCCGTCAGCCATGGAATGGCTGGGCAGGGTGCTGTCAGAATGCAAGAGTAAATCCTGGGAGTGGTGATAGGGGAATCATATCAAAGTTCCACATGTGGAACTTTTATGCTATGTTCAGCCATTGAGGATCTCAGCCTATATGTATCAATATAACATGCTCTTACATTTGGCTTTCTTTCCACTCACCAGAAGGTTGGTCAGTCCATGAAATTTTTGGTTTGTTCTAGCAAATTGTTGGTCTTGAGCCCATTAGAATGGAAGCAGATGATAGATTTTGCTCCACAAACCAAAATAACCTGGTATAGTCCAGTGGTTAGAATGTTGGACTAGGACTGGGGGGGGGGGGACCCAGGTTCAAATCCTGTCTTAGCCATGAAGCTCACTGAGTGACCTTGGACCAGTCTCTCTCTCTCCTAACCTACCTCATTGTGTTCTGGGAATTTAAATGAGAGGAAGGAATATGCGTACAGTCTGAAGCTCCTTGGAAAAGAGATAGAGTATAAATGTAATAAATGCATATAAAGTAGCCTCTTAGTCTCTAAATGGGCTTTCTGATTACGCTATACAGTCATCCTTCCTCATTTGCTAGAGTTAGGGGCACAGGACCCCTGTGGAAGTGAAAAAAACATGAATAATTCTAGGCTCTCCCAAACCATAGTTAACACACACACACACACACACACACACACACAGAGTATGATCACCTTATTCAACCCACTATGGATTCCCTTGAGGCATCAGGGTTCCTTCACAAGGCAGAAGTAGGTGGCTGGGGGTGTGTGTGTAGTGCCACCTCCACTGCTGCCCCACATCTTTTTTAATAGGGACTTACAAGCGTCATTTGCAGTTTCTCAGTCTCACGAGGCTCGCAGTCCCTATTAAAAATGGCATAAGGAGGCAGCAGCGGTGACAGCAAGTAATCCGTGAATAATCAAATCGGAAAAAGTGAAATCCACAAATGTGGAGGGCTGACTGTATACTCCATTCAGAGACTCCATGAACTAAGAACACATCTGGAAAACTCATCTACTTTATGTCACTATGTTATGTATATGTCTGCCTTTCTTTCTGTGTATGTATTAAAATGACTTGCTCTTCAAGAACAGATTGACTCCAGCAGTAATTTGTCATGTCACCTTCAATAAAATTTCAAACAAAAACATGTAAGATTAATGGAGAAGCAAGAGTGCCACATCTTTTATGCATTTTAGATGGCAAAATATAAATCAAAATCGTGACCTGTTTGTAGGGTAATGCCAGAAAAATAAAAATAGTAATACACAACTACTGTAATAAAGTTGGATGTGTCCCTGTCAGTTCTGGTAGCGATATGTGCAGGGTTTAACTTATTTTAATTGCACAGTGATTTACCTCATTTATATCTACACAAACCTTAGTAGATTAAAAAAAAAAGCTTTCTGTTACAAAGGCAAAGGCAGCCTGATGATCAGAAGTAGCCATTCCCACAAGAGTTCTGTTAAGTCAGCTAGGACACTGATTCTCACTCATTTTGATGTGCTAACTCAGGGTTTCTAAGCAGATATAATGGAAAGTTTTTAAGCTCATGAGGAAGCAGCTGTAAATTGTCTAGTCTCGCAGACATCAATGTCAGTGTCTTCTCCCTATTTCTCTGCTTTTAAGGCATTGAATGAGATCTAGCTGGAGTTCTATTAGTGACTTAAATACTGTAAATGCACCAGATCCCATCTGATCTTGGGAGCTAAGTAGGGTCAGCCCTGGTTAATACTTGAATGGGAGACCATCAACAAATATTAGATGCTGTGGGCTATATTTCAGAGAAAAGAACTGACAAAATCCCCTTTTGAGTAGTCTCTGCCTAAGAAAACCTTACATAATTCATGAGATCACCATTAGTTGTGTACACACATGCATGCACACACATACACAGAGGGCCATTGGTAGCAGCCTCTCAGCAGCACTTAACACGTGTTCCTCAAATTATTCAATATTGGAAGGACAAGAGGACATAAGAATGGACAGGTCACCTGTTTCAGCTTGGGATCTTTTTTTACCCATTTTCTGTACACAAGATCAACATGTCTGAAATGTGTATTGTGGGAGATGAAACATTAATGTGGCAACTTGGTCTCTTGGGGAATCTCTTACTATCTTCCAAGGGGCTTTTGGTATGTAAAAGCTGCCTGTGTATTCCTGCGTTTGGGCTTGAAGGTCAGCCAATTGTTTTATGCTACTTTCTAGAACAAAATCGAGAGGAGTTTGATATCTCATAGTCACAGGAGAGCTCATTTGTTCAACAAATCCAGCCATGACCTCTTTCTAATGCTTTTTCTGTCTTCTATCTTCCTGTTTGTGTGTGTTTTACCAGAGTGCTTTCACAAAGAACACTGCTATCAATATTCAAGGACAACATCCAGCACTTGAACAAGTTTCTCAAATCAGGTTGAGATTCCAGGTACTCTTTGCGTGTGTGTCTCTCTCTCTCTCTCTCTCTCTCTCTCTGTATGAGAAAGAGAGAATGGGAGAGATAGAGAGAACACAAATCATTAAAACCTCAATCTGTAAGATTTGATGATGTTTGCTATTAGAATTGGACTAAAGCTGCTCTTTGGCTTTTCGTATCTGGAGAAGGTCTTCAATTTCCTTGCCTTTGAAGCTTTGAACACAAGCTTTATTGTTTACATCTATTATAATGGAATGGAGATCCAAGTGGCCAAATTCTGACCCTTGTCTAAAGCTGACATAAATCTAGCTTCTTCTGTTGATGCCTGCAGTTGAAATGTGGATGTAATCACCCTTTGTTATCTGAGATTATGTTATTTGATTTGTTCCATTTGTAATATAAGTATAATTAAGGTTTGTGTTTGGATTTTCAGTAATCATAGTTTATTCATGATGATGGTGATTAGATGTATTTCTAAAGCATTATAGGCTATGCCAAGGAGTTTTTAAAAGTGTCTGTTTTAAATGGTTGATTTGTTTTACTTAAAAAAAAAAATAATCCCATTGGACTCACAAAGTGCCAGCACATTCAGGAGCCTTTTGTGTGCCAATGTTAGATAAAAAGGAACAATGAAACACGAGGAGACAAAATATTTGGGCCACAAAATAATGCTGATGCATGGGTTCTTGAAGGGGTACCACTACAGTGTTTCAAAATGAGAAGACTTGGTTCTGGACTGAGCCCCACCAGGACACTTTGTTGCCTGAAGCAAAGTACCTCCTCTATTCCACATGCAGAGGCCAAGTAGATTGGCAGCTGAATCTTACTTTGAGAGATGATGTCCTCTGAGGGCCACAGAACTGAGTAGGGGTATAGGACACTGGCCTTGTGGCTTGCCCAGGTGGGGCTATTTGTGCTGTATCTACAGCCCCCAGGTTTTCAAAACAGAAGTAAGGGGCAGTCAGAATTCATGACACTTGGAGCTGTCAGTCCTGGACGTGGCTATTAAGACGACTAAATCTAATTTAGAAAAGTCAAAGTTTGTTTGTCTGTGTCAGGCGAAGACCTCATATGACTGGCTGCCTAAGAAGATTCTATGGAATCCTGGGGTTTGTAGTTTAGGGAGAGACCTTTAGAATTCTCAGCCAGAGAGCTCTTGGGCCTCAGTCAACTGTGATGTCTTGAATAGGTCAGTTGCTATGGAGATGAGGCCAAGCAGTAAGGAGGAGGGCAGTGTATTCCCTCAGAAACCCAACCTCTATATATTAATAACTCTGAATACAGATTGGATTGGGGAATATGCGTAAAAGTTACAGGTACTGGACAAGACTGTTTGGGGAATTAGAGACACAGGATCTCCAATCTTTCTAACAGATATTACCCATGAGGAAATAAAATCTCAGGCAACACTAGGTATCTATGCTAGTACTAAATAAAAATATTGATTTCACTTAACTTAGTCCTGCATTTCTCAGTAAAAGCAATATATTAACCACATTTTCCAGACATAACTTACGTGATACACTTTATGAAAATCCCTATTTGGTTTCCTTGGTTGGCATGCATCAACCATACTGAATCTGACAACTATGATTAAAATTCAGAGTAACCTGGATCTCAGATTTGGTTAGATTCACAGAAGTTCTGTTCCTGTCATCACTCCTAACTCTCCCCAAAAAAGTTTGGGATTTTGGGCATCTCATTCAGTCTATATAAAAGAAAAAAAAACTTCTTAGTCCTCAGAATAGTCCCTTATAATAAGTTGAATCTCATAGGAGTCTCTTATGAGAAACTGACTTCAAAGTCAATTTGGAGATGGTTCTTGAATCAAGTGGCCTCATCCTCTTTGCTATTAGACCACTTCTAAGTTAGCAGGAGGTCCTAGTCCTGGATCTTATAATACCCAGCAAAGCTCAAGAACCCCTTCCCCACCTTTTTCACCAGAAATTGTACTTCCGTCAGAATTCAAAAGGAATGTGGTGGGCAAAGGTACATTGGGCATGGGAGCTTGGGATTCCGTTTCTATTGTTGACTAAGCTCAAGGTTGTGATTCACTCAGTTGGGAGCTATTTTGAACCAGAGGGCAAGGAGGTGGCAAGGGATGGCAGAAGGGAAAGGCTGGGTCATTCAAAATGGAACAAGGCAGCCTACATGCACTGGGAACAAGTCCCTGGCAGAATGCCCAGGACTGAAGCAAAATTGACCTAAAGAGGCTTTTAAAGGTTTTCCTGTCAATCAGAAAGTTAGCCATCCTCCCCAGTGCATGTGCCCATACAGTGTATACAACTGTACAAGCATTGGCCTTCACTTAAGCCGGAATGGCCACTTCACCTTTGCAACACCTGATGCAAATAGGGACAAAATGAAATGAAAAATGAATGAAATAAAATGAATGAAAAATGGAATGAAAACAATTTCTGATTTCATTGTATGGTGATAATCTGCTATGCTTTGCCTTTTTTGTTAACTTTCATCCTCTGCCTATGGCAGAAGGAAATAAGAATAATGAAGTGATGGAAAGGCTATAATAGGTCAGAGTAGAGCACCATGTTTTTGGATGCTATCTTATTTTTGAAAATCCATGCAAAGAGGCAGCCTAACACAAAAGGGAGCAAACTAAGCTAGAAGTTTGTTTTTTACTTTGATGTGCTGTTTAGTTATTTTCAGGGAGTTCTTTTTACACAAGGAGAAAAAGATGGCTCACCTACAGGCCAACATAGTGTAGTCTATACATTTATATTCCACCACTTCACTCCCACCTCAGCTTATTATTAGTAAGCAGGTGTTCCCAGCTAACCAGAAGCTCTTCTTGGTTGGCTGAGGAAGGTATATATGAAGGGGACCACGATTTTCTGTGCTTGGCAGTGTGTCTTCTTTCAAGACAGCCCTGTGGCAAGCTGAAGATTCTTGCAAATGACAGGAAAGGATAACCAATTTGGAACTTGGTTGACTGGCTAGAGGAGGGGCTCCCTGGTGCAGATGATGTTAGAAGAGAAAGCCTTCCTTCCAGTCAATCTGTGCAATGTAAAAGTATTCCCTGGTTGGAACTCTGATTAGTCTTACTTTGATGCACTTCTCCCGCTTGGCTTGGGCTGAACATGTTGGATACTGTTGTGGTCACGTCCTGTCCTGAGTTGCTAATTTTGATATGTGGATACTTAATCCTTGTTACAACACTTGGGTAGTCATTTGAGATTTGGGCTGGATCCAATTTGGGAAGAAATAGAGGACTGTGTGTCAGTTCCCTTGCTTTGGGGGACCTCTTGGTGTCCAACAAGCAGAGGGAATCATACAGTGGCCTCATCCCATGTTATTGCCATTCTATGGGTTTGCCCCAGCAGATGGGCTGGCAGTGAGTGTCATCAGACAGCAGGCCCTATGCCTCAACAAGCCTTAATAGGTGTAACCAATAAAGTTGTGGCCCCTTCAGTTCCAACATTGTCTCTTGTGTATATTAATGGGGATCCGTTTATCTAACCTTCATTGCTAGACCAGCAAGTATGGCTAGGCCAGGAAAATCTCTCTCTCAATTTGCCGTTTTTTGGGGTGGGGGGAGGATTGCATCTGCATTGCCATCCAACCTTGATTTCTAAGTCTTCTTCTCTCAAAGGAATTGTGTGGATTTGTTTATTTAGATTTACATTCTTAAAGTATATACTTTAGATGCATTTTTAATATATGCATTTTCTTATTGATTAAAATGTGTTTGTGTCTATTTTTAAATTGTATACATCTTTATCTGTTCGCCTTTTTAAAACACATCCATGGTTTTGGTGTTTCATTTCTTCAGAATAGACCAGAAACTGAACAGACCTGTGGATTTCAGAAGCAAGGTGCACTTTGTCTTACAGGTAGTGCTGGGAGATGCGAAATGAAGATGAACATCAAGAATTTAGAACCTGACAAAATTCTTTTCCATCCCGAAAAAGTAAAAGACGTTATGATAACATGGGCTAAAAATTTTCAGCATGAAATTTCTTTAGAAAATTGGGAAATGGCGTGGAAGGATACATTGAAATTTACTAGCTCACAAGATTTAAAAGAGAACTTTATAAAGATGATGTATGGGTGCTATTTAACACCAGAAAAGATAAGTAAAATATACAACACCGGAAATAGCAAATGCTGGAAGTGTAAAGAGAACACGGGTACGTTTTTCCATGCCTGGTGGACGTGTTCCATGACTAAAAAGTACTGGGTTAAAATACATGAGGCGATAAAGGAAATTTTTAATATAGCTTTTCCTATGATGCCCGAATTATATCTGTTAAACATGACATTTATGTTTAATAAGAATTTTCAATCGAAAAATAAGAGAATTATACTTTATTTAGTGACGGCAGCAAGACTTGTGTTTGCTAGAACATGGAAATTAGAGACTGTCCCTGAAATAACACATTGGGCCCAGAAAGTAGCTGAGTTAAGACAATTCGATACTTTCTCGTTATATTTAAAAGGAAAAGTGAGTGGTACAACTGGTACAAAGGGAAACGGGTGGCAACAAGTGGTACAGTACATGTTGGATAAAGGGTATTGGGCATGAAGGAATTAGTATAAAAATGTTATTTAGACCAAAGTTAGTTAAAGAATAGAGGAAGTAATGGGTATTGCATGAAGTTGTGTATATGGTAAATGTATAAAGGAGAGAAGACTAGAGAGAAAGGTGAAGTCAAAACGCTGTTAGAAATTGAGATCATCAACTTAAGTTTTTGGATAATTGTAGTAGGTATTTAGGGAGCTTCAGGAAGATATATTAGTCAGTAATTGATTCCGGTCGAGTAGACACGGAAGTCAGGAAATGTGTGAAGATAACTTGATAATAATGATATTAATGTAGTACAAATTACTTAAAATACATTTCCATGGAAATGTAAATAGATATAAAAATGATATTTGTAATATAACTTTGATAGAATAATGTGTATGCTATGGTTTTATTATATATTTGTATATGTAAAAATAAAGTTTAAAAAAAAATTCTTTTCCATCCCCAAATGACACCATCAGAATGAGACAGTTCAGCATATCTGTGTGTTCCCCATACCTAGGGAAATACCTAGTCACTCTTTCTAGTAAATATCCACTGGATGTGAAAAGATGTGTCCAAATTTTCATATTTTTTAAGATAGAAAAGGGAGGGAGGGAGGGAGGGAGGGAGGGAGGGAGGGAGGGAGGGAGGGAGGGAGATGACAACTCTTTTGAGTCGTAACTGACAACAAAGCCTATGTAGAAATGGAATATGTCTGGAGTTCATATCCAGGAACATGTGTTGTAATTTTTCCCCCAATGAGTGGCGGCATGTGTATACAACAATGCTGCTCCCCAGTTTGCTTCCTTTGTCTAAAATGGACAGACAGAACTCCCAGAATCTTCAAAATCACCTGAATGAAGCCAATCAAGGAGGTCTATGTGTATACTCATCAATGCGTGTTGACTTCAGTTCTAATCCTATATCCATGGTAATGCCAATTAGATTTTAAACACAGCAAGAACATACCCTCCAACTGTCCTGATTTGGGAGGGATGCTCCTAATTAATACTCTGTTGTCCCACTTTTTCACCTGCTTTTAAAATGTTCCAGTTTCTTTCTCCTCCTCTCCATTTGTTCTCAGCTTACATCCATTGCTGCAAACTGAGTTCTAAGTGCAAAAGCAGTTTGCACTAATTAACTCAGCAATGGGGAGAAGAGGCAGCAAAATCTTTCCCTTCCCAGAAGGCTCAGGCAAAAGCAAACTGCATCAGCCTCTCCTAGCTTGTATGTTCTTCTTCATTAATAATTTTTGCCATCTTGATCACACTCTGATATTGCTTGATCACATGTGACCTGATTTTCATCTATGAAATGTTGGAGACTATGCTAGAAATGTCCAATTATATGAGTTTTTCATGTGGCTAAACTCAAGGAGAAAGCAAGGAATCATATGCATGATCAAATATCCTCACTCTGAACTTGAATGAACCTTAGACATTTGAAACTGCACTTGGGCCTACTCACCTTCTCTTTTTGTTGCCTATTTCACTGCCAAAATGTACATTATAAGCTCCCAAGGCACAAACTTGTTTTTCTTTGCTTCTGTTACTCTGTAAAGTACCACATACACTGATGGTAAGCAGAACTATTGTTCTTGTTTAGAGGATGGGGATATTGTTAGGGGAAAAAACCCTGCTAATTAAAATGAGGTAATTAAAAAAATAATTCTCTCTTCTTCCTTCATTCTCTCCCTGACTTTGATTAGTTTCTTTTCAAAAGAACTTGGGGGGATTATTTTAATCTTTGATCATAAAAAGATCAATTCATGAATGCACAAACACCCTTAAAAGAAGCATTTGCCAACTGTTACACACCACATGATGTGCTGTGTTCTTTAAAGGCCTCCAGAAGAACGCAAATACAGAGCTGCGAAGAGATAGATGGGCTTGGCTAGGAAATTTTAAGGAGAGATTTAAAAAGAGCAGCTGCCTCTTTTTCCTGATTAGCTCTGTAGCTCACCATCAAATTGGTTTCAAAATAAGATAAGAGCTAGGGTTTTTTTTTGTTTTTCCTTTCTGTTTTTTTTTTTTTTAAAGAGGTGTCTAATGAGAAACAGACAAACAGATGCTACTAGTAACATCTAGGCTTTCTCTTGTAGTCTGTTTATGTGGCTATAATGTTAGGGATTTGGTTTTTTGAATGTTTCACCAAACTTTTCTGAGCTCTTTATAATTTTGCAGGTTTTGGGGATGTATATTTTCCCTGTATTAACTAATGTTTTAATAGCTGATAATCAAGAGATTATTTGTTTTATAATAATGCACTGCTCACCCTTTTTTTTTTTTTACAGTGCACCTCAAAAATTTACTCTGGTGGCGATCAAGGAGAAAATCTGGGTTGCCAAACCTATGGGTGCAAAATCTTTACAGATTCTGTCTTTCAAATGTCATAGACAAAACATAGATCATTTTAATTCTGATAGTACCATAGCCAGGGAAAGGGCATCTTGAAAAAGCAATAATAAAGTACCAAAAGATAATTACTGACCCCATGCACAGAAGAATGCTGTTATCTCCTGTTAAATGGCTTTGGAAGTGGCTGATTTTAAATCTTTCTGCTTTTAAACATGTGCATGCTATCTCCACTGTCAGAACAGGACAGGAAGACTATGACCAGAGTAGCTGTCTGCTGGCCAGGTTTTTAAGGGGCAACTTCAAAGACTCTGTGCTTCATCTTTATCTTTATCTCTATCTCTGTCTCTATCTTTATATCTTTATTTTCAATCAGGCATTGCATGGGCAATCTGTAAAACGGGAGACAGTTGTGTAGGGACAGGGGGGTGATGGGGGTGGTTTGCCCAGTGGCAATGTTTTGGGGGCATCCCAGCTTGGGGGCCACGCCTCCATGTGCCACTATCACGCCCCACACGCTGCAGCTCTGCCCCCACAAGCTGCAGCCCTGCTCCTGTGCCATAGCACCCCCCACCCCCCACGCTCTCCAAGCTCTACCATTGAAGGGGGCCCTCAAAGAAATGTCTTTCCTCAGCCTTTCCAATAAAGAACTCTCCTCTGTAACTGGGAAATTTTCTTTACTGTAGGCAAGTAGCACTCAAATAGGCATTGTATGGCCATAAGTAAAGACAGGAGGTAGCCAGCCAATCTGTGTCTATTCAGGGTCCTTTGTACCATGGATCAGGTTCTACTCCCTTTCAGAGTGCCATCTCCTTAGCATTAGCTATGGGTGTAACATTTGAGACTTAGGGCCTTTCTGCACCACAGTGTTATAGTGCTATTGTTCCACTTTCAACATCCTGTGGAATTCTGGGGTTTGTAGCTGACTGAGGCCAAAGAGCTCTCTGGCTGAGAATTCTAAAGGCCCCCCCCTAAACTGCAAACCCTCAGGATGCCACAGGAGGTTGAAAGTGGAATAATAGCACTATAATAGTGTAGTGTGGACAGGCCCTCAGTTGCTCACCGGGTTAGCCTGGTTTTACTACAGTTCCTGGGCCCCGCTTGAGGTGACATTAGATATCAATTTGATATCAATAATTGGCTTTTTCCCCCCCATCTCTCTCCACGTGCTTGAAACCCCCCCCCAACAACCCCTCCAAACAGGCTGGCGCTAATTGCTGGAATATTCAAAACAAATACAGGCTGGCCAGAAATAGCCAAACTGCCGTTTTAGGAGACCTCAAGGCAAGTCCCCTCTTTACGTATGCTCACCACATACAAAAGAACTCCCTGCCCCGAGCAGGCAGCTTGATTGGAAGGATCCTCACCTGTCAAGTACTCTGTTTTTTGCATACTGTCTACTCCATTGTCAATTCGGAACTAACTAAGTGTGCTAAATTTTTTTTTTTAATTTTAATTTTTTTCCCCTTTTTTCACAATATAATACAGATCGTTCATAAACATCCATAAAACCCCTTTACATCCTTCGTTTTCCCCATTTAAAAATTTTTTTCGACCCTCCCCCTCCCCCCCCCCCAACATTCTCCTACCATACATACATCCACAATTCTTCCTTCCTCCTATTTCATCTGTTTTTCCCCAACTCCAAAAAACAAAAACAACAAAAAAAACCCTCATTTTTTTTATGTACCCCCCTTTTAAACCCTTTCCCCATTCTGGGACTTGACCTCTTTATCCGTATTTTATATTTTTTTTAAAAATTTTCGCGTCTTTGTTCTTAATTCTTTTACGATTTTTTACATCCTTTATTTATCTTTTTCCCCCCCTTCTCTCCGGGGGCCCCCTTTTTTCCATTTTCTTCCTCTCCTACTCCTCATTCTGCTTTTGAGGTTTCCCATTATAAATTTTATACACTTACAATTTTTTACTCACCATATCCCAATTCTCCTCCTGTTGTCTTTGCCTTTTTCCCTGAACCATACCAGTTAATCTATCCATCTTTTTTTTTTGTCACTTTCACCAGCCATTCTTCCTTTTTGGGGTTAATTTTTTTTTCCATTTCTGTGCATATAATATTCTTGCAGCTGTCACTAAATATAAAATTATTCTCCAATACTTCTTTTTTTACTGTTGTCTCTATCTTCTGCATCATATTCAGCAAAAATAACTCCGGTATTAACGGTTTTTTAAAAATTTAACATTGCCATCATCCTTTCATGAATTTCTCTCCAATAATTCTTTGCTACATCACACGTCCACCACATATGGAAGAATGTGCCATTTTCCTTGCCACACTTAACATCTATTCTCTATTGTTTTCTGTATCTTATTCAATTTTCCAATTAAATGCCACCCTTTAAAACATTTTCAAATAATTCTCTTTTAAGTTTTGTGCTGCCGTAAATTTTTTGTTTTTCCCCCAACTACTCTCCCATTGTTAAAAATTTTTCCCTTTCCAATATTTTTACTCCATTTTAACATTGTCTTTTTTATAATTTCCTTTTTCCAATTCCCGTTCCAACAATAATTTATAAATCTTAGATATCATTTGCTTTTTTGAATCTGTTATTATTTTCAGGAAGGGATTTTTTTTTTTTTCAAATCTATCCCCTTCCTTTTCTTATCCAATCTAAATTTTTCCCCTCAATTGCCTATATAAAAAACAATGGCATTTAAAACCCTCTGATTCAACTTCTGTCCTTGATTTTAACTGACATTCTTCTAATTTCTCTATTATTATATCTTTATATCGTATCCATTTCTCTTGAGGGTCTTTCCACCTCCCATACAATGCTTCATGTGGTGATAACCACTGAGGTTTTCAAATGTAATAATTTCTCTTAAAATCCAACCATATCTTTAATAATACTCTCCTTATATAATGATTTAAGAAATCTTTATCGATTTTATTTTTTCTCATACCACATGTAAGTGTCCATCCCATCCGTTTTCCTACCCCTTTCCCCCAGATTTAATATTTCCTCGTCTTGTAACATTATCCACTCCCTGATCCATGTAAGTCCACATGCATTATAGTACATTTTAATATCTGGTAAACTAAATCCTCCTCTATCTTTACTCTCTATTAATAATTTCCACCTTATTCTTGGTCTTTTTTTTTCCCCATATAAACTTTGTCAAATCCCTTTGCCTTTCTTTAAATTTTTTTTCCCATTGTTTATAATAGGGAGATTATGAAATAGAAAAATTAGTCTGGGGCAGCACGTTCATTTTAATAGCAGAAATTCTACCTAATAAAGACAATTTTAAATGAACCCCATTTTCTCTAATAATTTTTTAATCTCTTTCCATGTTTTTTTTATAATTGCTTTCAAATAATTCATTATTTCTCTTTTTCCCAAAATTCCAAGATACTTAATTTTATTTTCTATTTTAAACCCTGTTAACTGAATCAAACTCTCTTCTTCCCTCTTGTCAGATTTTTCGTAATGATTTTTTTTTTTATTTTTATTAATCTTCAAACCTCCCACTTCTCTATATTCTTCCATCACTTTTAAAAAGTATTCTATGCACTCTTCTGGATCTTCCAACATTATCAACATGTCATCTGCATACGCTTTTATTTTTTCTGTTTTTTTTAATCTTACATCCTTTTAATTTAGAGTCACTCCTAATTTCTTTCAACAGGACTTCTAACGTCATAATGAATAGTAACGGTGACAATGGGCATCCTTGCCTAGTCCCTTTTTTTACCCTTTAAACTGTTTTGTTCTATCTCCATTAACTATAATTTCTGCCCTCTGCTCCCTATAAATTTCTTTAATCCACTTTATAAATTTTTTTCCCATGCCCATTTTTTTCAATATCTCTCCAAAAAATTTCCCATCTAATTTCGAATGTTTTTTCTGCATCCACAAAAATCAATGCTCCCTTTTTTTTCATTATTTTTCTCATAATATTCAATAATATTTAATACAGTTCTTATATTTTTATTAATTTGTCTATTTTTAAAAAACCATTTTAATTTAGCATTCCTTAATTTTTTTAACCTTTGCCAAAATTAAATAGTTTGTAATCTATGTTTAGGAGTGATATTGGACGATAATTTCCCGGTTCTTTTAAATTTTTTCCCCCCTTTTTGGGAAATTTAAAGTAATATACGCTTCCCCATGTATCTGGCTTCCCATTCTCTTTTATGTGTTAAACAATTCCATCAATGGCTCTATTAACTGATCTTGCATCTTCTTGTAATAGAGTGCTGAGAAACCGTCTGGTCCTGG
This sequence comes from Iguana delicatissima, assembly GCA_948472985.1. NCBI lineage: Eukaryota > Metazoa > Chordata > Lepidosauria > Squamata > Iguanidae > Iguana > Iguana delicatissima. Next base: position 561,221 of record CAOKZL010001214.1, on the reverse strand, counting down.
CGTTTTCGATGTATTCAATCTTTTTTTTCGCGTCCTTTATTTCCTTAATTGTTATCGTCGCCTCCAGCCTCTCTTTTTGTTCCTCTTTTTTTTTCTGTATTGTCCCGGGTTTTTTAAGTACTTTTCTATTTTCATAGCCCTATTATTTTGATCCCCCTTACCATATAATGCCTTAAAATAATTATAAAATGTTTCTTTTATTTCTTTCTGTCTTTTTTTTTTCCCCTTCCCCATTTATTTCCAAAATTTGCCTTTTCTCTCTCTCTTTCTTTTAAATTTTTATGATAACCACCTTCCAGGTTTATTTGCCTGTTCAAAATATCTTTGTTTTATCCATTTTAACTTTCTATTGATTTCCATTTGATTTTCTATGTTTATCTGAGTTTGAAGAGTTTTTAAACTTTTAAATTTCACCTTCTTATCTTTCGGATTTTCTCTCAAATACTTTTCCTGTTTTTTTAAATTTTTCCCAATATATCTTGATATTTTTGTTGTCTTTTTTTTTATTTTCCCCTTTCCCCTTTTTATTAAATGACCTTGTACTACTGCCTTACTTGCGTTCCCCTACCGTTCTCATATTTAACTCATCTGTCTTATTTTTTATAAAAAAAAATTTTATTACCTCCTTTATCTTTTCTATATTTTGATCATTTTGTAAAAGAGTATCATTCATTCTCCACTTTGTATTCTTCTTTATATCTCGCAATTCTATTTGTATAGGGTTATGATCAGAAATTATTTTTGGTATTATTTCCATGTCTTTTACTAATTTTAACAAATTTCTTGAAATCATAAACATGTCAATCCTTGACATGGAATTTGCACATCCGAATAAAATGTATATCCTCCAGCTTCTTTTTTTTGTAACTCTCCAAACATCATGTAAATCTAGTAACTCACATAATTTAAAAAATGAACCTGGAAGCCTTCCATGTTGTTTATTTTTTTTTTTAAAAAAGTGATATCTTTTTAATTTTGGATCCATCACGCCATTCATATCTCCCAACATTAAGAAGCTCCCATGATCATTTTCTTTAAAATTTCAAAATCTCTTCTTTTACTTTTTCATAAAATTTACCCTTTTTTCTAGTGGTGAATATATTGCAATCAACAATATCTTATATTCCAAAAGTTGTAGTTCCACCCCCAAATAATGACCTTTTTTTTTTCTTTAAATTTTGTCTCTGAGGTATATTTCTGATTTATATATAGTACTACTCCTTTTTTTCTTTTTTTGACGCTGCTACATGACTTTTCCCTAATTTAGGATTCCTAAGATACTTATTATCTTTCTCTCTTTTTATTTTTTTTGTAGGCAGATCACATCTGCTTTTTATCTTTTCCAAATTATGAAATACCTGTCGTCTTTTATAATTTGAGTTTAGTCCTTTCACATTCCAAGTATAATTTTCATAATCATCTCTTCCATTATTTCCCCCTTTTTTCTCTCTCTTATTTTTTCCCCCCCCCTTTCTCCTCTAGATGTATTCTTCTTCTGCGTAGAAATCGTCTATTTCCAGATCTTGTTTTTGTAAGTCTTTACCTTCTTCTTGTTCCACTTTTGATTCCAAATAGCTGTCTTTTTCAACTTGCTCTTCTCTTCTTTGATAATCATCTCCTTGTTCCATCTTTCTTTCCTCTAACTCTTCTTGACTGCTATGTCCTTTCTCTTGTCTTTTCTCGTACTCCGTCTTATTTGAACTTTCTAATTCTTTTTTCATTTTTGTATATGCTTCCCCCGCTTGTGCTATATCCATAATTTTATATCTTCTCTGTTTATATGAGTATGATAGCCCCTTTCCCGTTTTTCTCCCACTTGTATACTATTCCATACCTCTGTAACAGTTGTGTTAGGAATTTATATTCATGTCTTCTCTTCAAAACTTCATAAGGTATGTCTTTGAAAATCTTAATCAATTTTCCTTCATACACTAGTTGCTTCTCGTAGTTTACTTGCAATATTTTCTTTCCCTTTAAATTTTTGTCCTCTAAACAAACCACTACATCTCTAGGCCAGTCTCTTTCCTTTGCCCCCAAAACCCCTGAATTTGCTCTGAAGATTCTGTCTATGTCTTGTTCCCCAAAACTTCTTCTTTAACTCCTAAATAATTTGCTATTATTGTAATAATCTTCTCTTCTAGTAATTCTCCTGGGGCCTCTGGAATCCCTCTCATTTTTATACATTTGTCTCTATACCTTATTTCATGTTGCATTAGTCTCATTTCTTCCTGCTTCTGCATCTTCTTCATTGATTCCTTCTCTCTTTCCAGTAGATTTGTTTTTTCTTGTACCTCATGTAAATCTCTTTTCATCACAGTAATGTCCTTGTTCATGTTCTCCATATTCTTCTTAAAGTCATCAAGCTCCTTTTTTATATCAGCTTTTATTTCCATTCTTGTGTCTTTTAATTCTTTTCTCATTTCCATCCTCAAACTTCTAATTTCATTTTACTAATTCTGCTATATGACTTCCCGTTTCCATTGATCCCCCTCGAGGTATCTATAACTGTAATTGTTTTGTGTTTTTTTCTTGTGCCCCTTTTTTGTTCCTGATGCCATTATTTTAATTTTTTTTTTTAAATTTCCCATGTCTTTCCTTTCCTGACACTAGATGGTGCTGTTGTCCTGTCCTATTATTTTCCTTCTCTTCAAGAGTTAATTATAATGTTTTCTTTTTCTCCAGCTTTTTCCCTTTTTTATCTTTAAAATGTCTCTTATCTCAACCAGTCTCTCCAATGTTTATATTCTAAACTCTGTCTCAAGGTCACTTCTTTTATTTGTTTTTAGTCTAATATATCTCTTTGCCTCCAACACCTGTATCTCTAAAATTTTATACAATCCTATCTCCTATATTTTTAATATCCCTTAAAACCTTTCTTTATAAAAATTTTTTTTCAATGTAACTATACCAAGCTATAACTAAACCAAATGTTCTGGTAAATATCTGCAAACCTATATGCAAAGGAATTACAAAATGCTTAATACACAATTACACAGTATATGTAATATTCAATAGCAATTTCACCGCTTACAATTAACAATGAATTTTTAAAAGTTAACAGTGTATTCAGCCCACCCCAATACCGCTGCTTCTAAGCCTCTGACTTTCTTTTCCACTCCTACATGTTTAATTTTGTCTTCTTTTACCGATGTTCATTTCTCTCCATCAGTTCTTCCACACATTAAACAGACTACAAATTTATACCACCTATGATCTCCTACCGTTACCAATCCCCTCCACTTATTCCCAACTCATACACCCCAGACTGTCCATAAATTTAAACCTCTTATCAATATCAACCGTATCCCGTATCTCATTCTCCAACTTCAAACAAACGACATGCTTCAATCACCCTCAAACTTCAACTGTATTCAGTTCTTCGCTCCGTACATTCCAATTCGGCGGTAAACTCCAACCTCCTCACGATCTTCTTTCTCCATTTATCCCCTAATTGTACTTCAAACTGGGGAGTGGATTCGCATTTCACTCGGGAGCCACCTTCCCAGTCCTGTTACAAAGTCTTACTTCTCTCAGCCCAAACAAACGAATCAGTTCATACATTCACCAGCAACAGCAGATTTAAACTTTCCACAAAGTCAAGCCGTATCTGTATCCAGTCCAATAAGTTGCCGGCGAGCTCAAGCCTCCTGCGAACTCCAGCCGCACCAGATTTTTTTTTCTTCCAAATTAGTTTAAATACACTTAAAGTCCTTTCCTTTCTATTAACTTTGAACTGTTAACTTTAAACTGTTAACTTCAATCTTTATTCCTTTAATTTCCGGCTTTACTGTCTTTCATGTTCAGAGTCTCCCTCCTCTCTCCTCTCTCCTCTCCAAGATTTTTCCGTCTTTTTCGTTACGCGTGATATCCCCGCTTCCCATTCTCCGCAACCTCTTCCTTCTATTCTTCAAGTCAGTTCACCTTTTCAAAGTCGGAAATCTTTCCTTCACAATCGGAACCCAGATGAAATCTTATCTTTTGAATTATTTTATTTTCCCATCGATTAAAAAAAGTCCCGGACTCCGCTGGCCACCATTGCGGTGACTTCTTAGGCGAACGTGGTGGCTCTGCGACTGACTCTTCTTTGACACACGAGACCTTTTTCTCTAGTCCAAAGAAGATACATACGGTCCCCGTTGAGCCCCTCTGGACCCCCTTTCCCGGGGGTACTCTGCTGCGATGATCCTTTCTGCAAAATTCGCCTAAGGTGACAACTTAGGTGCGAGCTTCCACACCACGCTGCCGTTCACGGAGCCATTGGGACCCGAAAGTACAGTCATGCTAAATTCTGACCTTTCAGAGGCTTTGTCCCTAGCCCGAAACTCATTGTTTTCCCCAAGCATGGACTAACCTGTGGCTACATTTTCCTCTATAAAAACCCCTGACTTTGTGAGCTTCATTGGATCACTCCCGATTTCCATCCGGCCTTGCTGCTGCTGTGTTTGGCGAGCCTTCCCCTCAGTCCCACGTACTGAGACTCCATATCTCCGAACTTCTGCTGCAGACTGCCTGGGCTGCAGGACAGGTGTAGTATTACCCAAACCAACAACTCCTCTAAAAATCCCTATCCCACTCCAACCTTTTTTTCTTTAGTTCTCTACGTGAGTGTGTCGCATACACTGTTTGATTGTATTTAAATAAAAACCACAATTATTATTTCAACTCTGTGTGCTCCTTGACTTGGCCTGACCCCGTAGACGCTGGGTAAAAGATTCTGCTCCGTTGCCCTGCCTCTCATATTGCTAACTTGTGCTCTTGGCTAATTTCCCCCAACTGGTACAATTGAGAGCGCATTTAGGTATCCTTCCCGGAACCCCCAGAAAACAGGGTAACACTGGGGCCTTTCCTCATTACAAAGTTATAGTGCTATTATTCCACTTTCAACATGCTGTGGAATCCTGGGGTTTGTAGTTCACTGAGGCCAAAGAGCTCTCTGGCTGAGAATTCTATGCCTCTCCCTAAACTGCAAATCTCAGGAATAATAGCGTTATAACAGTGTAGTGCGGAAATGCCCCTGGTCAACCATTAGTCCCACCTTCATTCTTTCCACTCACTGACTATATAAAGCAGGTATATGGAGTTTCACGTGTAGTACTTGGGGTCATGAACACTATGGATTATGACTGTGTGAGAAATCTTCTTTATTTGAGAGACCACATACTCATTGAGGATCCTGTCTTGTACAAACTACCTTCGCTGAAGTTAGGGTCTTGGTTTAGGACAAGGATAGGGAATTCCATGCCACCTGGAAGTTCTTGAACTGCAGTTCCCACAGTCCTTCATTATCAACTATACTGACTAGTGTTGGTGGGAGCTGCAGCCCAATGACACCCGAAGGATAGCACATTCTTCACCTATGCCTTAGTTTTTCCTTCATCTGGGCTTCCCTCTCTGCTGTGCCCCCATCACTCTTTTTTGAAGGGCCTGAAATTCATCCCGTTCCTCAACTGCACTGTTCTTGAAGATCTACAACTGGCTTTCTATTATTGTCACTTTCTTTTCTTTTCTTTTCTTCTTTTCTCTACTGATTTTATTTATATTTATAAGGACAAGACAACCTATTTGTTAATGGAGAAGGACAGGCTGTAGTGTTGCATGAAATTATGGTTGATTTTAGTATGTTGAGTCTCCAGCCATACACTCACACATGGAAAGGCTTTAAGCTGATACTTTCCATCCTGATATAAATCAAGAACAACTTCGGTGATGTTACAGTGATGTCAAATTGGTGCTTGCCATGTTTTATCTCCAGACTGTACAGGAGCATCTGCTAGCAGATTTTCAGCTATATCCATGTTTCAGTGTTATTGCCTTTTTACCCCCTCCTCCGTGAGTCACTTTATTTCCCTGGCACTTTAACAACATTTCCTGAGATTTTGATGATGTGATAGGCTGGCTTTGTGATGACCCATTGCAAGAGAAAGCGGGATTGCTTATCAGTGAAAGGTGCCTCAGCTCCCAAGGAAGGAGCAGAGTGGTTGTTATTTAGAAAGAAAGGGCGGGGGGAACAATAGCAAATACTGATCAGCCCATTCAGGTAGTGGTTTTATAGCTGAGATAGTGGTGGTGGCGGTAAACAGCAGCGGAAATAGCCAGGAGCAGAGGTAACAGTTGGCTGTTCTATTATTTATTCCGTGTAACACTCTCTGTGGAAGATCCTAGCACTATAGCCAGGATTGGAGAAAGATATTATCACTTGGAGAGACAGTGGAAATGGCCATATCATTTTGACAATGCTTTCTTCCTCTCCTCTTTCACTGGCTTATTATTGCCAAGTAATAACATCTCTACTGCACTGCCACTGCTGTGTCATTATGTTCTTCTGCAAAATACAATATTCTTAGAAGTGCAAGTGAGTATTTTTTTCAAAAATAATAATACCATTTTGGAGGTTAAAAAGAAAGTTGGTGTTACGTACATCGGTGAGGGGCAAAGAGGTGCAGAGATGACAACCAGGCAGACTTCTTATCTCCATGTGTCCCCACTGAGTCGTAATGTTCTTGAAGAAAGTGTTACTTCACATCATTGTGACAGCAGTGAGCCTGAAAACAATGCGTAAGCCATAAAGCCAACCAGTAGGCAGTACAAAGGCCAGAGGAGTGGCTTTTCGTACTGGGGTCTGTCTACATCACTAGCAGTCATATAGTATAGCAGCTAAGGGGCCAAAGCAGGAAGCTGCTGGTTTTAGATCTTGCCTTTGCTAGGAAATCAGAGTACAGGGACACATTCAGGGCCAGTCCTACTGTTTGGCAAAGTGAGCAAATGCTGGGGGCAACAGTAGTTGCCATTCTTCTGGGTCCTTTGGCTATTCTTGGAGGGCAGAGCAGTGGCTACACATAGTGTACACTCCAACTGTCCTGATTTTGCAGGGACAGTCCCAATTAATCCTCTGTCATTCCACTTTTTCAGCTGCTTTTAAAGTGTCCCAGTTTTTCCTCCTCTTCTTTCACTTTCCCCTTTCACCCTTGTTAGGCTTAAAATTTTAATGCTTGGTAATTTGCTATATAATTGATGTGTGTTAACAATTAACTGTGGTATTAATTGGTTTTAGACACTCAGGGCTTATGAAACAATCTTGCTTTAGAATTGTTTGTTCTGCCTAGAACATGTCAGTGATCAGTACATACAAGTGAAGGTCGCTTGAAGGACTCTTGAAATGTCAAAGAAGTCTCTGAGAAAGACCCAGGAGGTTGACAGGGTCATGTAGACTCGGGAAGTTAAGGGTCAGATAGAATGTAACACGTGTACAAACTGTAACTTTGCTGACACTAATGCATGTAAGCATTCTTTCATATAAGCATTCTTTAATGTAAACATAAAAATGATATAAGAAGGGAAGCCAAAAAGAATAAAATCATCCTTCCTTATCACTACTGTCAGTAGTGATACTTGGATGGATCCTTTGGCCAAAGTTACTTGTGTCTGTCTGTCTGTCTGTCTGTCTGTCTGTCTGTCTGTCTGTCTTTCTTTCTTTCTTTCTTTCTTTCTTTCTTTCTTTCTTTCTTTCTTTCTTTCTTTCTTTCCTTTTCTACCTTCCTACCTTGTGTTTGGGACTTCAAGTCAGTTCCGTGTCCACCTAGGGATACGGTGAGGTGTGGTTTGCTTATTCACCCTAACGCCCTCAGCTTACGTTCATTGGTGCAAATTGAGTAGGTTGCACTCAACTCAGCAGTTTGAAGAGGAGGGATCAGAATCTTGCCTTCCCAGTAGGTTCAGGCAAAAGCAAACTGCTACTGCTTGTCCCAGCTTACATTTTCTTCTTCCTTAAATCACTTTTGCCATCTTGACCACACTCTGACGCTGTTAGCCGATATAATTGTGAAATGACATAACTGTTCCTAAACTAGCTTCATGCCCTTAAATGAAGTGGAGAACACTTGCCTGTTGCCAGTGAAGAGGTAAGATTTAACCTACAGTCCAGTTCTCTACATCAGATGGTGGGCACCTTGTTGTTTGCTCAGGCAGCAAAATATAATGAGGTGGTCTCTTGACACATTGCAAACAAATTCCTGCAATGATTTCTCTATAGTTATGATAAAAGCAGCTTGAGGAAGAAGTGCTTCTGCGTGGAGAAGTCAGAGGGCAGAAGGAATTGTTTGACACTTTCCCTATCAGCCATTTTCCTACTCCAAATATTTTTCTCCAAGCTGTTTCCCTCTCCTAGTAAATAAGCTGTGTGTCTCACAAAGTCATATGTGGAATCAGGGAGGAGCAGCTGAAGGTGTAATCTGGAATGGAAAAATTAGCATACAACCTGCCCCCTCACCCAGCTTCATTCCCAAATTCTCCCTTACTGAAGCCCATTCTTAGTATTAATCTAGCATGGTATTGCAAGGACAATGATAATGATGTGCTAAGAATTACAACAACTACTGCTGACAGTGGCTGTGACCATGGGCTCCCTGGGGCCAAGAATTAGGGGGCCTGGTCTGTCTCATTCAAGGAGCTCTGCAATTCCCACAAAGTAATTTTCGTCATAGATGTCCACCTCTCCCGTGCCGGGCGCTGGCTGCCAATTTACTCGCCCATCCAATCGTGCTCTCCCACATCCTCTCTGTCCTATGCCACCCCCTCCATTCGGGCAGTCTTGCCACCAGTGTCCCTCTGTCCACACCGGGCACATTGATTCCTTCCCATACACTCTGGGGTTTCAGGATCAAAGGGGGTATATTGGCGATAGGCATCCAAGAGGCGTTCTAGAAACGCGCCGGGAGTCTCAATGGCTTCCTGCATAACCTTGGTCACCTTTGTCATGTTGGTGGGTTATTCCTACTCTCATAGCCTCCAAAAGCAGGGTTTGGTATTGTAGTAATCGTTCCATCCCTGCCGGCCCATTAGGATCCCAATGAGGATCTTCTAAGGGTACCCTCTCCCTCAACCAGACCTGGGGGTTGGGGTGTCCTTGCGGGGTCCTTTCCTGGGTTAGCCGCTCCATCTGTTGCATGATGTGGCGCCTCTCTTCAGTGGTAAACAAAGTTATCAGCAATTGCTGGCAATCTTGCCAATTGGGCATATGCGTTCCTATTATGCTAGAGCACAATTCCACAATCTCGTGGGGCTTCTCTGTGTACGAAGCATAATGGGTTTTCCAATTTAACAAATCAGACGTGGTGAAGAGTCTGTAAACGTAGGCTTGTACTGGTACAAAGTGGGGCTCCTGTTCACCCTGTCGTGGGTTTGGGACCATCTGAGTGTGCTGTCAGAGTGGATACAAACTGGTAGTTGATTTGGCTCGTGTTTGGTTAGCTACTGGTGTTAGTTCTGCTGGGGAATCTGCCTTCGGTGTGTTGCCGGTGAGGGACGAACATAGAGCCTCTAGGATTCCAATGGAATTTTTGAGCGTGTCACAATAGGAGTGCGCCGTGTTCTCCCAATCAGAACCTTTAAGGGGATTGGCCGGACTGGTAGTTGCCATGTGAGAGTAGTCTATGGTAGTCCCCTGAGATGTGACGGTGCTGCTGGGAGACACTGTTGCTCGTGTGGCATGAGGGGCGTGCTTCACCTCAATCCTGGCTGCTGCTGGCACCACTGCTCCAGTCCCTAACTGCTGATCTGGCCCCACCTGAGGCAGTGTATATGGTGGCAGCGGTGTAAAGTCTAAGAATGGGACGAGGGGGGCCGATGGCTCTGTGGGTTCCTCTTCAGGAACTTCTAACACTGGTTTTAACTTTTTAGCCAATTTCTCCTTCCTCAATACCAAAACTTTTGCCTGTGACTCCTGTAACCACGGTGGGGAAGAACGCACTACAGTGTCCCATGAATCTATATAAGGGAACTGGTCTGGGCATCCTGGATTTCCCACTATCACAGAATACACTTTGCTGATCTTATCACTTTCTAAAGGCCCCTCTCGGGGCCATCCTACATTGAATGATGGCCATTCTGCTTCACACAGAAACCGCAACCGTTGAGGGCTCATGGGGGGTCTCCATAATCTCCACTAAACCCTTTCTTAAAGTTTTTCAGCATACACTGCAGAGGGGTTCAACCCTTGCTTCCGCCATCTCCCATGTCCTCCCGCCTAAGATGAGACAGACGCAATAGGGGAAGGGAATATCAGTGAGTAAAGGGGTCTCACCGACCGACACACGAGGAATAAAACAGCACACGCACGTGTCACTGGCTGGTATTGCCAGACGATCACGGTCAATAGCCAGAACCACAGCAACCAATCACCGCACAACAGTCACACACTCGCACACACAGTCCCTGCCTCCCGCCGTCCCGTACCACAAAGCAGAACAGTTTCCTTAGCGCTTTTACGGCTAAGTACTAGTGTCCACTTGGGAGGTGATCAAGCTCCCCTTCCACCCTGAAGCGAGTGGGGCGTCTGGCCTCTAACCAGATTCTACTTGCGTAGGTCTTTTGACGGTGCAGCAGACCACGAACCACTTCTCCGAAGATGATGATTGCCAAATCGAACACAGAGGAAATTTTCAATGGAGGCAGGGCTCAGTTTCTATACTCTGCTTCCAGGAGGAAGGTTCCCTCAGTTCAGTGCTTGCCGTTTGGGCGCCCCAGCACAGGCTCCCCCGTTCTGGCAAAAGGAGGTAGCCGATGGGCCCAACGTGGGGCTCGTGCGCCAAGCCCCCCGCCTGGCAAGGCGATTCAAGAGCAGGCAAAATGCTACCTCTGTGTCTCAGCACCTGCAGCGATCCGAGTCATGGCACCATTTATGTTGCAGGAGCCCAGAGAACACAGAGACCACAGAGCAAGAAAAAGAGTAATTTATTACGCGTGGGCTTTTGGCTGGATTTAAGATTAAAAAAGGAACAAGGCAAGGTTGTCCATTATCTCCTTTAATTTTTGTAATGATAATAGAAATTTTGAATAATAAAATTAGGCAAGAGTTAGAAATTAAGGGAATTAAAATTGGGAAACAAATGTACAAATTAAGGGCATTTGCAGATGATTTGGTAATTTTGTTAGATGATCCAGCTAAAAGTATATCAAAATTAATGAATGTTTTTCAAGAATTTGGAAAATTAGCGGGTTTTAAGGTCAATAAAGATAAGACAATGATACTTATGAAAAATGTTCAAAAAAAAAGAAGAGGAGGAAATAAAAGAGCCTTCTAATTTAAAATAACAAAAAAGGTGAGATATTTAGGGGTTAATCTTATGGGTAGTAATTTGGATTTATATGATAACAATTATAGGAAAGTATGGGGTGAGATAAAAGAAGATTTAAAAAGGTGGACAAGACTTGACTTATCATTAATGGGAAGGATTGCGACAATTAAAATGAATATATTGCCGAAGATGACATTTCTGTTTCAGAATCTCTCAATTATTATGAATGATACCCCCTTTAAAGAATGGAAGAAAGATTTATCAAATTTTGTGTGGAATGCCAAAAAGCCAAGAATAAAATGGAAGGTATTAAAAGATCCACAGGAAAGAGGAGGATTAGGATTATCAGATCTGAAATTATATTTCCATGCTAGTTGCCTTTGCTGGATAACGGAATGGATTAAATTAGAAAATACAAGATTATTGGAATTGGAAGGGGCAGACCTTTACTTTGGCTGGCACGCATATATGTGGTATGACAAAGCAAAAGTGAACAGGGAATTTAATAATCATTTTATAAGAAAATCGTTATTGAAAGTTTGGTTACAATATAGAAATAGAATATATGCAAAAATACCACAATGGGTATCAGTTCACGAAGCTTTTTACAGGAGAGAAAAGCCCCAGTTAAATAATTGGTTAACATATAGAAATTTGACAAAAGTACAAGGAGAAAATTTGGTTTGGAAAAAGAAAGAAGAATTGGTAAAATTGGGTATTGTTACACATTGGTTATTGCAAAGGCAATTAGAGGAAAAATTTAAAATGGATAAGAAGTTAAAAGGAATGGAAATAAGAGAGAACGAATTTGATAAATTGTTAAGACCAGGGACAGACCATGTAATGGGTAAAATTTATAAAATGTTGTTAAATTGGCATATGGAAGAAGAGGTAATCAAAGAAAATATGATAAAATGGGCACAAAATTTGGGACATGAAATTCTGATACAAAGCTGGGAGAATTCATGGAGAGATGTTAGAAAATACTGTGTTAGTACAAAGCTAAAGGAGAATTATTATAAGATATATTTTAGATGGTATTATACGCCAGTGCAAGGAGCGAAAATAAATAAAAATGGGAATGATTTATGTTGGAAGTGCCCAGGAAAAGGAACTTTATATCATTTATGGTGGTCTTGCGAAAAAGCTAAGGAGTATTGGAGGAAAATTCACGAATGTATAGTTAAGGCAATTCATTTAAAGTTTCCAATGAGTCCAGAGATATATTTGTTAAATATACTGGATGTTAAATTCTTTAAGGAAAACGCTTTACGAAAGATGATAATATATATGACAACGGCGGCAAGATTGGTATATGCACAAAACTGGAAAGCAAAAGAAATACCTAAGATAGATGACTGGTTGTGGAAATTATATGAGTTATGGGAAATGGATGAACTCACTTCAAGGTTAAATGATAGATCAAGAAAACAAATTATAGAAGAATGAAATCTAGTAAAACCCCTTTGGGAAAACCAATGGGGGAAGGATTAGCGTGAAGGTAGAAATTAGACTCGGAAGACAAATTGTAACAAAGGCATAGATAGAGGAGTGTGATAGGTAGTGATATTATTTATAACATAGAGGAATGATAATAGCTGGTCAAGGAAGGTTATGGAATATCCACTCGGAATACTGTAGGTGAAATAAGGGAAGGAGGGTAAGTAGATAGAGATAAACTAGTGTTGATGATTGGTATATATATATTAATTAGAGTTAATAAATGGTAAAGATTTTGTAACGAACATTTATATAATGGTGAGAAATGAGCATGTTTTATTTTATGTTTGATGTAATAAAAATAAATTAAAAAATAAAATAAAATTTGTTCTCTACCTGGGGGGAAAAAAGAGTAATTTATTACACATGGGCTTTTGGCTGGATGTTTCCAAAAGACCAAAAATCCTGAATTCAAGTTTCACAGCTCTTTTATAGACAAAGTTCACAGCATACACAAAGATCACAGGCAAAGATCACAGGCATATCTCAGTCCACCCCTCCGGGGTCACAAATACCTCATGCTGTTACTAGCTAATTACCCCTGCACTCAGACCCCGGAAAGTGCTTATCTACAATCTGCAATTACCGTTGCCAGTCAATAAATAAACAACACCCTGGCTATGTGATACATTGGCTCTCGTGACCTTTTTACCCTTCTTAAATCTTTCTCCGTTCCTCTGACCTAAGCCCCCAGCTCTACTTTATTATGGTAGATACTGGAGCTGCCACTTCAGTGGTTACTTACCCAATTGCCCCACTCACTCAGCAGAAAGTACGAGTAGTGGGAGCCACAGGAGCGATGGAAGAAAGATCTATGTTGAAGCAACGGTCGTGTCAATTAGGATCACATTTAGTACAGCATCGGTTTCTCTACTTCCGAGATTGTCCTGTGCCCTTGCTAGGAAGGGATTTGCTGTCTAAGTTAAGAGCGGAGATGTCGTTTGAGGATGATGGGAAGTGTTCAGCCCACTGGAAGTGTTCTTCCGTGGGCTGAAAGAGGCAAGGCTTTTAACACTTTTAACACTTTCATATCCACAAGAGGAGGAGTGGAGAATGCATTGGACACTCCCAGTCATGGAAGAACAGTCATGGGAGGTTTTTAATGTGCCAGGAGTATGGGCTGAAAAACCCCCCCTGGGATGGCAAGGTTTTATTCCACCAGTAGGGGTGAGTTAAAGCCAGGACAATGCCTGGAACTAAAGTATCCACTACCCCGACAAGTAGTGCAAGGAACCCAGGGACCGACTGCCTGTTAAAAGGGCATCCTCGGGAGGCCAATCATCATGGAATACACCCCTACTGCCTGTTAGAAGCCCGGAACAATAAATCGTCCAGTGCAGGACTTACCCAGTAAATAGGCTACAGTCACTTCCACCCCGGGTTTCCCAAATCCATATGTACTGTTGGGATTATCTCTCGGGGGAACCCCATTTCACAATATTAGATTTAAAAATGTTTCTTCTGCATACATCCCCCTATTAGTAGCCCATATTCGCCTTCCAGGGGGGAGGGCCTAATAACAGGGAAAGAAAAGCACATGGACAGGCTGGTGCAAGGATTCAAAAATTTAATTTTTTTGGCAACACTTAGCCAAGACCTCGGGGATTTCACTCGGAGCCTGAGAAAAGGGTTCTTTTAAAAGTATGTGGACGATCTGTTGCTAGCCGAAAATGGGAAACCGAGTGTTGGCAAGGCACCCAAGAGCTGCTACAGCTCCTGTGGGAGCGCGGATAAAAACCCCGGAAAAAAGGCTCAGCTATGTCAGAACCAAGTTAGGATTTGGGATTCAAGTTTTGCAAGGACAGTGGGAGTTGGGGCCGGAAAAAAAAAGGAGTTATGCGCCTTATCAGAACCCACGAATCGAAGGCAGTTACAGAAGTTTTTAGGGGCAGCGGGGTTTTGAATTTTGGATTCCAAATTTCGCCGTTATGAGTAAGCCCCTGTACGAAGCAACCAGAGGAGCGGAGAGAGACCCTTTTCCGTGGGGAGCGTTGAAAAACAGCTTTCCTTAACTTTGAAAGCGTTGCTTCAATCACCAGCTTTGGGACTCCATGGAAAAAACCCTTTTTCTGCTAGTACAAAAGAGAAAATGTGGCAGTGGGAGTATTACACAGCAACTGGGATACTGGCAGGTCCAGTCGCGTACTTGTTAAACAGCTGGATTCAGTGGCGAAGGGGTGGCCGGCCTGTTTAAAAGCTACGCCCACCGCCCTTCTAGCAAGGGAAAGCAAAAATTGGGCCAGGGGGCGGGAAATTTAGTGGTGCTCCCTTACTATCTAGGGAATGAAGGGAACTATGGTTTACTAATGAACGGATGATAGATACCAAGCCATGCTCTGTGAAACCCCCGTGCAAGTTGAAATTCCCCCCAAACCCTGCAACCCTGTTACCTGTAGACTCAGGCGAGTCTGTAAGGCATGACTGTTTTTACAATGGATGAAGTTTGTTCAACCCGACCAGATATCAGACACTCTTGGCCCAATCCCAATTTTCCCTTTTTTTTCAGATAATTTTGTCAAGGGAAACGTTATGCGGGATACAGAGTTACTAAGGACAAAACCATCAAGCACACCCTTCGCCGGTGGGAAACCCAGCCCAGAGAGTGGAAATGTCTTGATTAGAGCCCAACCTTAAAACCCGGGATTTAAATAAATGTTTACACCGATTCGAAATACACTTTTACTACCCCCAGCCCATGGAGCCTTATACTGTGAAAAGGGACTGATTAATTCCGCTGGGCAAGGGATAAAAAATGAAGGAAATTTCAGAACTCCTCGAAGCTGCATAGTACCAGAAGGGTGGCAGTGATGATTGAAGGACACCAGCGGGGGGAGAGTGAAAGGGGGAAGGAAGCCACCAACGGCCCAAAGACAGTTGCCATAGAAGACGAGATAACGAGTGGAGGATAGCCCCGCTGCCCCAAAGTTATTTGGCTGATGGGCCCCCAAAGGACAGCACAGGGAAGATCAGATGGCACGGGGGCCCTGAGGGCAAAAGACCCCCCAAGGCGGGGGGAAGCCATGGCCAGATCTTCTCCCCCAACAGTTGTTTTAAGGTTTGGCAGGAGCCCCAGACCACCCATCTAGGGAAGAGCGCTTTGGCCCATTGTTACAGAAGCAGGTGTTCATCAATGGACTCCATGCCTTGCCCAACTCAGCCTCGGCGCAATGCCTGGAGTGCACAAAAAAAACAACCCCAGACAAGGGGGGGCCCCCCGTCCAGGATTCAAAACAGGGGGCCCCTACCTTTTGAAGCGCTGGTAGGGGACTTCAGGGAATCCCCGAGTGGGACACTATCAAACCTTTTGGGTTTTTTCTCTGACTTTCCCCGGGAGGGTTTAAGCATACCCCACCCAGACAGAGAAGGCGAGGAAAAATAAGCCGGGCTCTGTAAAAACAATCCAGGCACGGGTTGCCTTTATTATCGGACCCCAAAGGCCCCAGCTTCCTTGACAAGGTGTTGCAAGTTGTAAATCGGCTGCTTGGTATCCAGTGGAAGCTGCATTGTGATGGCCCAGAGCTCGGGCAAGTAGAAAGAATGAATGGATTAAATCCATCTGGCCAAAAAACAGAAAAAAAAAAAATGGGTGGATGTGTTGCCCTTGGTCTTGGTTGAATTGGGGACTCCTCACGGAGTCACCAAAAAGTCCCCTTTCGGTTTTTTAATGGGGAAACCCCCCAATCCCTTTTAGGGTTAAGGGGGGACATTCAGGAACTAGGAAAAGTCAGTTACAGCATGAAGTGCAGGGCTAAAAGCTTTGCAGTCCAGGGCCCTCATGAATAAAAAGGTTCCCCATCCCTATCACTGAGGTTCACCCTTTCCAGCCAGGGATGAGGTTTGGGTTAAGGATTGGAGATCTATCCATTGACTCCCCGGTGGAAAGGACCAAAAAATGTCATTTTTCCCCTCCCACAGCTGTAAAGGGGGTAAAAATGGACATCACATGAAAACAGCAAAGGGGGGGGGTCGGAGCGGGGACCCTACTAACCCACTCAAACTCACCTTGAAGAAGCAGCATGAGATTCAGGCTGAGTTAATATTACCACTCTGAAAACTTTAATTCCTACAAACTAAGCCTGCACCTGGAGAAGGAAAGAAGACGGAGCTAGGCTTATCGCTGCTGTCCAGGATTCCAGCAGCCCTGAAGCCAGACCCCCGGAAGCCCGGGAAGGGAAAAATTTAAAATGTATTTTATATTACTCTTATTATTCTCTATGATATGATATTTGTAAGCAATGCTCAAGAGGTTGAAAGAAGCATCCCCACGTTTGGCTATAATATTGGTTACACCTAGCTAATAAACCAGGGGGAGATCATTTCTGTTTTCCACAGGGAGTTCCTGCCAATAGACTCATTAAATTATTTTATACCGGTGTGTAGGCAGCCAAGCCAAATCCAGGACAGTCCCACACCAAGTTTATTTTAGCCACTTAGATATGTCTATGCTAAGCCAGACTGGGGGTCACTTCAATTCTCACCTCTCGAGTTCACTTTACAAACTCCTTTTAAACAGGAGCCAATGCTACCTGCGCGCACATGAAAATTGTCGGAGTAATAATAGCCAATGCAAGGTTGTCCTGGACCTCCATTCCTTGCAAGGAGATCCAAATTATATCTTATTACCAAAGGGCATGTTCTTTTACCTCATGGCTGGTTTTGGACCTGTGGGTCTCAAACCTGGTCTACATACCAGCCTATCTGTTGACACTCAACCTTGCTGCCTTAGCCATCTGGTAACAGTCCTTTCCCCCATGGCCTCAAAGTGAGACTTAAGAGAGCCGCCCCTCTACTGGAAACTGTGACGGCCAATCACACTTATGGTCGGACAGGGAAAAAAAGCGTTAGCATTCTCCCTGGTTGGAATAAAAATTGGTTTGGAAGGACTAGAAATAAATAATTAACCTGTACATTAGTCAAAAGTATAAACGCTACTTCCAAAGCATTATCCTTGTTAAACAAAGAACAGCGGGAACTAAGGAATGCTGTTTTGGAAAATTGGGCAGGCGTTGACTATCTCTTCCTTCTCCATCATTTGGATGTGAAAACACAAAATTGTGTGTTTCAACTTGTCTGATAACAGCAAGCACAGAAGCACAAATTAAAAAACTGCACGAAAGTAAAAGGGTATAAATGAAGGGGATGGTAGCTGGTGGAAGTGGCTCCCTCTTGGACCAAAACCCGAATGGGTAAAAACATTGTTTGTAATTTTGTTGCCAGTAGTGTTTTTCCTGTTTCTGTGTATATGCTTTCCTTGTTTTTTACAATGTATAAGTAATATGCTTCAAATTACTTCCATAAGACAGCAGCTCTGACGTTTATGGCTCAGCCATGTTTTTAATATAACATCACGAAAAGTATAATTGTTTAGAAATTATGCATTTTAAGGGGGAAATGATATAGGTATGAATTAGAAATAATAAATTAGAAATAAAGTAGAGCTGGGGGCTTAGGTCAGAGGAACGGAGAAAGATTTAAGAAGGGTAAAAAGGTCATGAGAGCCAATGTATCACGTAGCCAGGGTGTTGTTTGTTTATTGACTGGCAGCGGTAATTGCAGGTTGTAGATAAGCACTTTCCGGGGTCTGAGTGCAGGGGTAATAGCTAGTAACAGCATGTGGTATTTGTGACCCTGGAGGGGCAGACAGAGATATACCTGTGATCTTTGCCTGTGATCTTTGCGTGTGCTGTAAACTTTGTCTATAAAAGAGCTGTGAAACTTGAATTCAGGGCTTTTGGTCTTTTGGAAACATCCAGCCAAAAGTCCGCGCATAATAAATTACTCTTTTTCTTGCTCTGTGGTCTCTGTGTTCTCTGGGCTCCTGCAACACTGCTACTCCTATGCAAGTCTGCCCCTAAATAAGCAAAGCAGCCTTTGGCAAGATACTCTTTTTTAGCTTTTCATGGCAGCCATCAACTGAAATATGGAGTAAATGCTGCCAACTGTCTTACAGCTGATAAAGAGCTAATTGAGATAACATACTGTAGCACTTTGAACATCCTAAAGCACTATGCAAGTACTTTCTTTTTATGGTTGCCTACATGCCAGATCGTCCACAGTTTCCAATTTGAAACATGATATTCTACACACACATTTTTATGTATATATGTATGTACACATGCATGCATTTTTAATTATTTAATTTATATTTCACCTTTCTACCAATATGGGGTTTGAGGTGCTTCACACTATAAGTGAAAACCAAATACAGTTAAAATAAGAGCCAATACAAAAGTTAAGCAATTGAATAAACAACTATATTAAAAACATTAATATTTCAATGTTAACAAGGTAGCCATAACAGTACAAGGATGATAAAAGTATAATTATTGCTCTTGTGTTCCTTCAGGTCAAGACATGGGGCATTCTTAAGTTGAGCCTATGTGGGGTTTTCTTGGCAAGATCTGTTCAAAGAGGATTTGCCTTTGCCTTCCTCTGAGGCTGAGAGGGTGACTTGCCCAAAGAAACCCAGTAGATGTCCATAGCTGCATGAGGGTTCAACCTTGGTCTCCAGGGTCATTGTCTAACACTCAAACTACAACACCATGCTGGTTCCCAAAAGTACAGGGCACCCTATTCAAAAGGACTTCTGCAGTAGCCAGTTAACGGTCAATGGTCTGAAAGATCTTTGTCTGCTGGCCAAAAGAAAATAGATTGGGACCCAATCCAGCCTCTCAAGAGAAAGAATTCCCTGGGCTGGGGGCAGCCACCCAGAAGGTTCTCTCCTGTGTCTTCACCAGCTGTACCTGTGATGTTGGTGAAACAAGAGAAAGTCCTACATTAAGTATCTTAAAAGTTGGGCAGGCTCATATCAGGAGATAGGGTCTTTCAGAGTATATGAACAGAACTTTTAACACTGTGTGCACTCTGGCATTAAAGGCACAGAGAAAAAGGCCAGTGGGCATGTTATGGCTAGAGGCATGGTTATCGGGCACAGCATCACTTCCCTTTCACATAACTCTGTGGATATAAAATTAAAAAAAATGATCAGAAATGCCATAATGGCAATCAACTTGTTCATCTTGAAAAGGCAATTAGACAAATTCATGCAGAGTAAGACTATAAATGGCTAACGCTTGTGGTATGATGTCTCTAAGAGCAGAGACTATATATGCCTCTGTGAGCCAATTGGTGAGGAACATAGGGCGAAGACATCTATTGCCCTCCTGCCTCCAATGGGCTTCCTAAAAGCACCTGGTAGACCACTGGGCAAAACGGGAAGCTGGACTAGATAGGCCTTTGGTGATGGCCTATGGCTCTTTCTGTATGATGGTGGAGTGCCAGCATGAAGATGTGAGAGGAACAGGACCACAATGATGCTTTCACATGACATTGTCACTGTTCTGCCCTTCTCACATCCCCAGCAGGTGTGATTGGGGGTATATCACTGATGGAAAAACTCCATCAATGGCTCCCCATCACATGAGGCTCCCATTGTAGCTGGCCATGCAGAAGGGCCAGAAGCATGATCACATGCTTCCTTCCCCACTGCAGCATGAGAAGAAGACTGGCTGCAGTGTGGAAGGAAGGAGCATGTCCCTTGCACCCCCTTCTGCAGGCAGCCGGTTGGGTGCAGAAGGGAGCGTTGAGGACATGCTCCCATCTTGGCAGAGGCAGTGCTAAGATTGGGATGGGATGATGCGGGAGTGTTAATGTCTCCTGTTATGTTCTTGTAATCCTGATGTTCCCTTCACTTAGCATGAGCAGAGGTTATATGAATATGTAAATACTCCTCATATGAATTTGCTATGTAGGATTCATTTGCTGACAAACATTTGTGAATATTGCAATTTCTCCTCTCAAAAATAAGATAGAGGTCACCCTGAACTATATGTTACAAGTGTCTGTGATTGGCAGTACTGTGGGTCTCCTCTCCATGTCTTTCCCACAAACATTTTCTTAGAGGGAATGTGCAACATGTCAGCCACAGGCTCAGAGTTGCTGTCGCCCAGCTGCGTAACTATGATGGCCATTTAATAGCCAGCATCTTGTTAGTGACTTACAAGTCCTGAAGTGCAGCTTCTACATGTGTATGTCATTTTGTGGGGTGTGGTGGATGGAACTATTCTCTTGCTTTGCACTACATCTCAAACCCTCCCATGCTTGGCAGTTATCAGACTCAGGAGGGGCTGCCACTGCTCCTTCTTTCCAGAGGGAAGTGGGAAGAAAAGGGAGGTGGTTCAGACCATGGTTGCTCTGAGCTCCTGGAAAATGGGGGTGCACCCCATTTGAGAATGCACCCTCATTGTGCCCACTGTGACCAAGCTGAGACCAGATGCTTTTCTACAGTGTAAGTCACCTCCTTTCCTCCTTCCCTTTCCCAAGGATCTAGGGCTGCCACTCTCAGTGGCAACAGTACCAATTTCTAGCAATGGAAGGACATCTAGATTTCCCCCCCCCTGTCAATAGTTGCTTGGAGAATGATGAACAACAAGCTTCTGAACACAGTCCGGTGACTAGTGGATTGGAAAACTTAGCAGCAGACAAGTAGCCTCCAAACAGGCAATCATCCTCAAACTATCCTGTGAAGAACAATCTGGTTTTGTACTCTGGGACCTGGGGGGCTGTATTCAGGATTTAGGGCAGTAAGCCAAATATTTCTTTCTTTCATCACATAAACTCTGATACAGTTTCCCTCAGTATCTTTATTCAAATCACTGACATCCTTAGCAAGCCTTTCTGAAATGCATGGAGGCTGCAAAGCAGCTTGCAGGGTTTGACAGAAAAGCAACCCAGGGGTGCTTCAGAGAGTGACAGTGCCATATGAGCTTTCTCTCTCCCCTGTACGGGTTGGCAACATTTCGTTATCTTGTGATGTGATCACCCTATGCGCTTCCTTATAGATCGTTCTTGCTTAGAAGTACTGTAACGCATTGCAAGTAGCAATGCTATTTCTAATCCATTACTTGCCAGTTGCAAAATCTGTCATATTTAAAAATTAATGTAACAACAAGTTATAATGTGATTCTTTGCAATAATGTTTATCTTTTACTTGTTACTCCTTAAATATTGTTTGAGAGCATTTTCCCCCATTTTTGTATTAAAACAACAACTAAAAAGTAATTAAAAATAACTTCTTAGCAATGATTAATGGAACACTACACTCTACAAATAACAAGAAATTAGTGACTTTAATACAGTAGTCCTTTTTTTAAAAAAAGTTAATGAGCAAAGAATAATTTTTTAAAAATTATATTCTCTATAGATTAATTTGCAAATTACCCATGATCTTTCTTTTTTGAAAAATGAAAAATGAATGCTGATTAAAACAAATGATAGGTCAAATGCCCAAACAAATTATGGGAAAATGCAGAACTGCCTTAAAAGAATTTATTTCAGTTTTGATGGAACTGCTAGACCTGAAATAGTAAGATCACCAAAAGCAGAGGACTTTCTCTTTGACACAGATAGGATATGCTTTTGTGGACTTCTCTTGCTGAAAGATTGACAACAAAAGCTTGATTAGTGAAGGGAGAAATGGCAAAATGCAACTTTGTGGAATGATGG
Organism: Iguana delicatissima; assembly: GCA_948472985.1. Lineage (NCBI taxonomy): Eukaryota > Metazoa > Chordata > Lepidosauria > Squamata > Iguanidae > Iguana > Iguana delicatissima. Next base: position 539,145 of record CAOKZL010001214.1, on the reverse strand, counting down.
TATCCATTCATAGCTTACATTTTGAAATTACACCAGATGAAGGCCCAGTGTTGATGGGCATGGCATTTAGCACAATATTTTCTAAAATCAGTAGTTCATTGAATATAAAGACTGTGATGAAGTAAGTTTCTTATATAATACAGTAGTTGTGTAATAAACAAGGAAAGTAGTAAAACAGATAATAGATTTGATAATTGTTTTCTAAGCCCATTCAAAGGATAAGAAGAATAAATTAGCCACCTATTTCTACCACCCTTTCTCACTTCCAAGACCTGTACCATACCATTTCCTCTTACAAAATGCAATGCCCCTCCCCTCCCCTCCCCTCCCCTCCCCTCCCGTCCTTCCCTTCCCTTCCCTTCTCTTCCCATAAAGGTTCATTGACAGCGAGGGATGTAATGGAGCCATGGGGGAGAGGGGAGAATTTCCTCCCTCCTTCTCTTATCACCAGAAGAATAAAAATGATGAGAGATACAAGGGCTACTGCATATATGAAACTATGAACTATGGGAGATTTCAGGTCTCCTACAATGATACCTCTGGCTGCTCCACCAGTTATGTGGCCTCGCTGGAGCTGCACAGTGGGAGCCACAGCAGGTGAGGAGGCTTTGGTCTGGGGCTAATGGTCTCTGATAGATTTCAGGTTGCTTGAGGAAGGGAGAGATTGGTGTTGTACTTGGAATACATTGTCTTAATACTTCTCATACTGATAATATAGAAAAGAAATAATATACTTTGGGATGCAGAAAGCAGGGTGATCTGCTGTCTATCATTGATAATGGAGGCGCCATCTCCAGCCCAGGCATGTATCTGAATATTTCTCACATAAAGATGATGCCTTTTACCAAGCTTCCTGTGCTGCTTGATTGATGGGACCCATTTCCTGCTTTTTCAGCTTCCGTCTTCCAGAAATGAATGGCATGGGCGAAGTGAGCTGAACTAATGTCATACATATTGCTATATTAGCAATACGTGTGACATAGCAAGTGTCTACATACAATGCCATTTGAATCTGTGGAACATGTCTGTTCTGATGAGTTCATGCTCTCCTGTTATGCTCACATCTCTGGGTCACCTGTGCATTGCCTACCTGACTGTTTATTTTTTTTCCCTCTTGCAGGAACTGCCATTTCCCTTTGCTCTTATCATCTAGATTCACAATATTATTTTCTTATATCTCACACTGTAATTGGAACTCCACTAGAGAACAAACAGATATAGATCTATTTAGTGGTGAAGTGGTAAATTTTTGAAGTGCAGACCTTTCTGATGACAGTCCCTATGGCAACACCCCCAAGAAGAATTCAAAAATGCAGGTGGCTCTGTTGATCTATTTATTTATCAATTAAATAAAATCTAGCTATTTTCTTCTCTACCAAGAGCACATCTTTTGTAAAGCTAATGAATCCTGCTCATTAAAGACCTGGCTACTCTCCAAATGATTTGAATCAAAAAAGGGATAGTACATAAGAGCTGCTATTGCCAAATGCTGTATATTTAGTCAACAGGGGTAATTAATGCTGTAATGTAACTTAGAATATAAGGCCTAGCTCTTCTCCACAAAGCAGTAAACCAGTATCAGGGCTGTATACAGAGCCATTGAAGACTATTTACATGTGGTTCTATAGTAATAGTTGCAGAAAACAGGAGCTCAGCTAACAAGCAGCGAAGCCGATAGGCTTCACAAGAGAGTTTCATGGGGGAGTTTTGCAGTGGAGGCCCAGAGTTAAGTAACTGCAGTGCCTACTTAGGACTACTGAATATAGATGGTGAGGGAGCTGCTGCAGCTACCTGCAACAGCTGTGGTACGTTTATGTTCTTGGCAGAGGATGTGGGTAGCTACTACTGCAGCAAGCGCAAGTTGATTGCCTTGTTGAAAGAGAAGGTCCAGCAACTTCAGCCCTGTGTATCCACTCTTCGGCATATTAGGGAACATGAGATTTTCTAGGACAGAGTGGAGCAGACTGTCCTGAATGTGGAGCACACAGGAGATGTCTCTGAAGAGGAGGTCAGTTCCCAAATACAGGAGATAGACATTTAGAGGAATGTGACACATAGAAGTAGAAAGATCAGGAATTCTTCTGTGAGTTTGTAGCTACAGAATCAATTTGAAGCTGACTCCCTTATCAGTGAGGACAAGGAACAGGAAAAAGAGCAACAGTATCAGTCCTCAGGGAATCTATAAGGGATCCTGGAAGATCTAGCACATGGACTGGGCCCTTCCAATCTCAGAAGGAGATGTGTGGTGGTAGAAGAAGATTCCCTGCTGAAGGGAAAAGAAGCTGTGGTTGGTGAGCCTGACAGGTTGTCTCAAGAGGTATGCTTTCTCCTTGAGGCAAAGATCCATGATGTAATGGAGCAGCTGGCAAAGCTCATAAAACAGAATGACAATTAACCCTTCCTTTTGGTCCATGTGAGAACCAATGACACTGCAAGTCACACCTTTCCGGAGATTACGAGGCTCTGCATAGGAAGCTGAAAGACTTTTATGCACAGATTGTCATTTCATTTCTCTCCCCAGTTAAAGAACACAGCCCAGAAAGGCAGAGAAAAATGATGAGGGTGAAGAACTGGCCCTGCAGATGGTGCTGCCAGGAACAGTTTGGCTTCTTGGACCATGGTCTGTGGTTTCATGAAGATGGACTTTGGCTGCCCCTCATCGCAATTGGCAGGCCTGTTTTTGCTAAGAGTCTCACAAACCTGATCAGGAAGGCTTTAAACTGAGTTACATGGAGAAGGGAGACAATATTCTTGAGGGCAAGAATTCATCAAATGTTGGTGATAATAGATTGAATGTAATGGGGAGAACTGGGTGAGTAGCACAAGAAACCACCATTGGGAAGGAAATAAACCTTAAATAAACAGCTGGGGGATGATGTGTCCACACTAATGCACAGCACATGGAAAATAAACAAAATTACCTTGAATTCTTAACACAACAAAGCAAATATTATCTAGCAGGCATCACTGAAACCTAGTAGGATGAATCTTATGATTAGCATGTAGCAATAGAAAGGTATTACATATTTCAGAGAAATAGACCAAACAGGGGCAGGCAACTGCACAGGGGACGGGGCCATTATATCTCACAGAGAGCCACACCAGCTGGTTTCAGCATGCCTGAAGTAATGCAATGTCACTTCTGACTGCCATTTTGGGGCCATTTTCCTCTTTCTTTCTTTCTTTCTTTCTTTCTTTCTTTCTTTCTTTCTTTCTTTCTTTCTTTCTTTCTTCTTTCCAGTGTTTTGGGGGGCTCTGCAGGATTAGGGGAATCAAAATGCTGCATTTTGGGGCAGTTTTGGCCCATTTGAGAGCGGAAAAAAAATCCTAAAACTTGGCTGCCATTTTTTAAAAATTTTTTGATGGAACTGGGGGATGGAGAGCTCTTCTCAGGGGACATATCACAAAGGCCAAATGTGGCCCATGAGCCAAACCTTGTCCAACCCTGCTCTATAAAGATCCAGTGGGACTAAGGAATAGTCACTAAAATCTTTTAGAGAGTGTTTTCCTGCGCATTGGCAGCTCCTTGCGTCTACCCACAATTTCTGTTGTGTGCCGGTACAGGTAGATTAGAGAAACTATTATAATATCTCTATCGTTGAACTTTGCCTCTTCTCTCTTGCTCTTAGCAACCACCAAATCTTAGGTCACTTAACCCCAAACTGTCTCATCTTTGTGAGTTTGTTCATTTGAGTTAATGTTTCCCCAATCTAAAGCAATGGTGCCCTATTTGTCACCTTTATTTGTGTACTGGCTGCTATTTATGAAGCTGTGTCATAGGGTTTGCTATTCCCCATGAATGCTGTGAGTATTTTGTTCCCTGTGTGAATTAATAGTCCCCCTTAGATAGTTCTCTGTTGAAGTGAGTTATTGACTCCAGTCTGCCTATGAGACACTACTGTCCAGGTCACAAAATCTCTACAGTATGGTATACTCAGAGCATGCATGAGTTCATCCATGTACTCTGAGAGCATACTTGGTAGCAGATGTTCTGTATGAGGAGCAAAGAACACTAGGTGATATGAAAGGACTGTCATACTAGTGTAGCCTTAAAAACTACACACCTACACAAGAAATCCTAGACTGTTGAAGAGGTACAGAATCTAAAGTTTCTCTTGAATTGATACCAGCCATGCATGTTGGGCTCGAAGCCTCATCACAATCATCTAGACCTGCCCAGGCTGGCTAGGGTAGTTAGCGGTATAGTCTGACACACCCAGAAGGTGTCTGTTTGGGGAAGAGCTGTATATCTTAACTGATAGTGTGATGTGAATACAGCCTTCAAAGAAAGTGATAATTTAAAAAATAAAAAAAACAAAACAAAAAACCAAAAAAATCCTGAAACTCTGAACATATACATTGAAAAGTAGATAATATGACAGTTATGTTAATAGATGAGAAACTAATGATAGTTATGCCTATGTAAATACATATGTAGTTTCATCTGCTTCTCATTTCCACCATTTCTCATTTCAAAATGAATGCTGCTGCAAAAATCTTTAGTCATTGACTTCACTGGATAATGTACTACGCATTAGTCAGAGTTTCAGGTATATATGTACAGTATATATGGTTAGTGGTACAAGGGAGACAGTGAGGTCAGAAGGAAATTAAATGGGGGACATACTGACAGCTGACTGCAGTTTTATCTCTTTTTAGCAGCTACTCTTATTTTTTTATGTAAATTTTTGTTTATGATTGATTGTGTTGATTTTACATGCAAGATGCTTTGGAAAGAAATTATATCCCAACTGGTATCCCACATGGTTGTAACAGACAAATAAATATTTTCAAGTCTTTGAAGTGTGGCCCAGAAAATGGCCAACACAGCTTCCAATTCCAGATGAAGAATTCTGTTCCTAAGCCTAGAATCCTACGCAAGCTTAACAAGTGTTATGGGCTATGGAATACAGTGGGACATAGAAGGTATCAAAGAAAGATGTACAGGATTGTGCTGACCAGGAGCTGTAGAGGAAGGTTAGATATAAACAGACTTGAAGCTAGTGGGGACAGCAGTTTACCTCACTTTCAAACTGTTTTGGGAGACACACTAGAAATTCAACTCTTCCCCATTCCACATCAATCCCTTCTCTGTTACTGCGATAGATAACCCTATCCCAGAGTCTACAATTTAATATTAAAAATATCTCCACATGCTTGAGAGGTCCCCCAAACGAGCACGTAGGCAATCACAGTCGAACGGCCAACAGTAGGAAAAACCCGGTCAGGCCAGTATATTCATAAGTCACGTAGCCCCAGGATACCTTCAACCAGGTAAAATATAAAATATACAAAGGGTCCTCAGCCCTGAGAAGCCAGCTTGAAGGGATTAACGCATCTGACTAACTGCCCATCAAGCGGGGACAATTTGCATACAGCCGAGGCTTTGACAACCCTGGTAAATTCAATCATGCAAAGAACGCTGACATTTTGGAGCTTTGTTCTAGATCTTCCACTTTTTGTTCTCCCCAGGAAAGGATTAGCCCTCAATCCTTTCCCCCCATAAATAGACCCAGTTTTCAAGCGGGTCTTTGGACCGCTCTCGGACCGCTCCCAGCTCCCAGCTCCCAGCAGACCATCACTCTGTCCGTCAAGCTATCTCCTCAGCCCTCCACATGTTGAGCTTCATCTCTCTTTTGCTGCTGTCTCGGGCCTCTGGACTTCAGGACCAGGTGCAGTATTCCCCAGCTGTAACCCTCCAAAAGCCCCCTATCCAATTTCCTATCTTTTCATTTCTCACTAGGTCTTGTATGAGTGAGTGTGTAAGTGTGAACATGCGCAAGTCTTTATTTTTAATAAAATCATTTTATTAGACAATTTTGTTTAGTTTTTGGCTTGGCCTGACCCCATAAAAACTGGGTTAAAAGATCTCGCTAGGTTACGTTGCCTTTCATATTGCTATTGCTTGTGCTCTGGCTAGTTTCCATTCCCCATTGTGTGAAGCACATTGAGGTGTCCCCCAAGGGACCCCAGAAATCAGGGTAACATCTCCATATTCTTCTTCCTTGGTCTGGCCCCTCTATTCCCAAATCAGTGGGAGAGGGAAGGTGTGGCATAATGATACAACATTCCAAAATCGAGAGGGAGGTTTTAGAAAGTAGATGTGGAAGCTGCATCCTGGAAACACCTTTAAATTTAAGTACTGCTACAAAATCACTGAGGTAGAGGAGTGAAAACAAAATGCACCTGCTAGTTATCAGATGCCTATTTGGCAGAGAAGAGGACCATCTATCTTGTGCCTGCTCCATTGCTTCCATTGCAGTGGTAAATGATGCACTAAACAGTTGCCTCTAAAATGAAGTAAAAGTGTGACCTGCCTAACTATGCAAATATTGAGGCAAATAAATAATGAGTGCTGAGGATGGGCTGAGATGTTTTATGGGTCTACTTTCAAAAGAACTTGGATGAAAATTCTGAGATTAAATCCTCTCATTTTGACATTCTTTCTTGGGTGATTTTTTTTTCTAAAATTGCCTACAAATATAAATAATTAATCCATGTGTCTAATTGCTTAGACACTGCTGAATTTTTAAGAGATACTTTCTGCCTTTAGACTTAACTGACATTGTGGAGTTGGCATCTTTTGTCCTGACACTTATTTATTGGAAATCAAATAGTCAGCAGATTTCTGATATTCCTGTACCTAATTGTAGCAATTAATGCTTTCTCAGTAACTTCTAGTGATAGAAACACTCCTAGTATTTATTACAGAGGCATACATCACATGTTCTTTTTAGTTTACCAAATAATCATGGTTGATTCTTGAGATATCTGTCAAAATGCTTTGTATATATATGCTGCTTTGATAATTGTTTGGAACAACCATAAGGAGCATTTTCCCCCACATTTTCAACCAACAAAATCCTAAAGGAATGAAAATGGATGTAGCAGAGAAATGGAGTTCTGATTCTTAATTTAAGATTTGGATTAGCACTGAGGAGTTCATAACTATGGAAAACACAGAACAGATTTTGATTGTCATGAAAGGCCAGAGTACCACGCACTTAATTATTTACTTAACTTTATCATCATTGATATGGAAAGTTATTTATTAGGTTTTCTTCCTGCTGCTACAGATTAATAGGGTTTGTGATGAACCTGATGGGAAGGGGTCTAGACAACAGAGCCTCCTTGGCAACTGAGAGTGTTTAAGCTGATTAGCTGGTGAAATGGAACCTTGGATAGCCCAGGGGAGGGGCTGGTGGAAAGAGGAAAATAATGGATTTTAACTGTCTGGAGTGTGTTTGAAGAGGAATGTGATTTGTGGTGTGTTTGGGAGAGGTTGGAGATTTGAAGAGCTCTGTGGGAGAGAGAACTGAGAAACTGGGTGCACGAAAGATAGTGAATGAACTTAGAGAGAGGGTGGGGAGAGAGAGAGAGAGAAGAATGGTGTGCTGTTTGTAAACATTGAGATACAAAACAAATTTAAGCAACAGTGTTACAGTAAATGTTTGAAGTTCTGTGTTCCATATAACAGTCTCCCAGAATCTTGTTTTGAATTCTGGAATATTTATGCTACCAGTAATACTATCTTGACCTTAGTGCCAACAGTACCACAGTCTGGGAAAATATAAATCACTGTTATCCTTACATCTGGGATTTAGGAAAGGCAATAAAGGGGGGAGAGTCCTGAAAGGAATAAGCCAAGGGGGGACAAGAGTGAGGAAGGGACTGCAGAAAGGGAGAACTGAGGCAGACCTGTTTGTTCTGGCCCTGGCTTGATTCAGAGATCTCTCTGGCTGTTCAGTTCCGAACACAAAGAGATGTCAGGCTGGGCAGACCTTGAGTGTGAGGCTTGGGTGTGCCTTTCACACTTGGCACTGATGGATGGTGTTTTTCCCCCCTGCTCATGCAATAGGGTTGTTTGTACTTTCTTGGAGAAGAGGTAGGAACCAACAAGCCTGGGGAAACCCCATCCTTCGCTAAACTTTAGAAAAGATGTACCCTGACATACTTTGTACCTTGTACAGGTATACTTTGATAGATTTACAGGCACGATAGAATGTAGTATATCTTGATTTCAGCAAGTCTTTTGACGATGTCTCCTATGATATTTTTACAGACAAACTGGTGAAATGTGGGTTAGTCAGCCCTGCTCTTAGATAGATCTGTCATTGATTGATGGATGCAACTCAAAGAGTACTCACCAATGGTTGTTCTTTATGGGCATCTTTTCAGAGTCCTTTAGTTATGTATGCTTTCATGGCAGAAGGTTAGACTGGACGGACCTTGTGGTCCCTTCCAACTCTAATATCCTATGATTCATCCTGGAGAAAAGTGACTACAAGTGATTTTCAGGGTTCACTCCTGGGCATGGTATTGTTCAACATCTTTATAAATGACTTGAGCGATGGCATAAGGAGCCCCTTCATCAAATTTGCAGATGACCCCAAATTAGGGACTGGTAACTAATACTCCAAAGGACAGGATCATTTCAAAATGAACTTGACAGATTGAAGAGTTGGGCTATGATTAACAAAACTAATTTCAACAAGGATAAATGTAAGGTTCTGAATTTAGGCAGGGAAAATAAAATACTCAAACACAGGATGAGTGACACCTAGCTTGAAAGCAGTACCTGTGAAAAGGATCTAGGGAACTTATAAGACCATAAACTAAATATGAGCCCATAGTGTGATGCAGCAGCTAAAAAAAGCCATTGCAGTACAAGGCTGCATTGCCAGGAACATAGTCTTGCGATCAAGAGAAGTAGTAGCAGCCCTCTATTCTATTTGATCAAAACTTACCCACAATATTGTGTCCATTTCTGGATACCACAGTTCAAATAGGATATTAATAAGCTGGAATGTCACCAGGGGAGGGAAGTCAAGATGATCAAGGACTGGAAATCAAGTCCTACAAGGAACTTAGTGAGTTTAGGTTGCAGAAGAGAAGACTGAGAGGTGACATGATAACCATCTTCAAATATCTGAAGGGATGTTATGGAGAAGAAGGAGCAAGCTTGTTTTCTGCTGCTCGAGAGACTCGAACAAGAACCAGTGTATTCAAATTGTAAGAAAAGAGATTCCACCTAAACATTAGAAAGAACTGCTTAACTGTAAAAAATATCTGGCAGTAGAATAGATTGTCTTGAAGGGTGGTGAACTCTCTGTCTCTGAAGATTTTTAAACTCAGCTCCTCACTGAGTCCCCTTTTTGAAGCCAAAATAATATAATTCATGCACAACAGGTAGGTACCAGTAAGTCTATGGAGGATGGTGACACAATCGTGTGTCATTGATGGGGAAAGTCCCTCAATGATTTAACCTGTGATCACACCTGCAGGGTACAGGAGAGGAGTGGGACCACAACAACATCATGCAGAAGTGTCATCATGGTCCTGTCCTTCTCCCATCCCTGTGGTGGGACACAGGCCTCCTGTGGAAACAGCCTATTATAGCTTCACCTGGGCTAACTTAGAAAAACATTTATATCCCTTTAGAATTCGGTACTGTAGTTCCAGGGACTTTCCTCTAGAAAAGCAAGCTGACACCGAGATGGTTACACTCAGCATATTTCATTCTGCCCTGGCTAATGTCAGGGGCTTCCTGATACCAAGGAACAGGACTGGATTGTTTATATGGCCATTTCCGCACAGGGTGAGGGAATCGCCCTGCGCCACTACTTACTGGACTTTTTGTCTCCCCGGTCCGGTCCACGCCGCTCCAGAGCAGTGCATGCTCATTGATACGCACTGCTCCGGAGTCCCAAATGGTGGCTTCCGGTTGGTCGAGGGTCTCGACCAACCACTGAAGCTCACGAGCCTAAAGCCCGCCCCTGGTAGATCTCAGGCTTGCAGTGAATCTGCATAAGGGAGCAGGCTCGCAGTGGCGCGCTCCGTCCTTTTGAAAGACCTGTTTTTAGCGGTCTTTCAAAAGCATGCTGGACGACCACTTGGGGTCGTTCCAGACCGAGTGAAGTGCGGATCTACATTAAGTAGGTCTGACCCAGTCTGCACCCAGGTGCAGACCTCCTCCTTGGAGGACGGACTGCACCTTTTTAAAAAGCCCATGCTGAGATGGCCTATGAAAGGAGTTTGCAGATGACTGGCTTGATGCCAGGCATAAAATGATAACCAAAACATTTGCTAGAAATGTTAGGTTGATGGATAGTTACCCCAGAACATATGGAAGATGTAAATGACATGGCAACTTTTAGAAAAACTTTTTAGAAAACTGTGACTGGGAGATAAGATCTCAGATGGTTCAGTGAGGACTGAGCATGCTTAGCAGCCACAGAGTATAGGCTGACTCTCAGGAAACGAGTAAGTATTAAAAGAGTATTTTAGAAGATGACATGAGTAGGACATACCACACTGTACTTTGAAATGCAATTTTGTTGCAGTCCTTTGCATTTTAAACTTAATATCTGGTTTATTTTCCCGGCTTGCTACTCCATCTCTCCTCATTAAAGATTTTGCCTTGGAAGAAAAAAGAAAACTCACAATTTCTCACTTGTGTTATTTTTTCCACTGATTTAATTGCTTCTAATCAGTATCTAAACTGAAAATATCTGAAAATCAAATGCTTTAGGACATTGCAGGTATGGGGGAATGAATGCAGCAGCACATCACAAAGATGTTTTTTTCCTCCTCCTCCCATACCTCTATTTTCTAAGAGACCCTGGTGACACGGATGGGGAAAAGTATTTTAAGCATGAGGCTATCTTGCAATTCTGTATCAGGTCTCAGATCATGCAGGAAGAAGAAAGACGCCCTTCTTTTTTCTGTAAACCTTCTGTAGTTGGACAGCTTCCAACCTGAGATTTTTGGCTCTGCTCCAGAGGTCTCTGACCTTATTACTGCACTAGCTGCTATTGAAGTTGGCAATATCAGTTGATACGGCAGCTCAGAGGGGGGTTTCTGCCAACATCTTCTTAGAGTTTTGTGTGGAAAACTTTTTACTGGCCTCCTGAGATCAATTCTATTAGTAGGAAGAATTGTAGGCTCCTGACAGTGAAAAGAAGTGAACCTTCAGGCCAAGGGTGGGTAAACCGTTCAGCATCTCAAGGCCAGGTTTTATAAAACTACTTTATTCTTGGAAAAAGGTGAGGAGAAAAAAAAGAGTAGATTTCCCTTTCTTTGGGCCTGGGGAAGTTTTAGCACATCTGAAAAGATTCACAAGTTATTCAACAGGGTGCTTCTCTGACATTTCTCTGCACTTCTACTATGTGTGCAAGTTTGCACTATGGAGCTGGGGAATGAACAAGATGTCTGTGAAGTGTTCTGTACTTTCTTCCAGGTGGTAATTTTCTCCTGCTTGCTTTTTGCTCAAAAGCTTGCTTGCTTTTGCTCTTAAGGAGAACCAGGAAGCACATACTCATACACAAAAAAAGGCACATAAAGCCTCATCCATTCAGCATTCCTCTAGGCCAGCCTATTAAGAGAACATAAGAAACCTCATTTCTATTTTTTGTGAATGGTGAGTCAGAAGAAAAGACACCAATGACAGCTCTGAGCGCTAGTTCACGCAACCTTTTCAGCCCATGGCAGTCATGTCTCTGGGCAACCCTTGCAGAATTTTTTTATCCACATGTAGCTGCAGGCTGAGATATTTGCATGTTTATTGTACGTTTTGTGGCAGCTGTGGATTAGAGTCAAACACTGATCTGTGCTTCGTTTGTGCATGGACAAATGTCTGATAACTAAAATGTCACTATCACAAACTCAAAAGGTCACATAAATTGGTACTTAGACTTAGGACTAAGAAAAGGAAGGAGAGCTGTGAGACCAAGTACACTTTTAAGATCATAGGGAGACTATGAAAGTTTTTCTCCCAAAACACAAAGATTTTTAATCAGACTTGCAGTACAGCTAGTCAGTCTATCATACAGTCTAGGCCCCTGTGATCTATACAATGCTGTAGACCAGAGTTTCACAATTTAGGGTTCCATAAGAGGTCACTAGTGATGCCATGAAAGATCATGATTGAAAAAAATGTTGAGCTGTAAATATTATATTTTTTAAAAATGCAATGGTTTCCTGAGACCTGAAAATTATTTTGAGTGTTCCTCTAAAACAGTGGTTCTCAACCTGTGGGTCTCCAGATGTTCGTGGACTTCAGCTCCCAGAAGCCCCAGCCTCTATGGTCAATGCTCAGGGCTTCTGGGAGCTGAAGTCCATGAACATCTGGGGACCCACAGGTTGAGAACCACTGCTCTAAAACAAAAAGGTTGAGAAAGGCTGGTATAGATTCTACAAGGCTTCAGTTTCCCCTTATCCAGTAGCTTGATAAGCCTTCAATCAACTTTGAGATTCTGGGTCTTGTGCTAGAAACCTGAGACAGACTTGAGATTCTCTTGGTATACATACCTGGTCAAAGTTTTCCACCTTGAGCTAGCAGAGGATAGCATTAAAGACCTAAAAGCTACTGGGTCTGTGGAACTTTAATATTCAAGCTGACGCTACTTTGTCCAGAGCAGCTCAGGATTTCATGGTTTTCTGTCAGCTATATATACAACACATGTGGTAGGACATACTTTGGGCTTGGATTTCTGCATAACGTTTGGGGAAATAATCTGCTCATGTAAGTTCCATTGACATGGACTACCTATTACTGAATCGTTTTTTATCTTCCAGCTGCTTGTGATTTCTGCAGGGATGGTGGACGAAATCTGAAGCTTCATTTCAAAAGACTGATTAATCAGAATGGTTTGTGAAGTCTATTGGGAATTTAGTTCCTGCAAGCTTTGCCAGCAGCTCTTTCAGAACCCTGTAAACAATTCTGCCAAGGCCTTGAAATGTAGGAATGTCCTGGGCTGTCAACACAATCACTCCAAAACATCCCTCACTGGATCATAGCATTGTATCACCTCTCTGGAGTACTGAGACAATAGAGTAAGGTGAACTCCAAGGGCTTTAGACTCATAATGTTCCAATGCAGGTAAGAACCTGTCTTTCTCTTACAGTGCAGTGGAGATGTCACTGAAAATAAATGGCTGCAGGTTACAATTATGCAGCAGGAAAGTAGGTATGGAAAAGAAAAAAGAAGTTTTCAAGCAGGCAAACCAGCTATTAGTGAGTACAGACATAGAAAGGTTGCTAACTCTAACATCTTTACTGTCTTCCCCCTAGTCAATGGCCATTTCTGCACTAGATTGTTATAGTGCTATTATTCCACTTTCAACATCCTATGGAATCTTAGGGTTTACAGTTTAGGGAGGGGCCTTTGAGGCCTCTCTCTAAACTTGAGCCAAGGAAGTAGGGAAAGAAATGGAGTGGATTTCATAGCAGCAAAGAAGCTCATACCTTCTATCTGTCCCGATGTGGGCAGGGGCAGTCTTGATTAATCTACTATCATCTCCCTTTTCAGCTGCTTTTAAAATCTCTCAGGTCCTTTCCGCAACTCACCTTTTTGTGGAGCTGAGGGATGCGCAGTAGCCTCTAGCAAGAGGCTATCGCATCCTGGTTCCTTCAGTTCTGCAGCTGCTGCCTGCTCACGCGAGAGCCCCTCCTCTTCCTTCTGCAGTGCAGCCTGGGATTTTCCTTTTTTTTTAAATATATTTTTTATTTTATTTTAATTTCACATAAAAAGAAAAAAAAATATCAAATATATAAATATATACATTATATCCATCCAGCATGCAGGAAGATAATCTGGTAAGCAAATTTATACTAAACATATATTGAATCCTCAAATCTTATTCTCCTTCCAACTTTAAAGTAATCCATATTCAAAAAAAAAAAAAAAACACCCTTCCTCCCGCGAAGTGATACAGTTAAAAAAAAATCCTTTGATGCAGCCCCTCTCCAACTTATATTACAATTAATACTTCTAAGTTATCTCTAATATTATATACATAATCTAATATTGTATACATAGTTTTGTGGATATCTACATTATAGTAATTCCCTTATAATAGTTTCTTTCATTTTGCAATATTCTACCCCCTTCCATTCCATATATATTCTCTCTCTTCCACTTTATCTCTTTATACCCTCTTAAGTAATGCCCAACCTAGATTAATTTAAGGTTTTATATTAATTCCTTAACATAATTCAGTAACGGTTGCCATACCAACAAAAAGGATTCCTCTCTTTTGTCCTTTAGATAATGGGTTAGTCTGTCATTTCCCATAGTATCCAAGAGCTTCTCCCACCATTCCCCTTCCTCCGGTACTTTCTCTATCTTCCAATATCTTGCATAAACCAACCTCCCCGCTCATAACATGTACCAAATCAATTTTGCCCATCGTCGATTCTTCACTGCACTTGAACCATACCCAATAAGAATACCTCGGGACCCATCTCAATTTTCAGTTTTGTTATTTTTTTCATTCTTACACATAAGCTATGCTGATATTTCCTAGCCAGAGTGCAATCCCACCATAGACAGATAAATGTACCTATTTGTTGCTTACATTTCCAACAAACATTAGATGATCTATGATTTATCTTAGAGAGCCTTGTCGGTGTGAGATACCATCTAGTCATCATTTTAAATATCTGTTCCTGAAGGATGTAGGATCTTGTCCATTTACGGTAGCAACCCCATAACTGCTCCCACTTCTCTAACATAATCTTATGTCTAACATCCCTTGCCCACTTAAACATATAATCTTTAACAACCTCATCTTCCAATTGCCATTTTAACAGCATTTTATATAATCGGGATAAAAGCCTCTTCTCCCCTTTGACTAGACACTCCTCCAGTTCCCCCCTTTGCAACTCAAATTCCCCTGTTTTCAAATCCTTCCTATATCTTTCCTGAATTCGTAAATATGCATACCATTGTATTCTGCATCCCTCTTGTGTTAACTGATTCCTATCCTTCAGCCTTATCTGAGGGCCCAGTTGGTATAGTAATTCTCTATAAGTAGTCCACTCTATATCATTTCTTAAAAAAGGAAGAAAAAGAGATTCTGCGGGGGAAATCCATAGGGGGATCTTAGGGCATAAATATCTTTTATACTTTAGCCATACCGAAAGTAGAGATTTTCTGATTACATGATTTCCAAAGGACTTCTGAATCTCATTTTTCCCATGCCAGAGGAAGCCATGCCAGCCAAATACCAGGTCAGATCCCTCTAACATCAGCAATTTACGATCATTTAGCAATATCCAGGGGCGCATCCAGACAAGACAGGCCGCTGCGTGATATAATTGAAAATCAGGAACTGACATTCCTCCTCTCTCTCGTTCATCTAGCAAGATCTTATATTTAACACGGGGTCTCCTACCATTCCATATGAATTTCCACAGCGCTTTCTTGAGATCCACAAACCATCTCTTTGGAATACTTATTGGAATCATTAAGAACATAAACAATACCTTCGGTAAGATACTCATTTTGATTAACGAGACACTCCCCATCAAGGAAAGATCTAAATTTCGCCAACCTTCCAACTTTCTTTGAAGCTTTTTTAGCAAGGGTACATCATTATTTTGAATGAGCTGCTTGGCATTGTTAGTAATTTGGACACCAAGGGATTCCACTCTCTCTACACACTTCAACCCGAAATTGATTCAAATTTATCTATTTCCTCCTTCTTCATATTCTTGCTCAGTACTTTAGTTTTCTTTCAATTGATTTTAAATCCAGCCATCTGACCATAATCATTAATAATTTCATTTAACTTTTTAATTTGTACCATCGGGTCAGATAGAAAAATGACAACATCATCTGCAAAGGCTTTTAACTGAAAAGATACCTTTCCCACTTTTATCCCATGCACTTCTGGATGATTCTTTATATCTCTAAGCATCACTTCCAAGGTTAGAATGAATAATAAGGGTGAAAGTGGGCACCCTTGCCTCGTCCCATTATAAATTGGAATCCTGTCTGATTTCTGATATTTTATTTTCAAAAAGGCACTTTGTTCGGTATAAATAGTCTTCACTAATGATGTAAACATTGCGCCAAATTGCATCCTTTCTAGTACACTCAGTATAAATTCCCATCTGACATTGTCGAATGCTTTTTCAGCATCTAAAAATATTAACATACCTTTAACCTCATTGCGTACTGACAGATATTCTAGAATGTCAACCACCGTTCTAACATTATGGCGCATCTGCTGACCCGGGAGAAATCCTGATTGATCTTCATTAATATATGCCGTCAGAATTGGCTTTAAACACTTTGCAAGAATAGAAGTAAAGATCTTGTAATCCGTGTTTAATAATGAGATGGGTCCGAAATCCACACAGGATGGCTGGTCTGATTCTATTTTTTTATATAAGGGTTATGTCTGCTTCTTTCCAACTTTCTGGAATATCTCCAGGAGTGGCAATTTCATTAAATAGGATCTGGAGGGGTTTAGCTACTTGTTCCTTAAATGTTTTATAGAATGAGGCCATAAAGCCATCTGGGCCAGGTGCCTTCCTTTCTTTCAACTGGTCAATAGCTTCCATGACTTCAGATACCTTAATAGGAGCATTGAGGTGTTTTTGGTGTTCTTTCTCCAAAATTGGAAGTCCCCTAAAACTAAGATATTGCTGTATCTTATCTTTACTTACTCCATTTTGTTCGGAGTATAGCATTTTAAAATAATTTCCTAATTTGTTCATAATCCCTTTCTCTTCAGTTATACACCTCTGCCCATCTCTAATCTGCGTTATTAAATTTTTCTGTCATTCTTTCCTGATTTTATTGGAAAGCCACTTCCCAGGCTTTTGAGCATGTTCAAAATAATATTGTTTGCTATATTTAAGGTTCTTCTCCATCTCTTCTCTCAACTTTACCGATAATTGCTTCTGTAATGTCCTTACTTTAATAAGGGCTTGGATGTTTTTGGGCTCCTTCTGGAGCCCTTCTCCGCCTCCTGTAAAGTAGTAAGAAGATTATCCATACACTCCTTCTGTTTTTTCTTTTTTCCCCATAATTTCTGTGATAGGATGCCCCGCATATATGCCTTCATTGCGTCCCAGATTGTGGCTAGCTTAGTTTTTCCATCATTATTAAACTGGAAGAATTCCTTCAATTTTTCTTTACACTCCGATGCAATTGTTTGTTGTCTCAAAATATCTTCATTCATCTTCCAGAACTTCGGTCTAAAGCCTTGTTTGAATGTAAGCATAGTCGGAGAGTGATCACTCAGTATTCTTGGCATAATTTGCACCTCGCTGACATCTAACAATAAGGATTTCGAAACCCACATCAAATCTATTCTTGACCAGCTGTTATACCTATTTGAAAAATAGGTGAACTCTTTCATCATAGGGTTCCTAACCCGCCAAATATCAAACAGCTGAAAATCATTAGCCATTGTGGAAAACTCACTGTGTATCTTCCCATGCTGGCCCTTACTTGAAATACACGATGCATCAACAGGAGTATGATGTGTAGATTGAGGGAGGTACTGGTACCACTCTACTCTGCTTTGGTTAGACCTCATCTTGAATACTGTGTCCAGTTCTGGGCACCCCAATTCAAGAAGGACATGGTCAAGCTGGAGCAAGTCCAGAGAAGGGCAACCAAAATGGTGAGAGGCCTGGAAGTCATGCCCTATGAGGATAGACTTAGAGAGCTGGAGATGTTTAGTCTGCAGAAGCGAAGGTTAAGAGGGGACATGATAGCCATGTTTAAATATTTGAAGGGATGCCATGTAGAGGAAGGAGAGGGCTTGTTTTCTGCTGCTTCAGAGACCAGGACAAGGAGCAATGGATTCAAGCTGCAGGAAAGGAGATTCCACCTGAACCTCAGGAAGAACTTCCTGATGGCCAGGGCTGTCCGGCAGTGGAATCTGCTGCCTCAGAGTGTAGTGGAGTCTCCTTCTTTGGAGGTTTTTAAGCAGAGGCTGGATGGGCACCTGTCGGGAGTGCTTTGAGGGTGTTCCTGCATAGCAGGGGGTTGGATTGGATGGCCCGTGTGGTCTCTTCCAACTCTACATTTCTAGGATTCTATGATCTATCCATACGGGGGCAGGGAACTCCGTTGAAGTCCCCATGATCAAGACATCTGTATAGTCTTGATCACTCATGCATTGTTGTAGGTCTTCAAAACACCTCTTCCCCTCATTACAAGGCACATATATCCCAACCAGGAGAATTCACTTGTTCTTAATTTCCACTTCAACCCCCACAAATCTTCCTTTACAATCCTCAAATGCTAGCTTGGGCTTTAACATCGGCTTGACGTACAGCGCAACACCTCTTCGTTTAACCGATGCAGAGGATACAAAAAGATCTCTAGAACTCTTATTTCAGCTCCTTTAATGTGAGTTTCTTGCAGGCATGGAACTTCCCATTTCCATTTCTTTACGAGATTCACCACTTTCTTCCATTTAACTACCGAATTCAGACCATTAATATTCCACGATATTATCTTCGCCATCACTTTCCTTTCAACTTTTGTGCCATCTGTTCATCTGACTCAAAATCTATCAGACTCATCTCATGGTCCTGATGTCTCTCACAATCTATCCTTAAATTATCATCCCGTTCTTTAATTCTATCCACCTTCTCTCGTTTATTTCTCTCACTAGGTGCCTCTGGTCTCTGATTAATTCTGGCATCACTAGGCCCAAGCCTGGGATTTTCCCAGGCTGTGCTGGGGCAGGAAGTGCAAGTGCTACAGCTCTGGAGCTCCGCAAGTGCGTGTGGGGCCCCAGGGCGATGCGCGATTGTGCACCATTTGCAGCTGGGAGCCGAAAATGAAATAGTACGCGATCGTCACCTGTCAGCCCCTGGAGCATCGTACAATTGTGAGTGCATCGTGTGGACCGCTCCTCGCAGTCGTGTGATGCTCCAGGGGCCCTTTCGCATGGCAAATGCCATGTGAAAAGGGCATCAGTTTCTCTTTTTTCCTTCTCCTTTCTCTTCAGCTTAACTTCTATTGTTGCAAACCAAGTTCAAAGTGCAAAATTAGGTTGCACTCAATTCACTCAGCAGGGGGAAAGAGGAGAGGAGGAGCTAGAATCTTGGGCCATTTCTGCACTACACTGTCACAGTGCACAAAGAAGCCCAAGAGCTCTCTGGCTGAGAATTCTAAAGGCCTCTCCCTAAACTGCAAACCCCAGGATTCCACAAGAGGTTGAAAGTGGAATAATAGCACCATAACACTGTAGAGCAGAAATGCCTTGATCTTCCCTGTGTCGCAAATGCAATAACACTCAGTGTTTAAAGAGTTAAATGTGCTTTACAGAGAGCAAGAGCCACAGTGATCATGTTAACAGTGAAAGTGGCCCTTTTCACATCCCACTACCAACCAGCAATGGCGACAGGATCATGATGGGACCGCGACGACAGTTTTGCATGATGTCATCACAGTCCTGTCATAATTCTGTTGCAATCCCATTGCCACCTGTTGAAATCGTGGAATAAATCATTGATAGTTTTCTCCTGTCAATGAACTGCAATTGTGCAGTCTTTCAACCTCTCTCCCACGCTTGCCTGCTGCACTGCCTGGGAAAGTGCTAGGCTGCACTGTGGAAGGGAAGGGTGGAGCCATCACACTTCCCCTTTCCAGCAGGCAGCTGGCGCAGAGAGGAGCACTTCCGTTGTACTCCCCTCCTGAGATAGCCAACTGTGGGATCCCCACAGAATCGATTCAGTAGCAGATAAGCTGTGGAAAGGGCCAGCGTTTCAGTATCCTAAAACCTCCTCATGTCTTAGCCACTTATCTTAACCTCTGATAGACTGAAATTCTTAGAGGTCATTCTATCTCTTCTTTCCATTTCCTTTTTACTCTTTTACTGCTCCAATAAAAAGGAAAAACCCAAAAAAACCAAAATGTCATCCTCTTCTTGTTCTTGCCTAGCACCCTTAAAGATTGTTCATATCCCTAATGGAGCTCCTATAATAAAAGTTTAGTTTATTTTCTAAAGTCATTGGTGCCAATGATCCTTAACCTTACTAGCTAGACATTGCACACATGCGCTATCACCTTGTAGACACAGGCAGAAACAAACTGTTGCAGGCTCTCCTAACTTGCATGTTCTTCCTCAGTAATGACTTTGGCCACCTTGAGCACACTCTGATGTTGCTTGGCCACACATACCGTGTTTTTCAGTTGTGAAATAAGATTAGAGGGTATATAAGATGGGTGACTGGGAAGGAAGATAAAGCAGAAGCAACAGCAGCCACAGTGTGACACCCTCTATCTCTTTCTCTCTCCCTCCTCTTCCTTCCCCCACTGCTGCCATGTGAGCAAGTGAGTGGAAGACAGGGGGTGTGAGACAGGGCTTTCCAAACGGTGTGCCATGACACATTAGTGTGTCACCTGAAGCGTGTAGGTGTGTCGCCTACGATCTTGGAAATGTATGTTATTATTTATAAATAATATATTTTTAAAAATATATGAAAGGTTTTCATGAGATATGTTGTGTCCCCATACATTTTGTTGTTGCAGTTTATGTATGTGTCAGTATCTCTTATATGGGGTTAACTTAATCTCCAGTTTGCTAGTAAAACTGAAAATTACTGTGTTGTGAAATGATGCATGTCTAAAAAGTGTGCCACCAACATGAAAAGTTTGGAAAGCTCTGCTTGTGGGAAGTAGCGACAAGTGAGTTAGGCCACTGAGGAGGAAGACAATGGTGGAGCCGTGGCACTGCTCCCTGGAGTAAAAAAAGTACAATTTTATCTTTCCAGTCTGTTCTGCATTATCCAGCAACGTTTTCTCTCCCCCCCCCACTTCTCTCTCTCTCTCTCTCTCTCTTTCAAAGCTTTCTTGTCTTTCTTTGGTATCAGATCACAAAAAGTCATGCTGGAATGCAGATTAACAAAGGGCTCAGACAAGTTGACGGGTGGGAGACAAATTTTACATTGCTGTGGACAGTCCAAAAGTAAGCCTGGAAGCTAATTACTAGTCGTTTGCTACATGATGGGTATATGCCAATGGTCTAATAATTTATTTTATTTTTAAATGTATTATTATTTTCCAACAGAGCAAAAGAAGACAAAAGACAATCAAGATGTCAAATCACAATACAGTCAACCAAGTAAGATAAATATTAATTCCAAAATCAGCTGTATGGATAAAGCTTAAACAAAGTACCTTTAACAGCATAACCAACTTAAAACGATGAAGCCCAGAATGATTGCTGATGTGATGATGGACCCATCGCCCCATAAATCTTGCTTAATTATTAAAGTGATGAAAGGAGCCCATATTGTAATGAACATATCCTATATGTTTAGCACAATGGTTAAATGCGATGGTGATGTCACAAGGGATGGGTCCTAGCAAGTGTGATACATCACCAGCTACAGTTGACCAGGGCATGTATTTCAAATGATAAATCCCAAGTCTTGCATATTAGAAAAGTCTTTGGTAGTTAGAAATTCAGTTCTGGAAGCTCTGCAGTAAATAGTATTATTTGCCACTGGCAGTACCCTACCCACTCACTCAACATAGTGATAGCACTAGCTCTGGTGGAAACCATAATATTATATTGGAAAGAGCACTGTGATGGATTTGCACCATAACTGTACATGTGTAAATAAATCATTTTGCAAGGCAGCCATCTTTGAATCCTTCCTTTGTGCCATCCTTTGTATGTTCAAAGCGGGAGGTGAATGGAGGCTGGGAAGAGGTAGGAAGATTATAGAACTGGAGGAGGGAACTGGCTGGGGGAAGGTGGAATGGAAAAAATAGCCAGCAATGGGCTGGGTGGTATTCTAAGAACAGGAACGCCCAGTCAACAAAATACATGCTTTTGGAAGTAATCAGATGAAGCAAGCAGTACTAAACCATTCAAATCACTTTGGATTTCTGAGTGAAGCTGAACTAAAAAAAAAGAAAAAGAAATTCTGGAAGAGCCCATGAGTTGGAAATGGACTATAGAATCATGTACATCTCTACCCAAACAAAAAATTCACTGAACTCAGTGGGATTACTTTCACATAACTTTTA
Source organism: Iguana delicatissima (assembly GCA_948472985.1). Classification (NCBI taxonomy): domain Eukaryota; kingdom Metazoa; phylum Chordata; class Lepidosauria; order Squamata; family Iguanidae; genus Iguana; species Iguana delicatissima. The sequence goes on along the minus strand of CAOKZL010001214.1, from coordinate 517,352 downwards.
TGTATATAGGATTGGGAATTCATTCACTGCAGAATACAAAGCTGTGAAGAAGGAAAAATGGGGCATTTTCTGAAACAAAACTCTGAAGGAGACTGTTGTTTTGTGAAAGTTGTGCCTGTAAATTGGCGTGCATTGTTTTATCGAGAAGCTCCACATTGAGGATGGTGGGAAACTAGAGGACATGCCAGATAATTTGGAATGGAGATTATTTGGCACAATGCCTAAGAAACACATGCTTTTGTACTGGCTGATGAAGAGAAAAAAAAGGGGGGGGAATTGCTTCTTAGTTTTACTTTGGTGATCTTTTAAATCTTTTGAACTTGGAATATGTCTCAGATAAAAGAATACAAACATCATCTCTATGTAAATAGAGCTTTTATATATACAAAAGATTGGAGGAGGGGAATTTTAATAAGTAACCTTTTATCCTGCAAAATATGCATTACTTCCTATTATGATAAACAGTTGGTATATTTGAGAAGAAAATGGCTATACATATACATTACAATTACATATTCATTTGACTTTATATTACATAAACACAACTCAATTTGGATAAATGTCTGAAGCTGGAGGAATAAATTAGGATGGGTGCCGAAGCTCCTGCTTTGCCCTTCCCCATTGTGTTTGCAAGATTTGCATTTTATAGTTGCACATTACAAATATGCATATTTCATTATGGTTTTGGATTAAAAGGTTATCATCTCCATTACCCATTAGTGGTAAACAAACACAGGCTTCCTGGATGAATTTATCCTTGGCTTAGCTACTTGCATATTAGGCTGCCATTGTCAGTGGGTTTCCTTGTTTTCTCCTTATGGTGAGAAAGCTACGTTACCCTCTGAGGAGGAGAAAGATGGAACAAGGTTGAGGAATGGGCTGAGGTACAGACAGGCAACACAGAGATTGAGGTCCTGTTAAGGGTTTTACGCTAATGGAATGGGCCAGTTGTTCTGAAATATCCTTATGCCAAGCATTTCCTCAGGTTATGTAACAGTCTATAGTGCTCCTGGAAAATTGTGCAAGCACAGCTCTGCCTTCTTGTAATCAGTTTGAATGTGTTGCAATGAGGAATAGGTAAATGTCTGAAGGAGGAAAATGTAGATCACTCCATTAGTCCAAGGCGGCCATATTTATATGCCATGCGTACACTCTTAAAATGAAACAATTTTTGATTGTCTGGGAAGGACAAAGAAGAGTTAACTGGAAAGGCCTCTCTAGTCAAAATCTTGTAGCCAGCACCCATTTCTAAAAGAATGTTATTCCTCGTGCCAACTCTAGGCCTGTTGGGACACAATGAATACCCCCTTTCAACAAGCTTCTGCATCTATCACCACGGGGCCTTGCCATTAGTAAACACTGCATTATAGGCAGGAAATTCCATTGACAGGAATTGTCACCTTTGCAGCAAGAATGATCAACTTAACATTTCTTATGTCTTTCTTAAGTGGGTGCTAATCTGAAACGTTACAACTGTTTATTAAACAAAGTAGCAGGTAATGCCTCACAGGAACTCTAGATGGATACTCTGAAGAAGTTTTTTGCTTTGAAGGATTTCCTTTTGTCATGCTTAGTTTCCCACCTGAAATGCTTTAAAAGGATGCCAGATTCAAAGGTAATTTATTCTGGGTGTGTGATGTACTTGAACCAAGAGTTTGAATTTCTTGCTTGCTCATTCTGGAAGCCTCTTGCTGAAATCTCTGGCTAGGATTTGTTCCTCTCTTGCTGAAATCACTAGTTTAGCTTTATTCCTGTCCTGTTGAAACCATTGCGTATGCAAGGCCTTACTCCATTTAAGCTGAAATCACCTTTTCAGGCCTCCATAATTTAGGATTTGGGCTGCAGTATCTCATTAATTCATTGTCTTTCTTAAAATTATGGGTCTGACAGAGGACTTCAGTTATCTTGCCCTCCTTATATTTGCACTGTTCTAGCAAAGAGTGCTTCCTAGCTTCCCTCAAGACTCATAGAGCTGGAAAAGACCATAAGGACCATCAAGCCCAACCCCATTCTGCCATGCAAGAACATACCATCAAAGCATTCCAGACAAATAGTCATCCAGCCTCTGTTTAAAACCCTCCAAAGATGGAGACTCCACCACACTCCAAGGCAATGTATTTCATTGTTGAACTGCTCATACTGTCAGCAAGTACTTCTGAATGTTTAGGTAAAATATCTTCTCCTGTACTTTGAAGCCATTGCTCCATGTCCTAGGCCCTTTTCGCATGCCTATTTTTTGGGCGAGAGCCCCTTGAGCCTCGCATGAGTGGGAGCGTCACTCCGTATGACGCACTCCCACTTGCGCGATGCTCATGAGGCTCAAGTGGGGCGAGCGCGCATTTTTTTATTTTTGGCTCTAAGCCGAAAATAATGCGCACTTGTGCAATGCTCGCGGCAGCCTCGCGCACTTACCTGCATGTGGTGCATCGTCCCAGGCGAGCAGGTCACGCTTCCTCCCCCAGCGCAGCCTACAGCTCCCAGACTGTGCTGCGGAAGGAAGGAGCGGAGTGCGAGAGCGATGGTCGCGCTAACAGGAAGTGACCTGTGGTACGGAGGAGCGGGGAAGCGGCAGCGTTTCGACTGAGGCTTCTCGCGCAAGCCGCCCTCCCCCATCGCGCAAACGGGTAAGATGCGAAAAGGGCCATGGTCTCTGGAGCAGCAGAAAACAAGGTTACTCTATCCTCCCTATGACATCTCTTCAAATATTTAAATATGGCTCTCATGTCACCTTTTAACCTTCTCTTTTCCAGACTAAAAGGCTTTTCCAGCCTAAAGGTCCAACAAGATCAAAGGAGAAGTAACTTACATGCCCTGTGAGGATAGACTTAGAGAGCTGGGGATGTTTAGTCTGCAGAAGAGAAGGTTAAGAGGGGACATGATAGCCATGTTTAAATATTTGAAAGGATGTCATGTAGAGGAAGGAGAGGGCTTGTTTTCTGCTGCTCCAGAGACCAGGACAAGGAGCAATGGATTCCAGCTGCAGGAAAGGAGATTCCACCTGAACCTCAGGAAGAATTTCCTGACGGTCAGGGCTGTCGGGCAGTGGAATATGCTGCCTCGGAGTGTGGTGGAGTCTCCTTCTTTGGAGGTTTTTAAGCAGAGGCTAGATGGCCATCTGTCGAGAATGCTTTGAGGGTGTTCCTGCATAGCAGGGGGTTGGACTGGATGGCCCGTGTGGTCTCTTCCAACTCTACATTTCTATGATTCTATGATTCTATCTCTAAAATCTATCTTGCAGAGAATCCTTTCCCCATACCTTATAAGTATCCAAACTGTGTCCTCTATAGAGAAAGTATTGTATTTCTCTTACTTCTGAACCTCATTCTTCCTTTCATCTCTCCTCAGTAATGCATAGATATGAGTACTCAGACTATGTATGAGTTCGTTCATATGCTCCAGGAGCATACGTAGTAACACCTAGTCCACAGGCAACGTCTGATAGAAACAGAACATACATCTCATTGCAAGAGAGCTACTGGAATCAGTTATTCATACATTACACTGAAATTTTTTTAAAAAGTATGAAAATTACAAATGGGGTGATTGAAGCACAATTTAGGTGGGTGCTCCCTACCTTGAGTTGGGCTCTTCCTCAGTTCCGCTTATACCTCATGCCTGCTTCAGACTTCTACCTGTCCCTTCTTCTAAACGAAAAAAAGAAATACTTACTGAGAGGGTGCAATGGCATGTGTCAGATGGTTTTGCAGAACTACCTTCCTTCGCTGGGGATTGTGAAGCTTGTCACTATATTGCCAACCTCACTTAATTTTCTGAAATCTTTGTTCCATGTTACCTGACCCCTGAAAATGGCAGAGGCCTAGCATCCACAGGGCTCTTTGAGCATATTGTCTGAATGCTCTGGAAAAACCCTGGGGAGTTTCAGTCTTTTTCACAGGGTTCCTCAAAGGGCTGAATTGATTTTCAGGTTGATTCACAAGCTGCTCATCTCATTGCTAATGAGAAGCCTCTTGGCTTCCAACACTTCCGAAAAAGTTGCTCTGAGACACATATAAGGAGAAGCTTGAACTGGGACCCCTGTTGTGAAGGGATTTGAGGGTTCAGGTGTGCAAATAGATGCACAACATACACAACTTCTGAAGGAAATAATATAGTGGCACTCCTCAAGCAAGGTGGGGAGGTTGAAGATGGGCTTGCCAAATTTAAGTAGTCTGAAAGGTGATGTGAAAAGAAATGGGGGGGGGGGGCAAAACAATGGGTACTGAAATACCTCAGGTTTGCTCAATTAACATTGTAGTTACTGAGAAATTTCAGGTCAGACCTGAGGATCTAAGAAGTCTTCTGCCTGTTAGAGGAATCATGAAGGAGGAATAAAACAGGAGTGACTCTGATCCATGTACTACAATAAGTATCTGAGTGGAAGAGGAGAATATAGCTCTGGTTCAAATGTAACAACAAACTACAGCTTTTTATGACAAGAATGAACTTGTAAGAGTGTCAGTTTTCTGTGTATCCTTCTCTTTCATGTATGTGAGAAGGAGATCTGAAGCTTTTATGTTTCTTTTGAGTGTGTGTGTGTGTGTTGAACCTGATTTGTTTTAATGGACAATTAATGTAAGATTTCATTCTTGTATACTAAAATCTTTGGTAACTGTTCCTGGATATATAGAACATTCTCGATTCATGCCTACCCAGTCTATTTTCAAATAAAATTCACTTACTCTGTCAGACTAAAGATAATGTCTACCCTGTCTGGAAGCTGTTCTCCAAGAACTTGATAAGGAGTGTTTTGTAGCTTTGCAACGTGATAATTTCAAAGTGGAGATGTTGAGAACAGGATGTTTTAATACTTTGTTCTCTCTCTCTCCCTATTCACATTGTTTATTTGTTTATTAAAGTCATTTTCCAGCCCTTAGGAATGAGCTCCTACATTTAACCCCATAATAATAAGATTGTCGGAGTGAAGTGAGAGGAATTAGACTGCTTCAAAGATATCTATATTTTCAGTCTTTAATTAAGCATCTGGTATGTGCATTTGTAGGTATGTTTTATCTTCTGATGTACCCATCCCATTCCATTTCCCTTTCCTCACCCTAGAACCTCAAGTTTTGTTGGAGATTCATTTATCTGTCTCTTATCACCCTGTCTGCTTGGAACCAGTTCATACTTTTAGTTGTCGGAGCACTGGCTTCTCACCAGAATTGTGAGCAAACAGCACTATAAGGTTGGCTGATGAGGACGGAAAGAATATCCATTATTGTGCCGTAACGTTTGCCAGCTACAACTCAGTGGAAACAGCATTGTCATCAGTGAGAGCCACACCAGTCTCCAGAGATTGCTTTGTAAATTATGTGCTTAGTTTTAAAATACTTACATTTTTGTGTAGTGATTTCACCACCTCTTTTTCATGTAAGGAGTGAGTTGTTAAAAAAAAAAGTCTATAACCACTTCAATAAAATCTGAGGGGGAAAAAACCTGTTGAAAATGTAACAACTTTGAACATTACATGATACTCGTCTTAATCAGAGATAATAGCAAACTATGGTTTGTTGCTGTAAGAACGAATTTGTAAGCATGGCAGCTTCATGTGGATTCAACTCCGCTCAGGGAACCATAATTCATTCTGTGTTTAGCTAAAACAAACTAGAACCAGACCAATAAAAACTGAAAAGTAGTTGCTTTGAATGCCTCCTTCATACACATGAAGAAAGAGAGGAAAGGAGACCAGATTAATTTTCCAACAGACCCTTGAACGAAACCAATTCACAGGATCCAGGTCATCATCCATTATCTGTACGCTGAGAGAGGCTTGGACGACAGTAGCATGAGAGATGGTGTTTATATTCGTGTCTCCCTGCCATTTATGGAACGCAGTTCTCAGCAAGACTCTCCTGTCCTTAATCTTGTCATCTTTTTTGCATAGGGTGAAGATATTGCTCCTATTCCCAGGGATTTGATGGGATTTGGTGCCTGATTTCTTTTTTTCCCCTTTCAGTCTTTCTTTCTTTGTAAAGATTGGCATTGTCCAATGGGTTATCTCTTTGATTTGTTATTCAAATCTTATACAAATATATTCCTTCTACTTGTTGCCACTCTCTGAAACAGTCATTTGAAGTGTTGGCTTGTATGCATGGGCATGAAGTCTGCAAGGGTATGAAATTTACAAAACAGGTAGGTAACTATAGCGCCCCCAAACATGTGTCACTGGATCTTGGAGGGCCACACATACCCCACCATGCCCCAAACCCCAAACTGTATTTAAATTTTTAAAAATCTGCACAAAATACTGCTTCTTGGGGTTTTTTTTTTTTGGAGGGGGGAATTGCCATATTCTCCCCAGAGACTGTTTTAGGCAAGAAGGAACCCTGTTTAAAATAGGTGGAAATTGCCCATTCCTTAACCCTTAGAAGGCATGGAGACATTTGAAACTGAAAAAAAGAATCAAAAATGGTTTTCCAAAATAAATTTGAAGGGCCATCACTCCATTTATGAGCCCATTAGAGCTCTGAGATTCTGGAGAGGCCCTTCTCTCTGTTCTACCGCCTTCTCAGGTTTGCTGGGTGGGAATAAGAGAGGGCATTTTCAGTGGCTGCCCCCCACCCTTGGGAGCAGAGGATGGCTTCATCCTGACTTTCCTTCCACCAGCAGGCTAAAACATTCTTGCACCATCAGATTTTCAGAAACACACTGGTGGGGCTTTTAACTGTGTGCTGTGCTATTTTATGATGTATCTATAAACTCATAAGGGATTTAATATTATAAACTTCAAAAAGTATTTAATTGCCTTTGAAATAAATTTTATATTTATATTTTTATTGTGGACTTTGCATAGCTTTTAATCCATATTGTTTTAAAATATTTTGTAAGCTGGTTGGATGATGATGATGATGGTGATGATGATGATGATGATAATAGAGCTTGGAGATCTTGAAAACTGTCTTCCATTCCTGCACCATATTACCCTGAATATCATATTTGATAGCAAAGACTCTTCAGGAAAACAGACCAAAATCTGTTCCAATGCAGCCAGAGGAGATTCTGTGGCTTTCAGGCTTAGCTCTCCCTGCCTCTTTATCACTAGTCCAGAGATCTGTGTGCATTTCAGAAGCAGTTTAGATGAGTGACTGTTGAAAGGACTGATATCCCAGGCTGAACCCGGAGTATTGATGGACTGTCCATATGGATGTTTGTTTAGTTCACTGTTTATTTGTCTTTAATATGTTCTCAGGACCCCCTATAGCTCAGTGGAAAATGTCATTTTTATTTCTTTAAGAAATAGTGGGGAAATGTATAACCTAGGTTATCCAGTCACCTTGGAGATAGGAATACTTGCCCGTAATAGAGGAAGATATAAAACCCAGAGTTGACTAGAGATAGAGGAAATGGAACATGCTAAGTATACAAGTTGCTTTGGAACATCCATATAAACAAGGCAGTTTCATCCCATACAGATGAGATATACCCTCCATATGCACCTATGTAAAATTCAGTTTGCTGCTCAGATCCTGTACACCTTTAGCCCTTCCAGAGCAATCTTCAAAACAGATGCTGCTTGTATCTGCATAAATAACTGATGCTACTCACAAGGGGAAATCTTAAAGTTAGTTCACACACATTCATATTCACAGTCATCACCTGTGATATTCTGTTTCTGAGGTTCTTAAAAACAATGAAGATTAAGGGTGCACATCAGCTACACAATTTGGTTTTGTGTTGGTGCCTCAGAAAATGGTCTGTTTTGGTTTGGACCAATTAGAAACCATTCTATTCAACTGCAGGTATGTCCACACTGTACTCTCATAGGAATTTGATATCAGTTTAACTGCCATGGCTTTTTCCTATGGGACCCTGGAATTTGTCATTTGGGAAGGTGCTTAGAATTCTCTAGTCTGCTCCCTGGAACTACAGCATAAGAACTTTTTGGTGGAGAATTTACCTACCCTCATGAAACTAAAGGCATCAGATCCTGTCTGATCATGGAAGCCAAGCGGGAGCAGCCTTGGTTAATATTTGGATAGGAGACCACCTATGAATACCACAGGAAGGAATACGCAAACCACAACTGAGTATTCTTTGCCTAAAAAAAACCCTATGAAATTCATGAGGTTGCCATAAGTTGATAGGTGACTTCAAGGCACATGCGCACACACAAACTATAAATCCCAGGATTCCATAGAATGGTAATAAAAGTATTATCTAAGTGCATGTATGTATGTAGTGTGGATATACCCTTAGCTGCAACACTCAGGTCCTAAATTTATGCTAAGATTTGGAAATCCAGAATTTTTTTGCCTCTCATTGATTATGATACAAAATTTTGAAATAATGGCTGTCACTTTTTTTCTATTTGTCAAAATTGAATAAAATTTACTGGCATAGTAGCTCCATAGGACAGGACAGGACAGGCCTGTGCAGACAAATAGGTACAGGGCTTTTTGTGCTGAAGGTCTTGGGAATTTGATTTTTTAAAAAAGAACAAAACAAATGCTGATGTTAAGAAATCCTGTTGGTTACATGTGCCAGCCTATGAACTTTTGAGGACACTGTGCAGGAAGGCATCAAGCATCGTTACTGGGAGAATGTCTGGGGATGTTCTGGCTGCCATGAGTATCCACGGAAGAAAAAGCAGAGGGTAGAGGCTACTACTTCTTTACCTGGATCTCCCGGGCAGGTAGACTGTACCTGAGTGCATCCATGCAAATGATCTGTCACCTGGGGAGAGGGAGGCAGACCTATGACCAGGAGTCCATAAAAGGGATCAGAGAAGAGTGAGTAGACTCTGATGCTTCTCCCCAATCCATGAAGGTGGAAGTACATTGGTAGACAAGATCCTGGCCAATACCTTCTAATTTGTTTAATCTGCAGGCACAGTTGCCTTTTCTGAGGGAAGTAACGGTGCCAACTTTCAGATGAATAGATATTCCTGCAAGAGTAGTGTGGAGGGGTCAGATCTGCTTTTTCTTCTCCCTCACTGCAGTAGCAGCTTCTCTTTCAGCCTGCTATAGCTCCCTGCACCCCCCTCCCCATATAACCTTGATTTCCCTTTAAAACCACCACCTTAATGTATAAAGGGTAAAGCCTCTCCGTTGTTATTCAGAATGGTTTACTGATTTGTGCCAGCGTGTTACTAAGGAAGAGTAGACTACTGAGTCAGAATTTATGAAAATATAATGTAATCTTTATTAAAATAACAAAGATGGAAATGGCATTGGGTATCATAAGAAATTCCAAGCAATACAGAACTTCAAAAGATGCTTAACTAACTTCTTGTAGCTCCACTCAGTATACAGGCAAGAAAACTTTCATACACACACAGTCCTTTGGCTTCCCTTCTGCCCAAAGGCTTAATTTCCCAAGTCTCGGCCACACCTTCTGTCCCAACTCAAACTATGGTTTGGTTTCTCCTTTCTCTCTCTCTCTCTCTCTCTCTGAAAAGACAACCATGCTTATTCAGACAATCCTCCTGGTTGACTGAAGAGCTATATCTTAAACTCTGGGCCTTTTCGCACTACACAGTTATAGTGCTATTATTCTACTTTCAACATCCTATGGAACTCTGAGGTTTGTAGTTTATCGAGGCTAAAGAGCTCTCTGGCTGAGAATTCTAGAGGCCCCTCCCTAAACTGCAAACCTCAGGATTCCATGGGATGTTGAAAGTGGAATAATAGCACTATTACAGCAGTGGTGTACTGACTCTTAACAGTGCCCAAGGCAAGGGGGAGGGGTGAAAGGAGGTGGGTGGGTTGAGTGGTGGGCAGAAGTGGGTGTGGTGAGTGGCAGAAGTGGGAGGGGCAAGCGGCAGTGAGTGGGGAAGGACGAAGGGAGGTTAGTGGGGTGAGTGGCAGTGGGCAGGGGAGAGGCAAGTGGAAATGAGCAGGGTGAGCCACTGGCGGAAATGGGTGGGGCAAGCAGCACTGGGGGTGGGGTGAGGAGCAGTAGGCAGGGGAGGTGAGGGGTGGGGTGAGCAGTGGGTGGAAGTGAATGTGGAGAGCAGTGGGAGTGGGCATGGTGAGTGGCAGCAAGTAGGAAGGGGATGAGTGGAGGTGGGTGGGATGGGCGGGAAGGTGGAGGTGGGAGGAGAGAGCAGCTGAAGTGGGTGGGGTGAACAGTGGCAGGCAGAGGAGGGGTGGGTGGAGGTGGGCAGGGCGAGTGGCAGTGGGTGGGGTGAGTAGAGGTGGGTGGGGTGAGTGGTAGTGAGAGCAGGGCAAACAGCAAGAAGAGGTGGGTGGGGTGAGTGGGGAGTGTGTGCCCCCCTGACATTTGTGCTTGAGGCACGCACCCTTGTTGCCCCAGCCTAGATCCTCCTCTGTGTAACTGTGTAGTGCGGAAAGGCCCTCTCTCTCTGGAAATCTCACTGAAGGAATCTCTAAAATGCAAGTCACTATGCTTTATATAGACCTCCTCAGAACCCTCAGCCTCCCCCTCACCTGTGGGCTGAGTTTCTCTCTTACATAGAGCCACTCTGGTTACATGGCAACCTGTTGCTAGAGCTGCCCTGCCACTCAGACTAGCCACACTCCCAGGTGCTGTCACAAGTAACCTTCCATTTTGAAGAGATCCCTCAAAGCACACTCTCAAACACTTAGGCTCCTTATACAGCATGATGTCGCTGCACTGAACAACTATAGATGTTTGATACCACTTTACCCTGTAGTTCCATCCTATGGGATTCTGGGACTTGTAGTTTGGGGTGGTATTTAGAATTGTCTGGTGGTTCATTACTACAGCTCTTTGGCAGAGAATTCTAAATACTTCACATAACTACAAATCCCAGGATTCCATAGGGTGACACCATGGCATTTAAAGTGGTATTAAACTGCTTTAATTTTGCAATGTGGATAATGAATAGACAAAAATGCTGCTGTTTTTGTGGAAAGAGAGATTGCATAGCATGTGTGTCAGAGGAAGGATTCACTTCCCTCTTCCTTCCTTTTCTGCCTTACCCCAGTAGTTTATCTGAAAATGACACACATTACAGAGATTTCCCTAGGAAAGAAAGTTGAAAAGTTTCAGACGAAAAGGTGCAAGACTTGGGGGATGGTGATGCTTAATAACCCATTTAAGTGCTTCTTAGTGAAGCGTGGTGGCATTGGAAAAATGGCTGGCTCATGGACTTGTCCTTGACCCACCCCATCTCATCTATACAGACTATCTCTCCTCGCTGCTGTGCTTCATGCTGTAGTTCTACAACAACACCACGTTTGCTAGGAAATAATGAATTGCAGTTTCTTCTCGGCTGGTTTTTATTCAGCCAGGAGCCACATGAAGGCAAAGCACTTAGATGATTTATTACTACTTTACTGGAGTCACAGAAGAGTCAATTTACCTACCAGAACCACACAATTTGGCTCTGGGTTTTGTCTATATATGATGCATATCCTTTTACAGTTTACATACTTGGCTGAGGCCATTTCCACACTACACTCTTATAGTGCTATTTTTCCACTTTCAACATCCTGTGGAATCCTGGGGTTTGCAGTTTAGGGGGAGGGCTTTAGAATTCTCAGCCAGAGAGCCCTGTGGCCTCAGGAAACTGCAAACCCCAGAATTCCACAGAATGTTGAAAATGGGATAATAACACTATAACAGTGTAGTCCCCTTATCCAGCAAGTCTGCATGGCCAAGTGGAGATTTGAACCACGGTCTTCCAGTGTCCCAGTCCAAAGCCATTTTCGCACTAGGTTGTTATAGCTGGCCCCTCCTGGAACCACGAATCCCAGGATTCCATAGGATGTTGAAAGTGGAATAATAGCGCTATAACAGTCTAGTGCGGAAATGGCCCAAGACTCAAACCATGACACCTCACTTGCTCCCTAAGCAAAGTACGCCCCAGCTATTTTGAAATCTTTGCACTTTAATCACTCAATTTCATTTGATTCACAACTGCTTAGTAATAATATCCAAAGGTATAGCTGCAGGGGCCAAAATGAGAATATAAACATTCTGCTCCCAGTGGAGTTTCCCTTCAGACTCTGAATTCGTTGCATTGCAGAGAGAGACTGAAAATTGCTCACACTTAGAACTCTTACATGTGCTGTTGTTGCTTTGCTAGCTGTGCCTATCCCCTTTTCTTTGGATGTCTAAACTGTATTTCTAAATGCTTGACTCAAGTTTTAAGTTACTGCAATGTTAGAAATTTGAAGACTGAAATAAAATTTCTTTGGGGGTAGAATTTTTATTTGAGGGTTGCACCCTCACTTTGCCCCCCCCCATAGGTGCACCCTGATACTACTGTCTCCTGATAACAGAAAAAACAGGAAAAAATCACAGTGAAGCTCTCACATAACTGCTTGTGGGGTTACTGGAACAGTGAGGATATTTATTTTTCAGCGTATTTCCATCATTATCCCCAGAATTCTCTTGCTTCTTATGGATTTCTCTACACTTTCAACTTAACAAATATGGAAATAGAGAATAATTATTTCTACTCTGCCCTATGAGTAATGGCTGCATGTGTGTTTTACCACAATGACCTTTTCAGTATGTTGCACTTTGATTTGCTGTCTGCTGTTTCTATTCCACAACATTGTCGTCCTCACCTAAGGGGGAGGAGTACAGTGACAAGCCAATCAAATGACAGAATACTGAAAAGGTCAAAGCACTAGTAAAGCATGCTAATGAAATTCACCCGGTAAAAGTAAAACAGGACTTTGTAATAATTGCAGTGTTCAGAGCAAAGCTTTCCAAGAGATCATGAGACATAGAGCTGATGCTTTAAAACCTGCAAAAAATGGTAGGCATTTATTAAAGATACTTTTACATCAGCTCCCCAAGAGTCAGTGCGTCTCAGAACATGATAGAAACACACAGTTCAAGACTAAAAATATGAAAGGTTTTTTTTAAATGAAAAATCATAAACAAACAAGCGTAAGCAAAATCACAGGTCTTTGTAGGTGAGGCAGTAGTGTTCTTTATTTGAAAGGCTTAAGGAATTCTCTCTGAGTTCATCCATACCCACTGGACTAATGCATGGATCAGAACTTAAATTATTCTCTGCCATTCATCACACCTCCCTAATGTTTCAATATATTTCTTGGGTAAAAAAAGAAAGAAAGAAAGAAAATACATTTAAAGAACAAAATACTTTTTCAACATGTACCCTGAGAGAAATACATTTAAAATAAGTGTTTAAATAAACATTCAAATATTTAAATTTCTCATGGGGTTTTAAATACTGATCATAACACACTACTGAAGAAATAAGAGAGTTGGACTTACAGATGAACTCATGCTAAAATAGACTAGAAACAGAGTGATTTGCTATGTCCTGACAAGGGGTAGCCCCAGTGGCATATCTAGGTTCAACAACACCTAGGGCAAGTGTGGAAATTGCACCCTTAGATGCTGCTTCTCCTGCCTCTGCTGGTCTGGGCTAAGGAAAACCCGGCAAGGGCAGTGGCAGTCCAGCCCTGGGTGGAAGGACTTCTGCTGCCTCTGCCACTACACTGGGCTGAGGAAAACCTTGGTGGGGACGGGGGGACAAAGATGGGGCCGGGCCCGTCTGGAAGGGTGGCTGCTGCTGCATGAGGCTGAGCGAGAATGACCCTGGGGGTGTATGTGTCACAAATAGAGGCAGGCCACGCCTGGGTGGAAGGGTTGCTGCTGCTGCTGCCAACATCCCAAGTTGAGGAAGACCCCGGTGGGGGCGGTAGGGATGGTGAAGGCCAGGCCCAGGTGGAAGAGTGAGGGGATTCAGCTTTTTCTGCTGCCCCTGGCATTGGTGCCCAGGGCATGCAGCACACTTGCCCCATCCTAGATGTGTTTCTGGGTAGCCTTGCAGACTGCAAGCTGCCTCAGATAGCTGATTCTGGGACTTATGAAAGAACAGCAAATTGGTAAGAGTTTCCTTTAGGATTTTTGTGTTTTTACTGCCAGGGAGATACTTGTGGGATATTGTTACCCTGATTTCTGGGGGTCCCGTAAGGGACACCAAGATGCGCTCCAAATCACAAAGTTGGAAATTAGCAAAGAGCACAAGCTGGCACTATGAGAGGCAGGGCAACATAGCGAGATCTTTTACCCAATGTCTACAGCAGTGGTTCTCAACCTGTGGGTCCCCAGATGTTTGTGGACTTCAGCTCCCAGAAGCCCCAGCCACTATGGTCAATGCTCAGGGCTTCTGGGAGCTGAAGTCCAAAAACATCTGGGGATCCACAGGTTGAGAACCACTGGTCTATGGGGTCAGGCCGAGTCAAGGAGCAAACAGAAGTAAATAATATTTGTTGTTTTATTGATATACAATCAAACGTGTATGCAACACACTCACACAGAGGACTATAAAAATAAAGGTAGGAGTGTTATAAAGGGTTTTAAGAGGAGGCTTGGTATGGGAAATACTGCACCTGTCCTGAAGCCCAGAAAATCTGAAGGAAAAGGTCCGTTGAAGTAGAGTTCTCAGCACAGGGAGCTGAGGGGAAGGCTCACCAAATGAAGCGACAGCAAGGTGGGATGGAAGCCAAGAGTGATCTGAGGAAGTGCTCAAAGTCAGGGGGTCTTATAGGGGAAAATGTGGCTGCAGGCTAGTCCGTTCTCAGTGATAACCATGAGTTTTGGGCTGGAGACAAAGCCTCCAAAAGGTCAGTATTTTACATGATTGAGTTAAGACCGAATTGTCAATAGAGTAGCCAGTATGCAAACGCAGAGTGCTTGACGATTGAGTATTCGGCTCTTCAAGCTGCCTGCTTGGGGCAGGGAGTCCTTTGTAAGTAGCGTGCATACATAATGTGGTACTTGTCTTGAGGTCTCCTAAAGAGGCAGTCTGGCTATTTCTGGCCTGCCTGTATTAGTTTGGAATATTTCAGCGATTTGCAGCTGTGCCTGTACACGTGCTTGTCTGGGGGCCTCGCAAGCACGTGGGAAAGAATAGGTAAAGAAGGCCAAATTATTGATATCAAAGTATATCTAATATCCCACAAGCCCAGGCTAGAAAACTGCGGCAACAATCCCCCCCCGAAAATGGGCGATGTTGGGGACAATTATTCCAATTAATAATCAAAAGTAGTTTTAGAGCCAAATAGGGTCTAAAGGTTCAGAGGCAGTATTTCTCCATAGGGAAAAGGGAACTTTCAGGGAACACAAAGGATTCTATCTCATAAATACAATGACCTAAACCTAAACACATTCACACAAATGCATAGAAACAATAAGCAATAATAAAATTGTTCCGTCAATTGAGAAGCGGCAGTAAATGAGCAGTTGAGGCAAATAGCAAAGTGCGAAACAGTTGAAATTGAAGTAAGCATGCCTTCCAATGAGGCACTGCAGAAACGAGCAAAGCAAAGTGGTGGAGGTTACCATATATCCAATTTTTCAGACTAGCTAACAACTGAAAGCTAACTATCCGCTGCACGCATCTTGCAGATCTTGAAGTTAGGAATAGTCCATTTGGAAAGGCAATAGTCCTTTTAAATTCAAGTCTTTGGTAAAACAGTCTTTTATCTCTGTCGGGAGGTGTCTGGATCACCCCCCCCCCATGGTCCCACAGCTGCAGCGGAGGGATCAGACACCTCTGTTGACCTGCTCCCGGTTGGAGCTGCGATTTTTCTTCTTCTCTCCCCCACGATACCCAGGAGTGACGGTCAGGTCTGGGGATTGTCCTGGTTCTCCGGAGCTGTCGACCTGTAGCTATTTTGCAACCACACTGACAAAGAGGTTATCCAATGCATAGATAAAATGCAAATTACCAGCTCAGAGCCTGATGGGAGTTCAAACTGAACCCTGAAATTTTGTTTCACTATAACCAAAAAGTTGAGGAGGGAGCAAGGGTTTAAATAGCTCCCAAGAATAGAGCAGTATTGGCCTTAGCAGGGCCTATTGAAATAGTGAGGCTGCTAATTCGGAACCCGCATCCATCCTGAGGCACCGCTCAAGAGGTCATGCCAATGCGACCACACCTGGCCTGATGTTCAAAAACAAACCCGCTTGAAAAGCTGGCTTCTGACACAGGAATGCCCAGTCCATACACCCAGCCTTCCCCCTTAACAGGATGGGATTCCACTTGGCGGATGCTCGTCAAGGCACCCCCCATCGCTCAGACCCAGAGCAGGGCTCCAAGCCTGATGATGTATACTGCGGGCTTGGGGCTGCTGCAAGTACGGTGCTGGTGGCTAGATGTTGGTTCCGAGCGCGCAACTTCCTTACCTCAAGAAAGCTGGACTCTGAGGCAGGCCTGAAGATTGGTCGCCTTCGGATAGGCTTTTGAAAGCAGATGGGACATTACAATCAAAACAATTTAAACTAACAATAAAACTATTTACAAATACAAGCCTTGGAGCTCTCAATAAAACCGGCCAGCTTGAAGCTGGAAAATCTGTTTCTTGACCCACAGTGCGAGGCCAATTAAGCATAAGGCGAGTATGACCTGAAATACAACTAATATAATTAAAGGGTGCAAGGCGAAGTGGGTGATCGCTTGCCCCGTGGACGACCAACTGAAGGTGTCCCGCCAGGATTGTTGTGATGCTGTTTCCAAATCTTCCGATGATTCAATGATTACCTTGGCTGAGTGATTAACTGTCAAGGCAATCTTGTGGAGGGAGTGCGAGACCTCCAGTACTTTGTTTGCCAAGCGGGTGAGATTCCGTAGCTATGTAGACACAGAGATCTCGTCTTCAAGGTGGAATCCAACTAGTTCAGACTCCGAGGGCACGTATCCATTCTCTAAAACATACTCTTTTATCTCCCGCTGGAGATAGTTTTTCCCAAAACAATCCTGTACATGCTGCGAGCAAAAGCAAAGGTTGCCAGCGGTGCGGTTGATTCATATTGTCACACCACTAGGCAATACTATAACATGTAAACACGGGGTTCTTAAGCAAAAGCACTCATTGTTAATCTGGGCCATTACTGTATAATTGACTGGCACTACTACGTATTCAGAGACATTACTATAACAAAAAATATTTATATTGCGAAAACACTGTACCCAATGGTGGTGAAACAAACAACCAGATGAATCAAAGGAATGTGTACCAAACCAGCAAGATAGAAAACTAATAAAATTTTGAAATGACAGAATGACACTGTGTTGTTCAAGGCTGGAGCTATGTTGCCTTTGTTGCAAAAGGGGAAGAAGTTTAAAATCTACAACTACAACTAAGACAAACTATATACACAAAGAGAGAGAGACTTCGCTTGAGTGTGTCTCTTCAATGTGGCTGCCATCCCAGGAAGGGAAGTAGGGCAGTTGCCTCGCTCCTCTGCTGCACAAAGGAGGGGGTAGCCCAATCTGGGGCTTTCCCTTCCAGTCCTTTGAATGTGTTTGTTTGTGAGTCTCTGCAATTACTTGCAAGAGTGGCAGTGACTACTCATTGCTTGAGACCTTTTTGGCCAAATCAAAGTGGAGGCTGGTGTCTGACTCAAGTCCCTCTTGAAGTACTGCATTTCGTGGCAGGATGGTGATTGAGACAGAGCCATGGACTGTCTTGGCCCCTCTCAAGATCACCAGAGTAAAAAGGTATTGGGTGCCACTGAATGTGAATGTAAGCTGGCATCAGTATAGCTTTGTGGAGGGGAAGGCAGTAGCCACATCAACCTCCGTGTGGTATTTGGGACTCACAGTTGTTGAGATCTTCCCTGATGGAATGCAGTCAAAAGGAGTATGTATGGTCACGTCAGGGTGTGCCAGTGTGAGTGACTTTGCTACCCTGTGCTCTGGCTGGGCAGGAGCATTTCACTGCTTGAATCCGCAGTCCCACAGGAAATTCCCTTGAAATAAGGCATGGAGAGGGTGGACTCTCTCTGCCAAGGATTCAAGGAAATTCCAGGAGAAACTGTATGTCTCTAACAGGGGGCTCAGAGCAGGGACAATGGTGATCATTGGAAGCTTGGGGTTGGCTTCCCCTTGCTGTATGTTCTCCTTTTCCTGGCTCTCACATATGCTGGCAATGTTCTGTGCCTTGTCAGATTTGGTGGGGGCTTCCTCCTGAACCTGAGCCTGGTGCGATCCTTCTCGGTGCTCAGAAAGCACTATTGTCTCAGAGGCGGTTGGATTCTCACTTGGGGCTATGTCAGGAGGAGGGGCAATCTGCCTTGTTTTATTGTGCACTGAGCGCTTGTGTCCTCCAAAGGACTTAGATTGGGTCCCCCCACCCACTGTACCCGGTCAAACAGCTAGCGTCTGGGGTGGGCTCACCCTGTCCTATCAGGTTAGGGTGCAGTACTTTTAGCACTGCTCCAGAGTCTGCAAGAGGGGTGGCAGGGTCTTTTCCCTATAGGTCCCAGTGCCTGCCTTCACCCTAGATCTACCCCATTTGTTGGGCTTCAGTCAAGTCCCAACCCTCTGGGGAGATCCCGGGACCGAGAGCACCCCTATCCTGACAGCTCTAAGTCGAGGTAGTATCCAGCCGGGGGAGGACCGTTGGTCACTGCACTCATCGGCTGGCTATTTCCTAGCGGTAAATGCTTGTCTAGGGCATCAAGGAGCTCGCTTGTGGATCTCCCATCGAACTGTCTCATGTCCAGTCCGAGTTTCCTTAGAATTCCCCAGATCTGTACTCGATCAGCCAAGTAGCTCTGGGCAGTAGGGTCATAGCCGCTGGACATCTCCCTTGGGGCACCAGTGTCCAGGGTCTGCTTTGGGGCTGAGGATGGCTGAGCGGAGTTCCCTGCCCTGTTGGGCTGACTACAGGAATCCCTAGCCTGCTACTGTCTGTTGTCCTATCTGGGAGGAGGGCGTGAGTTCCAATTCCCTTTCGGGATGGAATTCGGAGCCGTCTTCCTGTGCTGGAAATGGGGTCCATAATTGGAGTATGTCACCTCTTGTATGGCCTCCCAATTCCCAGCATCACGTCTATGAGGCTTAGGAGGGGGCTTCAGAGAACCAGCCTCGCAGAGCAGGTCAGCGACCCGCCAGAAGTTGTTTCCGAATTCCTCCCAACCAGTTGTTGCAGGATCCACTAATCCCAGGGCCATCTTCTTCTCATGATTCAGACCCCCGTAAAGGAGAGTCTTGAATTCAACATGACTGAAGTTGTACCCTCCTGGGGCCAAGGAGACCTTCTCAGCTAACACAGCCAGAAGCTGCTTCCGTGCCATGTAAGCTTCAGGATTCTCCGAGGACCCTGTTGCTCCATGACATACAGAACGCTAGCACTCTGCCCAGGCCACAAAATCCTAATAACCTCCCTCTTCCAGTTGTGAGCCTCCAAGCGGACTAGCCCTTGGGTGGCCACAGCTGATTCCAGTGTGGAGAGCTCGGAAGGGGACATGCACAACTGAGCCAGCTGGGTTAAATCCTGGCTGTTGGCCGTGGGATGCGAATGGATCACAGCATTGAGCCACATGATCCTGGTCTGTTTATTGAGAGGGCCAAGCTGATCTGCGATCGCCTTGGCCTCTGTGGCTCTCCAGGGGACCCAGGTTTCTATCTCTTGGGTCTCCTGCACCTCTGCCCTTTCTATGCCTCCCTCTCCTGTGGGGGCAATCCTTTTGGACATTGACCGAGTCTCAACAGGTTGGACTGGGACCCTGTGGTCACTCCAGTCCGGATTGTGGTGAAGGGTGGCTAGAACGTCTTCAGGTAGCGGTTCCTCAAGGGAAAACGAGGGAGAAGCTCAGGGCAGACCGCAGAGATCAATACCCTTCTGGTGTTAAATTGGCTCTCCAACGCCTCTATCTGCTTATGGCAAGCCGCATGAGTAACAGCCTCCTGCTGTTCCTTGACCTGTCCTACCATGAATTTGGCTGCAGACCTGGCATGAGCTAGCTCAGCTTCTAAAGTGTGAGCTCTCTCCTCCCAAGTCTGAGCCTGCAGAGTAGCAGCACTCAATTTCTGTGTGGTGGTCTGTGTGACAGATATGAACGTTACCTTGTCTGCGCGCAGAGCCTCCATCTCGCCATGAAGCCGGGCATTCTCTTTCTCAGACTCTCCTAACTTAGCTCTGGTCTCTACCAGGATCCTTGAGGCATCTCTGGCCTTCAGCCAAAGTCCTCATGCGGCCAAAGCATCCTTTGATGGCCCAAATGGGTTCTTTGACTGGCGCACCTGAGCATATGACTCCCTTAAAGTGGGAAAGGGATCTGCCTTCTGGAAGCTGGTCTCCTTCCAGGGGCATTTCCCTTTACTCAACACCCATTTCTCTAACATTCCCTTGACCTCCCTCTCAAGCATGAGGTCCTTAACTTCTACCTTGCTGCTCTCAGCCATTCTATGTACCAAAGGGACCAGGACATGGAGAGATGGGCAGGATCACTGAGACCCCTGGGGGATTCTAGGGAAACGAATTCTGCGGAACTTAGCGAGGGAAGAGATGTGGGAACCTAACTCCAGCCTGCCCAAGAAAAGTCACTTTTGTCTGACTAAGCCTGGCTTTCCACCTTGACAGTTTAGGGACAAAAGGACAAGGAAATGGTTCAGGGACAGGGAGAGCCACCTAGACTCCGGGGGAAACCTTCACGAGTACTCTGCCTGCTAATGAAGGGGGAAAACGAACCCAGTGGAACTTACAGCACCTCCTGGCCGAGCAGCAGGTGAAAAAGGGTGAGGAACCAAAACTGAACCTAACAGTTTTTGGGTGAGGGGTGTCTTTCCTCTACCTCGGGACAAACCTTCCAAAACCCTATACTAGGTTGGGACTCATCACCCGCACCTACTTTGCTAACAGTTGGGACGCACCTGAATTTTAAGCCAGCCGGGATCCACCTGCGATTTCAATACTACAAACGGGATGCACCCGCGTTTCACACTAAGGATGGGACACACCTGTGTTCTATTCTGGGGGGAGATTTCTTCCCTAAGTGCTTTTCTGCCTTGCCGCTAGAATGTTGGATGTGTGTGGATTGTTCCTAATGCCCTAGAGCTTCGGATCCCAGCCCACGATAGACCCCAAGTTAGGGAGGTACTTCCCGGGTCAGCCACTTGCATGGCCCTGTCATCTACAATGATTCACTGCCAAGGCGAGTGACCACGTAGGTACGGCCACCGTGCATGGCCAAGAAGGAAAAGGAGCAGAACCACTCGATAGCAATAGCTCTGGAGCTCAGACACACCGATTTCACGCACACGTGTTCCTTCCTAACAAAGCTCTAATGACTTGACTGGCCATCACCTAAGTCTGTACTAGCCTGATTTGAGAAAGTTTGCGACTCCTACTCAAATTAGGGGTACAGGGGTTGCCTGCATTCTCCACCACTCTGTTACCCTAATTTCTGGGGGTCCTGTGCAGGACACCAAGGTGCGCTCCAAATCACAAAGTTGGGAATTAGCACAAGCTAGCACTACGAGAGGCAGGGCAACATAGCAAGATCTTTTATCCAGCATCTACGGGGTCAGGCCGAGTCCAGGAGCAAACAGAAATAAATAATATTTGTTGTTTAATTGATATACAGTCAAACACGTGTATGCAACACACTCACACAGAGGACTATAGAAATAAAGGTAGGAGTGGTGTAGAGGGTTTTAAGAGGAGGTTTGGTATGGGAAATACTGCACCTGTCCTGAAGCCCAGAAAATCTGAAGGAAAAGGTCCATTGAAGTAGAGTTCTCAGCACAGGGAGCTGAGGGGAAGGCTCACCAAATGAAGCGACAGCAAGGTGGGATGGAAGCCAAGAGTGATCTGAGGAAGTGCTCAAAGTCAGGGGGTCTTATAGGGGAAAATGTGGCTGCAGGCTAGTCCATTCTTGGGGATACAATGAGTTTTGGGCTGGAGACAAAGCCTCCAAAAAAGGTCAGTATTTTACATGATTGAGTTAAGACCGAATTGTCAATAGAGTAGCCAGTATGCAAACGCAGAGTGCTTGACGATTGAGTATTCGGCTCATCAAGTTGCCTGCTTGGGGCAGGGAGTCCTTTGTAAGTAGTGTGCATACATAATGTGGTACTTGTCTTGAGGTCTCCTGAAGCGGCAGTCTGGCTGTTTCTGGCCTGCCTGTATTAGTTTGGAATATTTCAGCGATCTGCGGTCGCACCTGTATGCATGCTTGCCTGGGGGCCTCACAAGCACATGGGAAGGAATAGGTAAAGAAGGCCAAATTATTGATATCTAATATTCCACAAGCCCGGGCTAGAAAACTGCGGTAACAAGATGTTGCCTCATACCCCTAAGTACCATTGTTTGACTTTGGGTATATGATTGGCAGGTGTCAGAGGAGCCCAATTTGCTGCTTTGCCTTAGGTAGCAAAATGACTTGGGCCTGCCCTGCAATGAACTGCTCAACACAAAAACAAGCAAGGACTCCAAAAGATCAAGGCATCTGGATCACAGGCAGTGACAAAATAGAGCTTGGAAGAGTTGTTATTGTTCTTGTTGTTGGACTTCAACTCCAGAGAATGTCCCAGTCAGGTGCCAAGTGGCTCTGGTATTCTGGGAGCTGTACTCCAAAAATGTAACTGTTTCAGGCTCTGCTACAGATACTGTAAGTGCCAGCAATGAGTTTAACCCAGAAGTAACTTAATTCACACCTGTCAGCATCAGGAGGCAGGCTGCCACATTTCAAACCATGCTCAGTTCTGCCAATAAGGCAGGTACATTTCAGAATGATTTTGCCCAGAGACAATGGCTCTTTGATATAAGAATGGAAGCACCCTAGAGACCCATTGTAGAATCTGTGGAGAACATACGTCAGTGAAATCCCAGCAAAACATGTAGAGCCCCCCTCCCATTGCTGTTTCCAGCTGGAGCAGCCACTTGGGCTACTAGATGTTGAGAGAAGTGTGGCTGATTGTCAGTACCAGGAAGATAATCAGAGGGAGGAGGCATACAGAGCAGAGAAACTAGGCAGGTGACATACCTTCAGATAGTCTGTGCAAAGTTATGAAAAAAGTAATGACCGACATCCAATTGGTAGGCTCAATTAGAGTGGACTCAGGCCCTTTCCACAGCTTACCTTCTTAGGGTGGTATACATAAAAAGGATTAAATAAAATAAAAACATACATCTAGAGAGGTGTCTCTTCCTTGGGCAGCAGTGCTTGCTCTTTGGAAAGCAAACTCTCCAGACTTGCAGACCTAAGCACAACATAAGCCAGTGGATAGAAATTGAATTTAGATAAATTCATCCCTGAAATAAGATGCAATTTCCAAGCAATGGGGGTAATTAAGCTGTAGAATATATTGCCAATGAGATGGCTGGCATACTTTATCTTTGAATCTTTATAATTAGATTACTCAGCTTTATAAAAGATGCACTTCAGTCCAGCTGGGCTGAATTCCACAAGCTAGTGATACAGGAGGTCAGGCTCTGAAATGACAATATAGAAACTCTATAGATAGAAAGCAATATCAATTACCAAGCTGCTAAGATGAACCAGTCTCCTGGCTTGAGATGCAATTTCTCAGAAACGGCTATTGAGAAAATCCTACTCATTCCAATGGCATAGGGAGCCCTTGGAATGAACGGAGGTCATAAGGCAGCAATGCCTAGTTTGGATTTGTTTCCTGGGCAATGAGTCTGGCTATATTAGTCAATCCTTCAAAATAATACTTGGAGTAGATCTTTGAGTCTTCATCATCGTTCATTGCCTTTTCTCTCTGCTGCATTCATTTCTGATATTACAG
Organism: Iguana delicatissima; assembly: GCA_948472985.1. Taxonomy (NCBI): domain Eukaryota; kingdom Metazoa; phylum Chordata; class Lepidosauria; order Squamata; family Iguanidae; genus Iguana; species Iguana delicatissima. The sequence continues at coordinate 493,900 of CAOKZL010001214.1, read as the reverse complement.
AGCCCAACTTCAAATGAAGCAAAGCAAACAATGTGAACAGGCCTGGGGTGATATTGGGACACATGGATATTGTTGATTGTAGATTCTCTTAAAACAGGAATAAAGTTTCCTATTTAATCCAGTTTTTTTCCTAACCTTGTTGTTCAGTAAACTGATTTGGGGGCAGGAAAAATAGCCCAGAGGTCTGCTTGACTAACATTCTCACAATGTCAGAAGACTTTCTACTTGGTATAAATAAACTACTTGGCATTACTATTTAGCATTTTGGAAAACTAAAATAATGTGCCTTTCTCCATAACTCCACCTGGCTGCTTGGCAAAGTGAAAAGATATTTTAGGAAAGGGCCACAGCTCCCTGGTAGAACACATGATCTTCATATATAAGACTAGTCATGGGGTTTTTATATATATATATGCGTGTGTGTGCGCGTGTGTGTGCGCACATGTGTGCGCGTGCGTGTGTCCCAAATATATGGATTTTGTCCCCCCCCCAACTATTTTTTACATCAAGAAGTGGCCTGGAATAATTTTGGGGTTTTTTTTTCACCCTCTCCTGGGCATAAAATGGTCCAGAATTAATAAGAAATGTGGAGAAAAAGTCCTCCATACTTTCTAAGGGACATTTAGGGATTTTAAAAAAATGAAAAACTTTTTCTTGACCCTGTGAACACCCTTGGGGCACACTAATGGCCCTACAGACTGCATTTTGCTCATCCCTTCCCTAGGCTTAATCCTTAGTGTGGTATTGAGGAGACTTGGAACAATCTTTGTCTTAAACTATGGAGAGTTGCCCCTGATCAATGTAGACAAGGCTGAGCCAGGTAGACTAGTTATCTGATATAATTAAATTTTTGTATTCTTCCTTTCAGCAACATACATAAAAGAGTGTCTGCTGTTATTTCTCTTTACAATTCTGCCTCAACATCTCTTCAGTATTTTTCACTAGGATAGTCCCCAGAAGTGTCCCCTTGCATGGAAAGAATACGAGGAACTAGCCCAAGTTCTCAAAAACTAGCCCAAAGTTAGGAAAAGTTATTTTTTGGACTTCCCCTGCAGACATGATTCAGACATTTAGACAGTGAAGTATTTAAGTCTTTTACTCCAAGGCAAGTCTCAAGCTTCTATCTTCAAGTCTCAAGTTGAGTCTCAAGTCCTTGCAAGATACTTTCAAATTAAGTCACAAGTGTGGGAGCCAACTTTATACACCAACCAGAATTTCTGGACAGAGTTCAATAAAGTCAGTTTTAAAATTTAAGTAGAGTTGGTCCTCCACATTTGTGAGTTTGCCATCTGCAGCTTCAGGAATGAGGAATAGGATCCTTCTTACTCCCCCTTCCCCAAGCTGGAAGCTTTTATGTCAATAGGCATACAAATCCTCAACAGACCACAAGGAGGGTGAGAGATGCCATTAGAGGCAGACAAAGCTGCCTCCTGGCCCTCCTCAAAATACCATCTCAGCAATGACCAACTGCTGTGAGTAGCTTAGAATGCACCTAGTTAGCTGCACTAGGGCTTTGTTATTTTGGATAGTTTGGTGATCTTGAGAATCTATCTGTGCTTATAACTACTTGTAACTATCAAGCGTACCTGGGGGGAAGTCCTTTCATGAGTATTATTTTCTTGTTTACCTTGCATGTTTAAAATAAATACTTTTCTGTAAGCCTCTGTTCCTTTGCCAGTCCCACGCATTCCTCAGCACACACGTGGATAGGATTCCTCTCACTCAGGAGGGGGAGGTGAGGGAAGGGAAAGGATCTTTGAACATAGATATTGTGAATTCCTATGCAGTGTCCCACTGTGTTGCCGTAGAGGGGGCTAAATCAGTGGAGGGTGGCAGCGCAAAATTAAGAGAATTGGGGGGGGGGATTCCTAGTTCCTATTCAAGGTCTAAGTCAGCATTGAGAGGAAGGAGGGCTCCTTCCCCCAAATCTCCACAGCTGCTGAGCAGACCTCAAACCTGCCTCAAGCCCATTGTCTAACCCATTTGCTGTTCCCCTCTGAGGAATCTGCCCACGCTTTGGGCTTGAGACAGATTGTTATGTGACCAATAGACAAAAAAATATGGAAGTGTTGTTCAAAGGCGTAAGATTTCTGGATGAACGTGTTATGTTACTGAACCAAGGGCAGCAAGTTGATCACTAAAAATATAGAAGTCATAGTTGAGTCAAGTCATCATTTATTGCCGAGTCAAGCTCAAGTTGAGTCACTGAAGTGACTTAAGTCTGACTTGAGTCCAAGTCAATTGACTCAAGTCTACATCACTGCGTTTAGATAACCAGCAGCCACCATTGTGCAGAAAGGTTGTCAGAGTGAAAACTGGAGAAGGCTTCTATTATTTTAATGGTGGTGCAGCAGAGGGAATTTTAGTAGATATTCCTTGTTACCTGGTTGTATGATGAACAACACCTGCTGGAATTCCCTCTCTTACATAACCATTAAAGGTACACAAACCTGCTTTTGTTTTCAGTCTGGAAACCCTAATTAGAAGTCTAACATATACTTAAAAATTCCCAAACCAGATCTCACTGCTTTTGGGCATCGAAACCTTTTGCCATCTATTTAAATAACTAGTCAGTTTAAATAAAGCCCAGCTGGGTTAATTTTTTCTCTGCCCGCCTTCCAGAATAATTGTTAGTCATTTCATTTAGGACTTTTGTATTTTTACTGCCAATGAGGTACTTGTGGGATATTTTGCCTCATATGCCTAAATACCATAATTTGATTCTGGGTACTGTTTCTGGCTGGTGTTGGAGAAGCCCAATTTTCTTCTCTGGCTTAGATAGTGAAATGTCTTGGGCCAATCTTGTGAAGAACCACCAGACACAAATTCAGCAAGAAAACCTAGAAGACAAGGTGATCTTGAAATAAAATAAAATAAAATAAAATAAAATAGAATAAAATGAGAAAAGGGGAGGTGGTATCTTAATTAGGCCCTTATAAAGCCAATGGTTAGTGAATATACATAAGGAGTAGACAAGAAAAACAGCTCAGGCAAAGGAAATAATATTATTGGCCGAGGTTATTTGAAGACTGGTATCTCCTTTTATGATCCCATTACAGCCTTAAACTCATCTGAAGAAGCCCTTGGCCATTTCCGCACGACACTCTTATAGCGCGATGATTCCACTTTCAACCTCCTATGGAATCCTGGGGTTTGCCGTTCTGGGAGGTGCCGGCCGGCCTCTCCTGGAAATGCAAACGCCAGGATTCCATAGGAGGTTGAAAGTGGAATCATCGCGCTATAAAAGTGTCGTGCGGAAATGTTCCTTGTCTCTGTCCCATCACCCTCTCAGGCACATCTGGTGGGAACAGGGCAGAAGACCTTCTCTGTGGCTGTTCCCAGACTTTAGAGCTCCCTCACTAGAAAAGCAAGGATGCCCCCTCCTTACTCTCCTTCCAATGGCAGGTTAAAATGTTTTTGTGATGTCAAGTTTTTATAAATTTATAGGCTTAGGCCTTTTAATGTTACACAACTCTGTTTTTAAGGTTGGTAGTGTGTTACCACCGTGTTCTGGCTTGACCTTTGGAGAACCAGAGATATCATTTTGATATCATAATTCAGCCCGACTCTGCCACCAGCCAAGCGTTTGTGAGGCCCGCCGAACAAGCGCAAAGCTAGGCATGGCTATTACTTGTTGCTCCCACCAAACCAAGCCAGATATTGCCAGATCTGCTTTAGGGAACCTCCTGAAACAAACATCTTCATTAGAAATGCACACTACCACAAAGAGATCCTCCGCCCTGAGAGGACACCCTGGCGAGCTAGGTACTTAACTGCCGAGCTAGCCGCATCTACATACCAGCCATACCATTGTCAATTCGGACTCTAACTCAATCATGCAAATTCTGACCTTTCGGAGGCTTCGTCTCCAACCCAAAACTTATTGTTTTCACCCGAGACCAGACTAGCCTGCGGTTGTTCTTTCCCCTATAATAATCCCCCGCTTTTGAGAGCTCTTTGGAACTCTCGCTGGATTGCTCTAGACTTCTACTCTGCCTTGCTGCCGCTCGGTCCAGCACATTCCCCTCGGCCGCCACGCCGGGTTTCTTCCTCTTCAATTGGCTTCCCCAAGGCTACAGGACAGGTGGCGTATCACCCATTCCCCTTGAAATTCTCTTTTCCTTTCTAGTTAGGAGTGTGTTTGTGCTTTTCTTTAATAACTGTTTAATAAATCTAATTGTTGTTTCAACCATTTGCCTGCTCACTGACCTGACGCTGTATACATAGGGTAAAAGATCCTGCTGCATTACCCTGCCCCTCGTTAGCCAAGAGAGTGCTCCAGCTAATTTCCCCATCTTTGCTTAGGTATGGTTTGTTGTTTGGGCGCCCCTCCCAGGACCCCCAATTCACAGGGTAACAAGTGTTTTAAATGTATTTTACTGTATTCAATATCTTTAACATTTAATGTTTTTAACTCTATAAATTGGGTTTTTTTTACATTCTATATTTATACTTCTACTAGCATATTTACCTGGTATTGCCTGGGATTTTATTTTCTCACAGGTAATGCTTGTTAGAAATACTTTAGGAATTACCTTACCTTACCTTACCTTACCTTACCTTACCTTACCTTAGGAATTAGATACAATTGAAATACACAGATTTCAGATCCTGTGACCAGTATGTGTAACTATTCCCTGGCGTTGGTTGGGATTTTATTTTCTCATAGGTAATACTTGTAATTAACTGTAATTAACACACAAAGGTTAGGTTTCTGAGGGAAATAAACTGCCCTCCTCCTTGTTGCTAGGCCTCGTTTCTGTAGCTACCGACCTATTCAGACCTCTTTCACTGAGAGTTCTAAAGGTCTAAAGACTTAATATTAACAAAGTACATGTTCATTTTAAGACTTCTTTATAGACCAAATTTTGTGCTTTTCCAGTCAGAGTAAATATAAACAACTGGTTTGAGGGACTCACTCTAGAACACATAACATATAACTGGCCATGGGAGGTTCTGTTGAACTTGTGCAATGGCTTTATGTTTTTCTGGAAGCATTTTTTGTTTTCAATTTGAATTTTAAGATTCCTCACATATGGAACCCATACAATTTACATTAGGCCTTGTCTCAGTAGGAACCAACTAGGGCCAAGAGCTCTCTGGCTGAGAATTCTAAAGGTCTCTCCCTAAACTGCAAACCCCAGGATTCCATAGAATCTTCTTAGGCAGCCAATCATATGAGGTCTTTTTGCCCGACACAGCCAATCATATGAGATCTTCGCCTGCCTGACACAGACAAGCAGACAAACTCACAAACAGACAAACTGATTTTTATATAGCAGATGTACGTTTTAACTTGTACCATTTTAATGTTAGCCGCCTTGAGCCCCATTGTTGGGAGAAAGGTGGAATACATATAAGTAAAATAAACAAATCATTTTGAAACCCTCTGAATATGTGCAGTAAGGTATAGTGCGGGTGCCTCAGCATTCCAAATGGCAGCATTCCAAATAGAGCTATTCCAGACTGCTTCAGATGTAACATTTAAACTCACCAGAAAGGATCCTGATAATTTATTCACATTGGAAACATAGTTGGAATGATTAATAAAAAATATCACTAGCGTATATATATTGTGTTGGCATGTCAAGGAGCTAGGAAAGCTAAGTGGCCTTGTAACAACTCTTGGATTTGCCTGTGCAACAAATTGGCTGGAGTGGCTTTTCCGTTTCCACCTCATTTTCATATCAGGAGGCCTGTGCATGTGAATAAGAAGCTCTGTTTTTTAAAAAAATCAGAACGATTAAAAGAAAACTCTAATCTTCAAGTGTCCTTTAAAAATAAAATAGTAGCTTACGAGTTTTTCTCACAGACGCTGTTTTCACAGACAATACGTCCCATGTAGAAATAAGATTATTATAACCATTTGGTGCAGATTGAGCAACTTGAAAAACAAGTGCAAAAATTGAGCATCAGAGTCTGTCTCCAAACCTTTTCTCCCCTAAGAAATTGTTGTGGTTGCCCTTCTGAATCCTCAGTGCCCTGCGTATGGTTGTTAGCTGCTGCTTGTTCACTGATGGATGACTGTGCCTTTTTCAAGACACCCTCACAATCTCCTGATCTTGATTGGTATTCCACTCAGACGGAGCTTAGCAATGTATCTCTCTCTAGCCCCTTCTGTTTCTTCATCCCTTTTGGGGAGCTCTCCACTTCAGGGTCTTGCTAATTTCCATTCCACATCAATCCTAACAAATCATTCCAATCCCCATGGGCATCTTATATTATTATTACTTGCATTCAATCTTTTCCTCCTTAAACTGCTTGCCAGTGTTTTCAGACAGTCCCTCCACATCCAGCCTTTCTGGCTTGGCTCCATGCGGCATCTCGGGCTTGGCAAAACATGTTGCAAAGTAGCTTTTTATCCAGCCCCATGGATTCTAATTTACAGCCTCCTTCAGTCAATAGCAAAAAACAAGATACACACACACACACACACACACACACACATTTGCAAAGCATTTGTAGATAAAAATGAGGAAGTATGGTGGTTCCTGCTTTTTGTTTATAAAGTCACTGTAAGGCTGCTTTTTCTCTTAACTTTGTCTCTGCCTCTGGTTTAACTTCTTGCCTTCAATCATTCCTACGCTTGGCTATTGTGCAGCTACAGTTAAGTGTCCTACTTCCTTAGTGTAAAGATGCCCTGCTCGTGCAGCAGCCTTTTATTAGCATGCTTTACTTAGTTCATAGTTCTTCCCTACCATATAATTATCGTTATCTCTGCTGATGTTCTTACACATTTTCACTGCAAGGGAAGACATGAGAGTTTCCTACCAGAATTTAAGTAATGCCTCTCTTGTCCCTAAATAGCAAAAGGAAAATTTGAATCCACCACTCAAGCTCTAATTTTGCTTGTTGTTGTTTTTTGTATGCTTTCCTGGTGCCTCCAACATATGGCAACCTGTTTGTAGGATTTTCTTGGCAAAATTTATTCAGAAGAGATTTGCCATTGCCTTCTTCTGAGGCTGAGAGAGTATGCCTTGTCCAAGGTCACTCAGTAGATTTCCAGGGCTGAGTGGAGAACTGAACTATAATCTCCCAGAGTCCTAGTCCAACAGTCAGTCTTAGCCTGTACATCTCCCACTTGGTGCCCCCAAAGTGCGTCAGCCAGGCTCACTGGTGGTGATGAGTCCCAACACATCTGGAAGACACAAAGCTGGGGACAGCTGCTATACTTATTTGGCACTGGCAGACAGTCCCACTGAACTTAATGAGACGTAGGACCTTTCCACACTACATTATTATAATGCTATCATTCCACTTTCAAAATCCTGTGGAATCCTGGAGTTTGCAGGTTAGGGAGGGGCCTTTAGAATTCTTAGCCAGAGAGCTCTTGGAGCTCAGTAAACTACAAACTCCAGAATTCCACAGTATGTTGAAAGTGGAATAATTGCACTATAAAAGTGTATTATGGAAAGGCCCTTAGTTCTGAGATAATATACTTAGGATTATACTAAACATCCTCTGCAGATCTAGTAACATATCTATATCGTTGAGGTGAGGTAGATCATCAGTGAAAGATGAAGTGGATCACCAATGTGCAGATGTGGAGAACTAAGTCACACCTTTTGTGCCCAATCCTAAACCTCCAATCATGGATCCAAGCTTTATACTTGCCTGTACACATACAATCTGTATGTGTACCAGTAGCTTTTCATATATGGTCTATACTCTACATAGGAGGAAGAGGAGGAGGGATGAGGTAGATCCAGATTGTTCAGAGAAAGCTGCATATACACTCTGTGAGGAGGTATAAATGAATTGAAGTCTGGGAACAGTGCCACCAGGTATAATCCTTTCTCACCACTCCTATGAATACACTTTTATCACACACAGGAATGGGTATAGTAGGGGCCAGTCCTGCTATTAGGCAGAATGAGACAACCAGTACAGCTGGCTTATAATAAACAGCAACAATAACAGCCCCTCACACCTTCTGTTTGTTTGTTTGTATGCTTATTTAATTTATATCTCACCTTTCTCCCATTATTGACTTCAAGCCAGCTCGGAATATAAATGAACAAAAAGTACAGTTTAAACTGTATAATAAACTGTATGGATAATACAGGAGTTTTTTTAAAAAAATACATAAACAATCATACTAAACACACTGCTTTAAATCAAAACTTTAAAAGGTGTTTAACACATAATAGTAAGTATAAAAATACAGCACACTGCAATTAAAAGGCCTTCTGCAATGACCAGTTACCGGTCAGATTCCTGGAGAAACAGAAAGATTTTTGCCTGCATATGGAAAGAGAACAGAGAGGGGGGCCACCCTAGCATGCCATAGGAGCTGGGGAGCACAGAGGAGAGAACTGTGTGAACCACATGCTCTTGTACCATCCCACTGTTTTCAGGAGTGATGGAAGATGTTGTTCCATTGCCAGTGTCCAAACTACAGAAGGCCAGTCAGCTTTCCTGTCTAGATGGAGGAGGGTGCCATCTTTTCATTCATCTCAGGCAGCAATATGTCTTGGACCAGCCCTTGATGTAGCATGTACTTGGGTCTCATTTCAGTTCTTCTTTCTTGAGAATGTCGCAAAGCATCCCCTTCTGCAGCCAACAAAGTCTGAGACTAATATCCATGTTGTGTGCCTCAGTCCTCTTAGCCTTAATCAGTTTATGAAGTCAGAATTGTAATTGTGATGAGGGCAAAGGAAAAAAGGAATTTTCTCTCTCTCTTTTCATTTTTAATGCCACTCATATTCTTTGAACGGAACAGGAAGGGAGAAAAATCTGTAAGAGAACCATATTAAAGCTTCATCTTTTGCACTCTGTGTAATGAAATGTTCATAGCCCATCATTAAGTGTATTTCCAATCTATCCACAGGCGCTTCATTCAGAAACACTTACTGCATGGAAACCTCTCTGTCCAAAGAAGGTGAAGACTGAAGAGGCTGTCCTAGAATCTGAATTCTTTGCTATAGTAAAGCAGAATGTGTGTGTGTGTACTATTTCTATCCCAGTAGAAGATCCTTTCACACAGAGGGACATTTGATGTTTTCACTAATAGCTCACAACAAAAATGCCCAAGGATAAATCTCTTAGTGACCTATGTCACATACCATGCTAGCAAGCTGGCGGTAGAAGCAAGCTTCTTACTCTTTGTTCAGACGCTTACCAAGGCTGAGTTTTTGTTCCCACGGGGATCACATGTGCTCTCTTCTGCCTGCTATATTAATGAGTATGAGGAAGTACTGTCACCCATCAGTGCAAAGAAAAGCTAGTCTCAAACTTTCCTCTTGTGTGTGTGTGTGTGTGTGTGTGTGTGTGTGTGTGTGTGTTACGTACATGCCCTTGAGGTCACCCACAGAAGCTGTTCTGGTGGTGCTGAATGCTCCTGAGTTTCCTTCCACAGAGGGAGCATTTAGTATGCTGACACCCACTATGCTAAATAGTCTTCCTCAAGCACTGACAGAAGACATACCTGTTCTGGCAAACTTTCCAGTTATAGTGTAGCCAACCATGTATTTTCACTTATGGATAATGTCAATATTGTATATTGATTTTGTGTCCACCTGCTTCATTCTTTACTTTACTTGCAAAGGTTTTAGGTCAAGTTTGGGAAGCTGCTGGGGACTGGGGGGCACATCATGCCCCAGGAGCCCTTGAAGGGTTATACCTCCATGGTGTAAGTCTTACAAGAAATTCAAAAACATGGCTTGCTTCAAATGCCCTGTGGGGTATGGGAGCATTTTCACCACACTTATTGCCTCTTGGGCTGTTCTACACTACAACACTTTACAACAAGAAGCACTCCAAAAACAACTTCCATTCAATTTCTGTTTCTAAAATGGCCTCTGCAGGGCTTAAACTAGTCTAGAGGGCCCCAGAACACAGGGGCATTTCTGCACTACACTGTTATAATGCTATTATTCCACTTTACTTAGGCCAAAGAGCTCTCTGGCTAAGAATTCTAAATGCCCCTTCCTAAACTGCAAACCCCAGGATTCCATAGGATGTTGAAAGTGGAATAATAGCACTATAACAGTGTAGTGCGGAAATGGCCATAGTGAAACTGCCCCTCATGCCTCCTAGAGGCCACTACTGTGCCCCGAGGGGGCTCCAAGGAGTTCACAGGCTACACATTTCCTGTTCCTGCTTTGGATATAAATACCTTACAAATGCTCACTAAATAAATGAATAAATAAATAAATTGCATTCCATCATATTTCAAACATATGGATGGGGTATACCTACCTACTTTTCCACCATAGGGAGAAGGTCTCCATCTCATCTCTGTTATTCCATTTGTATTTTCTAGTTAGAAGCCTTTCAATTATTTTTGTGAAATGGCAGTATATATGTTTAATAACTTATTTTTATTTTTTTAAGAAGAAAATACCAAGAAGGCATCTGAACAGAGCCTGTGCTGACATTATCCAGACATTTATAAAGGCATAGGAAATGTAACTGGGCCCTATGCCTAGGCATAAAACTGAAGTAGTCCCCTCTGTCCCAGTATTTTGAAGTTAGGGCCAAGAGTATCGGTGCCCAGTCTGTTTTCACTTCCTCTCATGTTCAGCAGAGTGTCTGCTCACAGTCTAACAAATCAGTCAAATAAGCAATGGATCTTTGCAGGATATCTTTTCCTTGGATCTTTAGACTGACATGGAACATGGATTTGGTGATGATGGATTTTTGCTTTAGGAGCTTCAGTTAAACAAGCACTGTTGTCTGTGGTTTTGTGGCAGTTCATGCTCTGTCTGAGCGTAGGAAGCTCCTTTTTAAAAAAGTAATTAGTTACAGTTTCATCCACTCCAGACAGTCACAGTTTCAGATAGTAACTTTTCCACTGCTCATTACGCAAAAATAATTGATAGCCTTTAGTTACTTGAAAACTCAGAATGCTACAAGTTGGTTTTTTTTTTAAATTTGTCTTTTAAAGAAAATGAGAAGGAGAATAATTGAGAAGGTCAGAAAAGATATTTCAAATGTTATTGCTTTCAAAAAGGACATGAGCTGGTGGGGTTAATAACACTGTACTTATTCTCTGTTTCATGGAGCAAAGTAGAAAGACAGTGAGGAGTGGGATGGGAAAGACATTCAAAGAGGGTGGAAAAGCTGCCAAAGAAGGTTGATTATTCCTCTCTTTCTCCTCAAAGAGGCTATTGCATTGTCTATGGGATCAGGAAGGACACTCGGATGTCTGTGGTCTCTGTGGCTTGGAGTGCTTGGTGCCAGCTTCAATTGGCATGCCAGCTACAGCCTTTCCTGGACCAATATAATAGCTTCTACAGTCCATGTCCTGTAACTACACTACTGTAACGCACTCTGTAATGTGGACCCTTGAAAAACACTGGGAAGCTACAGCGAATGCAAAATGCAGCAGCTCAGCTGCTGGCTGGAATATCATGTAATGCCAGTCTCAAAAGAACTGTACTGGCTACCAATATGTTTCTAGTCTGAATTTAAAGTGCTTGTAATAAAGCTAAAGCCCTAAACGGTTTGGGACTTCAGCACTTGAGGGAGCACTTCTCCCTATATGTTTCTGTCCAAAGATTAAGATCTGTTTGAGGGGCCCTCCTCTATGCCCCACCAATGAGGTCAACACACTGTATGGGGATGTGGGAGAGGGCCACCCAGGGGTGGTCCCTAAGTTTGCCACTCCTCTCAGGGAATGGAGGGCCTATCCAAAATACCAGGTAAAAAGTGCTTGATTGGCATTGGATGATTGGGCTCTGGGCATTTGCACTCAGAGGGGGTGCTCTGCATGTGCTCAGAGACACGGCAGCATTCTTGCGGTGTTGAGCGATGGGCTGGACTCATCCCCAATCTTGGAGGTGGGGTGGGGGGCAAGGCAGGCGCCTCTCCCCACCTCTTCGGGGCCCCTTCTCTCCTTCTTTTCTGCCTCCCTCCTTCTCTGCCCAACCCGGAGGTCTGCCAGTGTCAGCGCTGCTGCTTTGGTGGAAACAGGTTTGACTCCAGATTGGGAGGGAGAGAGAGAGAGGGGAGGAGAGGGGAGAGGAGGAAAGGACATACCCCTCCAGCAGACCTCTCTGAGAGGCTCCAGTGCCCATCTAATTGCTGGACATCTGCCAGCCTGTGGAGGGTGGCCTGGCACTGCCCTCAAAAACATGCCACCTGGGGTGGCCTACCCCCCTCGGTACGCCACTGCCATGGCACCACAACTGTAGAGTGCTGTCCCCTTGGAGGTCCAACAGGCACCAACACTCATGTCATTTAGAAGCCAAATTAAAACCTGGTTGTTCACCAAGGCCATTGGGCCTTATTAATGCAGCCCAAAGAGTATTACATATGTAATGTTTACATTTTTTTTAATTCACCATATTGTTTAATATGCTTTTAGCTTATCTAAATTATTTTACTGTTTTTAACTGGCTCAATGTGTTTTAATGCTATTTGTAAGCCACCCTCAGATCTCTTGATATTGGGCAGAGTACAATTATTTTACAGAACCAGAATGGTGTAGTGATCTAAGCATTGGAGTGTGACCCTGGGGGCTGGGGCTCAGTTCCCCACTTGGTCATGGAAACCCACTGGGTGACCTTGGGCGAATCACACACTCTCAGCCCCAGAAAACCCCAGGATAGGTTTGCTACAGTTGCCATAAGTCAGAAACAACTTGAAGGCACACAACAACAACATTAATTTTACTAAATAACTAAACATTTATTTTCACAGTTTTTCAGTGTACATGGATAGTTAGCTTTGCAGCAATAATGTAACTGGGGAATACACTCTTTACAGCTGTGGATTTTTTGTAGGTACACAATGGAAAATGTTATTTAACAATTAAATTGTTAAAAAGATGTCCTTGTCATGGAGCCAGTGTGGTGTAGTGGTTTAAGCACTGGAGTAAGAATCTGGAGACCAGTGTTCAAATTCCCATTCAGCCTTAAAAATCCACTGGGTGACCCTGGACAAGTCATAGCCTTTCAGCCTCAGAGAAAGGCAAAGGTATAACAGGGGATTGGATTGTATGGCCCCTGTGATCTCTTTCAACTCTATGATTCTATGATTAACCCTCCTCGTCAAAAAATCTTGTCAAGAAACCCCCATGATAGGTTCACCTTAGTGTCATCATAAATCAGAAATGACTTGGGCCATTTCTGCACTACACTGTTATAGTGCTATTATTCCACTTTCAACATCCTATGGAATCCTGAGGTTATGCAATTTAGAGAAGGGCATTTAGAATTCTCAGACAAAGGGCTCTTTGGCCTCAGTAGACTACAGACCCCAGAATTCCACAGGATGTTGAAAGTGGAATAACAGCACTATAAGGGTGTAGTGGAGAAATGGCCTTGGAAGCACACAAAAACAATGTCCTTGTCCAGTGATGGTCAGCAATTAAACAGTAGATCCCTATATCTTCCCATAAGAACTATCTCCTATAGCAAAGGTGAAGGCAGGAAGAAGTGTTGCCAAACTGATTTTGCAAAACCTCCTGTCAGAATAAGTTAGTGTGTACCAAGATGAACACTCTTAATGCATACACACTGGAATGAATGAACAAACAAACATGCAGCAATATATGTGGGCTGAAGAATTATGGGATACAGGCGTATCAGACATCAGGACAATGGCTGGGCTGTTGTGTGTATGAATGGCAGGGCTTTTTTGTGGAGACAGAGTTGCACAGGGAGCGTCCCATACACATGTAGAGGTCCATATCAGTGCTGACATTGCTGCATCATTGCCAACTAATTGCTTTCAAAATTTCACTGAACTCCATAAACAGAATGAAAAAGGAGGCAGCAGAGAATAGGGATCTGAAATGAACATTCTGCTCTGATCCACTCAGTTTCTTAAAAAAGGCAAGGGTGAAGGATTGGGAATCTCTGCCTCAAGGTTGTAGGGGGTTAGCATTAGGTACAAACCTCTTCTGCCAGCACAGGTCTTTTCTGCCAGCAGAAGAACTCTTCTACCAGAAAAACCCTCGTTTGTAGGCTAATTTCAGAAATCTGTCAACAGAGCTATCTGCTGGCAGAAGTGCTCTGCTGCCTGAACTTGTCCGGCAGGAAAGCCTACAAGAAAGAGTGGACTAGGGATGGGGGGAGAGACTAAGATATACCAGATCTAGCCCTTCCCCATTGCAGAGACACAGCCACAATTAGGCCAATAATTTCCAGCTAGGCTGGGAAGGCTTTAGATTCAACATAGCTTCAGATGATCTAGTGCCAGCTCCCATGCCCTTGGCTATTTTGCCCAGTTAGGATTGTGTTATAAACATGAAGTAAAAAAAAAAAATCCTAGTGTAGCTTGGCTCTTAGTAAATGGAATCTGTCCTACTGGCTGGTCTGTAGGGGACCTACATGTAGATTTCCTTGTCTTTCAAGGAACAGAGTTGAACAGCATCTAACTCATTGATTCTAATCTTTACACCAGGACAGCTGAATTGCAGCCATGTCAATAGGAGTACAGTGGTATAAGTGTTTACGGAATTGCTTTCAAATGATGAAAGAAGTTTCAGTCTTTTGTGTTCTTGCCAGGGCAAAAGAGTGTGATTTTGCCTGTGTGTGTATGTGTCTGTCTGCCCTCTCAGTCCTTTTCCAACTGGGTGAAAATGCTTTATCAGCCAATGAGATCTCCAATATTAGTGCATCAGTTCAGTAAGGAAGGCTGCAGCAAACTAAGTTTGTTGTGATTTAATTAGCAATGCTGCATTGATGCTATCAACTGAGCAAAGGGTGGTTAATTTATATAAATAGCTATGTTAATGTTCATAAGCACCAAACATTAAAAACATGACACTTAGATTCTAGTTGGGGAATGGGGACTGTATTTTGCTCTGCTGTTTTCCTTTAAAACAAGTGTTCCTTGTTTTAAAATGGAAGGAAGAGGCAGCCATGAAACGACTGGAGGGATTTGAGTAATATAAGTCAGCTGTATTTGCGATTCAAATCTCTTTTTCCTCCTCACTTGGATCTGTGGTTGGGAGGCCTGGATTCTGATTTTGATTTTTGCTCAAATTATTCCATTCTTCTAAATAAACAAATAAATACATCCAAGCAGGTTTGCATCAGCAGTTCCAATTTGCCACAAAGGGAAGCTGCACACGCGAGAGATTCCTGTGCAAGCCAGCAAGCATTTTATGTTGAAAGCCAGAATTCAAGGAGGGGTTGCAGGCACAGGGAAAGACTGAGGAAAGAATAATACTTTAAAGTGTCCAGGGAAGCAAAGAAGGATTTACATACATCAGGCTTTGCTGCGCAGATCAAGGCATATGCATTGACTCAAGGTTTGGATGCATGGCACATGTAAAGAGCAATTACACTCAACTCCACACACTGCAACACATACAAAATTCCCTGCCTTGCTCTGGTGGTGACCCTGATAAGAATGCAGAGTAAGGTGCTAAGCTGCACTCTGTTTGAACTAAGTTAAACCTGTAATCCTGACCCACAGGCACCAGAATGTATGTTAGTTGCCTTACGCCATGAGTCTATTTAGGGTAGAAGGGTCTGGCCTGTCTGAAAGCACACTAGAAAAACACAGCAGGCTGGGGCTGTGAGTTTATGACTATTAAACAGGAGTGGATCAAGTAGTCAGTGGATCCAAAGCTTTCCAAGAGACCGACAAAAGGTTTTATAAATACACTGATAAATCCAAGCAATCATTTAAGCCAATGGGTATAATAGATTGTAATATACGTATCAAAAAGGCCTCCCTTTGTAGAAGCCTATTCTGCAGACGAAGAACCAGCATGGTGTAATAGTTTGACCACTGGACTATGACCCTGGAAACTAGAGTTTGATTCCCTGCTTGGCCATGGAAACCCATCGCATGCTTTTGGGAGTGTCACACACTCTAAGCCCCAGAAAACCCCATGATGGGTTCACCTTAGGGTTGTAATAAATTAGAAATGATTTGAAAGCACACAACAACAACAACAACAACAACACAACAGCAACAACAACAATTCTGCAAAAAGATCTGCTCAAAGGGGCTAAACCTGCTTGATACCAAAAAAACTTCAAGAACTCAGGAGAATGCTTATATTTTATAAAATGTTCAGTAAGTGGACTATCTAAATTATGATTTCTAATCTTACTTTTATGTTCAGCAACTTTTGACTTAAGATATCTTGATTTTGACCTACATAAATGCTTGAGCATGGACAAGAGTAATGCCATATGATCTAAGTTACAATTGGTAAAAAAAAGTTAGTTGGTATCTTTCCTTAGTAATGGGGTCTATGACCTGCTTAATCTGTAAACATTGTGGGCAACAAGAGCAACATCCACACCACAGTGGTGTCTGCTTAAACTGAAGAAAGTCACTGTGTGTACTACTATATCCTACACACTGGAGGTTTTATGCAAACCAATAACAGGAAATTTACCACATCCAGGAATATTTTGAATCAGATGCCAATGTTTAAAAATAATCTGTTTTATCTTATGGGAAACGTGGTTGAAGGCAGCTGTGTACCGAGGCTCAACAGCACCCAAGGCAAGGGGGTGGGGCGAGCAGCTGGCGGGCAGAGGGGTGAGTGGCAGGTGGGGAGGGGCCAAGTGGCAGGTGGGCAGGGAGGGGCAAGCAGCAGGCAGGGGTGATGAGAGCAGCAGCAGGGGGCCAGGCGGGGGGCCTCTTTTTGCACCCCCCACAGTGGCGCCCAGGGCACCAAGGTCCAGTTGCCTCACCCTAGATCCTCTTCTGGTTGAAGGAAAGGGACAAAATATTTCTGTCTTGATATTCATAGGCCAGTGGATCTACGACCGTAGCAGTAGGTAATCCATTCTGGATTTTGCAACTTTTTTTCCTTCAGCTTCTCAGAACAGAGCGACTAGGACCTGCTGTAGGTGGAGAGGGGAAAAAAAACCCTCCTAGACTGCTGCACTACACTCTTATAGTGTGATTATTCCACTTTCAACATTCTATGGAATCCTGGGGTTTGCAGTTTTGGGAGGGGCCAGCCGGTCCCTCCTGGAACTGCAAACCCCAGGATTCCATAGGATGTTGAAAGTGGAATAATCACACTCTAAGTGTGTAGTGCGGGAATGGCCTGTGTTTGCCACTCTTGGAACAGCAGATTCATCCACCACCTCTTGGAATAACTCTTTAGATATTCATAGTAGGTTAAAAAGGTTTTTTTTTTAAAGGAAATCTATTAAAAGATAGAACAGAATCCCTAAACTCCTGAAATTGGTTTCCATATGTGCAAGTTTGCTTAAACAGTCATCCAGAAGACTCCATGTCCTGCCTTCCTTTTGTTAGCTAGCTGAAGAAGCAGGAAGTGGCCTTGGAGAAGGACCAAGTTCTAGAAATGACAAGGAAGGCGCACCATAAGAACTATCCATATGCCTACTGGCTCTGATTCAGATTACTTCCTTTAACATTCATGTTTAATTTCCATTTTTTTTCAGGGTTGCTCTTTGAACACATATCCTGCCACTTAGTCTGTGGAAAGTGAACATCAGGTGAAAAGTGAACAGTCTGCACACCTTCCATTCAGGACATAAATTGGAGCCAGTAATATAAACTGTACTGAAAATGAATGGATAGTTATGTAATACTATTATTAGACTCAACCACAATGTCACAAAAGTATGCAAGCTTTTGAGAGCTGATGGCTGGTCTCCATTTTGGAAACCATGAAGGCTGGTTCCAGCCTGAGATCTGTCCATTGCAATATGTCATTCATGCATCCAAATATACATTGATAGTAAGAATATATGGCCTTTAAAACAAAAATTCTATCTTGATTTCAGGTTTTGGAAAATTTGTAAGTTTGCATATTTTTGTATTATTAAAGTTATTACCCAAATATGGGGGGCTAGTAAATATACTACCCAATGTGGATTTTGTGGTTTTCCTCACTCTCTCCCTTTCTCTTTCTCTTTCTCTCTCAGAGATCAAGATGACTGCCTTTTGATTTGCTTTCGAACATACTGAAATGACAATAGGATGCAGACAAACCTTATTTTGTGAGATACTTTATTTTGGATTACTTCCTCTATTACTTTGCAAACCTGCTAATATTTAGTTACTGAAATCTAGGTGATAAATGAAGACCCATTTATTCTCCAACAATTTGGGGTTGAGAGTGGCTGAGCTGCTGTTTTATGAGCTACTCATTTGTTTGTTTTTATGAGCTACTGTTTTATGAGCTGCTGTTTTATGATGGATTGCAATTGTTCTTTTATTACACATTTTAAACTGTTTTTCCTGTTTATTATTTTTGATGTCTAGATAGGAAGGCAGATAGACTGACAGGCATGTAGATAAACTCCCAGAAAAGTAGTCAATGAATGCAGTAAATGGATATGAAAATTCAGACAAAAGGGAAGCAAAGGACAATTTCAGGTGGTGTCGTAGCTCATGGAACAAATTCTGTATATTTAATACTTAGGCACAGAATGTCCAGGTGTTAATATATATGCATAATACCAAGTGGTGCTATTTTATGGTGGTCAGGGTGAAAACTGGAGATGGCTCTTGTACCTCTAACAGTTGTATAGAAGCCAGACTTTCAGCAGGTATTGCCTGTTACCTTGTTACATGACAAGTAACGCCTGCAGAAATTCCATCTTCTACGCAACCGTTAAAGGTACAGAACCATTAAAGGCCAGGCAACCCTCTGGCAACCTTAGTGCTGTTATGCCTGTCTAACCTGGCTTACTCCAAGGGCCCAGAGCAGATATATCACAGGTTATCAGCAATATTTTCTGGTCCAGAAGGTTTTCAATCCGTATAAAACAAAAGTCATAAGGAGCTGAAAAAAATGAATACCACATGGGAATTAATAGTTTAGGTCATTTCCGCACTACACTGTTATAGTGCTAGTATTCCACATTCAACACCTTGTGGAATTCTGAGGTTTGTCGTTTATTGAGGCTCTCTCCAAGAGCTCTCAGGCTGAGAATTCCAAAGGCTCCTCCCTAAACTGCAAACCTCAAGATTCCATAGGACGTTGAAAGTGGAATGATAGCACTATAACCGTGTAGTGTGGAAATGGCCTTAGTTAAAGTCTTTTTATCTTGTTCTTGGGGTGGAAAGAGGATCCTTGGACATCTTACAAAGTTCAGTAACAACATGATTATAACAATGACACAAACGCAGTTTTCACAGACACCACAGTGTTATTGATTAGGAGAGATGGGAAGCAGAAGCAGACTATCAAAGTGTTTTCGTTGTGATCCCAACTCCAGCCTTAACTCCCCACTGTCCACATATTCTTGGCTGGCATGAGCAACAAGTATCTCGTAGATGACCACAGAGTCCAGGAGTCTATTTGGGGGAGTGCATGGCTGCTTGGTTTCAGGTGCGGAGGGTAGAAAGGGATCAGCACCCAAGAGTTTCCCTTCCCCTCTCACCTGACCCTCATTTTTCAAGTTTCTCTCCTCTTAAATAATTTCCCTGCTGAACACTATGGCAGCCAGGCATGCCTCTTGCTACCATTCTATCCTTCTTGAGCGCGAGAGAAAACTATAGCCCTGTCACCATGACAACTGGGCTGCACTGTCTCCGCGTGGCCTTAAGCAGCTTGTTTGCTCTGTGTATCACCTTGGCTACCAAAACACTTGTACGGGAGTCTTCGTGGCTCCCCTTTCTCAATGGAGCAACAATACTGGAGCTGGCATTTGCATTCAGGGTTGGGCCAGATTTTCCCTTATTTTCCATAGAATCACAGAGTTGGAAAAGACCACAAGTGTTCGAAGCCATTGCTTAGCGTCCTAGTCTCTCGAGCAGCAGAAAACAAGCTTACTCCATCTTCCATATGATATCCTATCAAATATTTAAACATGGCTGCCATCTCATCTCTTAAACTTCTCTTCTCCAGGCTGAAAGTACCCAGCGTCCTCAGCCACTCCTCATAGGGCATGGTTTTGAGATCTTTTACTATTTTTGTTGCCCTCTTTTGAACCTATTCAAAGATTCTGCTGTACAATGTTTCCTGGTATTAATGTCAGGCTGACTGGGCAGTAATTTTTTGGGTCTCTTTCTTCCCTTTTTGAAAACGGGGACAACATTTTCCCTCCTCTGGTCTGCTGGGACTTCTTCTGTTCTCCAGAAATTCTCAAAGATTATTGCCAGTGGTTTTGAGATTACTTCTGCCAGTTCTTTTAATATCCTCGGATGCAGTTCATCAGGCCCTGGAGACCTGAAATCATTTAAAGTAGCCAGGTATTCCTGTATGGCAGTGGTTCTCAACCTGTGGGTCCCCAGATGTTTGTGGACTTCAGCTCCCAGAAGCCCCAGCCACTATGGTCAATGCTCAGGGCTTCTGGGAGCTGAAGTCCACAAACATCTGGGGACCCACAGGTTGAGAACCACTGCTGTATGGTATTCTGTGCGTGTTTCCCCTACTGCATTATCTGCTTCATTTTCCCCAAGATGAACACTGTTTTCCCTTTGGGACAAGATAGGCAAAGAAGATGATTTGTTCTGCCTTTTCTCTATTTCCTTTTAGCATTTAGCATCTTCTCCATATAGTAGCCCTACCATTTCCTTATTTTTCCTTTTGCTACAGACATAAGCAAAAACAAAAAACAAAAGAAAACAAATATTAAAAAAGCCCTTTTAATTTTTTTTAACATCTCTAGCAAGCCTGAGCTTGTTCTGCACTTTAGGTTTTATGACTTTCTACTGTGTTGGCTATTTCTTTGAATTCCTATTTGATTTCCCTCTTTTTCTATTTCTTGTGCATGTCCCTTTTAAATCTTAGTGCACTTGAGATAGCCACCCCAGATTCTTTAGACACCCCCCATTTTTCCTCCTCACTGGAACTATTTGAAAGTGGGCCTTCAATATCTCACTTTTAAGAAACTGCCATCCATTATGAACTCGCTTCTCTTTTAGTGTTCTGACCATAGGATCACTCCCAGTATTTCCCTAAGGTTACTGAAATCAGCTTTCTTAGCGTCTAAAATGCATGTCTGACTACGCTTTTCACTGTATAACAAACTCCAGAAGGAGATGGTCAATAAGTAAAAATAAAATTCAAGGCCTGCTGTAACATTTCTGATTTTCAAGGTGAAGATTTTACTGAAATTTTCAAGGGGGAGGTTGGTGCAATGTACTTTATTAATCGAATTGCCAGAGTGAAAACTGGAGAAGGCTCCCGTACGTTTAATGGTTGTGTAGAACAGAGAATTTCAGCAAGTGCTGCTTGTTGCCTGGTTGCATGACAAGCAACACCTGATGAAATTACATCTTCTACACAACCATTAAAGGTCCAGAAGCTATCTCTAGTTTTCACTCTAGCAACTCTATAATGCTCAGTTTTGTGAGGCGGCCAAGGATTTTCCATTTTCTCCTTGCTTTATGGAGTTTTCCAGTTTATTTTAAAAGCTTGTGCTGGTGAAAGAAAGGCACTTTCTATCCCACTGCCTTCACAGGTTGGTGGGAATGCTGGAGAAGGCCTTTTGGCTGCTTCCATACTTTGCAGTTCCCTCTCTAGGGAAGCAAGGATGGCTCCTTCTTTCTTGTCTTTTCAGCAGAGGGTTAAGACCTTTCTTTTCCAATAAGCCTTTGGAAACTGATTTTTAACAGTGGGCATTTATAGTGCTGTACTGTTTTTAATCTTTGTTTTACAATATAGTTTAAATGGTTTTAATTCTTATTTAACACTATTTTAGCCCTTATTTTGTATGTTTCTACGTTTTTCAATTATATTTTATGCCTTTTTGTAAGCTGCCTTGAGTCCCAGTTTGGGAGAAAGTCAGGATATAAATAAAGTGATTGATGGATGGAAAGCTCTTTTTACAGCTTCCCAACAGAAGCACTTCCTGGAATGGTCTAGGATCAATGTAACCCAATATGATGTGATGTGACATTGTTCTCAAGGAAGAACGGTAGCTGAATGAACTGTTTCTTTCAGCTGTATAAATGATCAACAGTTATACATACATCAGGATTGAAATTCATCCCTTGAGTGGAACTATTTCTTAAGCAAGTATTGGGACAAAGACTCATGGGAAAAAATGGGTTTCATGTGCTCCATTAAAGTCAATTGTAGCCCAACTAGAGTAGATTAAGGATGTCATTCTTCACTAGTTTTCTTCTCAAAGGAAGCAAAGAGAAATTTTACCGTTTTAATTAGCACTGTGAAAAGTCTTCGAAAACTGCATTTGTTGGAGTTATTCTCCGCAAAATTTGTACATGATGTTCTCTGCAGAAAAATTTTCTGTGCAGGAAACAGCATTTTCTGTGCACAAAATAATACTTCTGGGGAAAAGTACCATTTTCTGTGCAAAAAAGGCTGCTTTCTGCACAGAAAAATGTTGTTTTCCCTGGAAATCAACCACAAGCAAATTTTATGGAGAGTGCTATCAATTACAGCATTTTCCGAGCAGGAAACATATTTTTCTGCATAGAAATATTATTTTCTGCACAAAATGCTATTTCCGGTTTAAAACAACCATGAGTGAAATTTCACAGAATGAGGTCCTTATTGAATGATGTTGTCATCCCATCACAGCAACATGTTGTTCCTGGTCCAGGCCCTGTGCTATTGCACGATGTCATTGCTAACCAGCTGCTATCACATCCCCAAGCATTGCAAATCAGCCCTGTGTCATTTCCAAAAAAAAAAATAAAATAAAAAAATCCATTAATGACCTTCTTTCTCATCACAATCCCATTAGCTGGTTGAGTGTAGTTCCTCAATGATGCTTGATAGTGCTTCCTGTTGTCACTGATGCAGGAGTGGATGCGGTGTGGATGTCTCCAGCTTGCCCCTCCCTCAGTTACTCCCATGGCGTGGTAAGTTTGAAATCTATCACCTCTCAATGTAAATTTCTCCTTTGAGTCATTTTAAATTTATTTTAAAATACATTTTTAGCATTACAGCGCAAAAATGCAATAGTGTACCAGCGTATCATGCTGTTACAACATTGCTGTGCTAGTACACCTTACCAGAACAAAACAAAACAATCATGGGATTCCATTCTTGGAGTAGACCCATTCAGTCAACATAGGACTGGTAAATGTACACATATATAAATCCTAGTGATTCATTGGATCTACGCTAGTTAGGGCTAGAAATGTGCTTATTTAAATTGTTCGAACAGAGAAGAACAAATAATTTAATCACTTTTCTACCCAGTTGGAAAATGTTTTTAAAAACTCTTCACTTTTTGAAGTTGTTCATATGGGGTCTCCCCACCAGATTCATCCCCTCTTGTATAACCATGTAGGAGGAAAATCAGTGGGTAAGCCAAAGATTGTTGCCATCTACATTCTGATAGCCACCAAACAACAATGACATTATCCTCCATGACCTCTGGTGATGTTATTCTCCAAACTTCCTAGAAATTAATGGAGCATCATGTTATCATCATGTGCTAGCTTTTGGAATACAATTGGCAATCCTCCTTGGCTGCCCCCGACTTCTAACTGGGGGAAGGGGCAGGGGAAGGTGAGTCTGAGTTGGGAGTGAGAGTAGAAGACAGAGATTATTCAAAGTCTTGGGAGAGGGAAAAAAGGGAGAAATCTTCTCTCCAGAGTTTCCCAACACTGAAGAATCTCTCACTGTGTTTCCCCCACTGAATCTTCAAATATTTTTTTCCATTTCTAGTTAGGATCACCAGTTGGATGTAGGCCTGTGTTTACTGAACTACCACTTCTAAGACATCACTTGTCTCAGATGTCAAAGAGCTTGGGGAGATTACATTTTAGGATTGCAGCTCCCAGCATCTGCCAGCCAACTTAGCTAATGGCCATGCTAGCTGATGGATTCTTGGAGCTAGTCTCATAAAGGAATCTTGCAAGCTATGCCTTTGTATAGTCTAAATTCAGGCAGTTCCTGTTTATAGACAAAAGGTTTGTGGACAATACCCTTTCACTGTTCTCTTGAAAAAAGCTACTCTTAACCATTGACAATGGAAATGCCAGTGCCATCTACTTCATTATATCCTGTTGAGATTGCCTACTGGCCAAGGACATGTCAAGCAAAATACCATTTGAGAAGTGCAAATAAGACAACTGAACCAACTGATAGACAAGAACCATTATAACTTCAGCATGCTTTGTACTTAGCTTGAAAGTAAAAACCAAGTTTTGAAATTTAACTCCCTGAATGGACCCACTTTTCCATTCCTGACAATTCCGACCATTTGTTTGCACCACTCTTTGTGTGCCTTAGTTCTGTTAGCAATACTAGTCATAATTTCCAACATACAATCCTCAGTAACTTCACCAGATACAAAGGAGAGATTATTGGGAGAAAGCCATGAGAGTTAAGATACCCTAATACCAAAATATGTTTATAGGATAAATGAAAAAAAAAAATGTGAAAAAAGTTTAAACACCGAGTCACACTTGTTCTTAATTGTTTCTTAAGATCCATGCATTTCTTGCTTTTTTGTTTTTGAACCTCTGGAGTATGTCCTCTGTTGCAGGGATACCTGGCAGCCTGTTATTTCTGCAATGCTCAACACACATTTCTTTTTTTAATACCTGAGAAAATATAGGTCTGCATAAACTATGGTAGAGCCACTGAATCATCAAGATGTACACAAGTTGTAAATACAGGTTGGCCTCCTACATTGCGGAGTTCTGTCACTGCTCTGTATTCAACCATGCTCTGTATTCACTATCTAGACACTGTGCCATGATCTCAAATGTTCTCCTGCAACCTACCTTTACAACCAGCGGTGCTTTGATCACCAGCAGAACAGACCTCCATTGCTTGGTGCAGCTTCTGGCTGTTAAGGTAGGTCTGGGGTGCTGGGTTAGAAGGCAAGACATATTTATACCTAAATCTCTGATGTAGGAACTTGGCAACAGTTTACTCCCTGATTCACAATTAATTCAATGGGTCTACTCTAGTTGCAACAACCAATAGGATTCAGGCACACATTTTTATTCCTACTGAGCGTCCACTATTATGTCTCCAATGTGGAAAGGTGGTATGTGAATACCTATTGGATGAATACAGTACAGATGCCCCCAACAGTAAAATAATCCTGGACTGGGAAAATGTTTAAAAGTAAAGGCAAACATCAACTTTATCCACATGTCCATGGTTTTAAATCATTTGAATCTGCTTTAATTAGTTTTAAACTTGTTAAATTGTTTAATAGCTTGCTAGCCTTTGAAAATCATCTTTATTGCTTATATTGTTTTAAATCAGTCAATCTGATTTTATTAGATGACACTCTGAGGTGTTTAGATATAAGGTGGGACATAAATATTTTAACAAATAAATAATAAATAACCTCTCTTCATGTTTCCCTTCAATCCACACAATATACTAATACTTTAGAAAGCATAGTTTAATTCCCCCCTGTGCACCCACTCCCCACAGCTCTTCAGGGTTCTTCAGGTGTCTTCTAAGCATGGAGAAGATGTTATCCAATGGGAATAAAGTATATTGAAAGTGCACACTCAGTGGTCGCAGAGGGAACCAACAGAAACATAGCTATATCTCTATAGTAATCTTCCCAAGAAGTAGCTGGGTATCCTAGCAAACCTGTAGCCCCATCCTCCAGGCTTTCCAACTTGGACTGGTTCAGCTGAGTGAAAAGACTCACATCATTCCCTATTATGACTCTTAATGTATCTTTGCCTGCATGAGATAAGTCATAAACACGTTTCCTACTACTCCCCGATTGCACTGAGGCATTACAAGTTAAGTCTCCCTTATCTGGAAATCAGAAAACTTCCAAAAACTGAAACTTTTTGCTGCCCACTTCTGCCTTTTGAGGTACTGGCTGTTGCACTCCTATTCCTTTATCTCTTAGATCCTCAGCTTCTCTTTTTTCACCACCAGATGCCCACTTCTGCCGTCAAGGAAGTGGCTGAAGTGCTGCTGCTCATTTGTCTCTCAGATGTGAGGAGCACTGCAGCTGCTGTCTTGAAAGCAGAAGCAGACAGTGGCAAAAAGAAAGAGACTGAGAATTTGTGAAATGGTGGGACGTATGGCTTCACAATGAGCACTATGCTCATATTCCTATGATTTCACAGATCCTCAGTCTCTCTCCAGCCTCATATCTCATACACAACACAAGTAGTGAATGAACAAAATGTGAAGCTATTCCAAAAATATACTGTATTCCAAGATCTGAAAAATCTGAAATACAGAACACTTCTAGTCCCACGCATTTGAGATACGGGAGGCTCAACCTGTATAATTTGCTTTCATCTTTGACATCTCTTCCTCCTTCATTCATCATATTCAGCCATTGCCAATTTGCTGTTGCTTCCCTCATGACAACACTGAAAAAAAGTATCTTCTTTATTTTTTGGAAAAAGAACTCTGATAGGGTACCTTTCATACCACACAGTTAAAACACTACATGGCCATTTAGGCCCCTCCCTAAACTGCAGTTTAGCCCCCCCCCCAACTGCAAACCCCAGGATTCCATAGGATGTTGAAAGTGGAACAATACCACTATAACAGTCTAGTGTGAAAATGGCATATGATTCCAGTTTTATTACCATGGTTGCATGCTGTGGAAGTCCAGGGTTTGTAGTTTGGGGAGGCACTAGATCTCCCTGGCTGAGAATTCTCAAAGCTTCTCTCAGAACTGCGCTCTCCAGGATTCCATAAGATGTTACCATGGAAGTTAAAGTGGAATCGTAGCACTGTAATTTTGTAGTAGGAAAGGGCTCCTGATCACCCCTTGCAAAAACTCTGAAAATCATCTCTTCTTTGGTTTCCTATTGTCTTGTGTTGATCCCCTCTAGAAATGCCACCAAATTGATTGGTTCACAGGTTCAATATTTTAGGTTTGTGAACACACAACAAACCTGGACCTCAATCCAACAACCATTCATAGTTTTGTAATCCAAACAAGGTTGAATTCAAGTTATTAAGTAACCATATCCCACCATGTTGCACATGTATTCATGTTGCTTTAACCATTTCATCCCTTTGTCCTTTTTTTCTGCACTTGCTGCCTCATCCCCAGCTGGCTCCATGTCTATACCAAACAAATGGCACCTGAGAATATGGCCCATCAGAGAATGGACACTCAATTACACATGCCATTGGGATGTACCAGATGTGCATGGAGGAGGAGGAATGCTGTAGGAATGCTCCCTCAAAAAAGTCACTCTGATCATGTGAAGCCTTGCCTAAAATACCTACTATTTTTAATGTCCACTCACACTTAGATCCAGGACTGTTTTCTCCTCTTTACCTTTGAAGATCTCTGTGGCCTTGTTTTCCATCTCTTCCATCTCTTTTATATCTGTCTTGTTTTCCATCTATTTTATATCTGCCTGTGTTCTTTGCTTCTTCAGCTCCACCTTCTCTACCACCCACAGGTCTCTTGTGCTCTCAAAGGACACTGTCCTGTCTCCTTCCTGCCCCATATGCTTGAAGCTGCTTCCTTGATCTCCTTCTAGATGCCATCTCTTTCATCTTCAAACCCCACATTTTATGTGAAGCTTTTGACACCAAGCTCTAATTTTATATCTTACTGTAAATGAAAAGGAAATGAAGCCTAAGCACATGCAATGTAACAGAACTAATCCCCTATTGTGTCCCTAGTTCTCATCCCTTGTTCTCTCAATTTTTTCCCTTGGTGCATTTTAGACTTCAAACTCCTAGAGGCAGAGGCCTATCCTTCTGCAGTCTTTCAAGCACAATGCTTTCCTGTGAGCCTAAATAACAGCAACATGAGGTAAACTTGCTATGTTTCTATCAAAATCACATGTATATAATCCACCATGACACTAACGTTCTGTAGTGGTAGGAATTGCATGCTTCTGTAAGGCAAGAGGGTAGGCTGGTGACAGAAGGGCTTTTGGTAACATTTAATACATCAGACAGGCTAAATGTGCCAAATGGTTATTGGCCAGCAGCAGCAGGAGTGTGTGTGTGTGTGCATGTGGTAGTGGCATGCACATGTGTGTGCAGGTGTGTGTGTGCTTGTGGGAGAGGATCTCTCAAAGACAACAGCAGTGGCATCATAACTAACGTTTATTAGTGCTGCACAGAAGAAGGCAATGGTAAACTACTTCTGGAATCTTCTACCTTGAAAACTGTATAAGACAATCCAAAATGAAATGAGTTTGCCAGGCCTGAGCAAAGTCTTTTCAACGTAGACCTGGTGAGTTGGAGACCTCTTAACCATAGGGCCACCATAAGTTGAAGTCAGCTTGACAGCATTTAACAAGAACAATAACATAAATATTAAAAATCAGGCAACCTGGACATTTATAACTACAGCATAGTTTACTGTGACCCTTTTCGCATATATCTTAACTGTGTGGTGTTCCAGCATCATCATGGGATTGCCAATTGTGGATTGGGCCTGGTATGCAGCCTCTTTTTTTCTGCAAGCACCTGGGCATTCGCAGGTCAGTACTGACATTGCACCTGGTGTGTGTTCCACAGTTCTGCATCCTTGGCCACTCCCAAGTCCTGACCTGTCCCCACCCCACCACTCCTGATTGGTCTTTTTTTTTTTTTTTTTGCTGGCAGCCATGCTAACATTAGCATGATAGATAGTAATAGTGGTTTACTGTGTCCACCCCAAAGGAAGTTCAGCAACAGAAAGGTAATCCTTGTGATAGCTCCCAGCCATTTCCTTTTTGGAGCTAGGCTACCTGACACCCACAAGCTGGCAGGCACTATCGTGCTAACATGCTAATAGTTGTGCCAGCTTTAAAAAAAGAAAACTTTTGAAATTCAGCCAGACCCTGGGGGCTGATGTCATTGTGGGGGTTGGTGCCAACGTCACCCTCAGGGTGGCCTTCCTGGCTGACATCTTCTAACATGTTTGCTGATGCAATGAGGGCAGTGGCCAGCCTGCTGATGAGTGGCACTTCCTCTGGGAGTTGCTGAGGTAGGGACTGGCCACACTGTGCCCACTCCCAACTTGTTCACAGAAGGATGCTGGATGGAGGCTCCTCATGGGCCCAGCTATCGTGATTGCTGCGGGAAAGGCTGGTTATTGTTGGGTTTTCCCTGAAAATGAAAAACAGCAGGATTAGCACTGCCTGCAGCCAGGATAGCACCTGATTGGCGTTGATGTCATGCAGTAAAGTGGCTCCCAGGCCCTTTCCACAACTCATCTATTTTCAACGCTGGGGTGCGGTGCTCATATGAACAGCCTCCAGAGAGAGGCTCTCGTTTCCCTGCTTCTTCAGCTCCGCATGAGTTTCCTGCTCACGCGAGAGCCCTGCCTCTTCCTTTTGCAGTGCAGCCTGGGACCTTCCCAGGCTGCACTGAGACAGGAAGCGCAACCGGCCCAGCTCCCAAGGCTCTGCATGCAAGGTAAGTGTGGCTGATGCAGATATAAGATGCCATGCAAAAAGGGCCTATGAGTCTAGTAACCTTTTTCATAACAGTTGATTCAGTAAAGTGGTATACCACCCACCCAAAAGTTTATAGAGCAAGGCTAGAGAAGTATTGGGGATTGGGGGCCACATTAACCCACAGGGGAAGTTGGGAGTTACACTCACATTCCACTACATGTCCAAAAATGGGGTTATTGAGGCCCTTAAAAACTGTCTTGAGGGGCACATATGGTTTAGCGGGTGTACTTTTTCCATCCATGTTACAAACAGGTATACTCAACTTTTTTTTTAAAGCGCAAACCCTTGTTTGCTGAATAAATCCTCTCCTCCTCCCCCCAAGCCTTCTTAGTGCTGTATCTCTTAATGGTGCTAGATTATTCTGATTCACACTCTTACACTGCAGCTTGCAAACAATTTAGCAGTAATCCCACTCAATAAGTTCCACGCTGCAGACCACCTTCTGTTTGTGGAATACTCCTTTCCACCACTGGCTGGGCTGATCTGTGGAATTTTTCTTGTTTCATTCAACAAAAGAAAACACCCCATTACTTTATTTACCTCAACAGTATTTTAACTAAAAGATCAATGCTTGCAGTTGTCAGCCTGGTAATTCATTTTAACCTCTGAAACAAAGCGGTTTTCATTTTCTTTTTAATTTAAAATTTCAGTCTTCTATTATCATATAAATCTCTTGTGTCCATATGATTATCAAATGTGGAGAAGTAGAGTTGGGTGATATCTGCCGCGGACAACATCCATTGTGACCCTACCATTGATCTCCATGTATCTTGGGGCATCTTTCAGGAGTGTATTCCTGCATGGAAGGGAGTTGGGCTAGCTGGTCCTCGTGGTCTTTTCTAACTCTCAGATTCTGTAAGTCTAAGGCCATTTCCACACTACACTGTTACCATGCTGTTATTCCACTTTCAACATCCTGTGGAATCCTGTAGTTTACTGAGGCCAAAGAGCTCTCTGGATGAGGATTCTAAAGGCCCCTCCCTAAACTGCAAACCCCATAGGATGTTGAAAGTGGAATAATAGCACTATAACAGCATAGTGCAGAAATGGCCTAAGATTCTATGATATCTGGCTGAAGAAAAATACATCCTGTGCAGGAACAATGATACATGCATGATGACTATACTCATAATAGCAACCTAATTCTGATCCAACTTCCCTCAGTCCTTCACCCACCATTTCCTTTCCATACTAGTATGTATTGCTAGAAGTAATTTAACATCTGCATATCTACCAGCAACTTATCAGTCTCTGTCTTAGGACTGCATTTAAAGGCAGACCTCATTACTACAACATTTGGCCAAACATTTTGGCTTCCATTCTTCTCCCCCCGCCACATGCTATTTTTTTTACCCATCTACCCAGAGACAAAGGACTCAGAGACTTGCACACTCTTGTAGAATTTTAGTTGGTCCTCATGACAGCCATTGCCCACTTGTGGATTTCGGATTTTGATTTGTGCTCATAGACAAATACAATTACCCTTCCTCTTGGTTTCACTTTAGCAGAGAAGAAGTTAGATACAGATATATTGTCTTCCGCTGAAAGAAGAACGTGGAGAAATGGTGCACATAGCTCTTGTCTTGACTACAGAATGGATTAGTTCTGTCTCTGATGTAGTCAGCACTATGCTCAATTTCCTTTGACTTCCTCTATAAAATGATCAGTTTGTCTCCTTTATAGTTGGCTGGTCTGGAGGCAGATATTTGTCTTGAGATGAGGGTCAGGCAGAAGGTAAGATACTTGAAGCTGCCCGTGGAGATACCACGTGATGTAAAACAAAAACATTCCTATATACCTAAAACCCATTATCAAAAGAGAAGGTTATTCCATAGAGATCTTCTCTCTCATACTTATTTTTTAAAGTGCAAGAATTAAGAGCTTGCAGTGTTGAAGCACCAGGACTTTTTCTGACTATCTAGATGATAACCGCATTTGCATATCTTTCCAGGCTTCCCTGTTCCCTTTGAGTATACTGCAGCCCTTGTGGGATGAGAGGGAATCTTCCTAGAAACAATAAATTGGGCTGAGCTATCTCTGTTGTAAGGCAAAATATTTGAGGTGGCTTGTTCTTGAATGGATAATTAAGATTAAACATCCTTACTAGGGATGGGCCAACTGAATCCTTGAATCTGCAGCAAGGATTTGTGAATCGCATATCCGAATCCCTGCGCCAAAATAGGCAAACCGATTCTTTTGAATCCACCAACCAAATAGTTTGCTGGAGACCAGGACGTCTGAAAACCTGGGAGACTGGGATGCCTGAAAACCTCGGAGACCAGACACACAAGGGGAGATGGCAGGTAGGTGAGGTTTTCCCTTGGAGTAATAATGGCCTTTGCTAACAATTTCAGAAATTACATCTGGGGTTGTTTTCTAAGATATTTAAGCTGAACATTTCATATTTAAGTTCAGCACTGTTTTCTGTGCTGAAAATCAATGGCATGTAGAAATGCTGGAGTCAGTGGGTCTGATGCCTATCAGAAGTAGTAGAGCAGAGGGCAAAGTCACACAATCTCATCCAGTGATTGCCACATGTAGGCCAGTGTACCTCCTTCCACAAGACAGTGCCTGGTTGTAAACCTATAGCTAGAATAGGATGATAAGTGAAATGTCTATCATGGTTTCTCATGAGCCACGTGAGAAAACACATGTAGCAGAAAGGGAAAAATTGTGCGTGAAAATCACAGCATGAAGCCATGCATATACCGAAGGCTGCTTGTGCCCAGGGCTGCTGCCTGTGCTTGCTCAGGCTGCCTGTGGTCCCTCGGGCTGTCTGCCTGTGCTTGCTTGCTCGTGCTGCCTGTGCCCGCTCAGCTGCTTGTGTCTGCTAGGGCTGCCTGCCTGTGCCTGCTCAGCTGCCTGTGTCTGCTGGGGCTGCCTGCCTGTTCCCACTTGGCTGCCCGTGCCCATGGCTGCCTCCCTCTGCAAGGTAATAATCTCTGTTCTTTTGACTTGAGACTGGAGGGCAAAGCTCTTTCACAC
The DNA here is from genome assembly GCA_948472985.1 of Iguana delicatissima. Taxonomy (NCBI): domain Eukaryota; kingdom Metazoa; phylum Chordata; class Lepidosauria; order Squamata; family Iguanidae; genus Iguana; species Iguana delicatissima. The sequence continues at coordinate 461,734 of CAOKZL010001214.1, read as the reverse complement.
ACGATTTTGGGATTTGTAGTTTTACAATGTGTCACAACCTTCTCTGCCAAAGTCTGCTGGTGCATCATCAAACTACAAAGCCCAGGATGCCAGAAGGAGCTATGCAGAGGAAAGCCAGTTTTGACCTGGATTATCTGTGTACTGTAGTATGTGGCCCTGTTTACACAAGCAGGAAAATGTGGGATTAATCCACATTTTCCTGCCTGTGTAGAAAGGGCCTTCATGTCACTGTCAATCTGGTGAGATCTTGAGGCAAAACTATGACAATTGTCCTGGCCAGATTTCTTCAGAGGGAGGTTTGCCTTTGCCTAGGCTTTTGCTAAGGCTGAGAGTGTGTGTCTTGCCCAAGATTATCCTTCTTTCCCTTGCTTTTTAAACCCTTTTTTAAAAAAGGATTCAAATGATTTGAGATTTGTGAGATTCATGGATTCCCAGAACCTTCCAGGATGCTGAAAAATTCTAGATTTGTCCCATCCCTAATCCTTACAAAGGACTGCTCCTGACAGAAGTGAAAACAACATACTGACATCATTTTCGGGCCCTAAATTAAATTGCTAGTCCCCACCAGAGTAGACTCATAAATCAATAGGATTGACAAAAGTCACATAAATTACATAAGAAACTATCTTTCAGCAATTAATTCTGCAACTGTACTCTTGTTGAAACTAGCAATTGGATTTAAGACGTGCACTCTCCTGTAGTTAATATTCTAGGGCCTGTCTTGATGGGCTGCTGCACTTCAAAATTTACTACTACAGACATAACTCAGTTAACCAATATCTGACAGTGAATTTCCATATTTTTTTTTTACAAATACCTTTTATACCTACCCACTCTCCTTTCCTCCTCATCTGCTGTCTAGCGGCAAGTTTTGTTTTATTTTTTAAAAGTCCTATTGGCATTGGGAGCATGGTGAAGGATGACAGGAGAAACACAGATGTTCAGTGTAGCAGGGTGTCTGCAAAACACAATGCAATAAAGCTTGAGCGGGGAAAGAGCAGGATTCTGCTCTAGTAGTTCCTGCCATAGCTGCTTATGCCCACCCATCATAGGTAAAGCCAATAACATCTACTTCCAGAATCCCTTCCTGAGCATGCATGAACAGCAAAAAAAAAGAGAGGAAAGGGGAGAACGAATAAGTCCAACTCACTTGCTACCTTCAGCATGTTAAGCAAGCATAGTTTATAGATCTGGCCACCAAGATGGAAATCATAAGAAACATGGAGGAAGAAAATCTCCTCCCTGAATTCATTTTAAAAGAAACCTTCATATCATATCAACAAGGTTGAAAAAGTATTTGCTTACTTATGTAAATCTTACCTAACCTGGGTGTTTCATTTCACATGTGCATATTGTTTCTTCTGAATAAAAGGTTTGCTGAAAGATGTTGAACTGCACTTCTTTCTTGTAGCATAGGAAGCTATCCTTTTCTTTCCATCGTATTTCTGCCTCTAGGCAGAAATTTTCTGTTAAAGAGTTAATGCCCAGGCAAACAGCTACTGAGGCATATCTGTACTTCATGATTTTTAACTATCTTTTTTAAAAAATTGTAAGCTGCTTTGAGTCCTTACAAGGATAAAAGCATGGTATAAATAAAGATTATAAAGTGTCTCTCCACTTTCGTGAGAATTCAGGGTGCAGAACCCTCGCAAAAGTAAGAAAAAAACACAAAGCTCCTGTTCCCCCTCCCATTCCCTTCCAGGACTCCCTGCTTCCCATTCCCATCCAAAAGGGAAGGGAATGCCCCAGCGCTGAGAACTCCATTTTTTTTCCATTTTGTCTCAGCATGAGTACTCTGTGATGGGACAAAATGCATGGAATGGCAGGGGGCGCTCTGGAGTGGGGAAAGGAAGGCTCGTGCAAGCTTTCCCCACCCTCCGTTTCCCTTCCATTTTGCACAGGAAAGGGAAGGAAGGGACTCCGGAGGGGGAAAGGAAGGGTTGAACAAGCCTTCCTTCACCCCACTTTCCTTTCCGTTTTGTATGGGAAGGGGAAGGAGGCAGCTCTGGAGGGGAAAAGGAAGCTTCCCCATCCCCTTCCTCTTCTGTTTTGCCTCAGCATGAGTTCTTTGTGCTCGGGCAAAACACATGGGAATGGGAGCAGGAGAATGTGGGGGAGGCATGCATGCTCATGAATAATCAAATTTACAAATGTCAAACCTGCAAATGTGGAGGGAGAACTGTACTTCACTGACATGGAGCCTATCATGTGAGCCTCCAGTAGTACTAAAATAGTATAAAACTGAACCAGGTATATCATCTCATCAACTATTTGAAAGGAACAGATCTAAGTGTGGCTTCAATCCATATCCTTCTAGGAGGCAGCCAAGTGCTCTGGTAAATGTTTCTTAGCGCATATATTTCCAAGATATGCAGCTTTTCTCTTTAATGTGTGTTTGCTTGTTTAAGATATTCATAAACTGCTTTTCTGACAGGTTTACAGCAAGAATGAAAAATAAAATCAGCAGGACAGAAAAAAAAGAAAGCAACTTTAGTCAAATTAAGTTTTTTTAAACTTCACACAAAAGCTAAAAATTATTGAAACAGTGAAGTAGCAACTGAAATTTTAAAAGGGTTTGTAATCTTTTATGTGATGAAGCAAATACAAAAACTTCTTAACTTCCTTAGGCAAACCACTCCACCTTTGGAGGAGAACAGCAGCCATGACTCTGCTTCAAAGTGCCATTAATTTCATTAGATGGAACAGTGAAATAGTGAACAGGGCCTGGTGACTCAACCATAGTCAGCACTGAGGCCTAGACATAGTACAGGCATACCTCTGTTAAGAAAGCCTCTGACAAAGAAGCCTTTTTTAACAAAGTCTTTTTACAGGAGCCAAGCCCAGCCCAGCCCAGCCCAGCCCAGCCTCCCCCCAGGCCCCTCCAACCATTTCTTCTCTTCTATCTAGCTGGAAGATTTAGGCGTTTTTTGTTTGCTTGTCTGCAGCATTGGCCATTTCTATATCATGGGGCTGAGCCACTTCTGGGACAAGACGGCTGCAGTCGGCAGGTCGTGCAATGGAAAGTGCCCAGCTGTGCTACAGAAGGAAAAGGTGGTGCCATCGTGCTCCCTTCCCCATTGAGCGAGCAGGTGCAGAGGGCAGTGTTGCTGATGTGCTCCCTTCCTAACCTGGGATTGCAGTGCAGTGACACAGAAGAGCATTGTTGTGAGAAAATGGCCATTGGTATTGTGAGGATGGTGTACGAGGGCTGGAGAAAGACCAGATTTTCAGTGTTGGGTTGCACTAGCATATCTGCAGTAAACCATACAATAAAAGTTTGACCTGGGAAAGGATGGGATTCTGTTCTAGATGATCCTACTGTAACTGTGTGTGCTTATGTACAAGGAAACAGGTGCCTCTGGAATCACTTACTGAGCATGTGTAAAGAACAAAACAGAAAGCAAAGGGGACAGCAGATTAGTTTGCTTCACTGGCCACCCTGGCATGTAGAAAAAGTATAGATCTATAAGTTTCACCACTGACATGGAAACTGTAAGAAGTGTGAAGGCTGTTGAAAGAAAAAAAAAAATAATCCAAAGATGCATTTTGGAAAAAGCTTTCAAATGGTCTCTAGAAGATTCAAAATGCTTTGTTCTCTTATGCAAGGCTTAACAACTTGGTTGTTTCATGATGTTATTTTGGAATGCTGGAATATGTTGAAATGCTCTTCTTTTTTCATGGTGTTAGAACCTATCCCTGTTCTTTCCATGTTATTTCTACCTCTGCTATCAAAGTTTCTGTGAAAGAAATAAACCCCAGAAACACATCTACTCCATTAACTGAGCTATACCTGTATTTTCAGTGTATGCCCATCAGTACCAAGTTATCTGGTACTTCAAGGTTTAAAGTGACCATTGTTGGTTTCCACATCATGCAGGAATAAATCCTGCTATCTTGAGAATAGAGTTCATCACCTTGGATAGCTCCTTTAAACTTCAGATTAAACCCCACTGATTTATTCACTGCCCTATTGACACAGAAGCCAACAGGTACAAAACCTTCAGTATTGCCTGGAAGCAAATGGGCACCTAGAGCAAGTAACACAAAAGAGGCTATATATGTGCTTCTCTACTGTGCTCTCAGCTTTGTTCTGTAGTAGTTGAATTTGGGGGACTGGGAGGGTACCATATAGTAATCTATGTGCTACAGAAATGTTGGTCATCATGTTAAAATCAGGCTTGCCTAGAAAGATAAGTACTAAATATTCTAGCTTTCAAAGACAATTCTGATTTATCTTTCAAGAAGAGAGCCAGACTCTGATTCTGAGACTTTTAACATGGTAAGATAAAAAAAATAGTATTTACATGTTAAGAGCAATAGCTATTATGGAACAACATGGAATCCCACTGGGTATCCTTGGGCACATCATATATTCTCAGCCCCAGAAAACCCTATGAGAGGTTTGCCTTATGGTTGCCATAAGTCAGAAATGAACTGAAGACACATAACAACAACAAAAGCACAATATATATATATATGCAAGCTTTCAAAGCTTCACTGGCTTCTTCATCAGACAAAAGATGTTAATTGTTGTTGTGTGTGTCTTCAAGTCATTTCCAACTTAAGGTGACCCTAAGGTAAACCTATCACAAGGTTTTCTTGTCAAGATATGTCCAGAGGGGGTTTGTTGTTGCCTTCCTCTGAGGCTGGGAGAATGTGACTTGCCCAAGGTCACCCAGTGGGTTTCCGTAGCCATCCCATCTGATGCATCTGATGAAGGAGAGGCAGCCTATGAAAGCTTATGCTACAAACATCTTTCTTTCAGTCTCAACGGTGCTACACTATCCTTTTGCATTTATTGGAGAGTGGTGTGAGAGGAAGTTTAGTACATTGTTGACCATAGAACTGTGGTGGGGAAATAGTTTATGAGCTAAAAAGTGCTACACATTCATTCATTCATTCATTCATTCATTCATTCATTCATTCATTTATTCATTCAATAATTGTTCTATAATGAAATCTGCTTCAACTTTATCTAATGCTTTCCTTAAAGCTTTTCCAACATGCGCCCAACTGGGACCAACCTTGTGCTGTTTGAGCTCCTCCTCCCATGAACTCATTTGACCCAGACATGACTAGGCTGCTGAAAGGATATTGGAAGAAATATGATGGGTAGTGTATCTCAGCCACTGCCTCCTTTGTAACAATCTTCTTCCGTGCTACCTGCTCTTGGAAAGCAAATGCTTGTTTCCCTTGACTGGAGTTATGACTTGTTTACTGCAGAATGAACAGAAAAGGCGGGGCTGAAAAGAGAAGGGAGGGGGCAGAGGGAGAGATCACACACGGCAAAAGAAACACTTTAAAAAGCAATAAGTTTGCCTTCGTATTGGCACCGCAGTGTTTGCAGCATGGCTTAGTGTGCCTCATCTTGTTAAATAAATATTGTGACAGCTCTAATCCTAGCAAGCGGGGATGTAACCAGAACTTGGATTTTCACTGAGGGCAAACAGTAATGGGTGCACTTTAAGTATTTCAAATAAGCCTCTAATTTAGATCCACAAAGTCGGTGCTGTTTGTTAAATAAATACCCAAGTCATCTGGTACAAGGCCAATAGTCATGGTTAAGGAAGATGTAGTAAACTAACAGATATTTAATTCCACTGCTGGGTGAGCAGCACGCTCCCGTATGCTAGGAAAAGCTTTTTTAATTTCATTTAAAGCAACAGCTATGGAGACTCGCAAATAAAAACAACACACACACACACACACACACACACACACATATTCCTATCCCTCTTTAACTAACGCAATCCCTTCTTCGGGGTTTTGAAGGCAATCAAAAGAGACAGCTCCAGCACAGCAAGGGAATTAGGTATCACTTAATTGCTGAAAGGAAAATGACAAATGCTGGTTCATAACTAACATGCTGCAGCCACTTTGTAAAATGTTAATTGGAATACCTTGCACTTCTCCAAGGCCTTTAATGAATTAATGGCGATGCCACTATCTATTTATGGGCCAGTTAAATTCCAAGGTAAATCCATTTACCTCTTGTATATTATTATTAAACTTCATATGTCTGTTACACAATCAATAAGCAGCCCTTTCATTAATCTAAATGAAGGCCTTCCAGGAGGCTGTTGTGTAAAGCTGAAGCCCCTGCCTTCTTCAGAAGGATTTGTTACACTTTTGTGGAACTGTAGAGTTTCTTGTTTCTCTAGTAACTTACAATTATAATGTTATCTTAAAAGAAAGAGGGGGAGAGTACACTGGGAAACAGGCTTTATTGCAGGAAAATATTTGTCAACATCTTTTTTTTTTAAAATCTCCAGATGGTTGGGCTGGTGTAGAAACATGCAGTTTTATTGTTTATTATGCTCCATATCTCTCTCAATTTGCTCTGGTTGCATGCACCTATAGCATTCCCTGTAGCTGAGAAGATGATTTAGCTTCTCTGGAAAGTTTTCAGAACTTTATGCTGGGAGTGCTTCAGGGAAAGAACTCAGTGATGTCAGTGAGACACTCCTTCCTCACCTGATTAAATGCCAAAGCTTGAATCCAAATAATTTTAGGCACGAGCAAACTTGCTGTGATGTGTAGAATGATTTTTTTAATTGAATATTTAGCCCACAATTAGAGAAGGCGTGCAAAAGGGACCATGCTTTGCCTCTCCTTTTCAAATTATAGTGGAGGTGTGTATGCAGGGGGTGGTTGTGTTCTGCCTGAGGACACACAGGGCTGCTTATCTATTCCACTAGGAAAACTCATGTCCATGCCTCCATATCAATCAAAGCTTCAACTTTATTAACACAACTCAAGCAATAATGAATAGACGAAGGAGATAAAACATTTAACTGTAGAATGAGGATGAATGGATGGTTGGAGCTGCTAAAACAAAGAAGACAGCATGGATGGGATGAAAAGACAACAGAGGGCCAAATCTTCTAGGCTGCAACCCACAGTGCATTCAGAGAGAGGCCCTCTTCCTACTGAACAGAAACAAGTGCAAATACCATTAGAAGTTCTTTCCAGGAATAAACAGTCAAAACACAATAGCAGATAGGCCTCATCAGTTGCTAATGGATCTATAAAAGGAAAATGAATGTAGCTACAGTTGCAGTATAATAAATAATACAGCACTGATTTGGGTGTGGAAAAGGGGATATGTTTTAGCACAAGGTGCAAGAGTCACTGGCAGGGATGGACAGACGTACACATGCCCAGATACACAGCTTTTTATTGATGGTAGTTATCAAGTTTAAAATCCCTATGAGAACATTGGGACTTTTGAAAAGGTGGAGGGAGGGATTCAGTTGAGGTTTCTGCCACAGGGCGACTGAAAGCCTTTTATCTACTGATGCTGTCGCCACAGATGTTCCTTTATTAGGGCTCACTTGTTACTTAAATGCACTGAACAGTGCAGCCCCTGTCTCTGACATTGTCTCTCTTGCACGGTAAGCATTTGTGTTGTCTCATCCGCTGATATTTCTTCCCCTTGCTCAGGCCCTTGCTATTGTTTGTTATCTTCTCCTAAGCAAGCTTCTGGGGAACTTCTGCCTCAGATTCAGAATCCTCCTCCTCACTGCCGGGGTCTCCAAGGCAGGGCATGACACCAGGTCCCAAATACAGGAGGTAGGCATTTGGAGGAATGAGACACATACAAGTAGCAAGACCAGGGATCTTTCTGTTAGTCTGGCAGTACAGAATCAATTCAAAGCTCTCTCCCTTATCGGTGAGGATGAGGGACTGGAATAAGAGCAACAGTGTTAGTCCTCAGAGAAGGTGCAAGGGGCTTTGGAAGATTCTGCACGTGGATCAGCCCCTGCTAATCCCTAGAGAAGAGATGTGGTGGTGGTAGCAATTCCCTACTGAAGGGAACAGAAGCCGTAGTCTGTGGGCCTGACAGCATGTTTCAAGAGGTGTGTTGTCTCTCTAGAGCAAAGATCCATGATATACACATAGCAGCTGACAAAACTAGCCAAGCCCATTGACTATTCCCTCTTCTTTTTGGTCCATGGAACCAGTGACGCTGCAAGGCACAGTGTTCCAGATCATAAAGAGACCAAAGATCATGCTCTGTGGCTCTGGGTATGAAGCTGAAGGACCTGATGCACAAGTTGTCATTTCATCTCTCTTCCCAGATGAAGGACATGGTCCAGGAAGGAAGAGAAAAAACAATAGAGGTGAACAACTGGCTACGCAGATGGTGCTGCTGGGAACAGTTTGGGTTCTTGGACCATGGTCCGCAGTTTCATAAACATGGACTTCTGGCAGCTAATGGGTTGTACCTCACAGCGTTGGTAGGAACATTTTTGCCCAAAGTCTCACAAACCTGATAAAGAGGGTTTTAAACTGAATTGGGGGTATGGGTGAGACAGTAATTTTGGGGTCAGGAGTTCATCAGTTGTAAAGTTGAAGGCTTTCATGGCTGAAATCCATAGGTTGTTGTGGGTTTTCTGGGCTTTGAGGCTGTGTTCTATTTGTATTTTCTCCTGACATTTCACCTGCATCTGTGGCTGGCATCTTCAGAGGATCATCAATTGCTGGGGCTAATAGACTGAAAGTTATGGGAGAACTGGGCAAATAGTACAAGAACACAACAGTAGGAGAGACAAACCTTTAAATAAGCAGCTAGGCAGAATGACCCATGTTTGTAGATGTCTATACACTAATGTAAAGAGCATGAGAAATAAACAGGAAGAGCCTGTGCTTGTAGCACAGCAAGCAAATATGATATAATAGGCATCACTGAAACCTGGTAGGATGAGTCCCACGATTGAATGTAGCAATAAGGGGTATAACCTATTTCAGAGAAATAGACCAAACAGGAAAACAGGAGGACTAGCCTTATGTTACAAGGATGTTTATACCTATGAAGAGATCCATGATTTAAATCCTGGAAGCCAGGTTGAGAGCATCTGGGTAAACATTAAGTGGTAGAGAAACAGCAATGTCATTGTGGAGGTCTATTACAGATCCCCAAGTCAGACGGAGGACTTGGACAATGCCTTCCTGGAACAGATGATGAAATGTTCAAAAATAAGAGATATAGTAGTAACAGGAGATTTCAGCTATCCTGATTTTTGTTGGACTTCCAGGAATACTCTGCCAAGAGTATTAGGTCCAACAAATTCCTCATTTGCCTTCAGACAATTGCATTGTCCAGACGATGGAAGAGGCAAAAAAAAAAAAAAAGCTATCAGTTATTTTAGATCTGATCCTAACCAAGAATGATGACTTGGTTAATGGGGTGGAAGTGGCAGGATCCTTAAGGGGGATTAACCATGTTCTCCTGGAGTTTGTTATACAGTGGAAAGGGGAAATCAGGCAAAGGCAGACATGCATTCTAGATTTTATGAAAGCTGATTTCAGTAAACTTACTGAAATGATCCCATGGTCAAAAGAGAAGGGAGTTCATGGTAAATGGGAGTTTATTAGAAGTGAGGTATTAAAAGCACAATTTCCAACAATTCCAATGAGGATGAAAAATAGAAGGTATCTAAAGAATCTCGGATGGATGTCTAAAGAACTTTAAACTGAGTAGAGATTTTAAAGGAATATATACAAGAAATGGAAAAAGAGGGAAATCACAAAAGACAAATTCAGACAAATAGCCAACAAATGTAGTGAGAAGGTCAGAAAAGGTCAGAAAAGAACAGAACAAGCTCAGGCTTGCTAGAGAGGTTAAAAACAATAAGAGTGGGATTAGTTATGTCTGTAGCTAGAAGAAGATCAAGAAAACGGTAGGGCCTCTGTGTGGAGAAGATGGCGAAATGCTAACAGGCGACAAAGAAAAGGCAAATCAATACCTTCTTTGCCTCAGTCTTGTCTCATTTTCACATGGGGGTAAAAGCCCGCGGTGCGACGACTGGAGACGGAGGTCGTTCACATCGCGAGATGAGCTAGCGCGGTTGCAAATGGTGAGGCGCCACACCTCCAACCGCTCTAGCCCAGCCGCAGGGGTGGTGCTGCGAGTTTTTTAAAAACCACCTTCCCAGGTGGTTTTTATCAAACTCGCCCGCACTAATCCGTGGCAGTTTCCAGTGAGAATCTGCAGAGACGCAGTAGTGCGTCTCTGCAGATCTGCCCGGGGAGGGCTTCCGGCTGGCGTGCTGCCCTGATTGGCAGAGCGCCGCCGGAAGCCGCTGGCCACCATTTTGGGCGCCGCGGAGAGCCGGCGAACGCCGCCGAGTGCTGCCGGAATTCGGCGGCATGTGACGCAGCGGAACCGCGTGCCCTGCAGGGACGGAGCAGGGATGAGCAAACGCAAGCAGGTAAGCTCCGCCCCTGCATGCGCTGCCCCGTTTTGGCCCCCCACGTGAGAAAAGGGCCTCAGAATGAAAGCAGTGATCAACCTCGGGGAAATGGAGAAGATGTGGCAGTAGGGGAAATGCAGCACAGGACACCATACAGGAATACCTAGCTACTCTAAATGAATTCATGTCTCCAAGGTCAGATGAACTATATCCAAGAACAAGCAAGTAATCTCAGAACCAATAGTAATTATCTTTGGGAATTCCTGGAGAACAGGAGAAGTCCTAGTAGACTAAGGGAGGGCAAATGTTGTCCCTATCTTCCAAAAGGGGTCCAAATAATCACTGACCAGTCAGCCTGACATTAATACCAGAAAAGATTCTAGAGCAGATAATTAAAGAAGCAGTCTGAAAGCACCTAGAAATCAGTACCACAAAGATGAAAAGTGAACATGGGTTTCTCAAAAACAAGTAATGCCAGACTAATCATCTCTCTCTCTTTCTCTCTCTCTTTTCCCCCCCCCCCACAGAGATGCAAGCTTGGTAGACAAAAGGAATATCTTGATTTTGTCAAGGTCCCCCATGATATTTTTGCAAACAAGCTAGTAAAATGTGGGCTAGATGATGCTACTGTTAGGTGTATTTGTAACTGGTCGACCAACCAAACCCAAAGGGTACTCACTCATGGCTTCTCTTCATCCAGGAGAGAAGCGACCAGTGGGGTGCCCCAGGGTTCTGTCCTGGGCCTAGTGCAATTCAACACAGATCATCCTGTTATATTGAATCTCAACTTAAGAACTCTCAATCTCTAACATCTGTTTCTACTCAACAAGGAAAAAGGAAGCAGGAATAATGGATTCAAAAATCTCTATATCAGTGACTGGAGAATGGTAAGATGTTACCTATAATTAGAAGCCTGATTTATCAGTTATTTAATCCCACTCCCTCACTCAGGTCTTTACACAGAGGTGAAACCCAAAAGATGCTTTTTGTGTGCCCTCTACCTTTCAGACACTTTGCCTTCTCAGAAATGGTTGTCTAGGATTCAGATCTGGTGGCTTGAAAAGGAAACTGACTTTATCTTGAGAAGCATCAGAATCAACCTAAAAGTAATCAGTTTTGAAATCCAATGGCTAAGGTGATGGAGGGAAGTTTCCTATGTCCTAAACAGCTGAAGGAGAGAGCAAAAGGTTTCAAAAGATGTAATTTTGTAATTTTGCAGGAGGACAAAGACTCTGAAGCACAACTTCAGATAATCTTGTTTTATATAAAATGAACAAACAATAATTGACTCATTTTTTACAAAAATAATATGCACAAAATCCAGTGTCTCATTAACTAAAATTATGCCAAAATGCCCCACACTTCACTAGAATGTATGGACTAGGACTGAATGAATTAAATAATCTGTGCAATTAAGGGGTTGATTAATGGCTTCACTCCAGATTAAAAACAGTGCTCTGATTAATCAGAACCAACCATCTGGGCTCCCTCACAGCTTCTGCCAGAGCTTAATGGGTTTCTTCTAGGAATGAGGGAATGTCCCCCACTCTCTTTCATAACTACACCCTGGGTTGGCTGCACCTTGTGTTCAACTGTAACTTTACTTGGATTTGGAATTGGCACGTGGACTGTTTCCTTTGATTTTCAATTTGCAATTCTCTCCTTCCTCCTGCTGCACACATGCCGTGACAGCTTCCTGATGCACATATGTGCACTGATTAAATTATAACATAAAAAATGAATTTGATGCAATTTCTAGGAAGCTGCAAAAAACTATATATGTGCAGTATAAAACTACTGTCTTAATTAAGTTAGGGGCATTAAACGAGATCAAGAATAAGAAAATGGTAGGTATTTATTGCAATCATTCTGTTCTACAAACAGATTCACGTAGAACCATAGAATCACAGAGTTGGAAGAGATCACAAGGGGCTCCAAGTCCAACCCCCCGCCATATAGGAACATACCATCAAAGCATTCCTGACAGATGGCCACCCAGGCTCTGTTTAAAAACCTCTAAAGAAGGAGACTCCACCACACTCTGGGGTAGCATATTCCACTGTTGAACTGCTTTTGCCATCAGGAAGTTATTCCTAATATTTAGATGGAATCTTTTTTCCTGAAATTTGAAGCCATTGCTCCTAGTCTTTGGAGCAGCAGAAAACAGGCTTGTATCATGCTCCATATGACATCCTTTCAAATGTTTAAACAGAGCCATCATGTCAGGTAATCTAGGCCATTTCTCCACTACACTATGATAGTGCTAGTATTCTATTTTCAACATCCTTTGGAATTCTGGGGTTTGTAGTTCACCGGGGCCAAAGAGCTCTCTGGCTGAGGATTCTAAAGGCCCCTCCCTAAACTGCAAACTCCAGGATTCCACAGGATGTTGAAAGTGGAATAACAGCACTATTACAGTGCGGCGTAGAAACAGCCTATGACTTGCCCAAGGCCACTTAGCGGGATTTCCAGGGCTGAGTATTGATTCAGACTCTGATCTCTCACAGCCCTATTCTAATATTCATACCACTGCACCACATTGGTTTCAGTCTGTCTGCCTAAAGAAAACTGGGAGGATTCACACATGGATAATTTTGTAAGAATCTCGCATTTCCCTCTTTACATATGTGGGCTGGTAATCAGGCACGTAGCTTATACTGTAGCTCTCAGGTGACCAGATAATTATATGTAAAGTTGAGTAGTGTTTGCTTCTCAGTGATGGGATGAATTTCCCCATGCAAGTTTCAAACCATGTATAGAAAACTGAACCAATTTGCTGCAAACTTTTACAACAGAATGAGTTGCTCATAACAGAGTTCCCCCTGTTTTCCAACTTTGGTACCTTATTACTCTTGTGTGATTACTATGGGATGTTTCTCCCCAAAGTTAATGTGAAGAATTGTAAATGACATTAAGGTAGGACTTGTGTCACAATATCTCATAAAATAATTTGCATACCCCTTTCTTTGTTTTCTCTACTGTTCCATTTCCCCCTTTTTCTGTAAAATCAACAATCTTATCCTCCATTCACAATATGTTCCATTTTTTTCTCTGATGCTAACAAATGTCAAATATGTTTATGCAAAAAGAACACTATATTTTCCAATTAGGCTGTCTTTGTTGTTTGCAAAACAAATAGTGCTCCAGAACTTGTAGATGTCATGTGATACCGTCTTCTTTACTGTCTTTTCCTTTCTTGTTTGTAAGAGCCCTCATTTCACCACCCTGTGTACTTTTGACAAAAGGGTTTTGTGTGTGGGCATGCATTAGTTTCTTTTTCCAGAGATGTGAAAAAAAACCTCTTGCTGTGATTATACTTGAAAATTATTTTAGAATTTTCAACTTCCTCATTTGTCCACACCAATTTTGGCCGATGATGTAAGTGAAAATGAGTTTGCCGTTTTTGCCTCACTTACTCATCCACACCAATAGAAATAGTTTGCTGTGACTGGCAGTTACTGGTTATAAGTTGCTCATAGCAGAGCACAAAAAGGAAGAAGGGAGGGGAAGAAAAAAAGGAATGCGGCAGCACTTTGAAGACTACCTGGTTTTTGTTTTAGCATAAGCTTTTCTGGATATAAACCCACTTCGGATGCAATATGAAATGATATTAAAGTTGTGGTAGAACAGTAGATGAAGTCTGTGGGGCTGATTCAGCTATCTGCTGATGGATGTAGATTAAGTTTTGACTTTCCAATGAGATCCAATTGTTAAAAATGGTGAGAAAAGCATATTAGACTGAAAGTTTGTCAGAGCTGAAATATTAAGATTAAAGGATTACCTCATTGCTTGTTAAGGTACTGCTTGGCTGAACTCTACCCTCTCCCAACACATACTTTTCTTAAACTTTCTCATTCAATTTGATGAAAAAAAATTATGTTGAGAAGAAAATAAAAATATAATCCTGGAAGAAATTTCTGATTTTCAGGCTCGGCTATGGGACAGAGACAGCCTTGGTTGCCTTGCCTGATTGCCCAAGCCAGGAACTGGACAGGTGGTATGCATGCCTGTTAGATCTGAACAGCTTTCGATACCATTGACCATGGTATCCTTCTGGGCCACCTTGCTGGGATGGGAATTGCGGACACTTTTATAGTGGCTCCATTCCTTCCTGGAGGGACTCCTGTTCAACCTCTTGCTATTGATCTGTGGGTTTCCTTGCAGTTCTATTTTTACCTCCATGTGCATTTAACATGCACAAGAACTGCTGGCGAGTTTTGGATTTGGTGCCATCAGTATGCAGGTGACACCCAGCTCTACTACTCCTTTCCACCACAGTCCAAGGAGGCTGTCTTTGTTCTAAACTGCTGCTCGTCATTGGTAATGGGCTGGCTGAGGGCAACAAATTGAAACTTAATCTAGACAATACAGAAGTGCTCCTTGTCAGTTGAAAGGCAGATCAGGGAATGGGGATTCAGTCTGTGCTAGATGGAGTTACACTCACTCTGAAGCTGCACCTTTGCAGCTTGGGAATACTTCTGCATTCAGTCATGAGCCTGGATGCTCAGGTCTCAGCTGTGGCCAGGAGTGCCTTTACAGAGGTAAGGCTTATGGGCCAGTTGTGCCTGTTCCTAAAAATGTCAGATCTTCCCACAGTAACACACCGCTTAGTTACATCCTGTTTGGATTACTGTAATATATTATATGTGGAGCGGCCTTTGAAGAATGTTTGGAAGCTGCAGCTGCGGCTTCCCTATAGCTGCTCCCAGATTCTACAATTACCTCCCAAAAGAAGTTAGAACACCAGGCAGGTTAAGACTTAAAAAAAAAAAAGTTCAGCAGGCATTTGAAGACTGAATGTTGAAGGGAACTGGGCCCTGAAGATTTATGGTGTACTGTACTGTCTATCTGTGTATATTTTTTGGCACTGTTGTAAGCCACCTTGAGTCCCAAACCAGGAAAAGGGCAGGATGGTGGTGGTGATGATGATGACGATGATGATGATATAAAAGAAAAGTAAATGTTCATGAAATTCTTCAACTATCTTCTGCAGGCTTTAAAACTTTTAGCTTAAACACAATGGTTTGCCTCACATGATTCTGGAGGCAGGCGCTGTTTGAATTATGGGTGCCTAATTGCTGCAAAGTTCCAGTTCCCAACACAGCCCTCTAAGATTTTCCAAGGAGTTTCAATTCTGTCTTCTCAACTTTAAGGGATAGAAACTAGCTTTTTAAAGAAAGGAGGGGGAAAAAAAGGAGAGCAAGAGCCTTTAAAATTATGTGCACATTCAGTGCCAGTTACTACATTCATGAAGCATGTTCACAAAATCCCCAAACATACATCACTCTGATTTTAGTGCTGGGCTACTCCCTTGTGTCAGGAGTTGATTCATTTGGGATTAATTAGATCTCTTCATATTTTATGGTTCTGGACACTCAATCCTTGAGGCTGCAAGTCCTTCCCTGATTAAGGTCTCCAATCAGAAGGCTCAGCTAAAGGCTGCCTTTTGGAAAAGCAAATCCTCCGTACCTGCTGTTCATTTGGCTAGCTTGTCTGCTATTGCTTGGCTGTAGATTAAGGACTGAACAGCATGCTAAAGAGCCAACATCACATTTCTGCCAACGAACAAGATTCCCAACCAGTGCAATCTCTCAGGAGCTCTCCCATGCTTGTTGCTAAGCTCAAGGGAAACCTGGCTAGCATTGTCATCTCTCTGCTTCTTTGAATGTTTTCTGTTTTCTAGTGGAGTGATTCCTTCCTCTCCTGGACATCCTCTTCCTCTACATAAGGTATTTCCTAACAACTGAATGTGAGGTTAAGTAAACAGTAGCCTTCATCAAGCTGTTGATTCTTGTTTCCATTGATATCACTAGAGACTGTTTTTGAGATAAACACATTGGGTAAAACTGAATTTTTTAAAAGACAGAACCTTCTAATTTGAGATCCATTTGTGAGTTGGAAGGTCCACTAGCTCCAGTGAGCAGAAGAGCCCCAGAGGAGACCTCTGCTGACTATGAAAACTGCTAGATACTAAAGATACCAGATGCCCTGAATTCTTCAACATAGCAAAGAAACTTCAGGTCTACCTCAGTTACTATAGTAGATGTGTTCCTGGACATGACTTCTTTAACAGAAAACTTGGTACCACAAGCATAAATAACATGGAAAAAATAGTGATAGCTTCCCACTCTGCAAAAAGGAACAGCAGTTCAACATGTTTCAGCGTACTTTTATTCAAAACAAACAGTAGGCTCGTGGGAAATGAAACTACCAGTCAGATAAATAAAAACATTTGAATCTTCTAAAGGTCTCCTGGAGGCTACTTGTATCCAAGGATGACTCGTTTTCTTTCACCAGTTTCCATTTTTCTTAGGATTTCTATTTCTATATAGATTTGTGCTTCATTTTTTTTTAAACCTTCTAGGGGTAGCTGCTGAGAGAGGTTTATTTAATGCTTCCCTTTTCAGGGATTCTGAAGGCAGATGATGGTCACCTTACCTGTTGCTGGAAGGCACATGTGGCTACAATAGGACAGGCTAGAACAGAATTTACTTCAGACACACTCCTGCAACCTAATGCTGAAATTTTGTATTTCTCTAGCTTTCCTTCACCATTATCCCTGTGCTGATGCTCCAGATAGACAGAGGATAAGGAAGAAAAGGCAAAGCCCAGGCAAGTATAAAACACCTTTGTAAGAAAAGAGTTTCGCCATCAGGTACTTTGTTAACTCGTGTGCTTGCAGTTTCTTTTTGTTTTTCTATATTTTTTTATTGAGAATGAAAATTTAAAATTTACATACAAATCCTCCAGTATTCATCTTAACATTATAAAATCATTTCATACAACTAAAGAAGAGAGAGAAGAAAAATAAAGAGAAATAAAAAGCATAAGAAGCAAATAAAGAGAAAAAAAGTTAAAAGAAAAAAATTAGGGATGTAGAAAAAGAGAGAAAACAGAAAAACAAGAATATAGATTCCAATGCATAAGATTAAAGTACAGAAAAGAATATATACCTACATATACACACACACCACATAAACACACAAACACACACACACATATATAAACTTATACTACATAAGATACCTAATGTCTTACCATTTACATACATTCTTAAGCTTCTTCCCGTTTCCAGCATAGCTATAATTTATCTGATAAAATATATTATCTAATCTAATTTATTCAGTCTATAAGCTATATGAAGTAGTAATTTGACATTTTCATCTATTCATAGTACTAACACCTTCTCCTTAAAATATAATGTTCTCAAAATTCTAAATTAACCTCTTTCAGATTTCCCCACATGTTCTTAAAATATGCAATTATTATATCCCAATCCTTAGTAAATTTACCATATTTCTCCCCTCTCAAAAGAAGTGTGAGATGATCCATATAAATTATATCTAATATTTTCTGAATCCAATCATCTATAGTTGGAAGAGTACTTTGCCTCCACTTTTGCGCTAGGATTATTCTCGCTGCTGCTGCAAAATAAAATAGTATTTTACCTATTTTTCTTTCCAAAACATCGTCCATGATAGCCAATCAGTATAACTCAGGTGACATTGCAAAATGTAGACCCAACATTTTTTCAATTTGTACATGCATTGTCTTCCAGAACTTATTTACTTTTTTACAAGACACCATAAGTGAAAAAATGTACCTACCTCAGAACTGCATTTCCAACAGTTACTATTATATTTCTTATACATTTTACATAACTTATCCAGAGCTAAGTACCACCTATATTGCACTTTGTATGAGTTTTCTTTGATGTGTTGGCAAGCCATGTATTTCATCCTTTTTATCCAAGTTTTTGTCCATTGCTCTAAACTTATTGGATGGCCGTGTGCCTGCAGTTTCAATGCTTCCATACTGTATAACTTATAGCATCTGGGAATAGCATGTAAGATACCTACAGTAAAGGAATATGATCATTTTACATGTTTTGGCTGTTATTCTTGG
The DNA here is from genome assembly GCA_948472985.1 of Iguana delicatissima. NCBI lineage: Eukaryota > Metazoa > Chordata > Lepidosauria > Squamata > Iguanidae > Iguana > Iguana delicatissima. The sequence continues at coordinate 443,633 of CAOKZL010001214.1, read as the reverse complement.
ACATAGAGATGTTTCCAGAATTCTCCTTATCTAAAACCTGTCTGATGTTGACATAATACAGCCTGAGTTCTACTGGTTGTATTTATTGTTGCTGTTTTCTGCCTTCATGTCATTTCTGACTTATGGTGACCCTTAGATGAACCTATCACAGGATTTCCTTTGCAAGATCTGTTCAGAATGGGTTTGCTGTTGCCTTGCTCTGAGGCTAAGGCCCTTTCCGCACCTTACCTTTTTCTGGTGCTGGGATCACGCAAGCAGCCTCCGGAGAGAGGCGCTCGTGTCCCTGCTGCTTCAGCTCCGCACGAGCTGCCTTCCCATGCAAGAGCCCTGCTTCTTCCTTCTGCAGTGCAGCCTGGGAGTTTCCCAGGCGCAGTGGGGCAGGAAGCATGACTGGCATGGCTCTGGAGGCTCCACATGCCAGGTAAGTGCGCATGGGGCCCAGGAGCAATGTGCGATCGCGCATCATTTTCAGCTTCCAGCTGAAAATAAAAAGGTGCACGAACGGCGCCTGCCAGCCCCGGAGTGTTGCGCAATTGTGAGTGCATCATGCAGATCACTGCTCACAATCATGTGACGCTCCAGGCGCCCTTTCATATGGCAAATGCTGTGTGGAAAGGGCCTAAGAGAGTATGATTTTCCCAAGGTCACCAGGTGGATTTCCACGGCCAAGTGGGGATTTTAAACCCTGATCTCCAAAGGTATGGTCCAATGCTCAAACTAGTACACCTTGTTGACACTACGCTGGTTTTGTAAGGCAGGCAGTTGTGTGACCCACCATATGCTGTGAAACTGTAGCTCCCAGCTTTCTTCTACACTAAGTATTCTGGCTAGGGCTAGTGGGAGCTACAGTTTAACAACGTGTGGAAGGCCACATAATTCCTACCGCTGGGTTAGCTGCAATTAAAGTAGGCCCACTGAATAAATTGTAAATGGTGAGTCAGCATATAGGTTAGTCACACAGATTCAGTTCTATTTGAGACTAATCACAGGATTTAAGTCTGAATTTTCCATTCTTTTTCTGAATATTGGAAGTTCTCCATTCTTCCATTTGCTTACAGTTCTAGGTTTTTGGCAAAATATCCTTCCTGTGCAATGTGTCATGTAATTCATTTTGCTCAGATCCTTGATTAATTTCTTTCCTTCTATATTCATCACAATTAACATGCATTTGATAAAATTTATAAAATCCCTTCTTCCTTGATCATACATTTTACTAAGAAAAAAATATGGCCTGTTTTACCAATATGTTCTTTGCGGAGAATGTCTTCACTCAGAACTTGACACCAATGTCCAGTGCCTCCATGTGGTTAGTTATCTTGGGATGCACCCCAGTTGCTTAGACCTGATGATGTGGACAAGAGGCTTGAATCAGTTTGGCCCACTATCAGTAAGCTTCACCTTGACCAGTAGGTGTTCTTGGAGGAAACAGATTGTTTGGACCCATTTTGGTCTGGTTTCAGGCCAGAGCATAGCACTGAAACAGCCTTCGTTCTTCTGTCTGATTATCTATTCCAGGTATGTATTCTAGATACAGGAATGCTACTTTGTTGATCTTCCTGGGTCTCTCAGAAGCTTTTGACACCATCGATCATATCTTACTGGTCTGGCTCAATTGGAAGGAAGTAGGAACCACGGTGTTCCAGTGTCTCATTACCATTTGCAGGACTGGTCCCAGAAACTAGCATTGGAGAATTCCTGTTGAGTTCCAAGACTATTAAGTTGTGGGGTGCCAAAGGGTTCTACCTTGTCTCCCATGCTCTTCAGTATCTATATGAAGATTCAGAGGAAGGTCATAAGGAGATTTGGGATGAGGTACCATCAATATGCTGATGACACTCAGTTTTACTTCTTGTCAGAGTCAGCTGAGGCTGTGCAGGTGCCTAGGTGCTGTAATGGGCTGGATGAAAGCCTGATGGCTCTGTGGATTGGCCATTCTCTGGTCCAAGAACTGAGTAAGCTACCTGCCCTGGTTGGGGTTGCCCTTACCTTGAAGGAGCTTGGGACTATTCCTAGATCCATCTTTGCCAGTGGAAATCCAGGTGGACCCCTGGCTAGGAGGGCTTGGTCTGCCAGCTATGGCCTTTCATGGTCAGGGATAACTCAGCTACAGTAGTCTATGCACTAGCAATTGTTTGATTAGCTTCATGGAATTCACTTTACATGGATTTGCCCTTGAAGACAATTCAGACACTTCAGTTCATATAAAATGCAGCCACCAGACTGATGACCAGAACATCATATAAAAACTATTTACAGTTGGTTTTAAAGGAATCTCATTGGCTACCAACATGCTTCCTGTCCAAATTCAAGTTGACAGTAATGAGATTTGAAACCCTAAATGGCTTAGGACCTTGCTACCTCTTTGTATATACATGTCCCTGTGAAATGAGATCTGTTTGGGGAGGGCTCCTCTTACCTCATTAGTCAGGGCACTATGCTATAGGAGGATGTGGAAGAAAGCATTCTGTGCTGTGGCATGATAGGTATGGAATACCCACCCCTTGGAGGGCTGGTTGGTACCCACATTGCTCTCTTTCCAGTGCCAAGTGAAAAGAGGGCTGTTACCCTGTTTACTGGGGGTCCCGTGAGGGACACCAAAATGTGCTCAACTATAGGTGGGGAAAATTAGCTCAGAGCACTGCTTTAGCTTTACGAGAGGCAGGGTAACTTAGCAGGATCTTGAACCCTATGTCTACGGGGTCAGGCCAGTCAAGAAGCAAACCATTTGAAAGAATAAATGAGATCTTTATTAAAATACAGGCAAACAGTGTATGCAACACACACTCACTCAGATAACTATAGAAAATAAAGGTGAGAGTGGGATAGAGGGATTTTTCAGAGGGATAGTTGGTTTGGGTGATACCAAACCTGTCCTGAAGTCCAGGAGAACAGCGAGCGATGTTGGGGTTCGATGTGGCTCAGCACGTGGAGCTGAGGGGAGGCTCGCCAAGCAAGGAGGCAGCAAGGTGGTCTGGAACTTGGGAGTGATCCAAGGAGGGTCTCGGAATCAGGGGTTTTTATAGGGAGAGATGTGACTGCAGGCTATGCCGTACTTGGTGGGAACGATGGATTTCGGGTGCAAGACAAAGCCTCGGAAAGGTCAAAATTTAACATGATGGAGTTAGGGCTGAATTGACAAAGGAGCAGCCAGTATGCAAATATGCGATACTGGACAGTTGATAGTTCAGCTTAGTCAAGTTACTTGCTCGGGGGCAGGGAGTCCTTTGTAGGTGGCGCGCATACATAATAGGGTGTTTGCCGGAAGGTCTCCTGAAGTGGCGATCTGGCTATTTCTGGCTTGCCTGTATTGTTTTGGAATATTGCAGCAATCAGCCACCAAGCCTAGTTTCGTGCTTGTCTGGGGGCCTCACAAACACGTGGAGAGGGGTGGTAGAATAAGGCCGAATTATTGATATCAAAAGGATATCTTTATGCCATCTCCAAGGCGGCCTAGAAGCTGCAGTAACAGTGCTGTTCCATCAATCCCTTGGGGCCTAGTTGGTTTTACACAAATTGATGCGTATGTATGGTTTTACATGGTTTTAAATGATTTAAATGCGTTTTAATTTGCTTCTTTTAACTTGTTAAATTGTTTAATATGCTTGTAACTTTCTAAAAAACATTTTTATATTTTGACTTCCTACCTAGTTGGGACTTCATTTTATTTTATGTACCGGTGGCCTTTTTAGTTTATAAGAGTGACAATGAAGAGGAGAATCACCTATCATCAACTACACTGGGGACACTCAGCAATTTTTAAGTCTGTATTTCAAAGCAAATCAAATTGATTTGCTCCTGCTGGACTAAGATGCACATCTCAATGTATTTCACGTCCAGACTTTTCTGTCCTCCAAATTTTGACATGCAGTTCATGGCTTTAAAAAATGTGTCAAAATGAACACACACATGCACATATTTGAGGGTAAAATAAGTCTAGAAATGTGTAATTTGAGAGGAAAATACCTTCTTTGGAAATGTATAAATATTATTTAAAATGAATTTTCATCTGGATTTAAAAAATATATCACTGATTAATGGTAAAGATTTTTGAGTAAACACATACAGAGCTGAAAAACACAGAAGATAAATCAGTGTATCTATTCCTACTTTCTGTTACTTTCTTCTTAGATTTCTATAATGTGATCAGGCTTTTTGGGTGAGGACTGTAGGGTAGCTTGTTATTCACCTACCCATTCACTCATACATTTCAATTACATTTTATACTTTCCTTTCCTTTTCTTTTTTATTCCTTTACTCAGTTCTCTTTTTCCCCTTCCCTCATCCATCAAGGAGCAGGTGCAGATGTTTTTGCAACCAGCTAACCCTTGCGAATAACTGCTTATGCAAGTGGTCTGGTCAAATCATCACCATCATTTATTATTTCTGCAGCACTTAAATTATACTAAGCACTTTCACAATAAATAAATTTACAGCAATCCCTGCCCTTGAGCTAAGTATCTAAACCAGATGGAAATAAAAAGAAGAGGGAAATGGAAGAAGGAGGAGGGGGAGGTTTTGCCAATTAAATTTCAAAAATTTCAAAAGAGGAACAAAAGCTAATGTATTGAGAAGTAAACAAGAATGATCACACGTGGATAAGAAGTAAGAGAAAGAAAGAAAGAGTTTGGTTTTCAAAAGCTGTCAGAAAGCAGGCCAAACAAATAGTAGGGAAGAGAGATTTTTTAGGAGTGGTGAGAGAGGAAGATGGTAAATCAGAGGCCAAGATTTAAGGAGTGAAAGATAAGAAGGACAAAGGTATGCTGGTGGAGGGGAGTAACATGTCCAAGGTTATGCTGAAACTTACAAATAAAAGAGGAGGAAGAAGGAGAGAGAGAAACTTTGGGCCTGGAGCAGCATAACATCAGGATCAAAGGATCATTGGAAATCACCCTTTTCAGCCCTGTAATAAAGACACACTCATTATATGATCCCTGATTGGCTGGCTGACATCAATAAGACAAAGAGAAAATTAGAGAAATGGCACCAAAGTAAAACTAGAAAGAGGAAATAATAGCACCAAGAAGGAGCAGCTAGAGAAAAAAAAAAAAAAAAAAAAAGGAAAATAAAAAGCCCCCCCACCCCCCGTGTCATGCCAAAAATGGTCATAGAGTACTGCAACTTCTTACATGTTGTTTTGAACAAATTATGTAGCACCCCTGGAAACTGCTTTTATCTATCAGTTGATACAAGTATGTTTCATAACTCCCAAAAGGCTGGACCAATCTGGTAATGAAACATGTTGAGATGTGTTCCACAAAATGAGTGAAAATGAATATATTTCTCCTCAGTTTGCCGAGGCTAAAAGAAAGTAAAATGAACACTGTTTGAGCCCTTCTGCAGATATGGGCAACCTAGTGGTAAGCCAGCTTAACAGCATCTTTTGGGAAAAGCACAACAGATCATCAGATCAAAACACTTCACACCAGTCTTATAAACAGCCTGGAAAGATTTATGAAGTACAGTAAAAGCTTTTCCCCTTTTCCCCTCTCATATGCATTATTTTTGACCTTGCTTCCAACTCAACAAAAAGTCTAGGGGCAACTTAAATACTAACAAGTTTGATTGGGTATAAGATGTCAGTAATTGCAACCCTCTTCATCAGAGGCATAAAATGGTGTCTCAGCCAGCAAACGCGTATACACATGTTTGATTGGGAAGGTGATGTGTGGAAATTGAAATGTGCCCTCCCAAGAATGTGTATAGACCAAGATTCTGTGATGAAGAGAGATGCAATCCATGACATCCAAAACAAATTTGTTGATTTTCAAAGGATGTCACACACTTTGGTGCTGTTTTTGCTGTAATAAATGTGGTTATCCCCTGGCTTCAGAACTTCATAATTAAACTAATTCTTTCACACTACACAATTATGGTCCTATGATTGCACTTTAACTGCCATGGCTCCATCCTATGGAATCCTAGGATTAACTGCACTATAGGAGAGAATTATTTAGAATTCTCTACCAGAGAGCAATAGTGCTTCCCTGACTGACAAACCCCAGGAAACCATAGGATGCAGCCATGGGAGTTAAAGTGGAATCATAGTGCTATACATTTGCAGGTTTCACTTTCACGGATATGATTACAGATATGATATGATTACTTTCAAGTTCAAACAACCTCTGTCCTTCTCACCTCAAGCACTTTTTTTCCTTGGGAAACTTTCCTTCTTGGCAGCTCCAATCAGGCTGTGCAGCCCTTTAAAAATCCATGTCTAGCCCTCCTCCTCTTCCACCAGCCACTGCCTGGCCAGCTAAGGATAGATTGCAACCAGATTTCTCAGCACCACAAATCTTCTTCCGATGCCTTCCCACACCCAAGGAAGGAGATAGGTGAGACAGAGGAAGTATATGGCTATGGTGCTGACACACCCCTTTCCCTCTCTTTCCCTGACCTGATTTGGACCCTGGGTGTCTGTTCATCCCATTATGCATTAGCCCCCTTCCCACAGACACGTATATACACATTTTGATATTTACGGTTTTCCCACTTTTGCAGGGGTCCTGCGCCCCTAACCCTAGCAAATGTGGAGGGATCACTGTAATTCTGTAAGTGTGCCCCTGTTTCTTACATGTTCTGTCTGCAAGAGATAGAAGCCTCTGACATACTACTTACAGTTCAGTCTATGCAGTGTCCTGTTATTGTATATTACTTTAGGAAGTAATCAGGAGAGTTTATAAGGTTAACAAAGAGCAAGACTTTTATTTGGTAGTTACAGCTATCACATATCATGTGATCTAGTATGGATTTTTTTTTAAAAAATAACCAATTGCAAGCACAGAGTATGAAGTCTGGGACTACAAAATTATGGATTGTGAAATTATGGTAGAGACTATGCTTATAGTTTTACCAAACATTAAAAAAAATTAGATCTGTTTAGCTTCATAGAGAAATCATTTGACATAATACCATGCTCTCAGCAGGGGTTTATGAATGAAGTCAAGTGGCATAGAATTATGAGTAGGAGAGAGGCATGTGTCTGGCAGAAACTTTCCGGACCTCATCCCTCCCTCTTTTATTTATACCTTGCCTTTTCCCCAAACTGGTCTTGTATCAAAGTAGCAGTTAAGGAGAAGGGCTATACACACAAAGCAGTTCTGGGCATCCTTCTTCTGCAAGAAAATTTCTGGGTCACCCATAGGTACAAAAATGTCTGTTACAGACTGATGACCCTTTCAGCTGTCTGCTCCTAAGTTTGGCCTTTCATCACCAGGTTCCATTTCACCATTCTGATAACTGGGTTATGCAGATTCTCACGTAGGCAAATGGTTCTGTAAATATATGGTGCACTACGCCCTGCGATTAGCCCATCATTGTCTTTCATCCAAAGCCTGGCATTAATCGGAATAATTTCTCATGCTGCGAGGAGGGGCTTCTTACATCTGGCATGCTTTGGATTCCCTGCCTTGTGCTGAAGTGAGGGTAAATGTCAGCAATTGCACTGTTGGTTAGATCTGCACAAACACTGCTAATAATAGGCTTCAAGACTTTGGGTAAATGAATAATAGGAATTAGGGGGCCGTAACACTGACTGTAGCAGCAGACTGCGGGGGTGGGTCTGAACAGCTGGCACGCTCCAGATCTCATGTGGTGACAGCATGCTCCAATTCCCAGAGAGCCAAGCAGTCACCATGACACCTTGCCCATCAATCTCCCCAAATACTCTTTCATTCAAAGTTGCCACTTGTCTCTCTCATTGTCCGCTGCTTGATTTCAAACAGGAGGACCAGAGTGCAGAATACAAGATGTAGTTTATCAAAGCATCTATGAGTACTGCTTCCTTTTATTTAGATTCCTTTTGTTACTGGATATATTGTGTCCCAAGAGAGACCTGTGCTTGTGATAACTTGGATAAAATCTGAAACTGTGCAATTTTTTATGGCATGTTCACAATCACATCTTATAAATTAAAAGCAGGAATGGAGGAGGTCAGTGCCTAGACAGGAGAATATTTCAAGGGCAGAACAACCGCTGTCAACTATTCTTGTCTCAGTCTGTTAAGGCATTTGATGTGATGATATAAATGATTGCTCCAAAAAGTTGTTTGCATTTTAGGAAAGACCCTAGTTCCTCGAATGTACAAAAAAACCAGCAATTCACTAGTCTTGTTAAAGCAGGGCACAGAACACTGCCAAGTTTAGGGGCCAGTTTTATGCCCCTGAACCTAATATGTTTTGTACAGACTGCCAAAAATTCCCAAACAATATCTACACCAAAGAATTTCAGAAGAAAGTTAACCTCTTCTTCATAGATAACATTGCAGAGAACATGAGAAACTATGACCCTTTCCACACGAGGCTGGTGAATCGATTCGTGCAGAAAGGCGGACTTTCCCTCATTTCCTTCCGTACAGCTACTGCGTATGTTCCATTCTGATTCGGAGGAGTGCGAGTTCATGAATCCACACTGCCTCCACCGTGGCCACTTCCGCTACTCCCCTCACCTTGCCCCGTTGGCTGTGATTGGCCCTTTTTTGGTTGTTGTATGGTTTAGTATATCATTGCGTATGTGCGTAAGTCCCTACTACCCCCTGGCCCCTCCCATGAGCCCTCCCCTGACCACCAATTCACAGTGGTGTGAATGTACGTGTCTGCACCACTGTGAAAGTACGAATTGGATCGATCTGGAAAATTGGAAAACCAATTTCTTCGGGTTTTCAAATAGCACACTTTATCACCACATGGGGGTGCATTTAGTCAGAATTACGTGCAGAACGAAGGTAAATAAACCGAATCTAGTCTGCTCCAAGGCGCAGAAGACCTCCGTGGCAACACGCATTGGCCCGCCATAATAACCGCGTGTGGAAAGGGCCTATGAGTTGCTCTAAAAGAAATGGTAATGCCACAACATTTCATTGTCCTAATACATAATCTGTATTCTGGACAAACAGGTCACTGTCAGGACAGAATGTGGAGAAACAGAATGGTTTCCAGTTGGGCAAAAGAGGTCAGAAGAGAGTTATTTTATTACCCTATCTGTTTAATTTATTTGCAGAATATATCATCCAGAAAGGTGGATTAGATTCAGCAGAAGGAGGTTTGAAAACTGGAGGATTCCTGTATTTTACTTGGGTTGTTTAGGACACTGTTTTGACATTAGCTTCTCCTCCTACGTTCTCTTAGGACAGGTGGGGATACAGCTGTGTTACACTGACTGTCAGTTGTTAAGTCCCATTCAGCACAATGGGGTTTGCTTCTGAGTAGACATACAGAGATAGCTATGCTTGCCATCACCTATCTTCCTACTGGTGCCTAATTAAATGCCAACATTGAGGTATATTTTTATCCTTACCTATGTCCTTTGTCCTTTTCTGTACCTTTATAACTTTCCCAGAAACCTTTTTCACTGAAACCCTTCTGCCTCTCAGTTTTTGTCTCTGCCACACAATGAATGTCGACTCACTTACACCCCTGCAAAAAAATGAGAAGGAAAAGGAAAGTAGAAGAGGCCAGATATTTTGAAAAACAGGTTTTTTAAAAATTGAACAGTGCAGAGAGCACTGAAAGCCATTTAACGGTTGAATTGTTGTTCCAGAAGTCTTTCAGGAAACAGAACTCACCTTTTTTTGGAGAGGGCACACAAGAAAAAGGGCAGTTGGGGAGTCTAAAGGGGCTAAGGGACACAAAAAACCTCTGAGAGGAGCCTTATGAAAAGCCTGAGGGTTGTGCTTTGTCCACTTCGTGTTAGACCTTAGGACGGTTGCATTTGCAGCTACAAGTCCTGCTATATCTCAACCAGTATAGCCAGTGGACATATTGTCTGTGAGATTCTGTGAGCTGCAGTCCGGAAAGAAACTTTTCCAAGGTCTGGTCTCTGCTTGTACCTAAGGTGCATTATGACTTTGTATTTTTTTAAATTTTTTTATAGCAATAAAACTTGAAGAACAGTCTGAAGAGTCTGAGTGAGTGATCCACTGAATTTTGTTTCCATCAGAGGTCAATTCAAAGAAAGTAAGGGGATGTATGCACTATCCTTGGGTGCTGGCAGAAACTGTTCTCTTGTTCCTGATGATTGATTCCTGCTATTGGAATGAGAGGATTATGTCTATAGCATTAAAAAAAAAAGTACTAGGGCTGCAACCTTTAATCAGCTTAAATGGTAGATTAGTCAACAAACTCTGCAGTTGGTAAGGGAATGTTTTAAATTAAAGACACTTTTGGTCATCGTTTGAGGCTATTTTGGCTCTGGTGTGCTGCTATAAGAGACCGCAGAAAAAATAATACAGTTGGCTGAGCAATACTTTTTGTTATTGAACAGCAACTGATTTCATGCTTCCCTCTGTTTCTTGAAAGCCTTCTATATTGTTGGTTTGGTGCTAAGCAAATTCATTTTTGTTCACTCAATCAATTGATTGCTCAGTTAGTTAGAAGACAGGTGATTAATCAACCCAAATTCACTAATTACTCGATAGTCTTAGTCAGTTTATCTTCCTGCTTCAGGTTTTTGGGAAGCCCAGCTGTTCTTTTGCCTCTTTTTAAAATGTTCCTTTAATCTTAAATAAATGATTGTTAATTTCACAACTTTCTAGTTCTAAGGAAAAACTGAGCCTAGCCACTAGTTAGTGTGAGGCAGTTGCTTCAGCTCTCAAAGGCTGGGGAGTACAGAGCTATGACAAAGTGTTACTGAGCAGAGTTGCATGTACCATATAGGCTGCGCTGCACCCTTGGCTGGTTTTATTCTCCTAAAATGCAGTGGGAGATTCTAACTTGTTTCCCTAATTGAAGTAAGGCCATTTCTGCACTACACTGTTATAGTGCTGTTATTCCACTTTCAACATCCTGTGGAATCCTGGGGTTTGCAGTTTAGGGAGGGGCCCTTAGAATTCTCAGCCAGAGAGCTCTTTGGCCTCAGGAAACTACAAACCCCAGAATTCCATAGGATGTTGAAAGTGGAATAATAGCATTTTAACAACGTAGTGTGGAAATGGCTTAAAATTCAATTCCCTAGCCTGTTAGCTTCTGTAAGAAGAATGGGAACTGCAGGGCAACATCTTATCCTTTGGCCCTCTTTGCACGGCATTTTCCATGCAAAAGGGCGCCTGGAGCATCGCACGATTGTGAAGAGCGATCTGCAGAATGCACTCACAATCATGTGACGCTCCAGGGTCTGGCAGGCGCCAATTGTGCACCTTTTCATTTTTGGCTAGGAGCCTCCGGAGCTGTGCCGGTTGCGCTTCCTGCTCCAGCGCAGCCTGGGAAAGTCCCAGGCTGCACTGCGGAAGGAAGAGGTGAGGCTCTCATGTGAGCAGGCAGCTCGTGCGGAGCCAAAGGACCCTGGATGCAAGAGCCTCTCGCCAGAGGCTGCTCGTGCGATCCCCACATCCCAGCGCTGGAAGAAGGTAAGGTGCGGAAAGGGCCTGTGTCTCAGGCACCATAATGTTTTCAGCTGGCCAAGTCCAAAAAGGAGAAGCAGATTGGTTCTGCTCTCTGTGCACAGGGCTTGACACAGGAACAGAGGACTATGGAAGCTGTACCAAATTCACATCTCTCCACTGATATTTTTTTCCTCCAACTGAGACTTCCATCAGTGGAACAAACATGAACTTTTTTTTTCAACTATTCCCCCTTCCACTGCAGCATCCAGCATTGTTTTGGTTTGGTTTTTCCAAGACGATCAAGGATGCCTTTGAAACAGGATAGAATAAAGACAGGCAACTTCGGATGGCCCTGGGGTCACTGGGATCCTCTACAAGCTGCAGTAAACCCCCAAATACCAAACCACTTTTAAGAACTGTCATTAGTTTCTGGTTTATTTCCATTTTCACTGTTTTTACATTTTGCAGGGAATCCAGCCCTGAAAAACACAAAACTATATAGAATAAAACACCCATACAGAGTTCTAGAAAGGAATTTCCTTAGGAAGAATGGCTTTCCTATGCAAATTTCACTTAGAAGAAGCATCAGTATCAGTGCGGAGAGCCCGCAATGGAAGCCTGGAACACCAAGAGAGAAAACTCATTTCTCCTCCCTGCTAGCTATAGTTGCAGCCAAAATGGGCCACTTCCTAGTCACCTGCATCACCTTCCTTCCCTGCTGGCCACTTAATGGCAGTAGTGGTGTCCCCCTGCCCCTGAGGCTGCTGTGTAGGTTGACACAGAGCTGTGCACATGGAGCTTTATACTTTGCATGCAGCAATGCAGGATCTCAGTCATAATGTACAACAGTCCAAGGCACAAATTTAATGGGGATGGGGGGCAAGGGATAAAAATGATTAGGGATAAAAGGTTATACTGGTTTTCTTGTTGGTATACTAGACTCACAGAATTATATTTAATTTGGCTGATTTTCAAGTAGTTGTTCAATTTATTTAAAAAAATGGTTCGAACACTTTGTGATAGATTTAGAACTTAATTTAGAGCCATGAGAGTGGGGAAGAAAGGGGACGGCATTAAAGTTTGAGTCCTCACACTTTTTATTCTTAAGCTAAAGTTAGCTAAATATTCTGATTACTTTGTGTGTGTGTGTGTGTGTGTGTGTGTGTGATTTCATCCTATTTTGTCTAAGTGATAGTTTTTGGCTAACCAATAAAGTTGGTTGATTTTTTTCCTTCCTGATGCTCCTACAGTCAGTTTTTGTTGTTGTTATGTGCTGTCAAGTCATTTCTAACTCATGGTGATCTATCATGGCCATTCTGAGAGTGTGGTGCACCCCAAGGTCACCCAGTGAGTTTCCATCGCTGAATGGGGGAATCAAGCCAAGGTCTCCAGAGTTGTAGTCCAACACTCAAACCATGCTGGTATATTGGTACATAGCCAATATGCCTTCTTGTAAAGGCAAGAGGGGACATGCTGATCTTGACTGAACCTAGTACACCCTCCGACCTTGTCTTCCAAAAACCCTAAACTTGGACTCTCCATAGTTTCAAAATCCATAAACACAATCACTGCACAAAACCCTCCAAAACAAATCAACAACTTCCAGATATGAGTGAAATGTTGGAGAAGGCAGGCTCTAGTCTAAGGGGAAAACTTGTAGGAAAGATGCAGAGTCACATGGAGAAATTTGCATTGCTATTGCCCTCATTGTCCCTTTATAGACTTAAATAAGCAGAAAGCCATAAGTAAGATCTGTCCAACACTCTCCTCCCAGGATTTCCAGTCAGATTGATGGCTCTGTTTAGTCCACAGCTCCTTCCTCTCCTCAGTCACTCTCCTTGTTTTTTCAGTCAACGTAGTTAGTAAATCCATAAATATTCCCCATCACCTCTGCCTAGAAAAAGTTGCTATTGCCCATGGTGTCTAACTCTTTCATAGGCCTTAGGGGATGAGTAGACAATTCACACACCATAAATTCCTGTCATGTCAAGCTAATGTATTCACATCATTCAAAAATAAACAAGTCTACTTATTCCAAAGAAATATGGCATGTTAAAGGAGTCCAAGGTACCCTAATGGGAAGACTTGCTAAATAATTAGGTACAGTTATTCAGAAGGGGAGGGAGGAGAGAAATCTGTCAGTCATACTTGGGCACTCAGAGCAAGGAAACAAGTGAGGTTTCAGAAGAGGAAAACAACTGCACCTCAGAGGCTGCTCAGGCTCTTAAAGAAGACATTTCTGGGCAAGTTTCTTTCAAAAGTGTGCCTAGCACCAATGCCCACAAAAGAGGAAGGGGGGGCACACTTCACAATCTATTTTTTAAAACTGAAATTTTAATAAATCTTTAAAACACTTTTACATGCCAAGTAACATGTACAGTCACCGCAAGAGGTTGTAAAGTACACCTTGCACACTGGCTGGTTCCTGTTATTATAACGTCTCTCATCTCCAGAATGGCCATCCAGATAAGTCCCAGAATTATTGTTGTTGTGTGCCTTCAAGTAGTTTCTGACTTATGGTGACCCTAAGGTGACCACATCATGGGAATTTCTGGGGCTGAGAGTGTGTGATGCATCCAAGGTCATCCAGTGGGTTTCCATGGCCGAGCAGAGAATCAAACTCCGGTCTCTAGAGTCATCATCCAGTGCTCAAACCGTGATACCATGCTGGCTTTCTAAGTCCTAATAGTCCAGCACAATCCTAATAAACATCAAGACTGCTTTCCTTCTGTGAGCGCATCTTTCCAAATTGAGGAATGATAAGGAAGATGAACAAGAACCTTTAATGGAAATCTTGGGCCCTTTTCGCATTGCATTTTCTATGCAAAAGGGCTCCTGGAGCGTCGTGTGATTGTGAGAAGTGACCTGCACGACACACTCACAATGGTACGTCGCTCCAGGGACCAGCAGGCACCGATCACACACCTTTTCATTTTTGGCTAGAAGCCGAAAATGGTGCACGATCGTGCATTGCTCTCAGGCCCCACGCGCACTTACTTGGTATGCAGAGCCTCCGGAGCTGTGCCAGTTGCACTTCCTGCCCCAGCGCAGCCTGAGAAGGTCCCAGGCTGCACTGCGGAAGGAAGAGGCGGGGCTGTCATGTGAGCAGGCAGCTCATGTGGATCCAAAGGACCCCGGACAGAGGCTGCTTGCGTGATCCCTGCACCTTAGCGCTGGAAAAAGGAAGGGCTTTGGTGATGGTGCTAAACTGTTCCGCTAATGGAAACTCCTTTGATTGGTCTGTGTCATAGTTTAACATGGCAAAAATCATAAAATCTGAAAGAGACATGCATCCTTACACATTAGAGAATCTGGAATTCAAAGATGCAAAAGATAGAGATACGCACATGGTTATGTCTCCACTATCCAACACACTTCAATGTTTTTAAATTAATTAATTAACTGTACCAATCTTATAGCTGTATGCCAGATATGGAAATCATGTGGACTGCCATATGTTGCTGGACTATAATTCACAGCGGCCTTGGCCAGCGTAGCCAGTGGTGAGGAACACTAAAGTTGCAGTCCACCAACAGCTGGACCATTGCACTGTGCCAGCCAAGTTTTACAGCTTTCCAATTTTATCAACATCCATGAGCAAAGTTTATAACAGTTTGTTAACCAGTTACTGGTCATTGTTTTCACAGTCTGAATCCATAGTAAATTCAAAGCAACAGTCCAGTAACAAAGTCCATACACAAAGCAAGGATTCCAGGAACACAGACAAGGGATCCGAAAGTGAGGCACACTGCTTCCGCCAATAAGGTCAGTTATCTACAACAGCTTCTTCCAATCCCTTTCTCTGTTTATATAGGTTGACAGCCTCCCCCAGCTGTTTTCCTAATTGATGCCTCACTATATAAACACTACAAGTCTCCTAGGCTCTCCCTTTTTCACCTATGCTGGCTGCAGTAAGTATTGGCCTGTTCATGTCTCTGTCTTGTGGCTGTTGGGAAGGGTCCTGTCTGGGGCCTGGGATGAGGCATGACACTTATGACATGATTCCCATCCCCATGGCCTACAAGATTAATAAGACATATAACACATAGTAATACATGAAATCAATAAATAATATCTATGTTGTATATACAGTCAGCCCTGCACATTTGCGGGTTTCACTTTTGCAGATTTGATTATTCACAGATTATTTGCTGTCACCTTTGCTGCTGCCTTATACCATTTTTAATGGGACGGCAAGCCTCATGAGATTGAGAAACTGCAAATGAGGCTTGTAAGTCTCTATTAAAAATCATGTGGGGCAGCAGTGGATGTGGCAGTAAGCCCCACCAGCCACCCACTTCTGCCTGTGAAGGAAGCCTGATGCTCAGAGGAATCCACAGTGGGTTGAATATGGTGATCATACTTTTTTTGTGTGTTAAATATGGTTTTGGGAGGTCCTACAGTTACTTACATTTTTTTCACTTTCATGGGGTTCCTGTGTCCCTAGTGAATGTGGAGGGATGACAGTATAAAATTAAAATACATGGACTATATGAACTGTATTGGGAAAGCTTTTGGAAATAAGTGTATTATCCACAAGCATCTAAAAGTAAGAATTGTTGGAGAATGTTTAATATCAAGGAGAGAGATTTTCTACACAGTGGGTGCCACTACCCACTTAATGTCTTGTTCTGGAAGATGGTGGGGCACATTTCTGGAGCGTGTGATGTTCAGGTTGTCTCCTGAACTGTTGGAAGAGGGAAGAAAAATCACAAAATGCTTTCCAGTTTTATCACTGTGAAGCACACTGGAGAATTGAACCCCAAATATATTAATACCACTCAAAGATGTAATGTGTTTGTCTCTACTCCTTCCAGTCCACTTCTCAAAACCCAGTGCTTCCTCTACCAAATCACCATAGAGTTTCATTCAATATTCACTTAGTTGACGCAAATAAAATTCTTAAGAAGTTTCATTTTGCCCTCACAACTATATCTGATAGGAACATTGTAAAAGGTCTTCTCAGTGGCTGTTCCCAGGCTCTGAAGCTCCCTTGCTAAAGAAGCTAGACTGGTTCCCTCTATGGTGTCCTTCCAGCAGCAGGTGAAGACTGCTTCTTGGTTGGTTTCAACAGGCCTTTGACAACTGTTTATGTGTGTTTGTGTGTGCGTGTGCGTGCACACATGTGCCTTCAAGTTACCTGTGTAGTTACAGCAACCCCATGAATTTCATAAGGTTTTCTTAGGGAAGGAATATTTACAGGCGGTTTATGGCTACAGGACCATTAATAATGTGCTGCATTGTATATATTTGTGGCTTTTTAAAAATGGGTATACTCTCAAATTACTTTTAATTTGATTGATTGTTTAACAATATATTAATGTTTGAATGTTTTATTTGCATTTATCTTATTTTCGTAATTTTTGTACTTTTGTAATTTTTGTAAGCCACTTTGAGTCCCAGGGCTATACAAAAGGTGGGATATAATTAATAAAATAAAATAAAATAAATAAGAAATAGATGAGATATACGTATGAGATTTTTTTTTCCCTTCAGAGTTTTCTTTTCCAAAACTGTTAGCAAATTTGCCACTCCAGCAGACTATCCACTGAAATCTCCCTCAACACACAAAATTTGGGGGAAAAGAGTAGAGAATTTCCAAGTGCTGTTTCCATATCCTCCAACATTACACATATGAAAACAGGGACACATGTGGCCAACAACACTAGAGTGTGGCCAAGATGGGGAAAATTACCGTATTTGCTGGCATATAAGATGCACCAGCGTATAAGATGCACCCCATTTATACATCAGCAAATACTATTTGCCAAAGTATAAAACACACTGGTGTATAAGACTCACCATTTTCAAACAGTAGTTTTTTGGGGGAAAAGTGAGACTTATACACCAACAAATAGGGTATTAACGAGGAAAAACACTCAATCTAGGAGAGACTGCAGGAATTTGATTTTGCTTAAACCTACTGGGAAAGGCAAGATTCTGCCCCCTTCTATTTTCTTCCCTCTGCTGAGTTAATTGACTGCAAACTATTTTTTCACTTCGAACTCAGTTTTCAGTAGTTGAAGTAAGCTGAAGACAAAGGAGGAAAATGGGAAGAAGAGAGAGAAACCGAGACATTTTGAAAGCAGCTGAAAAAGTGGAATGACAGATAATTAATCAAGATTGTTTCTGCTAAATTAGAATAGTTGGAAGGTATCATTCTCATCCCTACCTCAAAGTCTCTGAAGTGCCGTACGGTATAAATGTACATAATGAAGCAGAGTGCTGTTGCTTTTCCTTTGCTTGCTCTTACCTCCTACAGCAGTGAGACAAATAATTTTCCAGAAGCACTGGTGTGAGAACTTCATATATACCAGCTGCTTGAGCAGAGGGAGGGGCCTAGAACATATAGCAACCCCTTGAGGAATCATAGCCTTCATGGACTTGCATGGTCTCTCAGAGTTTGGTGTGCTATTTTCCAGCGCATCAGAAGAAGGGAGAGAACATGGGGAGGGGATTCCCTTTCCTCATTTCACCCCCATACCAATGCTGCAATTCCCAATGGCAATAACAAATAAAGTAAGGAAAAGGTGAGTGCTTTTCTGAGGTACAGGCTGGCAAGGTGTATTTCAGTGATGGAGACGGGAAGAAAAGAAGAGTGAGTAATTTTTCTGAGTCCTCAGATAGGATTCAAATATATTATCCAGTTTTTAATTTTTCCCTGCCTCACCCACTCAGAACAATGCGTATGATTTCCAAACTAACCCAAAATGAGCATGCCTAAGTTTGGGTTGAAGTAGAGAGTAATATCTGTTCTTATTAGTTTGGGAGAGCTCACTCAACTGCTGCTCTCAACAGCACAAGTTTATAAACTTGCCAGAGTGTGAAAGATTTATTGCAGTCATGTAAAATTTATGCAACATGTCACTCATCGCTTCAGACTTGCAGTTTTCAAGCTGGGAATGGACCATAAATGTGATCACTTTTGATTTTTCAGTCAAAAAGAAATTGTCTCATAAATTACACAGCCATTTGAAAGAGTTCACAGGAATTTCACAGACGTTAACAAGCATTCCGTAAACAGTATGAGGGGTCAACAAGAAAGAAGTTCAGACTCAGAGCATAGGCAAACATTCTTGGCTGGCATTGTGTTTTGGTTACTCCCATCTAGAGCAGATATTTTCTATTAGTTGTTGAATGGTGAGTGAACACATAGGTAAATTCTATTGATTGAATGGGTTTAATCTGGTCTGGGCTAACAACCAGAGTTAGGTCTTGGAGTGCTCTGTCTAATGAATGAGGACACATATATGTATGTATTTATTTAAATATATGTTTTTGTTGTGTGCCTTCAAGTCATTTCTGACTTATGGTGATCTATCAGGGCTTTTCTTGGGTTGTGTGTTATGCGCCCATGGTCAGTGTGTTTCTGTGGCTGAGCTGGGAATCAAACTCTGGTTTCCAGTGTTCTAGTCCAACACTCAAACAACTACACCTCTCAGAGAGGTGTACAATTAAAACTGATTTGAACAATTTACATTTTTTAAAAGTAAAGGATAATTTTATACCCTCCATTGAGATGGTCCCAATTGAACCTCTGTCATTCCACTTTTTCAAGTGCTTTTGAAAAATGGTCCCAGTTTCTCTGTCCTCCCACTTACTTCCTTTGTCTTCATCTTACTTCAGTTTCTGCAAACTGAATTCAAAGTTCCAAAATAGCTTGTACTCAATTAACTTAGCAATGGGGAGAGAGGAGAAGGGGGTGGAGTCTTCCCCTTCTTAGTAAGTTCAGGCAAAAGCAAACTGCTGCAACCTCTCCTAGCTTGTCTGCTCTTATTAATAACTTTTGCCACCTTGACCACACACTGATGTGGCTTGTCTCCATGTGTGGTTGTTTTTCAGCTGTGAAATGCTGGAAACTAAGGCCATTTCTGCATGGGGAGAGGGAATTGCCCCGTGCCGGTACTCACTGGACTTCTTGGCTCCACGCTTGGGTCCAGGCTGGTCCGGAGCAGTGTGTGGCAGCCGCTCCGCACTGCTCCGGGGACGAAAATGGTAGCTTCTGGTTGATCAAGGCTCTCCACCAACCACTGAAGCTCCCCAGCCTAAAGCCTGCCCCCGGCAGATCGCAGGCTCGCACTGGTGCGAGCCTGCAAATCTCACCGAAGCACGGGCACGGAGTGGCGTGCTCCATGCTTTTGAAAGACCTGTTTCAAGTGGTCTTTCAAAAGCACGCTGGACAACCACTTCGGGTTGTTCCAGAGTGGGCTGAGGTGCGGAACTACACTAAGTAGGTCTGACCCAGTCCACTCCCAGATGCAGACGTCCTCCCTGGAGGATGCTGTACACCATTTCTATAAGCCCGTGCAGAAATGGCCTCTAAGTATGTTAAACCATTTTATAAAGCAAAATGGCTCTTAAATAAACACCTGCAAAGGTGCATTTGAATGCTATTGTTTGGCCCCCAAAAGCTTTAGTGAATGGCCACAGTATAACTTAATGCTGGAATGAAGCCAATGTAACAGCTGATTGGGCCTTCAAGAGGAGGGCTATTTGCTCCTGAGAAGCCGCAGTAAAGATGGTGTTTCCCCATCTTCTCATGCAGGCCATTTCCGCACTAGACTGTTATGGTGCTATTATTCCGCTTTCAACATCCTATGGAATCCTGGAGTTTGCAGCCTAAACTGCAAATCCCTGGATTCCGTAGGATGTTGAAAGCGGAATAATAGCACTATAACAGTCTAGTGTGAAAATGGCCACAGCATGTTTCTCCTGCTGATGGGATGCAAGGGAAGCCTATTCTGACTTGAAGAAATTCAAAATAGGAGAAGCTGAGGTGGGCAAAGAATAAGCTCAGTTGCAATATCATCTAAGCATTGTGAACTCAGCAGATTCATGTAATAACTAACTAATTACAAACATAAATTGGGAGAGAGAAACCATTGGCTCTCCATGTATTTTGGACTTCAGTTTCTCCATCCCCTTAAGTCTGGCCACACCGGGAAGCACTGATGGAACTGTAGGCTAAACCATCTGGAAGACCAAAAATGTCCCCAACATGGCCATACATGATTAAGCCACTTTAATCACTTTCTTATAAAAAGATGGTGATGAAATCTGAGGGTGATATGAGCTTGTATAATATGGTTTATGGTAGAGTGGGATGACATTTGGCCCTGGGCTCAAATATGTCCTCAGTAGTGTTTTTGTAAATGATCACAGCCTTGGTTCCCATGGATTTCCCTTTTTCTAGAAAAGAAAGGGTGAATTCCCTCGTGGGGTAGCCTCCAGGAATAGTAGTTCATATTGTCAAAAAGTTGCAAAGTTCAACCAAGTCTGCTTACCTCCCTCACAAAAAAACCCAAATCTTATTCATTTTTCAAAGTCAAACTGTCTCCCACCCCAACATACACTTTGAGCAGTCCCTGTGGCCTACAGGGTCCCAGGGCCAAAGCTAATCCCAGGATCTGCTGAGATTGACCACCTCCTGACTTATAGTATATGGCTTCTTAAATCTATTAGATCCCTTCCCCTTCCTCCAGCTTTCTTCTGACATACTCACATGTCCATAATGGTTGCATGATGAGTGAAAATCAGCCTCTGAATGCAATGTGCAGGTGTAGTTTTAAGCAAGTATGGTTATGGTGAAAGCTTGACCTGTTGAGTTTCTTCCTGTCACACAGTTATTAAGGGCTATTAAGAGTATAGGAATATTGCCAGAAAATGGATATATTAGCAATGTGACTTCCAGACTTATCCATGATATAATTTCAGTTTGAGCAAGGGCTAACATGTCACTGTAGAAGTAGGGGACGGAATCCTGATGGGGAGTTACAAACGCATAAGACCATGATCACAGTGCTAGAGAGTGAATTCCTTTCCAATCTCTGCAATCCGCACTTACCAGGCAGCAGACACTTGGATCAATGGGGGAGTCTGTTCCCCTATCACTCAGGAAGCAATTGATGACTGTTTCCTCTTCCTCCCATGAGTGATGCCTGTTGCAATAGGTAGAAACAAGATCCCTGTTGCAGTTCCCCCTTGCAGTGGAGATTGTGCACATGCAGGAGAGTGGGGAGACAGTCCGCCTGCTGCTTCTCAAGCGACAGGGAAACAGATCCTCATCAATCTCAGTGGCTGCAGTGTGGTAAGTGCATATTGGGAACTTTCACCATTGCTATGAATCCCCCAAATTACAGGCTACCTGCATAGGGACTATGAATACAAAACAGGCATGAGTGTGTAGCTCTAGGGGCCTTTCCACACTACACTGCTATGGTGCTGTTATTCCACTTTCAACATCCCATGGAATCTTGGGGTTTCTGGTTTAGGGAGATGCCATTAGAATTCTCAGCCAAAGAGCTCTTTGGCCTCAGTAAACTACAAACCCCAGAATTCCACAGAAGGTTGAAAGTGGAATAATAGCACTATAACAGTGTAGTGTGGAAAGGCCCTAGGTCACGCACTGGTAACTGCTCAACAGAACTCCAGCCAGGATTGCCAACTTTTCAGCTAACCTCTATAGTTGTGCTTTTACCTGCAGGTGACTCAGAGGCAGGCTATTGGCAGGCCTACTTGGTGAATTACTGCTGGAAACAAAATAAAATGTAAAGTCTGCACAGGCTGATATAAACAAGCAACAACAGCCTACATTCTTGTACCACGTTCCACCTCCCTGCCCTCTCTAGTCATGGTTCACCTCTCTGCCCCTTTTATGCCACACAAAAATGGCACTTGCAATAATAACATGCTTGATTTCTTCCAAAGTACTGAAACGTGGTGATTCACATGGAAGAGCTGAGCCAGTTGCTTGCCTCACTGGTGACATCTGTCCAAGAGGGGAAATTAGAGTTCAAATAAAAAACAAGCTCTTTAGAAAAGGGGCAGGGAAAAGCACTATTAAGCAGACTCCAGTAAACTAGAGGGCTGGTTTTGGAGTCTCACCATAGAGAGAAACTAGAATTTGGGTACACAGAAAGTATGACCCAGATCTACTCATTTTTATAAGAGAGGAAAAAGGCCTCTGAGGTTGGGCTCCCAATATAAATGAAGCATATGCACAGATAGTAATTTAGTTTGCTCTTGGTCTTTATTACTGCAGTTGAAAACAATGGTATGACTGTAAAACCAGGTCAGGACATAGTAACCTTTGAAGCTATGCAACTAAACACAAGCAATGAATAGTTATCCCCTGTATTAGAGCTCAGAGAAGAGCAATCATGATTCATTTCCTTCTTTCCTTACTGTGATCCAGCCTATCATTTCCAGCTTCTCCTGCCCAATTTTCAGAGCTCAGCTTATTCATAGAGTCATAGAGTCACCTCTTAACCTTCTTTTCACCAAGCTAAACATACCTAGCTCCCTAAGCTGCTCCTCACAGGGCATGGTTTCCAGACCATTCACCACTTTGGTCACCTTTCTCTGGACACATTCCAGCTTGTCAGCATACTTCTTGAATTATGGTGCCCAGAACTGGACACAGTATTCCAGGTGAGGTCTAACCAAAGCAGAATAACATGGTATTATTACTCCCCTTGATCTCAACACTATGCTCCAATTGATGCAGCCTAGAATCGCATTGGGTTTTTTAGTTGCTGCATCACACTGTGGACTTATGTTCAGCTTGTGTTCCACTAAGACCCCTAGATCCCCGTCACATGTACTATTTTCAAGCCAGGTCTCACTCATCCTATGCATTTCATTCTTTCTTCCTAAGTGTAGTACCCTACATTTCTTCCTGTTAAAATTCATTTTATTAGTTTTGGCTCTATAATCTGTCAACATCATTTTGAATTCTCACCCTGTCCTCTGGTGTATTAGCTGTCCCTGCTAATTTGGTGTCATCTGCAAATTTGATGAACATGCCTTCTATTCCATTATCCAAGTCACTGATAAAGATGTAGAATAGCCCTGGGCCCAGGACAGAATCCTGCTTTGTAATTAGAGTGTGCATGCTGTACCACCCATTGTCTGACTGGTTGCATGACAGTGCAGTCAGTACTGCAGCATAGCTATGTTTGTGTACTTTTACACTACATGACCAGTGAATCAGATCTCAGCCAAAGATTACTTCTTTTTCCCCCTCTGGTTTGAGAAAGAGGGAAGAAGGGAGAGAATTCATTCACTTTGTCAATGAACTCATTGGATTGAAATTAGATGTAGTTTTATACAACTAAGTAGGCTGAAGCAAGTTTCTTTGCTCTACAGTAGTCCCTATAGCTACAGTTAGAATTGCCAGCTCAGGACTATCCTAGTTTCAGGGCCCAAACCTGACACCTAAGGATGTTTCCTTGAGATGTTGCAAGAGGAGGACCCTACTGATGTTACAAGAGTCATATTACAAAGAGCAAACCCTGGGGATATCATTAATCATACATCTTATGTTCCATACAAAATACGTATACAATATATAATAATTTACAAATACATAATAATTAATCGTATATCATTCACAATTGTACAGAAGATACCATAAAAAGCACTACCTAACAAATGTGCACATACACACATACATATACATACACTTTTCAAGGCAATGCTCACACCTTGAGATTCTTCCTGCTCACCCTGAGAATTACAGAAAAAGGTCAGGCCCTGATATCTAGGAACCCTATCCCAATGTTACATATTGGCCACAGTGTTATATGAAGAGTTGGTACACCCTGCTAACTGAGGCAAGCTAAACTGGAGGGAGAATGAGGGGATCCTGCAAAACTGAGCAAGGACACCTCTGCAAAAAGAAGCTCTTCCATCCCTGGAAGGCCAATCAGGGATCCATCACCCTTTCTCTTGCTGTTACCTGCCCCAGCTTCCAGTGGTACCTTCTGTTTAAATTTAGCTCTAGATAAATAAATTCAAGTTGGCTTTAACCTGAACAATTGACTGAACTTCTATGATATAATAGAAGTCCAAAGAAGAATTGAAAGTGTTCCATTTAATTCAAGCTCTGGATGAAGTCTGTGTGCAACCATAGGACAGAACCTAGTGGTAGACTTTCCCTGGTAGAACAGTGGAATCAAATAAAGTCTAGGGAAGCTGATCCCCTGACCTCTACTGCCTCCCCCCAGCACACCCAAAGCAGCTCTGCATCCCCTAATGAGCCAATTTTCAGGCAGCGCCAGAGGTAACACAGAGGAAAGGAGGGAAAAAAAGTTCCACCTCAACCATCAGTTGGATTTAACTTGTAGTATTGAGGGCCAGCATGGGGTGGTGGTTTGAGCATTGGACTATGAGCCTGGAGAGCAGTGTTCAGTTCCTCACTTGGCCGTGGAAATCCACTGGGTGACCTTGAGTGTGTCACACAGTTTCAGCCCCAGAAAACCCTGTCATAAGTTTGCTTTAGGGTCGCCGTAAGTTGGAAATGATTTGAAAGCACACAACAACAACAACAACAACAACAACAACAACAACAACAACCATTTCCCTACTTTCTGTGACAGTAAAGTGACTTGACCAAATGGTTAGCCAACTTGTAGGTTAACAGTCAGTTTACTGGTGTTTTCTAACTTCCTGAGTTAATCTGGTTTATTGTACAGATAATGGAATGTGTAGCTGAATCACACATGCACATACACAAAAATACTTCAGATCTGAAGCTGCAAGTGGTACCTAATAGCTTGGAATTGTGGGCTGGGAACTGGAAAATAGGGTAGCAGCAGAAGTAGCCTGAATTATCCCCGCTAAAGCATTTTCCCTGCATTTCCTTCTTTCATTCTTTCACCATTTCTGCATGATGACACTCTCCTGTGTTGCCCCATCACAATCCAGGCAGCGCCTCTGCTGAGATGGGAGCATGTCTCTAAAGCTCCCTTCTGCACCCAGCCAGCTGCCTGCAGAAGGGAGCATGAGGGACATGCTCCTTCCTTCTGCACTGCAGCTGGCTTTCTTCCCATGCTGCAGTGGGGAGGGAAGTGCACGATTGTGCTTCTGCCTTTTCTGCATGGCCAGTAGTGACAGGAGTCTTGTACAATTGGGGGGCCGTTGACAGAGTTTTTATGTCAATTATATACCCCGTGATCATTCTGGCTGGGGACGTGAGAAGGGCAGGACCATAACAATGTCATGCAAAAGTGTTGTCACAGTCCTGTTCTTTTTACATCCCCATGCCAGGAGGGCACTGTCCTGTGGAAATGGCCTATGTCTTTAAACTACCCCATAATTTCATCAGCGAAGGAACTACAGCTCCTCTGATGTGGAAAGTCTTGCCTATATATATATATGAAAGTGGGAGTCCATTTTGATTCCATAAGCTCTGGATTTTGCAATAACATATGCTTGATATATTGTGTCAATGCAGTATTGTGCCAACATAGCATGAAAAAGCTAAAAGAAACCAAATAGTTTAATTAATATCTCCTCATTAAATTCAGGGCTCTGTCTGCATGGATTCTGTCTCAAACCAAATTGTTACTGTCTACTTTAAAGTCGAGGTGGTGAGATAATGATGCAGTGAGGTCTCTTGGCTCACTAAACGCTTCCTAAATAAGGTGTAAATCCTGACATACTCAAGTCCCAAAGCTAGTCTTGGATTTGGTCTATTGCAGATCTAGGTATGTGATAATATGCGATGGCTATATAAGCAATAAAATTTATAATGTAATTTCCACCGTGATGATATTTCATTTACTAGAGAGGCATTTAAATCACTGGATTTTACATTTTGTGCTCAGTCACAGGGAGAAGGGTGTCAAATGCACACGTTGATTTGCACACATTGTTTTATGGAGGGAATGATATGTTATAAGAGATATGGGCTATTGTCAAAGAATGGTAGTTCTATGTCAATTTTTTTCTACCCTCATTCTGTAAGGTGTGGTATCGTCTACTCCACCTCTTGTCTTGACATTATGACATTGGCTTGAATCCTATTGATTAGTCCTAACTTGAGTAGATGCCACTGAACCTATTGTTGAAGGGTGAGACAACACTTACGTAATTTCTACTGATTCAGTGGGGCTACGATAGTTGGAACTAGCAACAGAATCCATGCTATCGTGTGCTGTCCTCCACCTCACTCTTACTGGATCTCTAGAGCAAACGCTTAACAAAAAGAGGAAATTAATAGGGTAGTTGCTTGGCTATGCCAAAAGGTTAACACAGAGGTCCCAAGGCAAGATCCAGTCTCCTCTCCTCCCTTCTGTTGCAATCTGCATTCTTCACCTGTGGGACATGTTTCCTCCCCATTCCTTTATACTCTGGACATTAAAGAAAGGTGTCCTCTGTTTGGATTTAATGCCCTTTTAATTATTACATTCATGGGAACAGTACTTTTCCAGTTAGTTATTTTTACCCAACTTCATCACCATTACACTAAAGTTTAGCTATAAAGTATCTTTTGTGCCCAAGGGAATTTCACAATAGGTTTCTTTTTTTCTTTTTTTCATGATTCATTGCTGAACCATCAGCGGATTTGTCCTCGCCTCACCATCAGCTAGAATGAAAGATGCATTCTGGCAATTCTAATGTGATGGCTGTGCTTTTGAATCCACCCTCCTTTGCCCTGTAGAGCCCAAACACAGCAACCCTTGACATATGTTGTTATGCTTCCTTAGCTGGTCTGGTATAAAGGGAATGCTCCTTGCTTTAAAAGAGTACAACAAACCCGTGCTGCAAGGATCAAATAGCCACAAAGAAATGTATACCTCACAAACTGACATATCTATATTCACAGAGAACCTCCTGGGTCAGAGGAAGACTATCAATATAAGTGAGATATGTATTAGGGTTTGTTCTTTTTAATGTGTCTTCAAATCAGCTCTTACTTATAGTCTCCAAGGGTTTTCTTGGCAGGATTGATTAATGAGAAGGTTGCCGTTTTTGTCTTCCTCTGAGTTTGAGAGAGAGTGACTTGCCCAAGTCTATGGCTAAGCAGGGATTTTATCCCTGGTCTTTTGGAGTTCTAGTCCAGCACTCACCACTAAACCACTCTGGCTCCTTTTATTACAGTGTATTCTGTCATTCGCCTTGTCCTGATCACTTCTCCAAAGAACTGGGAAATATTACTCTTTTAGATGCAACTCTTAGAATTCTGCAGTGAGTATGGAAGATCTGGGAATTACCATCCAAAAACATAACACTTCAGAGCTCTGTCTGTTGTTTCCTTGCTTTATATAAAAACATTAGAAGAGTTATGCTGCGTCAGACCAAAAATCATGGGGGAAAAAAAAATAAAAGCAAAAGAAAAAATAATGAGGCAGCATCTTTAAGACTAACTTTTTATTTTCATAGGAGCTTTTGTGGATATAAACCCACTTTTTCTGATTCAGTATACTGTGTGATGAGTTTCTATCCATGAAAGCTCATGCAAATGGCTACTTCTTTGAAAACCACCAAAGGTCAGCATTCTGTTCTCACAGGGGCCATGCAGTTTCGTATGGGAAGCCCATAACTTGAAGAATAATAGGAAACAGTCTCTTTTTTCCTCTTGTTGCTCCCATCAAAAGGTATTCAGTGGTATAGTGTCTCTGAATCTGGAGTTTGCTTTCAGGTTTTTATCCTGTTCTTTTCACCGTATGTAAGGCTGTAAAGTCTATCAGCTAAAGAATTCCCTCCATTAATTCCTTTGAAAGAGTGCCTCTTCCTATACCAATCTTAATGGTCTTCCATTAAAAATTCAGAGAAGACGCTTTTCTGAATACAGCTTTATAGATGTACACAGTAGGGTCAGAGCTTGGCAACATGGCTCCCCCAGCCACTCTGAGTGTTCCTTGCCTAAGAAAACCCTATGAAATTCATGGGGTTATCAGAAATTGACAGGCAACTTGAAGGTACACACACGCACAGACACACATAGAGCAGGTGATTCTTGTAGCTGTTGTACAAAAAAAGAGAACATTTCCAAGGAACAAGTGGATGGGTGTGTCAATGACTAGGTTCAGCTTCAGAGTTTGATTCAAAGATTCAGAAAAACAGCTTGATCTGCCTGAAAGCAATCTGAAGGCTGCTTGATATGACTCACAGGTGAATTTGAAGCTAGATTGAGAAATTGAAATCTTCCTGGATTTACCATTGATTGTCTCTAGAAAGCAATAAATAACTATACCATTGTGAGAGCCAGACACTCATGTTGGAGATAAAGAGATCACAACTTTATTAACAACAACATCAAAACATAATTAGCTATATGAAGGTGAAAAGAGGAGATGTATTAACCACAGGGCCAGTTCAGCTTCTGTTGGGTCTCTCCAATTTGTTCTTGATCAGTATACACACAGGCTCAAATCAGAATCAAATTCCACTTGACTATGGGGGCATGGAGAAGGCTAGCCCCAGATTGCTGTCTCCCCAAATTTGGAAGGTGGTTTGTATAGAACAGTCTCCCCTCCCCATTTATTTGACATTCATGTCCATTTTAGTATATGGGTTTCCCCTTTCTTCCCTTAATTCCCTTCTGTTGTAGTAAAAAGGAACAAATTCATAAAATCAAGAATGTGTTAGCCTTTGCCAGAACCAATCCCAAAGACCACAAAGCAAACCAAACAAAGCAAAAAACTTGCCACAATTGTTACCACGGCATTCTAGTCTGGTCTTTGGTGAACTAAGATATCATTTTGATATCATTATTCAGCCTTTTTCCTGCTACCAGCTAAGTGTTTGTAAGGCTCCACCGGACAAGCGTGAAGCTAGGCATGGGCGATGGTTGTAAAGTACCAGATATAGCCAGTTCCGCTTCAGGAGGAAGCCACCCTACAGAAACACCTTGACTGCAAGACAAAGAGGACTCTTTGCCTGTGAAAACACCCTGGCAAGCCAGGCACTTAGCGGCCGAGCTAGCCGCATCTACATCCCAGCCATACTATTGTCAATTCGGTTCATAACTCAATCATGCAAATTCCGACCTTTCGGAGCCTTTGTCCCCAGACCAAAACTCTTTGTTCTCTTGCAAAGACCAGACTAGCCTGCAGTCGTTCTGTCCCTATAAAAGTTGCCCTGTTTTTGAGAGCTCTCTGGAACTCTCGCTGGACCTTGCTGAAATCACTTAATCACTGGAACTCTTGCTGGACTTGGCTGAAATCACTTAAAACCTTGCTGAATCACTGAAACTGTCCAGAACTCTCGCCAGATCATCTTGCTGCTGCTTGGCTCAGCAGATTCCCCTCGGTCTCCACACCAGGTTTCCTTTCTTCTCCCCAGTTGGTGTCTTCAGGACTTCGGACAGGTGGCGTATTGCTTATTTCTCCAAAATTCTCTTTCTCTCCTCTCTAGTTAGGTGTGTTTGAGTTTTATTATTTTTCTTGCTTAATAAAACTGTTAGTATTTTAAACTGCTTGACTCCTCACTGACCTGAACCGGTATACATAGGATAAAAGATCTCGCTGCGTTGCCCAGCCTCTCATTAGCCAAGAGAGTGCTCCAGCTAATTTTCCCCATCTTGCTTATTGTTGTTTGGTTATTTGGGTGCCCCTCTGGGACCCCCAGTTTACAGGGTAACACAATGACATTTTAAAAAATCATTCCAGCCCATAAGGTGACCAGCAAAGCCTGGGGAGATGTGGATAAACAAAGTTAGCAGGGCAGAAGGAGAAGAAGCAGGAGGAAGAGAAAAGAGGTGTATTCTTGTGTTCTGCATCTTCTACAACTTCCCTCTTTGTGTTGATAGGAAAGGTCTAAACGCACTCACAGAGCTCCATGTAATGGGGAAAGATCTGCCTCATCAAGATTTCTGATTCACAGAGATTTGTACTTGTGTCCAGCCAAATGGGGTTACAGTGTTTTTTCCCCAGACTTTCTCCAGCAACATGAGGAGAGGAAAAGAAGGGAAGAGGCAAAGCTGGAATCCACATCCTTGGCTCTCTTTGATTAAATACAACAATAATTATCTGAATAGGGCTTTTGTCACTTAGAAAAGTGGGTGCACTTCTCTGGCTTATTCTATATTAGAGTTTTATAATTAGGAACATAGGAAATTCCCTTTTGCCAGAGCAGATTATCATCTACTTTGGCTAGCAGTGACTCTGTGATAGAAAATGGAAAATTCTCATCCCTGGTTGCCAGATCCTTTTTAATTGGTGATATGAGGAAGTGAATCTGGGATCTAGCATTCCTAGAAATGTGACCTCTTGTCACTATGCAACCAAGAGAACTACTAGGTATCGTCAACTGTTCCCAAAGTCTTCAGTTCATGATTAGCCTCAACTGATTTCAAAACTTGTCATTAGTCACCATCTTGTTATGCCTTGCAGGAGCATTTGTTCCATAACTTGCCCATCATAGTCATCAGACCCTTCACTGCTGGCCTCTGCCTCCCCCTTTCAACACACACATGTGAGATGGAGGATCACTGTGCCTTTAGGGGAGTGATTGTCTCTAAATGTATTCCTGCAGCAGGGTAGAGGAAAGAGGGTTATGTATATAACCTTACAATTGTTTCTGCTAGACAGCTGAGGGAGTACAGCATGGGAAATAACCCCCATCCCACTTAAGCTATCAGTATTGGTCATGGAATGCTGGAGATCTTTGTTTTTTATAAATGTATATGGTGCCCTGAAGGTGTTTGTCTGTTTCTCATCTACAGCACCTCAGATGGAGTCCTTAGTTCCAGGCCATAAGTCCGCAAAAGAGATATTTGTGGTTTCTTCCATCCCACACAGACCATGAGCGATAAGTGCCATAAGAAGGACCCCTTTGGCCACCTGGTATTCTGAATTCATTACGAGGCAGTAAAATATGGAACCACAAAGGCACCTTAGGAAATAAGTTTGCTTTATAAAGACTTTTCTCCTTTGTCTCAGGCTTCATGTGAAGACTCTGTTGATGAAACATAAATGAAGGTGTAATAGAAGCCCAGATGAAGATATATAAATACATAGATTGTTTTTTTTATACATTCCAGTAGAAAACCATAAGGTCTGTTTGTGGATGATCAACTACAAATTAAACTCTGCCACAAAACTAATGGCCAGCCTATTTCTGACAGCAATTTTTCTCTTTCTTTTCTGTCTCTGTTTGAGCTAATGCCATAGAAATTGAATGTACACATGTGATATGAAGGAGGCTACATCTCACTGAAGGAATTGAATTGTCATGCTCACTCTCAGAGGACTAGATATGACAAAGGACATGGAGCACCATGTTCCTTTTCCTTCTCCTTCTCTTAGAATTTCTAATATAAATTCTAATATAAGAAAGCACATAGTCATAATACATCATAATATACTTCCTGAGGGCCCTGAATTTTAGCAGAAAAATAGGTGATAGGAAAGAGTTAGAGAAGAACATCAAATCATCCATTGTGCCAAAATACAATTTGAAAAACATCCATTTAGAATGTAAAGATAATGTAAAAATAGATTTACACTATTAATCCTAATTGACCAGGAGCCAGAAAAACTCTGGACCAAAGCAAAGAACATTGTAAGTGAAGAATGCAAAAAGACAATATCTCTAGCAAAAAAAAAAAAAGCCTGGCTGGATGACAGATGAAATTCTTCAAGCAGTTATGGTCAGACGAGAAGCAAAAGTAAAAGGGGACAGAAATAGGGTTAGAACCCTGAGCACAACTGTTCAATGACTTGTTTGGAGAGACAAAGAAAATGCAGAGAAATAGAATCTCACAACACATACACAAAGTAGAACAAGAGACTTCTTCCATAAAATCTGAGAAATCAAAGTGAAATTTAAACCAAGAGTGGGATGCTATACAAACAGCAGGGAACACATTGCATGATCAAGAAGAAATAAAAAACTGATAGAAACAATACACTGAAGTACTTGATGAAAGAATGACAGATTTATTCAAGGAAGAGCCATTTGAAGGGAAACCCAAAATTTCAGAAAGAGAAGTGGAAGCTGCAATCAAAGTGCTTGGGAGAAATAAATCACTAATAACAGATGGCATACCAATAGAGCTGTTTCAAGCAACAGAGACAGAATCCACTCAAATTAAAATTAAAATCTGTCAACAGAAATGGAAGACATAAGAATGGGCCACATATTGGAAATATATATTCTAATCCTCGAAAAGGGAGACACCAGGGATTGCAGTAACCACAGGATCAATGCGTTAATCCCTCATGCAAGGAAAGGGATGCTCAAAATTCTACAACAAAGACTTTTACCATATATGGAATGAAAAAATGCCAAATCTCCAAGTGGGGTTCAGAGGAGGAAGAGAAATACATTGGATAATGAAGTGAAGGAAAAAATTTCAGAAGAAAATCAGCCTGTGCTTTATATATACAGCCCTCCCTCCATATTTGTAGGTTTGACCCCCATGAATTTGATTATTCATGAGGCATGTGCTTGCCTTCCATCTCCATTGTTCTCCTCCCATTCCCTTGCATTCCTCACCCCAGGCTTGTGTGGCTTGTATTTAAAATGGACATCTTTTCCCCTTTTGGGTGAGCAAACTGCTGGAGGCATGTCTTCTCTGCCGCTGGCTCCACTGATTGGTCAGGTGCTCTCTTTGCTCCTACCCTTTCCCCTCTGAGAGGAATCTCCTCTCTCAAGATGGCAACCAGAAGTAGCTAGAACACCAGAACTCAGTGCTCCACTCTTCTCTGTCTGAGGGGAAAGTACTGGTAAGCCCTTTACCTTGTCTTTTTTCTTCCCTCTGGGAGCATTAGGGCCAGAGGCAATGGAATGGAAGGGGGGACCTCCAGAGGGGAATGGGGAAAAGATCTTGGGGGGGGATTTATTCATGGTTCTTCCATTTTCATGAAAGTTCTCTCCCAATCCCTCACAAATGTGGAGGGGCCACTGTAATCTATTTGCTGTAGATTGTAGCAAAGCCTTTGATTGTGTAGATCAGGAAAAACTGTTAAAGAAATGCATGTGTCACAATGTACGATTGCAAGAGGCCACTGTTAGGACTAAATATGGAGAAACTGAGTGGTTTTCATTGTCAAGGGGATCAGGCAAAGATGTATTTTATCACCCTATCTGTTTAACTTGTATGTTGAATATATTGTATGTAAAGTTGAATTAGACTCTGAGAAAAAATTGGTTTGAAAACTGGAGGAAGGGACATCAACAATTTAAGATATGCAGATGATACAGTACTGTTAGTAGAAAAGAATTGTAATGATTACTGAAGAAAGTCAAGGAAGAAAATGCAAAGGCAGGTTTAGAGTGGAACACTAGGAAAACAGAAACAATGACCACACTGGCTGTAATTTATTTATTTATCCATGGAACCCTTCTGGGTGAACTTGGGCTTATCACATACTCTCAGCCCCAGAACTCTGCGATAGGTTCACCCTTAGGGTCATCATAAGTTGGAAATGACTTGAAGGCATACAGCAACAACAATTAAATAAATAATTAGCCAGTGAATACAATGGGCCCTCTCTATATGCAGCAGTTCTGTTTCAGGAACCCCTGTGAACAGGAGAAATAATGAATGTTCATGTCCCATTATATTCAATTATGGCAACATGTGCATGGACGCTTCAGTCTATCTACATTCACATTGTTGCCATTTTAGGTATAGGGCACAATGCTTTGTGTGAACTGGAAGTTGCAGATGCAGAGGTTGAGAGTAAGGAGAGAGTCCACTGTACATACATCCTTGCCATGTTGCTGTCCATTCACAGCCACTACCTAAATTTCAGCTGCCATCTTATACACTAAACTGTGAGATTTCAGCATCTTTAATCATTTCAGATCTAGGGTGAGTAACTCATTGATGGCTAAATGTTGTCAGACTGCAGTTCTCACCAGCCAGAATAGTCAATGGTATCATGGGAGCTGCAGGGATTGTGGGAGCTGGAATTCAAAATCTGGAGGATCACTCATTGGCTTCCACAATTTTAGATGTTTTCATTCACTTCTGTGCCTTTGTTCTTGATGCACATCCTATTAACTGTAAGTGTGAATCTGATAACCTCTGATTAGTTTTTGTTATGTTGTTTCTGCTGGTTGTGTTTAGAAGTATTTTTCTTTTAAAAAAATGCTCATTGTATTTATTTGTATGGGGGAAGGTTGGGACTAAGCTGATATTTTTATGAAACTTTACAACTCTGACCTTTAGACATTTCAAAAATCACATGCTAATTACTTGCCACTCCTCAAAACAGGGATTATTTATTCAGATTTTTTCCCTTAGCTTCTAGGTGCCTTAACTTCTCCCATAAAACCCAGATATTTGTTTACTAGTAGTGTATGGCATATTAGTGAGGAACAACACATAGGTAGTCATGGAGTTTCCAATCCAGTAGCAAATTCATGCATATGCTAAGAAAGAAAAGTTTTCTTACATCACTTGTTGTAAGGGAAAAGATCTTAATTTCAGGTAAACTATGATAAGATCTGATATAAGCTATCTTCAGGAGACAGTTTTTAAGGGCGAGAAGAGGTGGTACAAGTAAGTTTATAAATATAAAGAAACAGGTGACTAGCCATGAAAGAACATAGTGTGAGTTGAAAGTTTGGTGCAAATGTCAAATCAGTATGCAGGAGCAGTAAAAAAAGGCCAATTCCATGCTGAGGATTATTAGAAAATAAAATAAGATGGACAGCACTGGAAAATACTGTTATCAAAATCCACTGTTCAGCCACAATTGGAGAGTTGTCCATGGTATTAAGCTAGGCTTAGAAACATTCCAGGATCATCTTGTGAATTTCATGGCTCAGTGGGGACTAGAACCTGGACCTAATCTCCTTCCAACTAGCCACTGCACTGCACTGGTTCTCAAAATTCTGAAGACTCCCCATTACAATTTAGATCACAGACTGTGTGTGTTTCTCAGTTATGTAGGGAGCTCACATGCTTAGAACAACCTCCATGTTTCCACCCTGCAGCACTTGGAAAGTGATGGAGGTGTATGCCTGTGAGAGGGGAAGCAAGACTAGTGAATGTGTCCACATACTAGACCTCATGTGATGATCAGCCCATGAATGTGAAAACCTGAACATGACTATGGTTATTCTTAAGGAGTTTCCTGCCACAGTACGTGCTGATGGCTAGTGCCTGTAATGGTTTCTGGGGAAACAACAAAAATTCATGGAGGATAAGTCTGTCAGTGATTATGGAAATAAAGGCTATAGGGATCATCCATGTCTAGAGACTGTGCACCTCTGAATACTACTCACTAGGGGACAGCAGTTTGCATATCTTATCTCACAGATCAGAGCTTGAGAAAGTTACCTTTGGACTGCAAGCCTCATGCTGGCTGGGGATCATGGAGCTCCAAGCTGTGTGACAGAAAACAACCTGCCCTTCCCTACCCCAAATGGCCAAATAAATCAAGTAGTTTTGTCAGCTTCTAAACTGCATTGCCCCTTCAAAATGGAAACCAGTGATTTCAAGCTTGCCAGACTTTAGCCATCAAACAGCTATATGGGAAACTTTTGGTCATAGTATGAAATGTATACTTTACCACTAAAAATCTTCTTGCAAGATGTCAGTGTAAAAACCTCACTCTGCATTGGAGCATCCATGAATCCATAGTATCATTCAGGACAGGTCATCCAGGCAATTGAGTCCAGACTGGATCCAAAGATGCTTTGTGGGAGATGTATGTAAACTGAGTAAAGAGCTGGTTGCCTGAAATGCCCTCACAGCATATCTGTAGTGTTGATAATCTGCTGTCTGCTGTCTTTAGGTGATTAAGAACCTGATCTCTAGCTATGTTCACTTTTCTCAGAACTATATCTCATTTATGTCAACAGGACTTATTTCCAGGTAAGTATTATTCATAGGAATGCAGCCTTTAACTTCATTCTCTCTAGTAGTTTCCGGATCAAACTTAATGAAGCTTATGAAAAGAGCAAGATACATTTTTAATGCCTTTTGCACCTTCCCCAAAGAACCTGCAGCTATCAAGTCAATCATACGTGAAGATCAGAATCTAGCTCTCTCTCCCTTAGCTGTGTCATCTCTGAAAGGATATAATGATGATTAAATGATATCTTTTTTGCTCAAAACATAAGCAAATGTGATTCAAAAAACACATAGAGACCAGATGCATCCAGTTAGAAGGGGTTATTTTTGAAGTTAAATAATTACTTTTCTGATTATGGTGCCATTTCAAATGTGTTTCCAAGGACAGATTCATATATTTAGATTTAAGGCTATGCATATATATGTGTGCTGAAAATAAAAGTAGCTTTTACATATACATATACATATGCATGTATTGATATATTGTATATACATACTTGCATGCAAACAAGGATATTTCTCTGTGTACCAAAGATGAAACGCTTTAAACCCTTCATCTCTCCAAGGCCTACATTTTCCTGGCTGCTGCAGTTGTCTTGAGAAAATATTTTCGAACTAACAATATCCTTCATTATATAATCAGCTTTGAATATTTTTAAGAGGCAATGTATACACACACAAATGATATGAAGGTGTTGCAACATCAGTTGAGCATATTTGAAACAGCCCTGAGGGTTAGATTATATGAAATCTTGTGTTTATTGAAACAGTCAGAGGCACCAGCGTACAGATATCTACTATAAAACAATCTTCTTTTGCACTAGTGCAGATCCAGCTACCCTGAAGTCTTGAAAAGACCATGTTGCAAAAATAACATAGTCATAACATACATCTGTGGAAGACAGGGCCCTATAGTAGGTTGTATTTTCAGAAACATAGTTATATTCTGCTTCTAATACATGCTGTTATGATGTGTGCCTCTGTGAGTGTGTGTACTCTAAGTTGCTTAGAGACCGATGTAGGTTAGTTTAGCTACCCTCTTTTTTTTCTACCTGAATTTCTTGTAGCCCTTTAGCAGGGCTGTTGGGATAAACCATGCAAGGCAGAGGCAATACAATGTAAGTATCTTTATGGATGGTGCAGCCTTTCTACTGACTTATCCCCTGGGACCAGGAGTTTTCTTAGTCAGGCGAGGGAGCACAAGGAACAGTGAAGTCTACCTCTTCCAATTCAGCTTTTAGAAAGCAACGTTTGGTGGGATATATATACCTCGTCTTATTGGGGGATCTATTTATCACAGTCCTAGACAGAGAAAAGCTGGCTTATCACCTAAGGAATCCAGTGGGCCTATAATCATAAGATGTTCTGAGTATTTTCAGAGATCAAATACATATCAGTTGCATCTACTTTTCACTGGAAATCATGAGAGAACTTTGCTGCATCCTTTTTCCATCTGTTCGTAATTGCTGAAACTGCCTTGGTTATTACCAATGGCTTTGTATTATTTCAGTGTACCCTTGAACCTGGTTTGCCTAGTAGCTGAATGGATCAAGCCCTCCAGAACAGTATAAACTCCTGTTCAGACTTTTATACATGCACATGCCTTACTTGAGCAATAAAATCCACCTGGACTTTAATGTGTTTCTGACTTTCTAGTCAGGAGTTTTGCTTTAGGAGTTTTAAACTTCAGCAGGAAGGAATCAAGACAGCATCACAACAAGCTCCTCCACTATTTGGAGCTCCACAGTTATTTCTAGTTACAGGTCTTTTGGCTAAGAAAAGCACGTGTGACAAACCTGACGGGAGGGGGTCTTGACAGCAGAGCCTCCTTGGCAACTGAGAGTGCTCAAGCTGATTGGCTGGTGAAATGGAACCTTGGATAGCCCAGGGGAGGGGCTCGTGGAAAGAGGAAAATAACGGATTTTAACTGTCTGGAGAGTGATTGAAGAGGAGTGTGATTTGTGGTGTGTTTGGGGAAGGTTGGAGATTTGAAGAGCTCTGTGGGAGAGAGAACTGAGAAATCGGGTGTAGGAGAGATAGTGAATGCATTGAGAGAGAGAGAGAGAGAGAAGAATGGTGTGCTGTTTATAAACATTTAGATACAAAAAACATTTAAAGCAACAGTGTTACAATAAATGTTTGAACTTCTGTGTCCCTTAAAACAGTGTCACAGAGTCTCACTCTGAATCCTGGAATATACACGCTACCAATAATATCATCTTGACCTTGGTGCCAACAGTACCACAGTCTGGGAAAATATAAATCGCTGCTGATCCTTACATCTGGATGAAGGACAGATTTAGAGAAGGCAGTAAAGGGGGAGAGTCCTGAAAGGAAGAAGCCAAGGGGGGACAAGAGTAAGAAAGGGACTGCATTCTCAGAGAGGGAGAACTGAGGCAGACCCCTTTGCCCTGGCCCTGGCTTGATGCAGAGATCTCCCTGGCTGTTCAGGTGTCAGGCTGGGCAGGCCTTGAGTACGAGGCTTGGGTACCTTTTGCACTCGTGTTTTCGCATTGTGACAGCATGTTTTCAACAAGTCTTTTTATTTATTTTACTTTCAGCACGCACACAAAACCAAAATACAGAGCAAATCATAATTAAAATTGCTAGAACAGGGAGGTCAGGACTTGCTTCACATTGGAATACAAACTTCTGCCGTGGGAAGCTTTCTGTACTCAGATCATTTTCATATACAATTTAGAATCCTGACTGTACAGGGTTCTAGGAAAATGTTCAGAAAATGGTTGAAAAGCATGTTTCCAGATCCTCAAGAAACCCTGATAAGAAGAATCCAAGACTGAGAAGAACCTTTATGGTGGACTTATTCTACCAAACATTTACATGTGTTTGCTTTGTGCAGAAAATGGTATCTTCTGCACAGGAAGCAGTATTTTAATATTTTTGCATGAGATATTATTTTCTGAGCAGAAAATCTATTTCCTGTGCAAAATGACTATGTGCAAATTTTGCTCAGAGTAAGTCCAAAATTGAAAATAGTCATAAACTGTGCAATTTTTAATGCTTTTCTTGCAGTGAGAAGAAAATTGCCAAAATTACTCAATTCTTCCTCTGAAAAAAAAAACAACTCACCACAAAATTCACATCCCATCAGTAAAAGAAGACATTTTGGTGTGGACAGGGCAATGCGAAAGACTACTATGAAATACTTTCAAGGGCAGAGAAGGCCTGTCCTCCCATCCCCTTAAGGAACCAATTGTCAGTCTTGTAAAGCAAGGAAAAGAATCCAATTCCCCCCAGATGTTTTGGATTATAACTCCCATCAGAACCAGGCAGCATGCCAATGGTCAGGGATTAGGGAAATGGCAGCTCAAAACAGCTGAACAGCCCACTCCTGTTCTGAAGAAAGTGAAATGGCTACTGCAGCTGATGTTACGTACTTCATTAAAGAGGGACTCTAATTGCATGCTTTTCTGGTGGTATTTGTGATGATTACACAAATATATTTTCCCCTAGTTGCACTTGGTGAGCTTAGGACTTCAATGTGTGTATATGCGTGTGTTCATATGTGCGTGCATGGGAGGAGATTTTAGGTAATCTCTTCATTTGCGTGAGTCATGATGCAATTGTGTTTGTAGGGATTGCAATGAAAAGATAAGGGAATGATTTCTTTTCCTCCCTCTCTCTTGAAAAGGTCACTAAACACTTCCATCACATATGACTCATCTGAAAGACAATCCGTGAGATGATTCATGATTTCAGCCCATAAGTTTGTTGGACTAGGACATTTTTTTCCCCAGCCATTACATATGAACTGCTAATTTATTTCAGTATATATGCAGTACCAGCAGGATGCAAGGTCCTATGTGACTCATTTTTTATACATTAGAGTTTGTGGGCCATCATCAAAAGAAGCCCCACACAGTGGATTGCAGTAATCCAATCCAGACAATACTGTAATGCACGGCCAATATTATCTAGTAGGCTCAGACAAATCCAGCATGTTTCACCTAGCATAGAAATTGTGTTTGCAAGAGAAGGCCTGATAGTAACTTAGATCATAATATTCCCTAATAAAAAAGGAACTGAGATGTTATCTGTTATGACCTGGCAGACCAGCAATTAGACCTATGAAGTCTGTCTCCGTCCAGATCAAACCTTTTTACACATTTCAGTAGAAACATGACCTGTGATTTCAAAACAGAAAGAAGATATATCCGCCATTTTCTCTTTCTGAAAGAAATGGAGAAAGGGAAGGAGGGAGCATACACTAATTGCAATAATGATTTGACAAGGCCAAAAATCTATTCATTAGGTACTAGGCCCAAGTCATTTTACAGGTTTCAAAACACAAGGACAAATATCATTAACACTATATCCAAAGATATCATTGATCCACAAGCCATAGATTTTTGAACAAAAGGACCACATACAGCGTGTAGCTGGGGGCGGGGTGCAAAATGTGCACATGTCCCCTCCAAATAAGAATTCTGCCCTCAGAAATTAAAATTTCCTTCATTCTTAAATTGCAGAGAGTAAGACATTAAAAACTGTTCATTCCTTGAACTCTTATATTTGCTGTGTTCACGTTCCCTTTGTAACTTTGTCTCCCTCTTTTCTTTGGATTTCTACACTGTGGCCATTTCCACAGGACAGCATCCTCCCAGCATGGGGACACGAGAGTAATGGGATGACAACAATGCTTCCGTGGTCCTGTCTTTCTCAAGTCACCAGTTTCTCAAAACTCTGTCAATGACTCCCGATCACACTAGCCACACTAGATGATCATGCAGAAGGACTGGAAGCACAATCACATGCTTCATCCCCCACTGCAGCAAGGGAAGAAGGCCAGCTGCAGTGTGAAAGGAAGGGGCATGCCCCTCACACTCCCTTCCACAGGTAGCTGGTTGAGTGCGGAGATAAGCATTGTGGATACACTCCCATCCAGGCAGAGGCATTGCTGAAATTATCCTGAGGAAAGGTCTCATATTTCTACAAGTTCAACTGAAGCATTACATTACTGCAATGCAACAAATGGGAATTGAAAGGAAATTTCATCTGGGACCGGGGCAGAATGTTTATTTTGCTTCCCCATAGCTACAACCCTAGCCAAAGACAGAGCACGAAAAGTAGAAGAGATTGGATCCCTGTTGTTTTTCTTGCCTTTTTTTTTTTAAACGTTAAGTTTCTAATTGGATCAATTAAACTAAAAAATTAGATTTACTATCTGGACATACTTATTTCTCTCCTATCTATTTAGAATTAACATTGGTAGGCACCAGATTAAATTGTTCTACCTTTTCATTCAGTGAGATGAGGAACTTAAGAATCATGCTAAAAAAGACGAAAGACCTTTATGTGTGTGAATCATCCTGCTTCCTACGGTGGCCAACCCAATCCCTATGGCAAGCTGACAAGCAAGTCCTTGTTGGAAATAGAAAAATGGGTTACTGTATTGCATAGCATCTATGTGCCTATATGAGGCACTAGAGATAAAAACAGGTATTTGTTTGGTATGCTACCTCTGGTCTTAGCTAATATATTACTTCCTTGCCATCTAAGAATATGAGTCTATAGGAATTCCTCTGTTCACTTCTGCTTATGCCTACTCCTCTTCCTCAGCAGTCTTTGTCTTAATAATCATAAAATCATAGAAGCAGAGAGTTTGAAGGGACCATAAGGGCCAACCAGTCCGGTTCTGGTCATACAAGCGCACCATCAGAGTACTCCCAAAAGATAGCCATCCAACTTCTGTTTAAAGACCGCCAAAGAAGGAGAATCCACTACACCTGAGTCAGCATATTCCACTATGGAAGAGCTTTTACTGCCAGGAAATTCTTTCTAATATTAAAGTGCCACTTCCTTGTAATTTGAATATATGCTCTATTCTACAGAGCAGCTGACAGTAAGCTTGCTCCATCTTCAACATGGCATCCCTTCAAATATTTAAAAATGGCTACCCTATCACTTCTCATTCCTCTCTCCTTCAAGCTAAACATTTCCATTTCCCTAAGCTATTGGTCATCGGACATGATTCCCAGATCCCTTGCTGTCTTGGACATCATCCTCTGAACCCGTGCCAGCTTGTCAGCATCCTTTTTGAACTGTAGTGTTTAGAACTGAATATCGTACTCCAGGTAAGGTCTGACAAAAGTTGCGTATAGTAATCCTTTTACATCCCTTGATCTGGACACTATACTCCTGCTGATGCAGCCCAGAGTTGCATTGGCCTTTTTGACAGCTGCATCATGTTATTGATTCATGTTAAGACAGATCCTTGTCACATGTCAAGCCAGATTATCACCTATACTATATTAGTACATTTAGTTTTTCCTGCATAAGTGTAATGTTTTACATTTATCTTCATTGAAATGCATTCTGTTAGTTTTTGCCAAGCTCTCCAATCTATTAAGGCCATTTTAAATTCTGATCCTGTTCTATTCGCACCCTAATTTGATGTCATCTGCAAATTTAGTAAATAGGTTCTCTATTCCATTCCCCAAGTCATTAATAAATATATTAAGCAACAATGGGTCCAGGACTGAGCCTTATGGCCTACTCACTTCTGCCCAGGATGCAGAGGAACCATTGATGAATGCTCTATGTGTTTGGTCTTTCAGCCTGTCACAAATCCATCTAACTTTTTAGCTGTTTCGCCCACATTTGACCAGCTTGTATGTAAGAATATCATAGAGGACCTTGTCAAAGCTTTACTGAAATCAAGATACACTGCATCCACAGCATTCTCTTGACTGACAAAGCTTGTAACTCTATCTAAAAAAGAGATAAGATTAGTCTGGCATGAGTTGTTTTGAAGAAATTCATGCTGACTTTTGGTTATCTCTGCATTCTTTTCTAACTGCCCCCAGACTCTCTGTTCAATTATCTACTCTAGAGTCTTTCCTAGTAATGTCAGATGGACTGAGAGACAGTTGTTTGGGTTTCTTTCCCCCGCTTTTAACAGCAGATCCTATATGGCTTTATTAAATGTGTAACTTCTTTAATAAATACTTTTTCTTCAGTTAAGATAGTCCATGATACTGATTCCAAGAGCCAACTTCCACATAAAGCCAAAATGTAACTCTCTTAGAAGTGGTATTAAGATCCATAGAAAGTAGCATTAGACCCATCCTGACTTGCAAACTTTGATAGCCTCTGTGATAATGGGCCTTCCCATTATTTAGGTTTAGCAAAGGGAGATACTTCCCTCTCCAGGTAAACCAAGGGTTAACGAGGTGTTGGGATTAGATTACATTTTAGTGTGGGTCAACATCACAGGTCACAGGGTGAGAACTGACCAACTACAAGGGAAAGAGGTGGGCATCTTGGAGATGCTTCGAGATGCTTCCAGGGAGGAAATATAAAACTTCTGGGAGGCCATGTGGCCAGGGAGAGAACAAAGAGACATCCAAGAGATGGGATCTCTGTCAGTAGTAGGCTGCCGGCCCCATGCCGCGCCTCCTGGCCACATTCTTCTCTCTTAGACCATCTAAGCCTGTGGATCTAATTGTGAGTAACTAGAAATAAGTAGTTAGTCGCATTAGGGCTGTTTATTATTTTGGAAGTTGGCTGATCTTAAGAATGTATCTGTGCTTTTATATCTGTTTTTGTAACTACTTGTAACTTAAGCGTGCCTGGGAGGGGGGAGCCTCTCAAGTGTGATATTGTCTTGTTTATTTGCATGCCTTGATTAAATACTTTCTGTAAATCCTCTGTTTCTCTCCATTCCCATGCCAGTCTTTGACACACGCTAGATAGGACTTCTCTCACTCAGAAGGAGGGAGGTGAGAG
This sequence comes from Iguana delicatissima, assembly GCA_948472985.1. Taxonomy (NCBI): domain Eukaryota; kingdom Metazoa; phylum Chordata; class Lepidosauria; order Squamata; family Iguanidae; genus Iguana; species Iguana delicatissima. Next base: position 400,029 of record CAOKZL010001214.1, on the reverse strand, counting down.
GGAAGAAAGGGTCTTTAGCATAGAGATTGGTAATCCACTGAACAGGCTCCCGCTGTACTGTTCAGTTGATTCATAATTCAGCGGGTGGTGGCAGCAAGAATTAATAACGCTGGGGAAACTACCAGCCTTTTTCAAGGATGAGAGTCAACCTTGGCAGGCTGGCAAGAACCCAGTATGACGCTGGAATTCCCATTCCACTATGACAGCCTCATCTGCCATGAATTCATCTAACTCACTGCCCAAGTTGTTGGGTAACAAATGCCATAACTGAACTATGAATCATGAAGTACCTCTTTTTTTTTTCTGTACAGAATCTCATCCCATTCACTGGTTGATTACAAGTTATAGTATTATGGGATACAATGACAACTACTCTATTTTCTTTTCACCATGCATAATTTTAAACACCTCTACTATGTCATTTCTTCCCTGATTTTCTAAGCCCTACTGGTCCAAAATTTTCAACTTTCCTGGTAGTAGAGATGTTCCTGCCACTTGAACATGTTCTGTACCTTTTCCATCTCTACAATACTGTATTTAAGGCATAGTGAGAAATATCCTGAGTGTCTGGCACTATTATTGGCATTATTTATTCCTTGTTCCTTTTGCGGTGATCTCCAACATGGATTTTACCAGTCTTATGGCAGCGGCACACCATGACAGACAAACCTCACTCTCCACCACAGTTGCAAGGTCCCTTTCCTGGACAGTCATCACCATCAGACACTAGCAGTGTATACACAATCCTAGGGTATGAATCTAGTCTGTAAACAAAGCTAGGCCTTTTCCTTTTACCCCCCACTGTGATGGAAAAGGGGAGCTCTCCTTCCACTCAGTGTTGACTCCTGCCCTCGAGTACAAGATGGGAACTCCCCCTTTTGCCCTTGGAAATCTTGCTGCCACCACCTACTGAATTAAAAAACCCATCCTTGTGGTTCAGTAGGAAGCCACTGGGGAAAAACAATCTCTAAGCTTAGAAACCCCTTCCTCCCTGCATCCTCTCTGGGAGGGACAAATTCTATCTGTGAGCATAACCAGCAAAGGCTTGTGGAGAAGACAATGAGCAAGGGAGTTGTTAGGAAATATGTTTTATTCTAAAACAGGCAACATAATAACAAAAGGTATCACCATACATGAAGACTCCTTCCTTCAGCTATTACTTAGAAGTTACAAGTTACAGATAGGTCTACATCATTTCAACCAGAGCTTTAAAAAAAGTTTTAAAATTTTAAAAGTTTTAAAGTTTTAAAAGAAACACAGACCCCTAATGCGACTAGCTAAAAACATTCCTAGCTATTGTTGTCCAGATGCTGAGATGGTCTGTGCGGGAGGGAGGAGCCAAGAGATTGAGCAGCTGCTTGACCTACCACTGGCTTCCTCTAGATTCTTTGTTCTTCTCTCTGCCTCATGATCTCTCTGACCTCTCTTGACTAAAGTATCTCAAAGCTTCTCACCTTTCCTCTATTTGGTCTTGCTGACTGGGCAATTGACTCTCATGGTGACCTGTGAAGTCCTCTGTGATGCTGACCCCCAATAAATGTAACCTAATCCCAACACTTCATTAACCCCTTGTTTACTTGAAGAGAGAACTGTCTCTTTTCAACTGTGTTGCCTAGATAATAGGAGGATCCATTATCACACACACCATATATATATTGCCTGTTTTCATATATATATGTGTGTGTGTGTGCGTGTGTGTGTGTGTGTGTGTGTGTGTGTTTGTTTTATATCCTCCCTATTTCCAACAATGAGACTAAACACAACTCACAACTTATTAAACGGGGTTTGCACTTTATTATAAAACTAGTGTGTATACCCGACATTGCCCGGGATTTTATTTTCTCATAGGTAATACTTGTTAGAAAGATTTAAGATCCTGTGTCTCTAATTTCCCAAATAGTCTTGTCCAGTACCTGCAACTTTTCTGCATATTCCTCAATGCAATCTTTATTCAGAGTTATACAGAGGTTGGGTTCCTGAGGGAAATACACTCTCTTCCTCCTTGCTGCTAGGCCTCATCGCCATAGCAATTGGCTAGGCCCAAAAGCTCTCTGGCTGGGAATTCTAAAGGCCTCTCCCTAAACTGCAAACCCCAGGATTCCAGAGAATCTTCTTAGGCAGCCAATCATATGAGGTCTTCACCTCACACAGCCAATCATATGAGGTCTTCACCTAATACGGACAAACAGACAAACTTTGCCTTTTATATATTAGATTTGATACCATTTCCCAAGCTAAGGGGAAAATGGAGCTGATTGTTATTACCCCTGCTATAGATATATAGTTTTTAGAAGACTATGGGAGGCATTATTTGGCTGAAACTGAAGGAATTCAGGGAATGGTGTTAACTATAGAGGGCCAAAAAATGAAGACATTGGCCATTTCCACATGGGGCAAAGGAATCGCCCTGTGCTGCTACTTTCCGGATCTTCTGACTCCCCGGTCTGGTCCAGGCTGCTCCGGAGCAGCGCGTGCTCATTGCTCCACGCTGCTCTGGTGTCGAAAATGGTGGAGGGTCTCGACCAACCGCTGAAGATCGCCAGCCTAAAGCCTGCCCCCGGCAGATCACAGGCTCGCATTGGTGCAAGCCTGCGAATCTGCACAAGGGAGCAGGCTCGCAGTGGTGTGCTCCGTGCTTTTGAAAGACCTGATTTTTCCGGTCTTTCAAAAGCATGCTGGACGACCACTTGGGGTCGTTCTGGAGCGGGCTGAGGTGTGGATCTACATTAAGTAGTCTGGACCCAGTCCGCTCCCAGGTGCAGACGTCCTCCCTGGAGGATGGACTGCACCGTTTCAAATACCCCGTGCGGAAATGGCCATTGTCCCTCCAAAAGAGAATTCTGCCCTTCTCCCATGAAATTTTTCTCCAGCCTCCAAAGTTTGAGTATGGCAAAGAATGACACTTTGAAAATTGTTCACACCTAGAACTCTTACATTTTCTGCATTCACATTCCTTCAGTAGCTTAGTGCGTCCCTTTTCTTTAGATTGCAAAATTGTATTTCTAGATGCTCACCTGAAGTTTTACATTACTGCAGTGCTAGAAATTTTTGACAGGAAAATTTCATTTGGGGGTAGAATTCTTATTTGGGGAAGAAATCCCTTATTTTACTCCCTCATAGGTATGCCCCCGAGTCAGAATAGGAAGTCTGTGATTACCATTAGCCTGCTCCCTGCCCCTCTATCAATGAGTCGTATTAAATTCATTCCCATGTTTTAATTCTAGCAGCCTAATCCTGAAAGTCCAATAAAGTAGCATATCTGGGCTAGGCCACATGGAATGTTAGAAACCTTCAAAATTATGGTATAAGGCTCTGCAAAGATAGTACTAACATGATAACGTGCCCCACAGCTAGATTCACTCATCATATTTAGATTCTAATTACAGCAAAAGTCACGGGAAAGATGAAGGACTAGTGTTTAGTGCTAGAGTACTGCTTTGCATACCAAAGATCCTGCTTTCAGGCCCTGGCATCTCCAGAAAGGTCTAAGAAAGAGTTCTGTCAAAAGCCCTGAACAGCTGCAGACAATATTGAACTAGATGGGCCAAGGTCAGGCTGCTTCCTATGGTCCTGAGCCTGCAAAACCATAAGATGAGACAATGGGATAGCCATATGGTAAATTGAGGTCTTAGCAGGGTTACCACTAGGACTAGCCCAAGACATTTACTGCCTAAAGCAGAGCAACAAAAAATATGACTCTATTCACTCAAGTATGCTCAGCCAGGCATTATCTTGGCACCCAAGGCCAAAATTCACACACATACATACATGCACGCACGCACACGCACACACAACTCTTCCCACCCATAGCAGTAAAAATGAAAGCATAGCAAACAAGTTTTGTGAATCTACTGACATTTATGAATTTGTTCCCTAAATTGGTTGCCTCCTTCTGCCTAACAGTAGTGCTGGGCCTGGTTATCAACGCAGGCACAATCTACTACATTTGAGTTTTCTGATTGCTGTATCTAAACAAAGCAAGGTTGTAACTAAAAGAAAACCTGTTTTGCTTGCTGAAAGGTTCAGCTTATGAAAGTCCTCTTCTCTGAAACTCTGAAGAACCAGTGCTCAGTCAAGGTGGCCAGTGTGGCATCAGTGTTTCCTTCAGTGGAAGGCAATGTTCTATGTGCCTAACCCATATCCTCCAAAATTTCTCAATTGAAAACTGAGCACACATGGCCAAGAAGCATCAGAGTGTGAACAAGATAGCAAAAGTTATTAATGAGAAAGAAAAGATAAGCCAGGAGGGGCTGCTGCAGTTTGCTTTTGCCTGAGCCTACTGGGAAGCGTAGGGTCCCAGCCCTCCTCTCCTCTCCTCCTGCTGAATTAACTGAGTGCTAACTCCTTTTACACTTTGAATTCAGTTTGTACCAGTGGGAGTAATCCAAGGATAAAGGGGGAAAGTGGGAGAAGGAGAAAGAAACCAGATTATTATTTAAAGCAGCTGAAAAAATGGAATGATAGAGATCAATTGAAACTGTCCCTGCAAGTGGAGAGTTGGAGAGTATGCTAACCTGTTTGCAGAGGAGGCCTTTTTTATTGCAAAAAATTCTGGGAAATGTTCTAAAACATAGAAGTCACTGGTTGTTTTTTGGAACTTCATTGTCACTCCCTATGACTTTGACTTAAACTTGTACACTGAAACACAACATTCCTGTGGTTGCACTTTGTGTGTGAGAGAGAGAAAGAGAGAGAGAGAGAGAGGGAGAGAGAAAGAAATAGAAGAGAACAACATACATTTTAGTCAGAAGACCCAGCCCCATCTTGAATGTAGGATTAGCACAGTAACATTATAACTTCCAGTACTGGCCAGGGCTCAGCCAAACCTCTAAATGCTGTTAATTCAATTTATATAGCGTTAGAAGCCAGAAGATACCAGGATGGGAATGGGTGGTCATGTGAACAAGCTTAAATGACAGCCTCCCTGATTTAGGCCATTTCCGTGTGAGGTTGATACATTGTAGCAGCATCAAATTCTTACCCTCTGGTCTGCACATTGTACCATTTTAGCATCATAGTTTTTCTTGTGGTTCTGCATGTTTTCAGCTCCTAGAATGGGTCACTGAGATTCACTGTGATGTGAAACTGCTGTGTGCGAAAACTGGAGAAACTCCGATGTAAATCTCCCAAACAGGTTCTGCTTCAGTTTTTGCCTACATGCAGAAGCATAGCATCGATTCACATCACAGAAGTGGCTGGCTATGGGCATTCACAGGCTGTTTCTTCCATCATTTCCATCCCTATCTCTCTCCGCCCATCAATGACAATAATGATGCTGCCATCATTATTGTCTTCTTGTGTTAAACATTCTGCAGGAAGAGAGTGGATCTGGTAAAGGACTGTTAAAATGTGTTTTTTTCCATGCATCATACATTCCTACGCACATACATTCCTACGCACAAACATAGCAACATAGAAATATGTTTAAAATGTGTGTGTTTTTTTTAAAAAAATAGACCAATCAGTGATGACAGGGCGGGGGAGGGAGGGGAATGGAAGTGGCTGGTGACTTGCTGTTGTGGATGCAACAATCGCAATTCTCTATAGTAGTGTGATGTAAATGAGGAGGGTGCAGACAGCACAGTTTCTGAATTTCTGAATTCAGTTTCTGAATCGGAGTATAAAAACACCGTTCTTGACATGCAGTGAACTGCTCCTCCCCTCTTGTGTGGAAATGGCCTTAGTTCTGAAGTTTGCATTTTGATGCCTTCTTGTCTTCAGCTCTGGTGGACATCTGGACTCCAGAGAGTGTCAGTATATGGGGATGCTATATCACTTGTTCTCCCCAGCAAAGCAGCAAAGCAGGTCCTGGAGAGGCTAGCTTGAGGAAGTAGCAGAGAGGAGGAAACAGTCCTGTTCAAGCCAATTCTAATCCTTTCTACAGGCATTCTTGCAGTTTTAGCCAGGGTACAAATCTACAGTACTCATTGTCCAAAAAACAGGCAGGAATCCTACCCGTTGCTGTTTGGGGGATGCATCCACAAATGCATTCTTCCCTCTTTGGATTATTGGAAGAACTTTTATTAAGGTTGATATTTCCTTTTAGCCCATTGTGTATGCATTAAATCATTAGCCACTGGGAACTAAAATGGAAAATAGCTAAATAAGAATTCCATTTAATTATATTTTTATCTCAATTTGTCTTGGTATTTATGAGTAGCACAAGTACTTTTATTAAAGCAAGAGGCTAATGAACAAGGTCTGAGTGGATCAATTAATCCAACACTGGCGAGCTTTGAAATACATTGGAGAGGTGCGCACACAGTCACACATGGATAACAAAGAAACTAGTAAAATGGTTTACTTGAAGCAATCTGCTACATTTTAAAAACAAATATAATTTGCTTGATTTGCTTCCCACTCTCCTCCTCACCCAACCCTCACTAATGTTAAAATCACTTTGGAAATAAAATGCTTTGCCCAGCATGGCACTAGCTTTTTAAAATAACCAATATGTTCTCATTCTCATTTATTGAATTTTGATTAAGGTTTCATTCAGCATTTCTAATCTATCCATCTAGGCAGTGGTTTTGCTGACTATCACTAGAGTATATGTAGGCTTTATCAACGATATATCTTAGGCTTCTGTTGGTCTTGTTATTGTTACAGCTCTGGTCAGTAGCAAGGGAGAGTGAGTTTGAAATTTAAATAGCTGTCCAAAGTACTGAATTCATTTTGATGGCAGAGTTCAGCACCATGGATAGTTCCTTTAATGGTCAAGCTAGAGAAGATTCTCCACACCAGATGAATCACATTCTGCCACTCTGCCATTATAGGGCAGGGGAGTAGGTGTAGAAAATGGCTGAACTGGTTGGCCCAAAGTTTGGCTGTGTCAGAGAAATCAAGTTAAGGGTGGACTGTGCTGAGTTTGAGGCAGATAGGCCAAGAAATGGCATATTTATAGGACTTTTAAAATTCCCTGAATGGCCTCCTGCAGTTTCGCAGATGCTGACCTGAATCCTATCAGTTAGCTCCACTCATAGTAGAACAACTGAATCAATTGTTGAATGGGAAGTCAACAATTATGTTAATCCCATTGTTTAACAGTAAAAGTTAGAACACTGTCTGTTTTCTTCTGCTCACAGACTTGCCAGCCAATTTTTTCCATTTGTACATTGTCTTTAACTTGTTGTGTTATGTCAGGATTAAAGTCTATTCTGTCCTCTGACCTAGCTCCTAGTAGAGGCTTTTATTTCATTTTCCATTCCTATTTTATGCTATGGAGTTCATAAATTCAGTTCCACACATGTTGTTGTTGTTGTTGTTGTGCTGTTCTAGTCTGTTTCTAAGTTATGGTGATCCTAAAGCAAACCTATCACAGAGTTTTCATGGCAAGATTTGTTCAGAGGGGATTGTCTTTGCCCATCTCTGCAACTGAGACAGTGTGTGTTGGCTAAGCCAACCCAACCCCACTGGGTTGTCCATGGCCAAATGCTTATTCAAACCCTGATCTCCAGAGTCATAGTCCAACACTCAGACTACTACACCATGATGTCTCCACACATATATCAGAACAAAAAATCCCTATAGGACTTGTGTAGTTCAATATTTGCCATTCCCACTGTGTTTCCTGGCTACGAACTTGTCCTCACTGCTACTATATATTGTGTGTGTTGGGGGGTGGTGGAGGGTAACCGGCAGGAGAAGGAAAGGATATTTGACCACTTTTTTTTCCAAAGGTACACTCAGACTTGATCTCACAATGTCCAGTCAGCAAAGCACTGAAGAGATCAAAATGATGATTGGCCAAGTTGTCTCCACTGTAATGAGAACTGAATGATGATTGGCCAAGTTGCCTAGGATATCATGTGGCTTACAACCCATTGGCCCCCCACATGGATGCAGCAAGAGGCATCAACCAGCTATAGGTGAGGAACTCTGTTGAGAGAGTCTCATTACTTTGCACTTATCTGGAAGAGTCCCAGGATTGAATTTTAGTCAGGTTTAGGCCCCATGTTTGAAGTTAAGATCCAGAATAAAAAGCCTCAGCATTCATTTGTTCATGCCAGCAACTGGCTTCTCTGCAGAAGAGGAAAACAGTACAAACAAGCACTGAGATTATATTAAGAATGGAAAGGAATTGTTTCTGCAGACAACTTTATACGTTCCAGAATATGACAGTAAATTATATGTGTATGTGCACGCTCCTTCAAGTCATCCATTGACTTATGGCATGCCCATTAATTGCATAGGGTTTTCTTGTGTGCAAGGAATACTCATGGGTGATTTTTTCCCACTTTCTTCCCCAGTAATATAGTGCACAGCACCTGGAATTTGTTGCTAGTCTTCCATTCAAGTACTAATCAGGGCTGACCTGGTTAGCTTCTAAGATCAGACAGGATCTGGTGTGTTTAGAGTATTTAGGCAGTAAAATAGTTCTCTTTAATTTATGACTTTGAATGCACATCTGAGATTTACTCCAAAGGAGTTTTATCATAAAATTCTTCCAGAATTCTTGATTTTTTTTGTGTAGCACCACATTTCTTGTAGCAATAATCACCACTTTGTATCAGAATATAGATATCATAGCATTAGACTGTATAACCAGTTCAGCCAAATCCTGAATAATGTAGTGAATCAGGGTGACTCAGATCAATTTGTACAAGCTTTGATTTAGAACAGATTGGCTCAATTTCATTCTGGAGCAGAACAGCACAGTCCAAAGCTCTTCAGACTAGCAATGGTCTTGTTTAAGTGATTCATTCCCACAGGGAAGAATGAGTAATTGAAACAAATTTCTCTCTGTTGTAGAAAATCTCTCCACTCCTTTCCTCTCCTCTTCCACAAAACGGTCGTGGCTACTGGGAAAGGGCCATGGTAGCAGCTGAGCAAGTGACTGAGTGAGGAACATCACTTGTTGAGGGCTCTTATAGAAAGTGACAAATGAGCCTTGCCCAGCTACCCCCTCCCACTAGTATGGCCATGTGGTGGCCAGCAGTGGGGTCAGGGGGGAGCCAAGTGAGGATGATAGCCCCTCAATAGCTATCATGGCCAGTGACAGATAGGCCTCATACAACTATCTCCCCACCTCCCTCCACCAGCCAACGGTGATCCTTGTCATTTAACCTCATGCTGGCCACTACATGGTCATGTTGGAGGGCCAGGAAACATGTGAGTCTGATATGGGGAAGAGTGTCATCCTTCTATCTGAGAAGTCAGTGGGAAGAGGGACAGAAAGGGGCATCCGCAGGATTCTCCTTACTGGAGCGTCCTTTACATTTGACAAGCTTATTTTCTGCTTTCCCCCATAAGTTCTCAGATATCTTTTGCATCTCTTGTTGTTTTCATTGTGTGCCTTCAAGTCATTTCTGACTTATGGTAACCATAAGGCAAACTATCACAGGATTTTCAGGGCCTGAAAGTGTGTAATGTGTCCAAGGTCACTCATCCCTACTTCAAACCAATTCATGGAGGTAAAGTGGTACCCAACAGGACTCATAAAAGAGAAACACTAGAGTGGCATGATGCAGAGGGAAGGGGGAGGGACCTACATTTTTCTCACTGACAGCTCTATCATGACAAAATCTAGAGCCAGAGTTCACTAACCTTCTTGTCACAGTGTTTATGCATTATGATTATGTTGAAGTCATGGAAGTTATATAATCAATTACCCTCTTCTAGTATCTCTTCATTCTTTTTAGCAACAAATTACCAAAATTGCTCTGGGGAGGGGTGGACATTGTTAATTGTTATCTGAGTTGGCCTCACTGTCTTCTAATTTTTTTTTTTTTTAATAATACAGCTTATTCTTCTGTTTACTTTTCTTGTTAAGTTCTCTGTTTAGTGCATCTGTGTGGGTTTTAAGTAGTAAAACTTGTTCTCTCTGCACCCCAGTGCAATTGAGCCTAGCTGTTGCTGCTGTTTCTTAAACGTTGGATAGAAGACAGAGCATTGTCAGAGATCACTTTGAAACGGGAGCAGATCCCACAATAGCTCCCACAAACACTTTACATCATCACCACTGTGCTGCAGCACCTTAAGTGTCAGTACCAACTGGTCTTATTCCAGCCAAATGCAAGCACTAGGGTGGAAGAGATAAGACCCATAACACATGAACAAACAGTAATAGAAATATCAGGTCTCAGTCTCCCTCTCCCCCCAAGGGATTTAGGCATGCCACTCTGGAAGATGTGACATGGGATAGTATAAATTCCCAAGAATTTTCCAGGGCCAACCCAAATCACCAAATGATTTAGGGAGATACTCATCATTTGGACTGCTTATAATAAATACAGCATGCTCTTATCAGCTCCCTAGTTCCTTATGCTGTGTCACGGAAGCTCACCAATCTGATGGCATCATTTTCATGGTACAAAAATTCACCCTCCCTTCAAGTATGTTGTTATTGTCATTGTTGTTATTATTATCATATATTTTAGTTAAACTTTAACAGACTTTAATGGCCAGTGCTGTAGAGGGATACCAGAATGAAAACATCATGACATTTAATGCCATGACTCAACAGTTAACTTCTTTTAAAAACTGTTTTTCTTGATAAAGCAGCAAGCTTTATTGGTGCCTAGCCCAATACTCCCTGGATGCCTCTCTGAAACTGGACTGTGTTTGTGTCTTCTTTAAGGCCTGCCAGCTCTCTCTTTCATGTAGATGTGTGGAAAAAATAAGAAAGGTGCTACTTTTTGGGTTTTCTAAAGCAAATCAATAGAGGATTGGCGCTACAGATTACTGAGTCTAGATTTGAATTGGGTCCAAACTGAACTGATCCAAATTGGACTCCAAACCAAAGTAGGTGCCTCTATGCACAGCCCTACATAACATTTCTCTCTTGGGAAGAATGTGTGTTTTAAACATGTCATATTAAAATTCCTCTTTGTGTTAATATAAAAGTGGCTTTTTCAGGTCACATCCCTCAGTGAAAATTCATACATAAAAATGTAGGTTGGAATCCTGTTAGATATTTATGAGGTTGCAAGGCTGGCTTATGATCTTGTAACTGTTTGATATTCGATTTGCAATCATGGCATCATTACTGTGATCTTGAATGTCCCCAAAACTCACCTTAAAATCCAGGTAGCTGCACTCAGGGTCAGGGTTTGGTGGTGCTGGTGAATGAGGAGATGAAGGATGAGGCATCTAGCCTCCTCCTACCAGTGAGTGATGGCGTGATGAGTAGTTGCAAGAGGACACCACAGGGGTTCCTGCTTCTGCTTTTTGCATTGCTGCTCTCTGGTGGGAGGTGACTAGATGTGCCATCCTTCAGAGCCCTGTTCACCAGCAGCACAGACCTCCATCTCTTTGTGCAGCTGCCTTGGAGGTTAGATTGGGAGACAGATCACAGTCACAATGTCTTGGCTACACACAAGATGCAGGATTTCAGCTATTTTATGCTTCCTTCTGTCTCAGGCAGCTTGTTTTTCAAAGACTCCATCCCTTCACCCTATGCTGCAATCACAGTCAATTAACACAAACATATGGGTTTGACATACTGTTGCCTAGGTCTTATTGTTAATTCTGACTAGAGTGGAATCACCATTCAACAGCTGTTTCAAGGGGTCTACCCTAATTGAGACAAACCAAGTCTATTCAGGCATTTATTTCCATGTCCACTCAGTCACCAAAATGCTGGGAAATGGCCCCACCTTAAAGGCTGATGGTGTTCGAAGATGGTTTATTTGATATTAGATTAGCTGAAGCTTCATCAGGGATGTGGTTATGGAGGTGGGAGAGGGAAGAATTCTGCCCTTTCAGTGAAATTTCCCTTCTGTCCCTAGATTTCTAGAGATGTAATAACCTAAAATTTCAACTAAGCATTGAAAAGTACAGTCCTGGCATCCAAAGAAAAGAGGCAGGCAAACTTACCAAGAGCATGTAAATTCTACAAAAATGTGAGATCTAGTTGTGAATGATTTCCCAGGGTCTCACTCTCGACAGTGTGGGGACTGCAGGAAAATCTAACTGGGGAGACAACATTCTTATTTTGAGAGGTTTTGGTCTCATATTTTGCCCCTTGTAGCTACATCCATGAGCTGCATCAATACTTTGGAGAGTGGTAGACACATGGATCCATGCAACTGAATGGTCTTACAAAGGAAGCTGGTCTTACAAAGGAAGGGGTTTTCTTGGCCTGAGGGTGTGTGATGCACACAAGGTCACCCAGTGGGCTTCCGTGGATAAGTGGGACATTGAACCCTGGTCTCCAGGATCATAGTCCAGTGTTCAAACCACTACACCATGCTGGCTCTCATGTTGCAAGTACTCAAATTGGTATCTGCTAGCACTGCACACAGAAAAAGACAAGAGTCAGAAAGGACCTTGAATGGAAACCCTGGTCAACAGCTCTATATAGATTGTACAGGGCAGTGGAAAACAGATAGTGTTTGACTTTGACCCATTCCGCACTGGACTGTTATAATGCTATTATTCCACTTGCAACATCCTATGGAATCCTGGGGTTTGCAGTTTCAGGAGGGGCCAGCCAGCCCCTCCCGAAACTGCAAACCCCAGGATTCCATAGGAAGTTGCAAGTGGAATAATAGCACCATAACAGTCCAGTGCAGAAATGGCCTTTGTGTCTTATCTGTGTCTGCCAAGGTGCCTGTAACCATGGTGTCTCCCCTGTCCTTTCATTACTGCTGTTTGCATGGTACCTTTTTTGGCACCAAAAAAACCTTGTCTTTGGCGCAGATCTGGAGAAATGCTGCACACAGACCAGTCATGATTCAAAATGTTCTCCAACTGACATTTTCAACAAAACAGCAGGTTCTTCCATTTCAGTGAGTACGATAATGAATTTACATGAAACCATCAAACATTGCACAAAACAGCCCTGTTTGGAACAGGGAACAAACAAATGTGAGCATTTTGGGTTGAATTACAAGAGAGTTAAAAACCTCCTTTCATCTCTTTTTAAGAGGGAAATGGCTTTTAGAAAACAGTCTCTGAAGGACGTGTAGCCTGCATTTTCACATTGCCCTTGTTGCCTGTGTTTGAAGCAGTTGGGCTGTTTTTCTAAATTAAATTAAGGTGTGTAGGGATGAGCAATGGATTTGGGAGGTAGCTACCATCATCTGAGCATGCTCTCTTTGCTCCTAGGGGAAGAGTGAATTCATGAAGATGCAAGCAATGACCCAATTATTGAAACAGCACCTGGATCTTATATCCTTGCGGGCTTGTTTTTCCATCTTGTACTCGGAGTGTTTTGTTCAGGGGTTCTGCACTCTTGTGCCTTTATGCTAAGAAGGAATTTATAAATGAGCACATATTTCCTGCTAGTTTTCGGTATCCTTTGAGATCCTGACATTTATTTTCTAGTGAATTCCAACACTTGTTTCCTTCCCAATCCACTCATTATTTTCTTCTCTTATAAAAAGAAAAAAAAATCTAGCCCTGCCTGGCATGTTGAAACTGTAATTTTGATGTTTCTTTTTCTGGCTAGTAATGAAGGCTGTAGTCCCATGCAATTAAATGGACCCAAAAGCAGCCTAACTGCATGCAGGATTGCAGCCAAAGAGCAGGAAACAGCAGTCAGAAAGCTCAGGTGAAATATCTCTTTATAGTGGATCATACCATTTCAGACTGTAAACGGGGGAGGGTGGAAGGATTTGATTGAATGCCCATGTGCTTTCCCATACTGAAAGATATAAAAGCCTCTCCTTGTACGTACAGAATTGAAGGGCTGCTCAGAATCATGCAAGTGTAGGGTAGCTTTTCGTGTACCACCACAAAAGAGACAAAAGAGGGAAAAGGTTTACATTACATGGTCCAATGGAAGATTATTTGTACAGAGGAAAATTTAGAAATAATAGCTGCTAGGAATTAAACCAGATTACAATTCAGTTCACCCACATGGGGAAGTCTGTAACCAGGTCCTCAGTGTGCCTGTAGAGCTAGCTCTCTAGGTGTGGCTGCCTGCTGGTGGATAACTTCAAGGCTGCTACTCACCCTTCATATTGTCCTTGGTCTGTATGTGACTCCTGTGTGGAAAGGGGAAGACACTCAAGATCAGCGGCTTATGTAAATTAGCAAGGATCAGTTCCCTGTGGGAAACTGCAAAGTGGCTGCTCACATCTGGGTGCTTTTTTATTCTCTTTTTAAAAGTGCTTTTAATTTCTGTTTCTTCCACATTTCCCTGTATTTCCACTGTATTATAAACATATTGGTTCACATACATATAGAGTCTGACAGTCTGTTAGTGAGATGCGTAAGTTGCGCGACACATGCAGGGCAAATTATTTGCCATAGCACAGCAGATGTATTCTGCTGACAGTGGTGGAAGTGGAGTAGTACATACATCAACAGTATGCTTGCTGTGCATCACAGTTTCACATATTGTGCATTGCACATTGCAGCTGTATGTTTCACAATTGCATCCATTCATTCCACAATGTTGCTATTCTTCATGGGGGTTGCACAGTGCTGGTACAATATATCTCTACATATGGATATTTACACTATGCTGAGGGGATGTTGAGTTCTAGCCAGAGTGTGTTTGACTTGCCCTTGTTCTTTGATCTGACTTCCCAAAAGCTGTGTGATATTTGTGCAGCTGTCTTATGTGGTCACCCCCTGAACTGCTGATTCCATTCTTCAAAATGTATCCACACTAGACATATAATTTTAAAAGTCACAGCTCCATCCTACTTACTGGGATTTGCAGCTTGGTCAAAAATTCAGAAGTCTCTTCTAGAGGACTCTAGAACTGTTACAGAGCCCCCAGCAAACTACAAATCCCAAGATTCCATAGGATGGAACCATGGTATTTAAAGTGATATTAAAATGCTATAACTAACTAGTTTAGATACACTTTCTACTAAGTATTTCCATGTCCTGGAGGCTGGCCACTGAATCTGTCTGAGTTGAAAAGTTTATAAACACTTATAAACACTTGAGCCTTACTTCTGCCATATAGACTTTCTAAACTCTGGGTTGGTCTCTACTTCTTCCATGGCCATTGCTTCTGTCTCATGTCATACTGCTGTTTGTGGCCTAGCCATGACATTAGCAAACAGCCCGTGTGGGGTAGTGGTTTGATTGTTGAATGAGAACTCCAGGAGATAAAAGTCCAAATCCCTCCTCAGCCATGGAAACCCACTAGGTGGCTTAAGGCAAGTCACATTCTTTCAGCATCAGAGGAAGGCTATGGCAAATCTCCTCTAAACAAATCTTGCCAAAAAAATCCCACAATAACGTTGCCATAAGTCAGCATCAAATTGAAGTCACATAATTAAAAGACATAATCAATGTCCTAGTTCCCCTGTGCTAGTGATCCACCACCAAGCCAGAATCTCCTGTCTCAGCATGTCTGACCCTTCCTCTCCAGGATTTAATTCTGCCTTCTTTTGCCTCCTTTGCTTTGACCTTGCTTTCTCTCCTTTCCTTTGCTCATCTGACCATGATAGCATGTTTCACCATTTTAACAATTTTGGGAATACTCCCAGCACCCTTTGGGCCCAAACTGGTTTGTTTCCCACTGCCTACTGTTACTCAGATCATATTCTGGGTGTTCAAGTCTTAGGAGGGCTATCCTGTGAAGCCATGAATGGTGGTGGAAGGAAACTTTGGTTCACAAGCTGGCCTGGTTTTATTTTGAGCTGCCTGAATCAAAAACCGTATCAAAATGGAATTTTGCTGACACAGCTTATATGAGCCGTAGCCAATAGACAAGTATTTGAAAGGAGATACAAATTTGTTGCTAGGTAGACATAGAATCATAGAATCATAGAATCATAGAGTTGGAAGAGACCCCAGGGGCCATCGAGTCCAACCCCCTGCTATGCAGGAACACACATCAAAACACTCCCAACAGATGGCTATCCAGCCTCTGCTTAAAAACCTCCAAAGAAGGAGACGCCACCACAGACATGGTTACCCCATGGGTCTGCAGATAAGGCCTAGAAATGTCAACCCTCACAAACAATGGAAAACTTTATTTGAAGATTTTGCGTTACACTATGCCACGTGCCAATCTAGAACTCATCTACTCCTTGCCAACCAGGGAAAGGAGGGGGTTAGAAAACCAATTGGGGAGCAAAAAATTTAGGGTTATGGTGGAACAAAAAGCCACTGCAACCTGGAAGCAAAGCATTCCGCCTACTTTTGCTTGCCACAATCCTGCCCGCCATAGGTGTGCCATCTGAACATTTAATTTATCATGTTTCATGATAAATTTGGTAAACTTGAGCAAGAAAGGAATCATACTTTGCTTTTCACAATATAATCATTACACATAATAGCAATTGTGCTTTGTGGTGTTTTGCTACAAGAGTATACTCTTTCATTCATATTTCTATTGTAACGCCTTTAGTGATCAAAAAAGACATTCACTGTTTTTACTCCTCAGAATTTTAAATAAATAATCTATAGGTAGCCTCAGGCCCTTTCTCGTTATACCCTCTTGCCCTCTGGGGTAGAAAGAGAATCTTATTTTCATCTACAAAATTCAAGGCTGACATTTTTGATCTACAACTCCCAAAGTGCTCTACCTAGCATGACCATAGCTGAATTGCCTAGAGGTTTCTAGAGTTTCTGTAGTCCAAAATAGTAACTTTTCTAATCTCTGAGCCTAAGTACTGGCAGTAAACCCTTCTCACAATGATGCCTGAAAAAAGGCAAAGCGTCACTTCTGAAACTGGAAGAGTTAATGTCATGGAGAAGAAAGAAATTTAAACATTTTAACAGACCTACTTTCTTCTTTGTAGACCACTCTGTTCTCTGCGTTTTGTGTTCCCTGATTTCCACAGCGGAGACCATGCTATTCAACCAGCTTTTAGCTCCCCCTCCTCAAAAAGAAGAGCTTCTTAAGACAAGGTCACTTCCAGCAAAAGTTTTAAAGCCTCTTTTATATCTTCCAGAGAAAGTCGCCATGTACGTTTTTCAGGCTACGATGAGAATTCTGATGTTTATAATGCTGTCCCTTTTCTGTTCCCATTTTCTGCCTCTTATTGCAATGCTTGTAATGATATACGGGAGGCACCACAGAATGTTAATGTGTGAGGCACTGCAATAGGTTTAGAGTGGTAGGTAGCCCTGTCTTAGCAGAATGCCCTTCCAGTAAACACACTCTTTGTTGGAACAGGATGCCCTAGTTAGCAGATCATGGGTGGATGAACAGCAATAGGCTGAATAGTAGTAGTAGTACTAATAATAATAATAATAATAATAATAATAATATCATTTTCATTAACCGGATTAATTCTGAGGCATCTTCTGTCAGAGTGGCAAGGAATCATGTCTTTTATGCTCTGAGCATTATTAATCATTTATAGAGCACTTTGAATGTGCAAATTGCCCATCTCTTTCATTTTCAAAGCAGTCATGGGAACTGCTAGATCATTGAGGCTTTCCTTCCTGCTTTCCTACCAGGAAAAAGAAATAATAATCAGGACTCAACTTCCAGCTGAAAATAGAAATTTCCCACCAAAATAGAAGTTTGACAAACTTTTGGAGCTTTAGTTGCAATGTTTACTTTCAAATTGTACTGACTTTGGGAACTGACATATTGTTGACACATAACTAAATTCAGATGTGCTGTTTTCAGTTCTTTTGTATGGCAAGTCCAACCTAGTCAGTATTAGTTATAGGACTGAACCCCACTGAAGCCAATGAAATAAGTTAATCACAACTAAAGTCTGGGGGTACTGCAAGAACAAATTCCCTTCCTCAGTTACTACAAAGAGAATCATGGCGGGCAACACAGCTCACCTCAAATAGGTTATCTAGTATCATAAAATCAGACAATCATAGAATCACAGAGCTGGAAGAGATCACAAGGGCTATCAAAACCAACCCACCATCATGCAGGAATACGCATTCAAAGCATTCCTACAGATGGCCATCCAACCTCTGTTTAAAAACCTCCAAAGAAGGAGATTCCACCACACTCCAAGAAGCATATTGCACTGTCAAATTGCTCTTAACATCAGGAAGTTCTTAACCTTCTCTCTTCCAGGCTAAACATAGCCAGCTCACTAAATTGTTCTTCAAAAGGCATGGTTTCCATCTGTCTCAGTTAGTCTTGTGCTTTCCCCACCCTCTAACCAGTTTCCCATGGTGGAAAGCATATAATTACAACTTGTATAAAAAAGCAATGCTTAGGATGATGGGAGTTGTAGTTAAACTCTTATGATCGCAGGCAGAATCAGACAGCAGTGTATTTGTTTAATTTATATTCCAATGTGGGACCTGCGGGGGCTCACAATGTGAGATAAAACAAAGCACAATGGAAGATGTATAATAACCAGCTGCACCTTCTTTAGCTTTCAAAGAAGCATAATGGAGAAGGACAGAAATTCCTCTAGTGAAAATCTACCCCTTAGTGCTATTGTTTGTCATGTCATCTTGGACCCTTTCTGCAGTAGCCTCCCATCCTGGCATGAGGATGAGAGAGGAGTGGGACTACAGCAACACTTCTGTATGATGTTGTTGTGGTTCCATTCTTCTCCCTTCCCCAGGCGGATTAAATCATCAGCGGGTTTTCCCCATCAATGACCCAGGGTCATGCAATCATCCTGCAGTTACCTGTCCTGCAGAAGCCGGGAAATGCAATAGTCGTGCTTCCTGCCCCAGCGCAGCCTGGGAAAATACCTGGCTGTGTTGAGGAAAGAAGCAGCACGTCTATCGTGCTCCCTTCCACAGGGAACCAGTCCTGGGGAGCGCTCCTGTCATGCTCCCTTCCCGGCAGAGCCACTGTCAGGACTGCTACCAGAGGACCACAAGAAGGTAGAATGTAGAAAGGGTCATGGTCCCCAAGGTGAGATTTTCCCCTTGGAGACTGGTGTGTATTGTTCATTGGCTGACCAGAAGGGAGGAGGACTGGACATGTACGTGGAGAGAGGAGAATCAGACCTTAAATTACATTATGTGACTCATTGTGCGGAAAAGGAAGGATTAATTTGATTGTGAATTTGCAGTTTCTTCAAGAGAGAAGAATATGGCCTAGATAGGATCTTGGAGGAGGGACTGATCCTCTGAGTCCTTGATGTTGCCCACCAATGAAGGGATGGAGTTGCAGTTCAGCGTCAATTTATTCAGGCCTCTTTCCTCGATACTTACAGATGGTGGCATGATGGCAAGGCAGGGCATTAAGCAGAATGAGGCAAACACCTCAAGGAGCAGATTCTGGGTGTGGAGGGTGCAAAATAATGGCAAGATCTTGCCCTCTGCCCCTTAACTTAATCTCCTACCCTCAGGTGCAGTGGAAGATAGTGTCCTATCAGCCATGTTGAAATTACTGGAATATTCTATTTCCAGTCCAGTGCAGTCCATGGGACGCTTCTTGGCCTTTGTCTGAAGCAGCAAATATGTGGGACTGATGTTGAGAATGCTGCCAGAGGAGTTCTGGGAGCTGTACTCCATGATAATAATGGCTGAAATCCTATATCAGTTTATATTAAACTAAGGCCATTTCTGCACTAGACTGTTATAGAGTTATTATTTCACTTTCAACATCCTAAGGAATCCTGGGGTTTGCAATTTAGGGACGGGCCTTTCAAATTCTCAGCCAGAGAGCTCTTTGGCCTCAGTAAACTACAAACCCCAGAATTCTACAACAAACAAACTTCAGATTCAGCAGAGTCCATGGTGGTAATGAATTAATGTCTCCTCGCTTGGCTGTGATGTGCCCATGGCAGAGCATTCATTCAGAGAGTCATTAAAACTCTGCTTTGGGTGGCTTCACGTCAGCTACTTTTATCAGCTGCATCTCTGAGTTCCTGATGGGTTGGGCTGTGATGAACTCAGGGCTTAGTCTGATACATCCTCTTGCTAGCTGCATTGTTTTCCTGCAGGAGACTATTTTCTTCTCTGTGTTCCTCTAAAGATACATTTGACATCTCCAACCAAAATCTGAAACCTTTTGATTACGATAACAAGTGGAGTCAATGTGGAGTACGTGCACACAAAATCGCTGCTTGGGTGAAGTGATTGCTCCAGGAATGGGAAGTGCCTGACCCACTTACATTGCAGCCTGAAGACTCACTGTCTCTGTTGTCTGCATCTAGTAATTCAGCAACACCTATAATGGATAGTAAATGTAAGTAAACAGAGTGTCATGTCATCTGCTGTGTGTGCACTCCAATGAAACTGCCTTGTAAAAGCATGCTCTGAATTCAGCCAATTGTGCCATGCAGTACAAACAATAGGGAGCTGGAATACTTCAGGCAATACATATGGTGAGTGCTTTGGCAGTTGCAGTCTGGTCACAGTGTCAAGAACTTCCAGTGGTTGTCTGGCATGCCTCAGTGGATAGATAGGCAAGCCAATGCTTGTTAGATGTTTGGACTAAAACTCACATCAGACCCAGCCAATTATTAAATACCCTCCAACCCTTCCTGATGAAAACCAAAATATGTTTGGTTGAGCAACATCAGAGCACACATGTTAGGAGAAGCTGCAGCAGTTTGCTTTAGCCAGAGCCTAAGGGAGTAGGCATAAGTTGATAGGTGGCTTGAACGAGTATGTACACACACACACACACCCCTACCTTCCAAATTGGGACAGTGGAACAGTAAGTTACAAGCGGTGTATCAAAAATATTTTGATGGAACCAGGTTACATGCCTCTGTCTTACACAGAGGGTGTAGTGTGGTGTAGGGTATGACAATTTTTCTTTTCAAGTGCATAATGAACTGACAAACAAACTGACAAAGGAGTCATGGTAGGACAAGCATAGGTTGCAATTTTCTTTTGAAGTGACAGGGTAAGTGGGTTAAACTGATTTCTACCAGGTTATTTCCTCTCAGTGTAGTTTCTTCAGCAACGATCACCATGTCTGTCTGTTTGTCTGTCTGGTCTAGACAAGTTGCCACTATCTGTGGATGACAGTGGAGTTTGTAAGAGATAAGGAGCAAGTAAATTGAAACAGACTAGTAGATAAGCTATCCAGAACTCAAGTTTTAGGCCAGGTATGCTGAAATAAGCAAAGCTAGTAAGTGTCTTGGCAATTTGTCTACAGGGCAATTAATGCCAGTACTGTTACACGACCTTGGGATTCAAAGAGAACTCTCTCCCCAACTGCAAAAGGAGGACCTCACACTTGATGAAAGAGTGGCCATTTGCTATATGCAAATCACTGTATGCTGCCTCCCTCACACTTTCTGTATCCCCTTGATGCTCTTTGTCTTTGTGTCACAGGTGGTCTCATTGCTCCAAGACATATTGCTTTGTTCATTTCTTTTCATTCACCTTCTCCTACTTCATCATTTGGTTTACATCTCTTTGAAAGTGAACAAGCTGCATATTTGCTCTCTTCCTCCACAACCTTTAGCTATACATAAAATAATCTCGTCTGCTCTGTTTATCTACTTAACTTTTCTTCTTTCATAATTTTTCTCAAAATCTTCAACAAAGTCCTTCCCACGTCATTGAGATTTTACCAGTTCTCTTGCCAGATTATCAAATCCTCTCCGTTTCTCTTTTCTCCTTTTTTGGTCATGTTGTTGTCGTTGTCGTTGTCATCGTCATCGTCGTCATCCATCATCATCGATTGTAAACTCTACTGAGCAGGGAGATTTTTGATCTGTATGGGATGTGACATAAGTGTCCTTCATTGTTAAAATAAGGAGGCACTCCATTACTGCAGTGCAACAGCCAGGAAGGCCCTATCCCATGTTTTCTCACACTCTATTTCCTTACTTGTGGGACACACAGAAAAGGCCTCTCATGCAGACCTCAGTCCTTGGCAGGAATATACAGGGATAGGTGCTCAAGAACTGAGTCCTCAAGTACTGAGGACTCTAGTTAGTCAGTGATTTAAATGTCATCACCACCACTTTGAATTCAGGATGGTAGTGAATTGGCAGCCAATGCAGCACTTTTCAGGCCACTGTTATATGTTGTCTATATGATATTCCAGTCAGCAATCTTACTGTTGCATTTTGCATTCTGTAGCTTAGGAATAAACTTCAAGGGCAGCCTCAAGTAGAACATATTATAGTGATCTACTTGGGAAGTTACCAATGTGTGGACTATTGTGGCTAAGTTGACGGTACCTACAAAAGTCTGTAGCTATTACACCAGTCAAAGCTGGTGCCAAACACTTTAAGCAAAAGAGTCAAATTGGTATGTCTCCAGTGACAAAGATGGACCTGCAATAACTTCCAATCTATGTAGCTGCTTCTTTGCAGGAGTGCAGATGCATCCAGAAAAAGTGACTTACGCAGTTCCCATCTCACTGGGGTTCAATTTCAGTTTGCTGACCCTCATCCAGCCCATTACAGCATCCAGGCACAAGTCCAACACTGGTCTAATAATATTGATGAATGACAAATAACAACAAATTTTGTTGTTGTTGTGTGCCTTCAAGTTGTTTCTGACTTATGGTCACCCTCAGGTGAATATATCATAGGGTTTTGTGAGGCTGAGGCCATTTCCTCACTAACCTGTTATAGCGCTATGATTCCACTTTCAACATCCTATGGAATCCTGGTGTTTGCCGTTTCGGGAGGGGCCGCGTGGCCCCTCCTGAAACTGCAAACCCCAGGATGCCACAGCATGTTGAGAGTGGAATCATAGTGCTATAACAGGCTAGTGTGGAAATGGCCTGAGAGTATGTGATGCACTCAAGGTCACCCAATGAGTTTCCATGGCCAAGGGGTAGAATTAGACCCTGATCTTCAGAGTCATAATCCAATGTTTAAACCACGACCCCATGATGTCTCTGCAATATAAGTAGTTAATAACCCATTTACCACATGAAAGCTCTTATTGTTCATTTCAAGTGCTTCTCAGGGATGAATTTCAAGGGAATGGCTTCCTCTAAATTGAGGTATTTTTAAAAAAAACATACTTTGAGCATCTGTTGACATTAGACACCTAAAGGCCATTTCTAATTCCTTTTTGACCAGTGAGTCAATGAGGCAATTTCCCTGTGTGATCCAATATCATTTTATTAAATGAGGGCAATGGTGATTTCCCTAATTCAGACGTGCTATGAGTAGAAAGAAGTTATGTCTTCATGTTGACAGTAGGAATGGTGGGAACTGACTGTGGTTTTTGGTAGAGAAAGAGAATATCATGCTTAGTTTTCATCCCCTACACACAAAATGATGCAGGTGGGGAGAAACAGCACAATTCAGCAATCTTTTATACCATGTTGTTTAAGACCTCTGTTGATGCCAAGGAATTTAGGTGCTCCATAGCTTAAAAAACAAAAACAAAACAAAACAACAAAACAACAACCCTAAAAGGACTATCCTTAACAGAACCCCAGCATAGAGGAAGCTGTTATTTCATAGAAACAATTTTCCAAATAGACACCATGGATTTCTGTGATAGAAAAAAAACTCATTATTTTTATTTAGGAAATGCAGCACAACAGGTAAACGAGGAGAGTTGGACCAAATCAACAACTGAGTTCTACATCAGGTCAAGACTCTGCAACAGTACCTTTCTCACATAGTTCATAGGAAAGGAACTTTCTTGGACAGAGTACTGATCAGAGATATGTCTCCAAGGGTTTGGAATTTTACCATCAATGAGCAATTTACTGATGCCTCTTTTATGCATCTCTAAGAAAAGCCTTGAAGAAATGCAGAAGAACCTGGAAAGTGTCCAATTTTGCTAAGGAAACTCACACAACTGTGTAATTAGGCGGCATGTTTGAAACAAAGTGCACATCAGCCAGGAAATAATTTGCATGTGCGGTGGTGGGAGGATTCCTTCATGAACAACTTACCATATCCTGTCCCATTTGCAGTATCATGATTTTGATACGATGGGACATAATGTGTAATCTCTGCAAGAGACAAGGCTGATCCAGCACATTTGCTGCCTGTATGGTGTCCTGTTTCATTCTATGTACAGAACTTTTGTGGATCATCAGTTGAATCTTAGTTTAACCACAGCAAGAGAAGCAGACTGGCTTAGAGTAGGTACAACAGGCCACGTGACAAGTACAGGGAACTGTCATTGCTACCCCCTCTCTCTGTCAGCATCTGCCACCTGAAACAATTGCCTGAACAATGGGATGGATGGTTAGTTCAAGCTACGCTTATTGTGACTTTGAGTACTGATAGAGATGCAGGAATCAAAGGCAGGAATGTATGATATCGAGGTGCAGAATGATGATGATGGTGGTGGTGGTGGTGATGATGATGATGATGATGATTTTATTAAGGAGAGGGCCACTTTCTCAAATCTGCCCTAAAGAAAGTGAAAATTGCTCTTTATCACATCCATTAAGGAAATTTCACAACTCTGAGAATAAAAGGCAGGAGAAGAGTATGGACAGAAGGTACACACAGTGATGTACTGTAGTGTATCTTAAGCTACTCTGAGGGCATTTTTTTTTCACTGTGTCACTGACCAGTAATTGTTTCTTTCTTTCTTAGAAATTTGCCAGGGACTGGCAGCTAATGGCATGGGCAGCTAGTCCATGGACCACCACTTTGAGTAGTACTGGTGTACAGCATCAGAGCACTGTTACAAAATGTCATTTTGTACCAACAGCTAGATTTAGGTTGCTAGGTGAGAAAAAGAACTCTGCTTAACACCCAGGTGAGTAATGAATAATCATAGGAGACATTATGAACTGTCTGATCTAGTATTCATCTGTTGTGGTTATTTAAAATAGGGTTGGGTGGCTTTGGAGCATCTAAGGACCTATCTTACTGGACTTTTCACTCCCTCAGACCACATGGACTGCATCTACCTCTTGTTTAAAACCCTGAAGTAACCTGACTTTGAACTAGACCAAATTTGGGGTCCTCAAACACTCTGAGGGCTCTCAAAGTACCATCTAAAGGGAGTGTTATGCCACCTGGGGGAGAACTGTACTACCTGGCACTGGATAACTCTTTTTAGAATGTCAGTAAAAGGATTTACACTTGAGTAACCCCACTTACACAAGCATAAGTCACCAAGCAGATTGTGGTCCTGCAGTGCAATGTCCCATGGGAATAGGGGTGTGATTTGTTTGTTGTTCATTTGATGAACAGGAGGTTCCTAATGAATTTTCCATCCTTCCCTAGGAAGAGCGATTGCTCACTGGAAGAACACATTCTTGCCTATAAAAGGCCCCAGGTAAAGTTTTGGGTGTTTCTGGGTAGCACTAGGTAAGACTCTTATCTGAATCCTTGCACTGCTGTTCCCAGGCATTTTAGATAATATTGAACTAGGTGTACCAACGTACTGACTCATTATAAGCACCTTCTGGGGTTCTAATTGTCTCTCCCACCATGCAAAATATGCCCCATGCCAGATATGTTGTCACCTGGCAATATACTTCTTGAGATGCCTTCCCACCCCGTTTCTTTTCCAGATGCTGGCAGGCTCATGATCACAGGCTCTGATTCCAGGATTCATATTCCTGGCATACTCTTTGGAACCACCACTTTTGAGAACTCCATTCTTTTAGACTGAGAATTTCCAGGTTGCCTATTTGGCAGCACTACCACAGAGACTCCTTTCACTGTATCACACAGGACAGGTAAGAAATTTTCTCACATTCTGTCTTGTGTTCATTTGTACAAAACATGGAAAAGGAGAAGAGTTTCTTTTCTTCCATGACCCCTTCCTGGCAGTGGATTTTCCAGGTGCACCTATGGTCCCATTTGTCACTGTGTGTGATGAAGATAAAATAGACCAAAGATCATCCACCTGGGAGTGCAGCAATGGCATTGGATATCTTGTAGGTAAACCTTTATTGGGAATGCCTGAAGAGATACAACAAGGCTGCCAGCAGAGGACCTGTACCTACAGATTGCCCCCACCCTACCAAGCCTGTGGAGTTGATTGAAAGTAAGGGGGGTAAAAAAGAGAAGGGGGAAAAAACAGAAAAGAAATGATAACTTAATATCTGAGAGGTAAGTGTTAGTAATTAGTCTGAAACACTTTGATCATTAATGCATGCAATCAAATTATCATCAAGAACGTTTCACAGTCAGCCCCTCCTCCTCCCCTCCACCTTTCTCTCCCTCCTTCCCTTGCCATTAAAAGAGAGAGAGAGAGAGAGAGAGGCACACTTGGCAGGCTCAAAAGGTAAGGACCCACTTTGCTAAGAAAGATGTTTGCAAAGGAACATGCTGCTCCCTAGTGTCCAAAGGATTTGAAGCGGAAGCCAAAAACCTTCAGTAGTATGAGGGGAAGCTGCTTCCAGAAAGCCTGAGCAATAAACTAATGGTCCTGGGCAGGATTCCACCCAGCATGCCAGCCCTTTGTTATCTGCTTGGATATTGATTGCATTCCCAGTGGATGTAGCTCAGGTTTTCCCGCTTGGAGTTCTTAAGTGAAATTAAAAGCATTCAGTTCATTACAGCCCTTGCTCTCTCTACCTTCACTTCTGTGTGCGCACCCCCCCCTTCTGCCTGATCTTTTGGCTGGTCGCCGATCACTGACAGGCAATTACACCCACGGGATTAACAAGCCCTTCCTTTCACATTCCCATATACTCAGTGTCCTCAGGAAGGAGGAGGGATTAAACCATGCTGTATGGCAGTGAAGAAAATGCATACCTCCGAAGCCACCTACACAGGCCTGTGCTGGCGTTCTCAATCTATCTGTCTGTTCTTGTATTAAGCACAAGTGAAATATCAATGTCCAGCTGCTAGAATTTGATCAAATGTTACAGTCTTGTTGTATCATGAAGGAAGGATATACCATTACACACAGGCAAGGGAGATGTACTTCCTCAAAGGTCTCAATATTCAAGCCAAAATTTGAAGTGTTTTCTTTTCCAGGGGCATAAATACATGATGGGGTTTTTTTTGCAGAGTGAGGAGAAGAGTGTGGAGAGGTGGAAAAAGGAAGATCTGTTTTTCAGCTGCACATTTTCATTTGAGGACAAAGCAAAGCTCACCCACTTACCTCTGACGAAGGTATGATGGTTTGGTGTGGGTAACACATATAGGTGGCACTCTTATATCATCTCAGCATAGCATGAATATCTTCCAGCAGCATTATATTATGCTAATGCTATGCAACCATGATCAGCTGGGGGCCCCCAATGTGGAGATCGGGCTCGCTAGGCGGGGCGAGTGCTGCAGCTGCAGGAGAGGTGTGAGGGCCACCTGAAATGGCCTTCTGGGCCAGATCCATCCTGTGGGCCTTCTGTTTGACACATGTGCTGTAGAGGGAAGGCTTGAGGTTGGGCAGCAAAGAGGGCAAGTAGAACAAATCAGCATTTAAAACCTTCACAACTGGTTTTAGCATCTGGCATGCTTGGTGGGTGCTGATGGCCCCATAATGGCTAGGTCTATGATTTTTAACTTTCATGTAGTGCTTCTCTGTGCTTATGTAAATGTTGCTGTGGAGAAATGTGGGAAATTGAAGGAGCTGACCCATCCACTGCTTTAGATAAGGCCACAGCTACAATATCTTCAATGTAGTGTCCTCCTAACATAGGAGAGAGAGGACACTAAATGGCCATTTGCCAGGGGCCCCTTCAACCCATGAACCAAGAACAAAAAGAACAATAAAAGCCTTGATAGTAATGCTACTAGGAGTTGCAAGACTCCAATGTCCAATTTCTGGAAAGATCTGAAAGACTTAACTTTCAGGAGATGGATGTGCTGAGTATGGTCTTTGGCACTTTTTGAAATATTGATCTTCTGAATTAAAAAAAAAACTTATGGAAACATAGCAAAGGACACATTTGAGACAATTTGGTGATCATTCACTTTATTTGCTCATAAAGATCCCCATATTGGAAAAATACGTTTTGATCATCTCAATGTATCTAAAATTTATGTTCCAGCTATTTTGGCTTTATATTCTTTGATCTATTTTTACTACTCATCTTCTCTGTTTACTTTGTTACTCTGCTTGTTGTTCTTCAGATATTTTGTTATTATTCTTAATTGATATGTCAATTTAACAGTTTCTATATATGTTAACTGCAGCATAACTAAAAAAAAATTAAGAAGTAGGATATTATACTGACAAAATATTTCTCTTAATTCTCTGTTTTGTGCTTCGTTCAATATGGATTAAGAAACCCATACTCTCTGACATTTCATAGATGAAACTCTGGACACAAATAGCCAAACTATTGGTAGTCAAGATGGCAACAATTGTAAATATGGAAGAACACAGAAGGTAGAAGAGACTGTAGCAGTTTACTTTTGCTGAGGCTACTGGGAAGGGCAAGATTATGCTCCCTCCTCTTCTCTCTCTCCCCTGAGTTGAGTGCAAACTACCATTGCCCTTTGAACTCACTTTGCAACAGTTTAAATAAACTGAGGACCAGAGGAGGAAAGTGGAGAAGGAGAGAGAAACTGGGACATTTTAAAAGCAGCTGAACAAGTGGGATGACAGAGGATTAATCAGGACTGTCCCAGTCAAATCAGGACCATTGGAAGGTGTGCAAACAAGGGTGGCCCATAGATGGTTCCTAGGCAAGAACTGACCAGTGAAGCTATTTTGTTAAGCCCATAAGTGGCCTGTTGAACGTTAGTCAAGACATGATAAAAAGAAGAGAGGAAAAGGAGGATTTAATCTGTGGTTCTTTTTTTTTAAAAAAAAATTAAATGGCTTTACCTTTTTACTTTGTCTTTTGTATCTAAGTTCCCAACAATGGCAGGTGGCCAGTGGTGTAGTGAGGTTGGTGGTGGGGCAGCCCACCCCAGAGGCACCTTTTTGGGGGGCACCACTGTGGCATCTCCAAAACAAGTGGAACCTGCCTCTATAGTCTACCAGTATTTCCCTCCTGCCTGCCTTTCACTTTTGGTATGCGCCAGCCACTTCCGCAAGAAGTGCGTGGCTCCTGGGGCAAACCAACTTGGAACACTTGGAGGGGGCACACGGAGGGGCAGAAAGAGTCCCTGCCTACCATTTCCCCCCATACTGTTGGCATAGCTGCTGAGGTGAGCTGAGAACGCTTCCCTTACCATTGTGGCTGCCATCCCAGGGCAAACAACAAAGTGTCCTGCTGCCAGTTCCCTTTTTTCCTGCCTCCTCATTAGTATTAATGAGCTGGCTTCTTTCTCTGCCCCCTTTGTGCCGTTCCCACTACCATGTGCCATTGTTTCATTTTTAAAGCCACCTCAGTTGTATTGGGAGAGGTGGTAAATTCAGGGACTGCACCGCTGGGTGGCAAAAGCTCTAGCTATGCCACTGCAGGAGACATGTGCTCCATAACTGTGAACTTCACTACAAAATGGTACTAATTTGATGACTGTATCTAACCACTTAATGTGGTGAGATGGGGGTTTAAATGAAAGATGTATTTCCAGACTCCTAAAATGATCATCTGGAGAATGGAGAGCTTCCAATGATACAGAAAGCCTAGACATCTAGGTTGTGGGCAGTACAGTATCTCAACATCACCTGTGAGGTTTTGATTCTATCAGCACCATGTAACTACCTGCCAAATCCACTTTTTGTCCACTTTCTGTTCACTTTTGGTTCCAATAACTTTGGTATGCATGCACATATATTTACTTTCCTCACTGTTATTTGCATGTATATGCTATGCAAGGAAAAGACAGCTGCAAGCCATAGATATATCCTCCCAGGGGATGTGGGTGGTTCCTATTTCATGGGGACAATGAATCCACTCTAGGTTTTAATCTGGACTTTAAAGAATATATAAAAAGTATTAAACTGTATCCTCACATCCTTCTGACTTAACCCCCTTCCCAACTAAGTCTAACTCTATTCTTTCTATTTGTCACCTTCTACTTCCTCCATCACTTTCCCAGCACTTGTTATGGGGGGTTGTTTTTGTTTTTTGGTATCATCCTTTTCCTGACAGGCTTCAGTCTCTCTGCTTCCCTAGAGCTGAACACTTTTTCCTGCAGTACCCAGAAAGTGGGACCTGACTCTGGGAGACTTAGAAATTTCTTAGGCTATTCTGTGTGGTTTCTGTATTTTCTTTTGAAGCTGCCAGAAGCCCAAATTGCCACCCAGAGATTTTTTTAAAAAGAAATAAAATACTGGATCTCAGCAGGAATTGAAAGGAAAACCATTCATACAGAAAGTACAGATTCTTGACAAGCCATCACAATGGGTGTTTTACTGCAGTGCTACAAAAAATGTACTTCATTGCCAAGATCATTCTTGGTGCTGTTCAGTTTAGGGTTGAACTGAAGTAAAGGATTCCTTTCCATAACATTTTGCTGACATTCTTTTTTAAAAAAAATTGCCTTTTTTTGGACAAATTTTTAACAGGTTTGTTCAGATGTTGTCATGGAAGATTGCCCTCCATCTGAACTGGCTTTGTGACACAGTCATGAAGAAGGAGAAAGAGGATTTCCAGGAAGATGGGTGGGCTCAGAACAGGTTTTCTTCTTTTGTATAAGGTGCAGGCTTTCATACGAGAAAAAACAGGAGGCGATTCAGGCCCTTTCTGCACGAGGTGAGGGAATCGCTCCATGCCATTGCCTACCACTTCTTCTGCGGTCCAAAGCAACGCGGACTGTCCCTGAAGCCCCTCCACAGGACCCCTCCTTGGTCTAGGGCGAATCGGAGCAGTGCGAGGTCTGTAGATCCGCACTGCTCCGGCTTCCAAAATGGCGGCTTCTGGCTTCCAAAATGGCGGCTTCCGGCTTCCAAAATGGTGGCTTCCGGCTCCCCAAATGGTGGCTCCCCATTGGTTGTGGGTCCTGACCAACTGCTGAAGCTCGCCATGCCTAAAGCCCACCCTCCGCAGATCACAGGCTCACATTGGTGCGAGCCTGCAAATCTGCACAAGGGAGCAGGAACACAATGGTGTGTTCCAGGAAAATAAAGACCTGTTTTTTGCGGTCTTTAGAAAACATGCTGGAAGACCACTCGGGGTCGTTTTGGAGCAGACTGAGGTGCGGATCTCCGGTAAGTAGTCCGCTCCAAGGTGCAGACGACCTCCGTGAGAGGAGACATCTGCCCCGTTCTAATTGCCTGGTGCGGAAAGGGTCTCAGAAATGAAGGTGAATATCAGTTTATTAAATACTGCTAAACTGGACAGTTCTCTCTTTGAAGGCTTCCTTCAGCCCAAGTCCATTTTATAGAGAAAGAACCACAAGAAATGAATACAACGTTTTGTAATTGCCCATCTGAGCACAGAGACAGGATCACCTTGTCAGTTTATCCTCTATGGTATGGATTATACCCGTAGCTAAATTGTACTAATCATTTATACATTTGTATTTGTATATATAAATCAGCATATGGGAGCTTTATGCAAACAAGTGTCCTTTTCCTCATCCTTTTTGGTGATGTATAAATTGATAGCCTATGTCTGGGCTGGGCAATTTCCTTGTACAAGCTCTTCTAGCAAACTGTGGGGAATAAGTGTTACCACCATGAACTGGCCTGGCCTTTGGTAAACTTCAGATATCATTTTGATATCACAATTTGGCCCTGTTCTGCCACCCTCAGCCACGTGCTTGTAAGGCCTCCGTAGAAGCACTGAGCTAGGCATGGCTATTAAAATGCTGACTCATACTTGTTTACACCAAGGCAAGCCAGAAACTGCCAGATCTGCTTTAGGAGACCTCCCGAAACAAACACCTCAATCAAGGTATGCACGCTAACACAAAGAGCTGAGTGCTTAACTGCCAAGCTAGCCGCATCTGCATACTGGCTATCCTATTGTCAATTTGGACCTTAACTTAATCATGTAAATTCTGACCTTTCGGAGACATTGTCTCAAGCCCAAACCTCATTGTTTTCGCCCAAGACTAGACTAGCCCACAGTCATACTTTCCCTAATAAAAACCCCAAGTTCTGAGAACTTCCTCGGACCGCTCCGGAGTGCCATCCAGCCTTGCCATCACTTTGTTCTGCGAGCTCCCCTTGGCCGCTGTGCTGAGCCTCTTCTCTTCAATTGGACTTCTTCAGGACTATGAGAAAGGTCACCCATTTCTCCCAAAAAACTCTCATTCCTATTTCTAGTTAGCTGTGTGGTTGTGTTTTCTTAATAATTTGTCTGCTTGTTAATAAATGTTATTGTTGCCATTTCAACTGTCTGACTGCTCACTGACCTGAACCTGTATACATAGGGTAAAAGATTCCCGCTAAGTTACTGTGCCTCTCGTTAGCTTAAGAGAGTGCTCCAGCTAATTTCCCCATCTTTGCTTGGTTTGGATGTTTGGGCGCCCCTCCTGGGACCCCCAAGTCACAGGGTAACATAAGGGCAGCTTTTCCATGCTGTACTCTACATTGCTCTTAGAATCACAGAAATGGCAGAGACCACAGTTCTAGTTCAACTCCCTGCCATGCAGGAATACCCATTAAAGCACTCCCAACAGATGGCCATCCAGCCTCTGCTTAAAAACCTCCAAAGAAGGAGACTCCACCACACTCCAAGACAACAGGTTCCATCAGGAAGCTCTTCCTGACGTTTAAGTAGAATCTCTTTTCCTGCAGTTTGAATCCATTTGTTACCACCGTGTTCTGGCCTGACCTTTGGTGAACCAAAGATATCATTCTGATATCATAATTCGGCCCTACTCTGCCACCAGCCAAGTGTTTGTGAGGCCCACCGAACAAGTGCAATGCTAGGCATGGCTACTACTTGCTGCTCCCACCAAATCAAGCCAGATATTGCCAAATCTGATTTAGGGACCTCCCGAAACAAACACGTTCATTACGAATGCATGCTACCACAAAGAGATCCACTGCCCTGAGAGGGCACCCTGGTGAGCTAGGTACTTAACTGCCGAGCTAGCCGCATCTACATACCGGCCGTACCATTGTCAATTCGGACTTTAACTCAATCATGCAACCTTTCGGAGGCTTTGTCTCCAATCCAAAACCTATTGTTCCTGTCCAAGACCAGACTAGCCTGCGGTCGTTCTTTCCCCTATAAAAATCCCCCGCTTTTGAGAGCTCTTCGGAACTCTCGCCGGATCGCCTGAATTTCACTCTGCCTTGCTGCCGCTCAGTTCAGCAGATTCCCCTCGGCCGCCACACCGGGTTTCCACTTCTTCAATCAGGCTTCTCCAGGACTGCAGGACAGGTGGCGTATCACCCATTCCCCTTGAACTCTATTTTCCTTTTCTAGTTAGGAGTGTGTTTGTGCTTTTCTTTAATAACTGTTTAATAAATCTTAATTATTGTTTGAACCATTTGCCTGCTCACTGACCTGACGCTGTATACATAGGGTAAAAGATCCTGCTGCGTTGCCCTGCCTCTCGTTAGCCAAGAGAGTGCTCCAGCTAATTTCCCCATCTTTGCTAGGTTTGTTTTGGTTATTTGGGGGCCCCTCCTGGGACCCCCAATTCACAGGGTAACACATTGCTCCTTGTCCTAGTCTCTGGAGCTCTGGAAAATAAGCCTGTTTCCTCTTCTGTATGACATCCTTTCAAATATTTAAACATGGCTATCATGTCACCTCTTAACCTTCTCTTCTGTAGACTAAATATACCCAGCCCCTTAAGAAGCTCTTCATAGGGCATGGCTTCCAGCCCTTTCATTATTTTGGTTGCCCTCTGGATACATTCCAGCTTGTCAACATCCTTCTTGAAATGAGGTGCCCAAAACTGAACACAGTATTCCAGATGAGGTCTGAACAAAGCAGAACACTTGTGTATAACTCTGGTGCTGCCCATGATCCTTCTCCCAATGACTGTTCTTTGTAGTCCCTGACATCTTTAAACTTCCTCGGCTTTCCCTTTTTTTGGCCATGAAAATGGGGAATTGTTTCTCCTGGAGGCAACAGTTCATCTTTCAAATAGGTTGCAGGTTCTATATGTAGTCTTTAGCATCTAAGACAAAACAATTTTTCAAAACTGTTTGCAAAACCAGAAATTGACTTGTAGCTATTTATTTTTTCATTTTTAGTATTTCTGGCAGGGCATGTAGTCCTGGGAGAGTTCCAGGAGCAGAAAATTGCCCCTGAACTTGGTCCAGCTGTCTACCCCTGTTCTAGAAGATAGGGGAAATTTCATCATTACTACTGCAACAGTGAACTGCTGTTATAACTGATGGTATTCACTTCTGAGATATTCCTTTGAAAAGAAATAAAAGGAGATGGAAGAGAGAAGAAGGGTAGTTTGGAGGCATGTTCATTTTAAGATCCTAATTTTAAAACTCAAGCTAGGGCCTGGGAAAAAAAACCGAAATCTCTACTTTATGCATGTCCAAGAGCTTGGACACATCCAAATGGATTTCTTACTTTCTATATGGAACAACAAGACCTTGTGTCATTTTAAAATCCATCTTCTATAACTCCTTCTAGCTTCAAAATGGCTTGTGTGGCATAGGGTCTTGATTGCCAGTTCTGGTGGATGTGGTGGGATCCCGAATTATATTGATCCCAGCCATTAATGTCTTCTGTAGTTTAATTACAGAATTACTATGTATTTCAGGACATACATCTTCACAGAAAAGTTTCTTTATCCAGATTAAATAAACTGCATTTTTTAAGACAAATCTGTTGACCCTTGAATTGTCACAGGAGTCCCTATTGTTTTAAAACTACAACAAGATAATATGGTTTCCCCTTGGGAAATTATTTGTGCTTAGTTCAAATTTATATCCTTCCCTTTGTCCTTGGGCTCTGATTGAGTTTAGTTTCTGAAAACCAATAGATAAAGAAATAAATACTTAAAAATTGAACAATTAAAACAATAAAATAATACTTATGCCGCATATGTATTCCTATTTGTGTGTACTTTTCTATCACAAAAGATAATGCATGTGACAGAGAAATCTATTTAGCAGAAAAATGAGATCATCTGGTATTTAGCTTTTCTGCTGAAAATAGAAACACTAGTACTATAAACAGGAGGCACGAAATGATCTAAACCAATAAGATATAATTTTATGCCAAGATGTGAAGAAGGATCTATATCTTTATCAGGTTTCTCTCACTTGAGAGATGAAAATCATATGGAGGCCTGTTAGAAATTCACTCTATCCAGTATATCTTTCAGAAATACATTATAAAGCTGTTTGACAGTTTCCAAAGTGAATTACGGGCTCAGAGGCATTTATTCCCCTTTCTCTGTATAAAAACAAACACTATAGTATACAGATGCATCCATAAATGTCTTTGCTTTATACTAAACAAGCTTCAGTTGCCAGTATTTTAATTTTGGCTGCTTCACTGCTCTAGGAAGATAGTGCTATACCAGCTGGACCTGTTCACTTTCTTTTTCCTTGTCAGGGCTTCAAAGAATTTTTTTAAAGTAGAATCTGAAAATAACAAATAAGCTTTGGAATGCCTGAGTCCTCTATGCATGTGTTGAAAAATTATTCATTTCTATATGCCTATTTGTTGTCATGTACCTTCAAGTCATCTCTGACTTACGGTGACCTTATGGTGACCTAACGACTTATCATGGGGGTTTCATGACAAGATTAGTTGGGGGGGTGCCTTTGCCTTTCTTTCAGGCTGAGAGAGTATGACTTGTCCAAGGTCACTGAGTGAGTTTCCATGCCTGGGCAGGGATTCAAACACTGTTCTCCAAAGTTGTAGTCTGATGCTCAAATCACTGCACTATGCTGGTTCTGATAACCATCACTCAGCATGTATCTCAGATATGTAAAAGCCTTTCAAGATGTGGAGAACTGTTCTCAGTAGCCATCATTGCCACAGCCAGAATGGTTTTTATTAACAAGGTGTCCTGTGTGTGGATGTTCCTTCAAGTTGACTCTCATTTATAGAAAAACTATCCTACGGTTTTCTTGGTAAGATTTGTTCAAAAAGGGTTTGCCTTTCCCTTCCTCTTAGGCTGAGAGACTGTGACTTGACCAGGGTCACCAAGGGGCTTTCCATGGCCAAGTGTGGATATGAACCCTGGTCTTCCAGAGTCTTAGTCCAATACTCAAACCACTCATAATGAACTTATCAGGTTTCTTTGCCTCCCTTTTGCAAACAAAAACCTCAATATGTTTCACCTATTTGTTGGTGGGAAGGACAGCTTCCCTTCCCATAAACAGGCATCCCTAGGAATCATTGATGATCCAATTTGCTGTATTTCAAGTGCAGGTGGAAGGAGGAACAGATGAACAACCGTCCCCTGGATCCAGATTTAGGTTGGAACTGGAGCCGAGTTTCCTAAAGTATGCTCTGCTTCTTTTATACAACAGAACACACCAGTAGTTTCAGATGCATTCTAAGGAAGTCAACAGAGGCCAATTCCTAATGAGGTAATAAAAACGGTGCAGTGCATCCTCCACGGAGGATGTCTGCACCTTGGAGCGGACTGGGTCCGGACTACTTAGTGTAGATCTGCACCTCAGTCTGCTCCGGAACAACCCCAAGTGGTCCTCCAGTGTGCTTTTGAAAGACTTGATTTTTCTGGTCTTTCAAAAGCACGGAGCGCACCACTGCGAGCCTGCTCCCTTGTGTAGGTTCTCAGGCTCGCACCAATGCGAGCCTGTGATCTGCCGAAGGCGGGCTTTAGGCTGGCGAACTTCAGCGGTTGGTCAAGACCCACGACCAACCGGAAGCCGCCATTTTGGACGCCGGAGCAGAGCAAATCGATGACCACGTACTGCTCCGGAGCAGCCTGGACTGGACCAAGAAGCCAGAAGATCCGGTAAGTAGCGGCACGGGGCGATTCCCTCGCCCCATGCAGAAATGGCCAGAATATTTTGGGTAGCACAGTGGCATCTGAGAGCTTCCATCACAGTGGGACTGTGAATCGTCTTGAGGTTTTAGTGAAAACTAAAGGAGCTATCAAAGGTGCTGAACAATTTCCCCAAAATAGGTTTAGCTGAACCTCATCCCCCAAATTGGATAGCTCCATTATAGTTCAAACTAATATCACATCCATCACCTTATTGACAGCAGTGGTCGTCATCAGCCATTGCCACTGTTAATAAACAAGGGCAATGTTAAACAGAAGAACATCATTACTTCTCAGAAAGGTTTGGTGCAATGCTTTTCCAAGCACAACAGGATGAACAAACAGGGTTTGCCTGTCAACATTCCACTTACTTATTTGAAAACACTTATAGCTCACATTATCTCCAAGACATTCTATTTACAGCAGTTATTAAGGACCAGTGGACTGTGATCCTGCATCATGTTTGTGGAGCATAATGCTCTGTGAACATGTCTCTGTGGGGCTTCTCTTCTCTCTCCTACTATGCACCTGCACAGACATCCACTGCATGGGAGAGGGCATTTGGAGAGCATCTGGCTGCAGTTCTGCAGTCAGGAGAAATGAGAGGATGTTGTGGGATGAGCAGCATCTGGCTATAGTTCTGCAGCCAGGAGAAGAGCAAATGCCACACTCCAAGTACTGCTCTCCCAACAATGTCTTCCCTTCTTTCCTTGTTGCAGAACTACAACTGGTAAACAGAACACCCCTCCACACACACATGCAATTAAGTAGCTGTGCAAGTGTGTGACAACAACAAAAAACTGTCTTGCATGGGGACATTGCAAAAGTAGATACTGAATATCTCCTTCTTCAACTTTAGTGGAGTCATATACATGGGTGTAAATTCTGCTTTCTTCTGCTTATGTCATTTAACAAGATTCTCACCAAGACTTCCAAGGACTTATAAAGCTGTTCTCTACCAGGTACAGAAACTAGTAGCTATTTTTCCCTCACTACCAAAAAAAAGAAATGTGTTTGCTTATTATAAAGCCTATCGTGGAATAAACCAGGAGACACATACATTTAAAACAGCACCACAGACTGACAATAATCCTGACGAGAGCTGAGGATATTGTGTGGGGCGGGGGAGATAATGTACTCCAGACAATAAAGGAAGACAGCAGAGGGAGGCTTATCTGCCAGAACCCCTATTGCCTATTTAAACAATAATCCCCTTCAAAAACATTGCTTTCTCTCTCTATATTTAAAATGCATAATATTCAGTGTGTTCATGCAGCTTTTAATAGCCTGGATAATTTTCCATACAACTAATTCCATAAATATATTCCATTTTTGCTACTGCAATTTGTAGCAGGGGCTGTTCCCTGAATGGAAGCACAGCTCTGGAGGTTCGTTTTACCCAGGGACATTTTGTTTAGCAAACCAGCTGCTTCTCAGCCAACAGAAGCGTGTGACTGAACTTAACTTCAGGGAGGTTTTAGGAAGAGGGAGTGATCGAATGCTTCTCCTGATGGCAGCTAATGTTTCTCTTCCAAAGGGACCACTCCCCAAAGGCCTCACTCTTTTGTTCCATGGTCATGTTTCTGTTTTGTTTTGCCTGTTTGTTTACTTCAGCAACCAACCGCTGAAGGAATAAAACTTACAGAGTTTTGTCTGGTGAGACAGAAAAAGCTGCTTGGCTCAACAAGGCCACACACAATTTAGGAATGGACAAGCACCATTTTACTCTTCTCAGAAGCCAGCTGCTACATGTGGAATCATATAGCTGGAAGGGGCCATAGGTCTTAACAGTTAAGTTCTAAATGTTTAGGTGGAATCTTTTTTTCATGTAATTTGAGTGCATTTGTTGATGTCCTAATCTCTGGAGCAGCAGTTATTAATCTTGCTCCATCTTCTACATGGCATCCTCTCACATATTTCAAGACTGCTATTGTTATCACAGTCTTCTCTTCCAGGCTAAGCAAACCCAGCTCCCTCAGTTGCTCCTCATAAGGCTTGGTTTCCAGACTTTTGGTCATTGTAAACCACTTAGAGAGTGTTTTGCACTGATAAGTGGTATAGAGATGTAACTGCTATTGCTATCTTGGTCTCCCTCATCTAAACAAGTTGCAGCTTACCAATGTTCTTTTTGAACTAAGGTGACCAGAACTGGACGAAGTACAGTGGCTGCTTCACTTTTCTGAGCATTCAGGGCACAGAATC
The DNA here is from genome assembly GCA_948472985.1 of Iguana delicatissima. NCBI lineage: Eukaryota > Metazoa > Chordata > Lepidosauria > Squamata > Iguanidae > Iguana > Iguana delicatissima. The sequence goes on along the minus strand of CAOKZL010001214.1, from coordinate 361,438 downwards.
CTCACAAAAGTAAAAACAAACAAACAAACAACTATGAATAACTCCATCTCACCTGAGTGAGTGTTCCCCCTCCTATTCCCTTCTGGGGCTCCCCCGACTCTTAGACTCCCCTTGCCTAGACTCGTGTGCCTTCCTCCTCCATACCCAGGCAAAACACAAGCAAGTGGGAGGGTGGGCCTCTGTACGTGGTGAAGGTGTGTGTATGCCTTCCCCCATTCTCCCCCCTTTCCCTGTTTTTTTTTACCTGAGCTTATGTGCCTTGCTTAAACACACCTGGGCAAAAGGTAAGCAAATGGGAGGGGGCAGCCCTATGCACAGGGAAGGCATACAATGCCTCCTCCCATTCTCTTGCCTTTTAGCTGGACATGTGTACCTTCCTTAAACATACCCTCCCATTCTCTTGCTTTTTGCCTGGGCACAGAAAAGGAAGACAGATGCACTCCAACAAAAGGCAAGGGAACAGGAGGGGAAGAATGAGCGGAAGACAAGCTGGCACCTCATGAATAATCAATTCTCAAAGGTCAGACCCATGAATGTATTCTAAATGAAGTCTGGACAAAGCAGAATAGAGTGGTACTGTTATTTCCCTCAGTCTGGACACTCTGCTCCTGCTGATTCAGTCCAGAATAACATGGGCTTTTTTGGTCATTGCATCGCACTGTATACTTGCATTTAGCTTCCAAACTACTCAGACTCCTAGATCCCTTTCACATGTATTGCTCTCTAGCTATGTGTCACACCTCCTATATTTGTCCATTTCATTTTCCTGCCCAGATGTAGTTCCATATGCATCTCACACACACATGCATGCTCTTCCAACCCATTGGCAGCAGAAAAGTAAGAAAAACTAGAAAAATAGAAATACAGAAAGTAATAAATACTAGCATGCAGAACAGCAGTCAAGTGCCATTTTGAGCATTCATCCAGATATGTGTGGGTGTGAACCTGATCCAAAACAGGGAGAGGACTTTTCAAATAGATGCAGATTGCAGATTGATCTCCCCACTTTCAAATATTAATCATAGGCCTGCCAAATACAATAAGGTAAAGTTTCTCTATAGAAAAGATTGAGCGGTCAAAGATGCCTGACTGATTTGAGAGGGTTTATTCTCTGGTTGAACTGATTTAGTTTGGTCCACCAGTCAAGCCAGTGTGGAGTCAGTAGGGATAAGAGTGGAGAGATGAGCTAGCAACACTCAGATACTTTCTGACTACAGCTCCCAGAATTGCCAGACAGCATGGGGGTTCTGGGAGCTGCAGTCCAATTCTATTTGGATGGGGTTATTTTTCAAACTCTGGATTACTGTTTTATCTGAAGTCCTATGTCCTTAACTGGTACCTTAATTACCTAGTGGGTGACACATAGAAAGGTAGGATATAAATTTTGAAATAACAAAGATATACATATACTGACATGACAGTCAGCTGCTAAGGACAAAAAAAAAAGTGGGCAATTAAAAGGCATAGCAGCAAAATTCCAGCTGACTGGTTGACTTCAGTGGTGATGTAGATGCAGTATGGATTGGGAATGTAACCACACACAAAAATTGCAGTCTTCTTGATATGCTGGCCACTGTAGGTATCAAGTCTGTACAAATTTGAAAGGTCCAGAAACCATTTTCCCAACCCGAGGCCCATGGGGGCCATACAACCACTGAAATTATTTTTCCTCAGTGTGTACAGAAGTGACCAGAAGTTTACTATGATGATGACAATGACTGCTACTACTACCATGATTATTACTACCACTACTTTTTTTTTTAAAAAAATCCTTTTTTCTCTTGCCATATGTTTGCTTTACAGGACAATCATGCTTCTCAGAAGCTTCTATGAAGTTCTGAACATGTCTCAATCAATATATATGTCTGTCTGTCTGTCTGTCTCTCTTTTTCTCTCTCCCTACCAAAAAATTGGCTACAGCAGAGGGATCCCAGTGGGGAGGGAGATCTTCCTGTGGAAGTTCCACCTGCCCCATGGCCCACTTGTTACCCACCCAGAGCTGGATGAACCCATTGTTTGATGTGGCATAATGTAGCCTTCCGTGTTATAGAGTTACCTCCAAGAGTAAGTAGATTTGGATTTGTTTCCTCAGATTTAAGACATAAACCTTTCCTTTCCTGAAAGCAGAAAATACATGTTCTCATCCTGAGGAAGGACCCTGAACAATCTTTTGGAGATGTTTCAGAATCTCTCAATAGGACATTCAATGAGATGCTAGTGCATAAAACTGGATTGTTGATCTCAGTCATGTCTATATTCTTTAGGTAAGAAAGGTAAGAAAAGGTCATTGAGAGGTCAAGAAAAGCAAGAGGGCCATTGTTCCTGTTATTCATTGTTCCTATACAGTCAGGTCAAAAGAATTTGGTTCTACAACTGTAATGTTGGGGGTTTGTTTTGTTTTTATTTCAAATGAATGACCTCTTAACCTTCTTCTAGCCATTGGAATAGTAAAGGTGAAGGTCGTGCCAGTTTTAAACAGCAACAACCAAACCAGCAGTATCTCTTAGCAAAAAAAAGCAACTCTTTATTAATCTTTGCATGGCTACATGCTTGTTATGTACGTTTTCCCATCCCATAGTTGATTAATAAGCATAATATCATCTATGATCATTGCAGGAAGTATACCGTGAAAGATAAGCACTGAAGACCTCTAATTGTTTTCCTCTGTCTTTCTCTTTTTTTGCCTTTTTTTTTTTTTTTTTGGTAATGCTTTAAAATAATGGTCCTAATCATTATTAATTCCTTTGGTGTTCACCCGAATTACATCAATCACAGCTAACTCATTTGGTATTAATGTGGATGTCAGCGACACTTCTGCAGGGATTCGTTTTTCACTGAAACTCTCTGTTCATTAGCTGGATGGAATCTTATTCTTTGCATGCGACTACAAGAACCAAAAGGGTCAAAACTGGCAAAGGGGACTCCTGGGGTTCTAGACCCACACTGATTATTTGGGAAGGGCATAGCATCTTTTCCTCTTGCTAATAAATATATTGCTGTCTTTGCTATTGCTGCATTTCAAAGCTTGGAACTTATCTGCTTCATGCAGTTATCCAAAACCTGGGGTACATCTTTCCCAGGATTATTTGCATTTGCGTATGATTACTGACATGATATTATGAGATGATGTGACTCACCAGAAAAGACAATAATGCTCAGTGAAGTGGAGGGCAGTAAGAAAAGAGGAAGACCCCATTACAGGTGGATAGACTCCATCCAGGAAGCCGTGGCCCTGAGTTTGCAAGATATAAGCTGGTCACCTGATATTCTTGGAGATCTCTCATTCATAGAGTCACCATAAGTCAAAGCTGATCGGATGGCAGCTGACAACAACAACTGCACATGATCTTTTTACCACTGTCAAGAGAGCTTTTGTCTTTAGTCCAAGGACTCAAAACTCTTCCCTAGGATTCTGTGAGATTAGACCGGTGGTTCTCAACCTGTGGGTCCCCAGATGTTTTTGGACTTCAGCTCCCAGAAGCCCTGAGCATTGACCATAGTGGCTGGGGCTTCTGGGAGCTGAAGTCCACAAACATCTGGGGACCCACAGGTTGAGAACCACTGGATTAGACAAAATAAGAGGAGTAACAGATTGCAATCAACTTTTAAAGGAATTGTTCCATGTAAAGCAGTGGTAGCTGGTGGTTCTCATGTCAGTGGAGCAGTAAATTTGCTCTGTGTTACAGTCTGAACTTTAATGGAGCTCTCCAACATTCTAGTCTGGGGTCAGGGTTTAGCACCTTGGATAATTCCTTTAAAATATTTTTTCAAAAGTATATGTGAATTTTCGTGCAGACTTTAGAAAATTGTAGATCAATGAGGAAATGTGGCAGAGCAGATTAAAGGTTATCTAGGAATATGTGAGAACATCAAATGCACAGGAAACAGACTGATTTGTCCGCTAGATTCTACTCAGTCACTTACATTGCTCATAGCTCTTCCAGCATGTTCTTAAAGTGTTTGATTTCCCATGCTTACTTCACATGACAATCTGAATTTTCAGGTTCACTTCTATGTTTAATAGTGGTAGTTAGGGAGATCAAAATGGGAATAGTTATCATTTTGGACTTTTATCACGCCTGATTGTTTAGTCTGGTGGCTAAAATTAAGGAATTTAAGTATGTCTGTGTTAGACTGTGGGCACATTTATTATATTAGTTGAGTGTTAATGAAATATTAGTTCGACATCATTGCAACTTAGAACCTTATATTCACAGAGAATCCCCATTATCTTCTAAGAAATAACACTTGCACCAAGGGTAAGAAACATGTGACCTTCCAGATGTTGGTGGACTCCAGTTCTCATTAGTGCTAGCCAATCTGGCAAGGGTTGGAGTAATATTTTGTCAATATCTGGAAGTTCTTTAGTTCTCATTTACCTTTTTGTTGAACGCAGTCAGTAACATAGGACATCACTACAATATTTACTACAACAGCTGTGCCAAAAATTCTTCTTCTCTATCTGTCAAAGAAAAATAGTCAGATTCATTAGGTTGGAACATTAATGTCTCATTAGATTGAAAGAGTGGAGAATAACTCACATGCAATTCAAGGTGGATAAGCACAGGACTGGTACTCACATTACAGTACATCAACCATTACCGCCAATGGACCATCAAGATGCACCTTATACCCACTCATTGGCTGTTCTCTTCAGGATTTTCTGAATTCCAGCATAAGACTGCAGCTATCTCCTCCCATATTCCTCTCTACTCAGCTCTTACAAGGCATTATTTGCAGACCAAGGCCATTATGAGGTAAAGGTACAGAAAAGATGTGTAATAGAGAAGGCACACATCAGAATCTTCTAGTAAGCAATAGTCGTTTATATGTGGGATGCATATGGCTGAGGGCCATTCAGGGTCAGAGGAGAATGAGAAAAAAGTCCATTAAACAGATGTAATTTCAGGTGTACCTCCCAAACTGTGGGCCTAAGGAGGAAAGTGATATATGGATTTATAACTATGTGTGCCTGAGGAACAAAAATGGTTGCCCTCCCAGTGTATTCCTTCCATGGGTGAAGCTATCTTTGAGTGTCTGTGTAGATTCCTGCCCTTATGTTCATGTCTTACAATCTTATCAAGCGCCACTGTTATCCGCAGTGGCTGCTGCCTTCTTTCTAGATTGGTCACAGAGGTCATCTTGCCTGTCTGTGGATCAGCAGTAAATGAGGATGGTCTCACCCAAGCAATTAGGATGTATTTGGTGGTTAGTAGTTATTAAAGACCATTAAAAAAGCATCAGTTTTTCTCTTCACTTGACATGTCACAATAACATTTTCATAACAGTATTATCAGTACAGTCTTCATAACAATTGCCTACCCAACCATGTGCTATAAGCATGAGCTACATGCATCATGATCTCAGATCTTTTAAGATAATAGTTATGTACACTGCATTAATAATATATTAAAGGAATTAGGCTACTTTGCCTTTTCAATTCTTCCTGAATGAGCATTCTTTCAGGAATGTTCACTTTAACTTTTGTAAGAATGGTATGTTTTAGGAACTGTTACTGTTCCTTTCCCTCAAGCCCCCATTCTTTTACTATCTTCTGTCCAAAATCCATGATAGTTTTTGGAAGGAACCATCAACACAATTCCTTTCTTTTCACTCTTGGAAAGAAACATTAGCTATTTTTAAATACACACATATACAGTGGCGGCGGCAGTGGTGGTGGAGGAGGAGATATGAATCTATGCAGGTGAAGTCCAGGTTTTAAGCTGCAAGGGCAGTTTATGAGATGAAGTGCATAAGGATAGATGTGAATCTGAGTAGCCATTTTAAAAGACGTTAAGATTCCCAAAGTGTTCCTTGCTGTTAACAGGAACTGTAAACTTCAATTAGTCTGTCATCACTCATTGTAATGTCTCCTTTCAACAACAAGGATAACTGTGGTGTTGTAATAGATGCTAAGCAAGGCTTCCTGCTGAGAGAGGCTGCAGTCTCAGTTCTTATCTGCCTTTTGATTCCATGGGTACAGAATCCTAATTGTAAGTCTTGGCTGCTGTGACATGTGGGATTGAGTGATTCATATTCTCACTACGGCAAGCCCAGCCATTAAATGGGCAATCCTTGAAGCAAGGCAAGCCTATGCTCCTGCAACATCTTTCTGACTACAACAGAACTTCAGAAAGCTTGTTTACTAGGAAAGACTGGTGATGTATACAATCTAGTGCTGAAGTGACAAAAACTGAGGAGCAGAACCCTTGGATAATTATGTAGATGTTCACCCCATCACCTTTGTGTATCTGAGTAACATAAAGAATATTAGGAATTCCTTTATTTTTCTTTGTTCTGTCTCAGAGACACAAGGGGGGCATCAAACCAGGAATGTTCTTGGCCTAAATCCAATTGTCTAACCAACCAGAACAGTCCCACTTAAACAATGATACTTATATAAGTATTCACTTATCCAGTTCTCATTGAATTAATAGGTCTACTCTAGTTGGGACTGACAGATTGGTTTAGGCCTGGACTACTTGTCTTGCTGCTGAACATTTTCAATCTGGGATTGTTGGCTAACATGGGCATTGGATATATAAGGAACTATGTGATTGATTCCTGACATGCCTACTTGTGTAGAAGCTGACAACATGTAGCTGATGAGCCACATGCCACTCAGAATTTTATTTGCAATCCTCTAAGCCCCACAACCTCACCACCAAAATTTGGGGAATTATTTGCCCCAAAATCAGCAATAGCATCACATCACCTTCCGCTTTCCCATTTTTTAGACCTTCACAAGCCCTTTAAGAAAACAGGAAGTGACAAGACCAGGAAGTCTAGTCACTTCCTGTTTTTATTTTTAAATGGGCCTTTAAAAAATGAAAGGCAGTAAAATAAAATAACACAGGAAATTAGATGAAATGGCCAGCCACAAACTCCCAAGGGCTTAGGGGATACTATTAGCCATATGGGGACAAAAAAGTAACCCCTCTTCAAACCTAAAGAATATAGAAACTAAGGCCCTTTCTGCAAGAGATGAGTGAATCGCTCCATTACTTACCGGTCCTTCTTGGCTTGAAGCAACGCGGACTTTCCCTTAAGCCCTTCCACAGGGCTCCTCTGTTTGTTCCAGGGTGATGCGCAACAGTGCAAGGTCTTTAGATCCTCACTGGTGAGGCTTACAAAATGGCGGCTTCTGGTTGTTTGTGGGTCCGGACCAACTGCTGAAGCTGGCCACGCCCACAGCCTGCCCTCCGCTGATCGCAGGCTCGCATTGGTGCGAATCTGCACATCTGCACAACTGAGCAGGAACGAAATAGCGCGCTCTGGAAAACTGAAAGACCGTTTTTTTCCGGTCTTCACATAGCATGCTGGAGGACCACTTGGGAGCATTTTGGATCGGACTTAGTGTGGAACTAAGGTAAATAGTCTGAACTTAGTCCAATCCATGGTGCGGACGACCTCTGTGACAGGACACCTTGGCCCATCTTAACTTCCTTGTGCAGAAAGGGCCTAACAGTTGGAGTGCAGCTCAACACTGGCAGTAAGGTACCCCTGCATTACAGGAAACACAAGACTTCCATTGTGTGTTGTCATGGAGTCTGCCGTCCCCTCTCATATAAGCTGCTTTATACCAAGTCACATCATCAGTCTATCTACTGTAGTTCAGTAATGTGAGCTCTGGCTAGCCCAAACAGTTGTCTAGAGCTTCAAGGCAGTGGAATATGCTGGCTCAGAGTGTGGTGGAGTCTCCTTCTTTGGAGGTTTTTAAGCTGAGGCTGGATGGCCATCTGTTGGGAGTGTTTTGGTGTGGGTTCCTGCATGGCCCCTGTGGTCTCTTCCAACTCTATGATTCTATGAGGCAGGTGTCTTCCTCAGCCCTATCTGGAAATCTCTGAGAACCAGACCCAAGTCTGTTCAGATTCTAGCTAAAATTAGTTGAGACTGGAGGTGTTAAGGGCTGTATGATATGATCAAAGTCTGTTGTGGAAACAGACAAAGAACATTGTACTTTCACAACATGAAATTCAGTGTTTCTATCTATTGCAGAGAAGAGAACCTACCTCGTTGTGCAGATAAAACAGAAAGGAAGAAGTCATGTTCACTGTCTCCTTGAAAGAACAGTAGATTGAACATGCAGCAATAGAAAAACCTTTGTACTATGATGCTGTTTTTGATGAGAGCCTCCATCTACCTGCTCTCACATGTGAAGTTCTAAGCTAGAAGTGTGAAGTAAAATAAATATTAAGTTGGCAGAGCTGACCTTTTGCATTTCTGAGCTGTTACTGCTTACCAACAGATAGAAAAGAGGAGGGGAAAGATTGGGCAACAGTGTTCTAGAATTAATTCCATGTGAATCCTTCTGTGAGGTTTTTGAGGTGGGACAGCTGTCTTAAGTATGCAATCCTAGTCAAACTCCTGATAACCTCTGATCCTCTGAAATGTGGTTTTTGTAGCTCTGAACATTTTTCAAATCCCAACTTTGCTTATCAGTCAGTCCTCAATTATATACAGTACATTTGCTCATCATTAGTGACTTTTATCCAAGCTTCTGCTATATCTTTCCTAACATTCCTTTGTCCCACATGTCCCCACATACTCTTCCCCAATGCCTGCCACACTCAAAATGATCATAAGCAGCTGGAAAACTTTCCTTCCCAGATTCATTCACATCCTGGCTTTGCCTGTCATGGATGATTTTCTCTCATCGCTTCAGGTAATTACCTAACAAAGGCAAGACAAGAAGTGATAAATCTATCTTGTACTTGGGATCACCTAAGCAGACTGCAGGAATTCATCCTGAAAAGTACTCGATAATCTATTAACACATGCATTTTGGATTGCATAGATGGAGATCTGAATGAAAATGTTTGATGCTTCAGCTTACGGAAATCAGATCTACAGCAAGACTGGTGGGAGTAGGAGTTTGACAAATGCTTGCCTTTATAATTGCCCTAGTAACAAAAAACCTATTTGGGAGTTTGGAAACAAAGGCTTCCTTAATGCACGAATGCTATCACATTCTTCCAAGGCATTTTCTGTCCAGGACGTACATACTGGGGAAACACAAGTGTTTAAGCAGGGCATGGAAGGTTTCTTCCACAGTAGCAGGAATTCTGATTGACTGAGTCCCATTCCTAACACACCTACTTATGTAGAATTTTCCTCCATTAGACTGAAATCAGATTTGTATCAGTTATGCAGCCAGTATACACAATAGATTTGGAGGGCAAAGCTAGTCCTGCACATTTCCACATATGCCTCCATGTGTTTTGTATCCATTACTATTGAATATCTGAAAAGGGCTAAGGAAACATTTTCAGCTGACGGACAAACAGTGTTGGACTGAAGTCCTCACTGAGTTCCCATGGCATAGAATAGGTGCATAGGTATCTTTTGATGTACAATATCACTTGCCCTCGGTTCTCCATCTGTACAATTGTAACAGCAATAATCTTCCTTGTAAGTGTGGGTGAGCTAAAAGATAAAAATTACTTCTGTGGGTGCTAATTGAATCAGTAAGTGGATTAGTCAACTAACACTTTAATTGCAGATTCAAACCCTTTCTAGATAATCTGGGGAAGTGTGTGTGTGTGTGTGTGAGACTCAAGAAATATAATCTTGCTGGCAGTACAGATATGCTGATTGTTTCCTTCCTGTGCAAAATTTAAGGAAGGGTTGAAATCACTAAAACATGCCTCCTTTGGATCCAAAGTAACAGATCATTTGTATCCCAGGATGAAACCACTAAAGAATCTTTCTAGCTTTGAAAGCCACACATATTTTTACATTTGGCTTCTCCATATTGCAGATGGGATTTAAATATGCTCATGTTTGGAAGCCATTTTGGCCTTGTAATAAAGAATATTCATTTGTACTCATTCCCATAGTGATGAAAAGGGAAATAGTAAAATCATTTCCTTCTTAGAATAAATAGCCAATTTTGATTATTAAATTGTAAGACACCTCACTCTTTAAAAAGATCTGACATTCCTGTAATATCCCCCAAACCATATGACTGAAACAGAGAAGCATATACATGTACGCATATGTAAATTTGGTGAACAATTCTAACATATTAATTTTATAGCCAAATCAAGAAATCTAAAATCAACCAGACTTTGTTGGTGGGAATAATAGCCACAAACCAACACTTAAAACTCATTCATCCCAATGGGCCTCAAAGCACTTAAGTGTGGGGCCAAAAAAAAAGGAAAGAAAAAAAAGAAAAGAAATCCATCCAAACTTACAGATCACCAGCTTTCTATTTAATGTTTTGTGCCAGTTTGGGAAGTAATATTTGCATTTGTCCAGCCCTATTACAGAATACCCATGTTCCAAAGCCAAATGATCTCTAAAACAAACACGCACAAAAAATGTAATACCAGGATAATATGGCGGAAAGAGGGTCATACGGATTGACTTGAATCATCCAGATAGATATTGTGATGTGGACAGTATGAGAATAAGTCTCTGCTCATAATGCTCTTACCTCCCATAGCCAGTAATTCCTTTTGCTAGTCAGTACTCAGCCAGGCATACTTATACTCAGCAGGTGTGTGCAGGAATAGAGGGCACCAAAGGATTAATATTTCCTTAAATTGCCTTCAGCTCACTGAAGTTAAAAGAAAGGTGCTGTGCAAGTGGCTGCAGATGCTGCTTACTAATTCTGCGGCCCCTTTTCAGCCCGGAGGAAGTGACGCGTTCTTTGGCAGGGATAACAAACTTAACATGACTGGCAGGTGTCCTGCCAAGCATCTGTGAATGTCTTTGATGAGGCAGATCAGGGATTATGGAGATTTGCAAGGCTAAGCCCCGACACTCCTGTGGCCTTCACTCTCCCTGGTGCATCCAAGTCAATTTGCTCCTGAATAGCTGGTTATAATGAAAAAGACTTTGCATGACCCCACCCTCTTTCCTTCATTCAGTCTGTCCAGTGAGCTGGTGGTGGCCACTTGATTCTTTCATCCCCCTCCCTTTGCATACATTAAAATTAATCACTTTTTTTATTTCTCAAGGACAGTGATTAATCCACCAAGCTCCTCTGCTTTCAGTTGAAATGTATTAAACTAATGAGCATTGGAAAAAAAGAAAGGGGAAAAAAAGAATTTCCCCATTTTAATGGCAAACAATAGAGTTTAAATACATCCCAACTCCTTTAACATTGTTCAGTAATTAGCAACAAAGGACCTCCTGTTCAAGTACAAGCAAATATTTAATACCTAGCCCATTATCAAGGAATACATTTGCCAGCCTTGCTCCCCTGTCTGCCAGGCACATAAGTTATTACAACAGGCAGGGTTCATTTTCCCCCACCACACCCTCCATCTTCCCTAATCCATCAGCATCAGCAGAGCCTGACATCTGTTGCTACTTTTTTCTCTTCATCCTTTTTTCTAAAAGAAATGCAAACCATATTCATTTGTTTGGACTGACTTGCAGATAGGGACTGAACAGCTCCTGATTAATTATATCCTTCAAAATCTACTGTCTTGCGGAAAGAAAACTTCCTAGTGATGCCACAAACAGCATGCACGCACAGAGGCCAGAATCCTGTTAGAGACATGCACAGGCATAATGGGAGGTGATGGTTAATATCCTTGTATGCACCTACAAAGATCTTGCAAAAAGAAGTATCCAGTATCAACTTCACCAAAGACCTTCCTTGGTGTGCAAAACAAATGGGGATGGGAAGGGATGCCAGTCACAGCTCCATCTCTCTTTCTATCAGTTGGCTTCAAGGTTGTGCCTGGGCTCATTCTAGCTACTCTTGAGCATGGAGGAGGCAAGAACTGTCATGGGCCAGGAATCAGCTTCTCAGGTGAACAGCAGCCTCAGAGGAGGACAAGCAGATGCAAGTGCACTGGGAGCTAATCAAGCTGGGATGAGAGCCAGCTGGTTCCAGCCCTTTTAAGGAAGGCAGAGGGCAGTGGCCTGACACCAGAAATAACTCATATGGTCTTTTTGTGTGCTACAGATTCCCTGCTCACTGTCTGCTTTGACCTTTGGACTGTCTGACCTTGCTGCCTGCTGTTCCTGATCTTTTGGGTCAATGCTGACTTCACCCTGAATAGGCAAGCTTTATTGAACTGCTAAGCTATCTCCATTTGGCTGCTGAATATCTCTACACTCTGTTGCCTGGAAATGGGCAGCCAGTACCTATGACAGGAGCAGCCTTACACTTGGGTAAAGGCTTTTTTCCCCCACCCCTCAGTGCTCAAGAGCAGTCCAAACACTCAGAGGACTCCTGCAGCCAACCAGTGGTCAGAAAGACTAAGCTGAGCTTGGCAGCCCCCTAGTTGTTATTGCTCATGATGGAAAGCAACCAGGAGGAGGGAGTAGGATCTGAATTTTCCACTGGCTGCCAGATTGTTTTGAGGAACCATTTGAAGTGCTGCTCATGACCTATAAAGCCTCATACAATTTAGGTTCAGGCTATGTGACAGACTGTATCTCCTCATATGAGTCTGTGTGGACCCTGAGATTCTCAGGAAAGGCCCTTTTTTCAGTCTTGCCATCTTCATACCTACAGCTGGTGGGTACACCAAACAGTCTTCTTAGTGGCTATTTAGGCTCTGAAACCCCTTTCCTAGAGAGGCTAAAATGACTCCCTCCTTGCCCTCTTTCCATCTGCAGGAGGAGACATTTTTATTCTGAAAGCCTTTTAGAATTGAAGGTGTTTGAGGAAAGAGCTTTTGAGAGGGTGCTGCAGGTTTTAAATCATACTATTTTAACAGCTTGTCATTGTTTTAAGTGTATTCTTTAAAATTCTTCTAATATTGTAACAGTTTCATTCTATTTTAATGCTGACTTTTTTTTATGTTTTCAACTATAATGTGATCCTTTTAATCTGTAAGATGCTTTGAGTCCCAATTTGGAAAGAAGGCAGGGTATAAGTAAAGATCACCACCACCACCACTACCACTACTACAATAACCATCATTATCCAATAATCCTCCACCACCATCTGGAAGTACTGGGCAAAAATTATGCTCCACCAGAGCAATGTGGGATCATGGCCGTGGCTTCCTGATGGCAACCTTCACATAACAGCCCTCAATCTTTCACCATGCAAACAATGAGAGGGGAGTAAGCCATCATACCCTAAATCATATTCAGAAGACCCCACCATGCAATAGACCTAAAACAGAGAACCATTCACTGAGCAAAAGGCATACTTTGGCTTGGTACAATGGCTCTCCTCCTTTCAAAACATTTATGTGGAAGACTTCAGGGACAGGGTCCTGCTGGTAGAACAGTTTAACATTCTAAACATGGTCCAAAGCTTTCATTAGAAAAGCTAATATCTCACATCAATTAGTCTTTGACAAATCTGTGTGCCAGGGAGAGGAACACAGAGCCTGTGAGCATAATCCACTGAAATTTACCATCTGGATATGAAGCTTCTTCTGTCCTTATCTCTGATCAGTGATCAGAAGGTAAGAAAGTAGTTATAGCTTAGCAAGGTTTTTCATTGAAATGGCCTCTCATTTGCAGACTGAGAAGGTTTTGCACGGATAGGACGATGCTAGCCGTGATGCTCTTTAAAGCTGGAGAAGCATAAAGCTACAGTGGAGCACTTATAAGCAAACAGTGGAGGCAGCTAGTTGAGAGGTGTGTATTTTTGCTGGTTGGTTCACAGTTCATCCTGTGGCTAAGTAATGGCCATTCTGTTTGGGAAGGGGCAGAGTTGGGCCCAGGCACCGATCAGCCTGTAAGCTGGATTGCTGTGCTATGGGTAAACAGGAAACTGTGTATGTGGTTTTACTGAATATTTCTTCTTGTGCAAACTTTTAAAAGGTACAACAACTGACATATCCAGTGTTATACCACAGGATCCTGGCCCTGGTTTGTAGCCTGAAAGCTTTTGGGCTGGGGCAAATTGGTAAGATCTATTCCCTTTCCTATCTATTTTGCTTCAGCCCTGTTCCACAAACTTAAGTCATTCCATTGCTTGAATACATCTTCTCGGATCTTTCCCAGATGAGAATTTAGCCCTGGACCAAAATGGATTCCCTGCTCTGTTACCTGATATGAAATCTAGGGGACAAAAAATTCCAGACTCACTTCCCCAAGACTAGGCCTTTGTCTCTGTTCACAGGTAAGGGTTTTCTTGTTTGTGTCCATATGCAAAACATACTAAATAATACTCAAGTTAAAGTGAAGTAAATACACTTTATTATTTAATAACAGAACAAATCATAAAGAGATGACGTAATAATCAGAGTATAACTTATTCTAAGAATTTGACAGATACATGGGGGGTGGATGGTTGGAAGAAATGTTAGATCAGGACAAGGATGTGTGTGCAGCAGGTTATCTGTCAGAGAAGGGAAAGTTAAGAGGGGAATGGTTCAGAGATGGAGTCTAAGTTGAAGAAAGCAAAGTTGTAGGAAAGAATGGAGTCTATCAGGGGCAGGAAGGGGCAAGGAAGAGGCCAAAAGGCCAAGCTTCATTCTAGCAAGTAGCAAAGTAGCTTAGAGAGAGACACGACCCTAATCATACACACACGCACAATCACACAAAACCATGCTTACTTCAGTCATACCAGGAGGCCTCCTTAGCTCTTGTACAGAGAGAAAGGTGGGATATAAATTTAAAATTGTAAGTAAAAAAAAAAAAATCTTGGTAATTTGTCAGTTTCAGGGTGGTTGTTGTGATTATGAGTCTAAGGTGTTTACACACCACCAAAGCTGCTGTTCTGGAAATCCTCCTTCAGAGTACTTGAGACAGTTGATTCAGAGCTGGGCAAAGTTTGCACCAAAGTTCCTCTGTTCGTCTCTATCTTTTGAAGTTTTCACCTTTTTTTTCCTGGTCAAGGCTTGTCTCTCTCCTTTTGGTCAAACCCTGGCTCCTCCCCCACCACCTGGACATGCACTCATTCCTTGTCATATAACTCTGGCCTGACTGATGCAGGAAGAGCTGACATTCCTGGCAGACTAGGATTTTAAACCCAGAGCCTCCTGCTTCAAGTTCAAAACATTGGATTGGACGCAGAGTTGCACGGAACAGAACAGCACAAGTTGGATGATAATGTGATCAGAAGTGGGAGGTGTGTTTATACATCCCTCTCCCACCATAGCCTGTTATGGCCCTAAAAATCTGCTATGAAGGATGCAGGAAATCTTCTGAATGGTGCAGCATGAGGGACTATGAGGGGGGAGTGGGTCACAAAATTTGATGCCTTACTATGGGTGTAGTTATGAGGGGGAGCCAAATGAGTGCATTGCTACTCCCAAAAGTTTTGTCCTCACAAATGAACTTCTCCTATGGTCCCCAGGTTTCTGAGACTGCAGAGATTGCAATATCGAAAATTATTTAGACTTAAAAGTCTTATGTTTGCTCTGTTCTTATTCTCTTGCTCATTTTGCCTGACCTTTTTCTTTGGATGCCTACACTTTATTTCTAAATGTCTAACTGAAGTTTTAAATTACTACAATGATAGAAATTTGGGAAATGAAGGAAAATTTCATGGGGAGTGGGTAGAATTTTTACTGGAGGCCAATGGCCTCATTTCCCACCCCTCATAGCTACACCCCTGCTTTCTCCTCCTCCAACAGGAAGGTTATGCCAGTTCGTACTTTCCTCCACCAGCAGAAGTCCTTCCATCTGTGGAGGATTAATGCTGAGCACAATCCTCTTTCTGATACATCACAGTGTCTCCAATAAAATGCCAAAGACTATACTATGTATTATTTTAATAAGTTTAAATCAGTCTAGGGAAAAATCAGACTTATTCTATACCTTCCAGCAAAACCAACACAAACACACAGACTGGGCTGGAGAGGGCTGAAGAATCAAGTTGTATTTTGCCTTGCAACTAGCTCCTTCTTAAAGGTGCCTATCCAACCATTGATTGTTGTGTGCTAAATATGTTACATTCACCATCCTGCCTGCCTTTGTGATGATGGCCATTTCCACACTAGACTGTTACAGTGCTACTATTCCACTTTCAACATCCTATGGAACGCTAGGGTTTGCAGTTTAGGGAGGGGCCTGCAAACCCCAGAATTTCATAGGATGTTGAAAGTGGAATAAAGTACTATAATGGTCTAGTATGGAAATGGCTGATGTCATAATGGTGATGAAATTACACTGAGTCACACATTTAATTGAAAAGGTATGACTTCCTAGCTTGTTTGCCTTTTTCTAGTCTGGTCCTGTATATGATGACAGGGAAAACTGACACAACTGCTCAAGTTTGTGAGCTAAACTTTAGAATTGTTTTTTTAAAAAACACTCATCCTTAAAACAAGATGAAATGAAACATTGTGGGTCATTTATGGTCGAGGTGGCTGCTTAGCAGAAAACTGAAGAATAAAAAAAAAACCAGTACTAAAAGAATAATGTGCATCTTCAAAAGCAGAAAGCTCAAGCTGTTCTCAACTAAACTTACTTCCTTTTTTGTTCATCTCAACCCTAAGCGGCTCTAGAGTCATAAGAATCTTCAGGTTTAGTAACACACCCAGAGCTAATAATAGGCTTCTTCTAAAAGCCACTTGCTCTCAAGGTCTGTGTAATTTTGTGGGTGCTCTCTAATGCAAAGAAAGATAAATACATTGAGGAGCTCGCAGTGGAATGCCTCCTAGGACTTTTTTTT
Organism: Iguana delicatissima; assembly: GCA_948472985.1. Lineage (NCBI taxonomy): Eukaryota > Metazoa > Chordata > Lepidosauria > Squamata > Iguanidae > Iguana > Iguana delicatissima. The sequence continues at coordinate 344,889 of CAOKZL010001214.1, read as the reverse complement.
AATGTCCATGCAAAGCTAAGAGGTGCCTGAGGTTTAAGACCTTATCTGAAAGACCCATGCAGAAGGGACTGAATGCAACTCAATTTTTCATTTGGGTCATGGAATAAAGAAGGATCAAGCCATTCCTGCTGGGATTTGAACCTTCCTTTGAAAGGAGCCTGAAGCATTTGAAATCGGATGGTTAAATCATTAAGCCAGCCCCCATTCCTTCCTAAGGACATTTTGTTGCTGTCTTTCATTTGCCCAGGATTCCAAGCTCCTTCCACATATAAATGAGAGTTTGAGCTTTCCTGAGAATGATTAGGTTATCTCATGAGGCACATGAAATAATGTCCCAGCCACCAATGATGGGCGTGCTCCCTGGCTTTTCTTATTAACTGTGATAATGATGGTAGAAGATTTAAGCACACATACACACACAGTGCTGTATCAGTTATTACATCTTGTCTTTTCTCAAGATTCAAGTTGCTCAAGCATCAGAAGAGGATTTTTACACCTACAGGGAATTAAAAATAAACCTGGAGCAAAAATCTCCATTTATTCATTCACACTTCAATTGTCTTTTTAAAACCCAAACAAACCAAAAACCCTGATCTGTACAGCAACCATTAACCCATACAGCAAATATATATGTGTGTGTGTGTGTATAAAATCATAGCTGAATAGACATTTACTAGCCAACCTGCAACCCACACTAGGAACTAGCAAAATAGATAATATGCTACTACCCCTTGTGCTGTAGCAGATTTAAAACACAGCTGCTTTTAAACATTTCTCTTTTACCTGGTGAAAGAAGCTGGGGAGGCTTACCACCCCAGAGCATTCTGATGCACCAAAGGGAACTTGGAGGGATAAGAAAAACTCCCATGTCAGTGAGGAGGGACCAGTAGAGCCAGCAATACTGAATCAAAGAGAAGATAATTCATTTGCCCGTTGGCCTCAGCAGGGTAGTTGGTGACAGTTTGGAAGGGCTACCTTGGAAGACCTTGCCAGACGGATGAGTTAAAAGGAAAGGAAAAACAGAGAGGGCAGAAGAAACCTGACTGGCTTTGATAAGCAAACTGGCCAGGCTGGATGAGGCCAGGCCAGCAACGTTTCCAGTGACCCCCATGCCAGAAGCAGCTTAACATAACCCAGTCAATGGAGGAGCCCCAGCAGCCATCGCTGTTCCTGAGGAATACAGAAATAACAGGCTTGGTCAGCAGCTGAGGAGTGCTGCATCTAAGAGCCTTCAAATTTAGGCCATTTCTGCACTATGCTGTTACAGTGCTATTATTCCACTTTCAACATCCCATGGAATCCTAGGGTTTGCAGTTGCGGGTGGGAGTTCAAGCACTATAACAGTCTAGTGTGGAAATGGCCTTAGAGTCCCAGGGGAATGCTCACTACAGGGTTTCTTTGCCTTAGACGAAGAAAAGCAAGAGACTTGCAAAAGGCTGTCACAGTGCGTTTGGAGAGGCCTTGGTAGCACAGGGACCACCACTGTACAAACAGGGGTACAAATACTTAAATGAGGACTTATCCAGAAAGGGGAAAAGGCCTCTGAAAATATCAAGAATTTCCAGATCTTCTTGTTTTGATTCCACTTGTATGCCTTCCCTGTTTGCCTCCAGACTCTTTCTTGAAATATTCTGAATTTCCTTCCCTTCCGTTCTTCCTCCTGTCCCCCCCCTCTCAGCCGCATATGACATCGAGACCCAGAAAACTGACTTTCACCAAATTCCACTAAGCCATTTGTGACGAACCTGACGGGAGGGGGTCTTGACAACAGAGCCTCCTTGGCAACCGAGAGGGTTTAAGCTGATTGGCTGGTGAAATGGAACCTTGGACAGCCCAGGGGAGGGGCTGGTGGAAAGAGGAAAATAACGGATTTTATCTGTCTGGTAGGTGTTTGAAGAGGAGTGTGATTTCTGGTGTGTTTGGGAGAGGTTGGAGAGTTGAAGAGCTCTGTGGGAGAGAGGACTGAGAAATTGAGTGTACGAAAGATAATGAATTGAGAGAGAGAGAGAGAGAAGAATGGTGTGCTGTTTATAAACATTTAGATACAAAAAGCATTTAAAGCAACAGTGTTACAATAAATGTTTGAACTTCCGTGTCCCTTAAAACAGTGTCACAGGGTCTTATTTTGAATCCTGGAATATACACGCTACCAATAATATCATCTTCACCTTAGTGCCAACAGTACCACAGTCTGGGAAAATATACATCACTGCTGATCCTTACATCTGGGAGAAGGGCAGATTTAGGGAAGGCAGTAAAGGGGGAGAGTCCTGAAAGGAAGAAGTCAAAGGGGAGACAAGAGTGAGGAAGGGACTGTGTTTTCAGAGAGGGGGAACTGAGGCAGACCCCTTTGCCCTGGCTTGATTCAGAGATCTCCCTGGCTATTCAGTTCTGATCACAAAGAGGTGTCAGGCTGGGCAGGCCTTGAGTGAGAGGCTTGGGTGCGCCTTTCACACTCGGCACTGACGGGCAGTGGTTTTTCCGTGTTTTAGACCATTTTTAATTACTATTCAGGAGTTATAGTCAAAGTGTTACAGTGCTTTAGCAATGTCAGACTAGTTAGATATTAGGATCATTTTCTTTTATTGCTAACATTCTTCTTTCCCTTTCTTGATCTCTGTTGAATCTGGGTTCTGGAAAAAAAATGGTGTGTTTCCTGGCAGCAGTCATCTTAGCTACTTCAAGTATAACGCAAACAGACAGCCATGGAGAGGTACAGCTCATTTCAGGAACTACTGTGTTAATTTAAATTGATCTTGAGAATGGGAAGGAAAAGTCTTTGGGAGTGCCAGGTAATACTGCTCCCTGGGAATACTTTGGAATGGGGAAAATGTCATGTAGATCTCCAAAATAATATAGAATTGTACAAGAACAAAACCTGGAAATTTAAGAAACTTTTCTTTAGGTTGGAGATACTCTAAAAAAAACTTTGAAACCTCTTGAACCATGGAACTTAGTGTAGGCGCATGGTCTTTGAGAGCAAGTGGGTTTAATGTTTCCCTCACCAATGGAGGACATCACACCTTAGAAAAGATTGAAGATTGCAATCTTATGGCCCTCGCAGTGCATAGAAGCATTGTCTTCAATCAGCTCGTGTCAATTTGCAGTTGCAACAGCCGCTAGATATTAAGTTAAGGTGGCTGTGTGAATTTCAATGGGATATGTTCCAGGATTAGCTCTGCTATGTGTGTGCAGAAATAGCTTTTGAGGTTTTTGCAGTGGGATATGAAGAGGCCAGTCTGTAGCCAGCACAGCATTTAGCAGCGTGAATTTCAGTTATGTCTTGACAAAAAAACATGCATCTGCCACATGCTAAGAGGTCATGGGAAGATATTCTCTCTTAGTTGATCAATTGTTTTCAACTGTGCTGGAAAATTAGAGAATACAAAGGATGACATTATCAATTTATACCCTTAAGCCATGGGTTTATAAGCCATAATGGGCCATAACTCCAACCATGTGTGTACAGCTATCAGAGCAAGTGGAAGATTAATATACTGATGGACATAAGATCTTCCATCAGGCCTTTAGCACAGCAGTGTACAGTCAAAAATTCTTTAGTATAAGTATTGTGCTGACCAAAAGTCAAAAGTGTTCAGCAGTTTTTCTTTCCAGTGAATAGTCAGCAACTAGCAACGTACAATCATCCCTCCACATTTGCTAGGGTTAGGGGAGCAGGAACCACGTGAAAATGAAAAAAAAACATGAATAACTCTAGGGCCTCCCAAACCATATTTAAAACACACGAGAAGTATGATCACCATATTCAACCCACCATGGATTCCTTTGAGGCATCAGGGTTCCTTCACAAGGCAGAAGTGGGTGGCTTGTGGGGCTTACTGCCACCTCTACTGCTGCCCCATACCATTTTTAATAGGGGCTTATAAGCTTCGTTCGCAGTTTCTCAGTCTCATGAGGCATAGGGAGGCAGCAGAAGTGACAGCAAATAATCTGTGAATAATCAAATCCGCAAAAGTGAAACCCGCAAATGTGGAGGACTGACTGTAATGATTAGCCATTTCTCCTTCTTAAGCAAGATTATTAGGAGTCCTTTGTCTTTGTTTATTTCTCTTTTCCACACTTGTAAATGGTTTGCCTGTTTCCCACACTTGTGTGATTGTGTCACATTCATCTGCAGAGAACATCTCTATCTACACAATTCAAGAAATTTCACCTGGACGTCTTACTGATCCTGCCGGCAGCAGGGCCCATACTGTACCATACATGAGTGTAGTGGGGTTGCACTCACTTAGGGGGCCACCCCTACATCTTCAGCCTCCACCACCAATGTTCATGTGCAGTAGCCCCCCAGAAAGGAGGGGAACGGCTGCCTCCAAGGAACAAGCCTGGCCAGATGAGCTACACTAGATCTCTCACAAAGTGGGTCAGCTGCTGGAGTTTCATACATCAATTTCAGTCCCTGTTTTACTGGGTGAATGCTAATTTGGATATATATTTTGCAAAATGTAAGCCCCTGAAGCTTAAATTATGGAAATGTGTCTGTTTCAAGCAAAAAGCCAAATGTCTGTGTAAAACAAAATAAAACAGACCAGTTAGTACCAAATAATTCTACACATGAATACATTTAATTTTTTAAAAAATAGATAAGGAGAAAATAACCCAGCAAAGAAATATTAAACAAATGACCAGTATATAATGTACAGCACTGGTTGAAAATGGTTACAGTACTCATATCTGATGGCTGATGCAATTTGATGCAGATGACTGTTGGCAGCCAGCCAGCATAATGGTAGATAGTGACTCTTTCAAGTGATTGGTTCATAAAGTGGCCTCATATAAAATCTTAATTCCCATTGGAGGGGAATATAATTGTTGACATTAGTGAGAATTAGATCTTTTTCTGACTGGGCAGGCAGAGACTGGAGGATAACGTAAAATCCAGTTCCTGAGGCATGAAGGTCAGGCTCGTACAGAGGCTATTTCTGCACCATACCGTGATCCTGCAACATCCTAGTGTCATTGCAGAATGCTGCCCCCCATCCGGCAAGCTACCTGTGCATGGGTAACGTTCAGGACATGCTCCTTCCTTCTGCAGTACGGATGGCCTCTTCCTGTACTGTACTGAGGAAGGAAGCACCTGATATTACTTCTGCCATTCCTGCATGGCTGCCAGTGACACAATCATTGTGTGAAGGGGAGGCCATTACCGGATTTTTTCTGGTAAAGGTATACCGTGCAATTGTGACAGCCAGGGACGTGACAAGAGCAGGATTGTGACAACATTGTGCAATGGCACACATTGCGAACTGGCTTCAAAACATCCCCATGCTGGGATGGCACCGTCATGTGGATATGGTCATAGTCATAGCTCTCTCAAACCCTACGCTGATAATCTTGTTCTTAGCTTAGAAATACCCATACAATCCTGGTAAGAAAGAGGATAAGAGAACCTGTTCTCTGAAAACGGAGTATACTAACTATGCAATTGTTATCTAGAATAGACAAATGACTGTTTTCTACTATGTAAAAGTAAATGTTTGTCTGTGAGTTTGTGAGTTTGTCTGCGTCAGGCAGGCAAAGACCTCATATAATTGGCTGTCTGTGAAGATTCTATGGAATCCTGGGGCTGGCAGTTTAGGGAGGGGCCTTTAGAATTCTCAGCCAAAGAATAGGCCAGTTGTTACGTAGATGAGGCCTAGCAGCAAGGAGGAGGGCATTGTATACTCTCAGGAACCCAGCCTCTGTATGTTAACAACTCTGAATACAGACTGGATTGGGGAATATGGGGAAAAGTTACAGGTACTGGACTAGGCTAAGTTCTATTGAGATGAGACCTAGCAGCAAGGAGGATAGTGCATTACCTCAGGAACCCAACCTCTGTATAACAACTCTGAATACAGATTGGATTGGGGAATATGGGGGAAAGTTACAGGTACTAGAGAAGACAATTTGTTGAGTTTTTAAAAGGAAAATAAAATCCTGGGCAATGCTGGGTAAATACACTAGTTCCTTATAAATGCAAGTCTATATAGCTGCCTCTTAGTGAATGTTTGCTATGATGAATATGACGGAATATGATGTAAGATGTTTGATGTGTTACAAGCAATGCTAATGATAAGCTATGTTCCTCTCTAAGGGGAGTACATGCAAATTTACTATTTTATCCATTTTAATAAAATTGTCTAAATTATTATTAAACAGCTTGGTTATTGTTCTGTATTAAATATCCTGAGATTCCAATACTTAAGAATGCTTAAGCAGAGTGCTGTTTCTAAGTCTGCCTATTTGGACTATACTATTGATCATGAGTTGAGAGCCCAGAAGAAATAGGTACAGATTAGCTGACAAACAGCAAATAACCTTTAGTCTAAAGAGATGGGGTGGAAACCATGCTTGTTTTCACTAGACAGAGATCCCAGGCAAGAAGAGCCTGCTGTAGGCAAAGGGGGTGGGACGATGTGATCCTATCAAAGTATGTCACTTGTGGAGCTCTGGTCCTGCAAATGCTCTTCACAGAGATCATAACCTGTTAAGACTTAATTATCTCAGGAGATCCTAAGATCATTAAGATCCTGAGATCCTGCCAGACTAACCATCAGTTGAGATTCTAAGACTTACCATCCTTATAGATCTAATCCTGGCAACACTCACCATCAACTAAGACTTCATTCTTCCAAAACTTACCATCCCTGCAAATGCAATCCTTTGAATATTTACAGTCTCTTACATTGTGTTACTTATAATAAAAAAACCATTGCAGCATGGAATTGATATCAAGAAAGTTCAACATTCTACTACCTGTGGAGGTCATGTCTACAACAAAATTTTGTAAGAGGGAGTTAACAGACTGGTTTAGGGACAATTCAGATTTTGAGTTCTGTTTGGGGATCTTTGGTTCATGTATGCCCACAGCTTAAACTCAACAGAGGTAGAAATATGAAGGCTTGTTTGCAACCAAGCTCTTTTGGCAGACATGCATGCGCATAGGCCCTTTTTGCACAACACCCCAACCCCACAATGGCCACAGGATCACGATGATGATTCTGTATGATGTCATTGTGATCCCATGGTCAGCCCTTCACAATCACAGATTAAATTATTGTTAGGTTTCTTGCAACAATGACACGCGATTGCGCAGTCCTCCCACCTCCCTCTCACACTTAGTTGTCATGCAGAATGGCAGGAAACACAATGGCTGCGCTTCCTCCCTGAGCGCAGCCTGGGAAACTGGCAGGCTGTGCTGCAGAAGGGAGGGGCGGAGCCACTGCTCTTTCTCCCATCGAACAGGCAGCTGTTGCAGAGGAAGGGAAGCACTTCTGTCATGCTCCCCTCCCAAGAAAGGCTTTCTCTAGATCCCTCACGGAATAGATTCAGCAGCAGGTAAGCTGTGGAAAGGGTCATAGTTACAGACAGCTTGGAAACATTAATCTTTGGCCTACAACCCCTTAATTTCTCAGCTAGCATGTCCATTTGCCATGATGACTGGGGGATTTCTGAATACTATATTAAAAACAAAAAAAACCTTCCCCAGGGTTGGCACATGCACATATGAAGAGATGAACATGTTTCTAAAAACGGGAAGGAAATCATACAGTCTGCTTCAAGACATATAACACCTACTGGTAAAAACTACTTAAAAGATGACAGGAGATTGATTTACAGCACCAGCACAAAATCCTTCCTGGAACTGCTGCTCTCTGAACAAAAAATGTCCCAGAGGCAAGCATAACATAGCAGAGTTTCCAAACAGCAAAAAGCGTGTCAGCAGAGGACAACTATGGCATCAGCTCTGACCCCTCTACCCACTGGTTAGTAAACTCACAAACATAGAGTTTGTCATCCAAGATACCTGGAGGCTTTAATCTTCAAAGTTGCAGTATATACATCTGTACACGATACACAGATCCACAAGCAGATCTTTCCGCACCAGCCTATTAAAACGGTGCAGAGCGACCTCCAACGGAGGTCTTCTGAACTGTGGAGTGGACTGGGGCGGACTACTTTTTGTAGTTCCGCACCTCAGTCCTCTCCGGAGCAGCCAGAATTGGTCACGCAGCATGCTTTTTAAAAACCTCTTTTAAGAGGTTTTTAAAAAGTACAGAGCGCGCGACCCTGTGTCGCTCCGTCACTGTGCTCTGGTGCAGATTTGCAGGTGCGAACTAGTGCGTTCCTGGAGATCTGCCAGGAGTGGGCTTTAGGCTGGCGAGCTTCTCCGGTTGGTGGAGAGCCTCCACCAACTGGAAGCCACCATTTTGGATGCCGGAGCAGTGCAGAGCGATGAGCTCGTACTGCTCCTCGTCTCTACAGACCCGCCCGGACCCACCAAAAAGCCGGTGAGTAGCAGCAGGGAGTGTTTCCCTCGCCGCATGCAGGAAGGGCCAGAGATTCAGCATCAGAGCTTCAGGAGCAGAGTGACGGGATGCAGAATCAGAGAGTAAGCTTTCCATCTCCTCTTTTATACACACCTGCTTCCATGTCATCACTCAGGGCCTTTGGCTGATACAACCCCTTGTCATGATTTCACTATCATGACTCAGCCCTTTACCCCATGTCCCCTAGGGAATGAGTCATACCTTGCCCAGTCAAAAGATTACCACATGATAACTGTAATCCAAAGTTGTCATCTGTAGCCTCAGGCAATATGATAAGTCTGTTGTTACTGAACCCAGAAGTGTGTGTGTGTGTGTGTGTGTGTGTGTGTGTGTAAAACAACAATCTTGTAGTTTGCAATTGTCCACTTTCATTCAAATACATATTTTCTTCAAGATAAAGGGTATATCATTAAGTGTGTAGAAAGGCAACTACATGAAATAATGGAATGACTACAGAAAGAATTACAAGAAAGGAGAACATCAATTTGTTAATTTAAAAAAAACCAAACTGAATGACTGGAGATGGGTTACTTAACTCTATCATGAAATAGCTGCCGCTCAGTATTTGAACCCAAGTGTACCTGATCACTCCCTAACATTTTCTACTAAGGGGTTTATTAAGATAAGCAATACTCCAGTTAGTTAAGACTTGGGTGAACCATAGAAGATCCTGATTATTCATGCATCCAGACAAGAGCTGATCCAAAATTTCTTGTTTTGCATATATATGTTTTCTCAGGAAAAATTCTGATATTATTCATTCTTCCTAAGGACAGTTCCAGTTTAAAAAGCTGCTTCTTGTAAGTTTACAGGAAGTTGCAAGAAACAAGTATATTTCATATTTCCTATTGACCAATGAGGTGCCTATGGTGTAGAACAGTGACTGAGTATTGTAGAGCTAGTTCTGCTTTCCAAAATCCAATATGGAATCCTTCCTGGCATTAATTAGTGCATAGATTACCATTTTCAGTCTCCCTCTGTGGACAGCTAGAAAGTAATGTAAGCACGAATACAGAGAATATGTGAGAGTTAGAGAATTGATTCATATAGATCTTACTTACCGTTCACCTGTGCAAACATGAAAAAAAGAGAAGAGTTTCAAAAGGCATTTTCCTCCATACTCATAATTCTCATGCTTTTATCATCACTTTTATGATTTTTTTCCCAATACATTTTAACTGATTTGGTGGAAGCCCACCTGTGGTCTGAAATACAGTTGGAAACCCTGATAGGAAATCTACTCACTTTTTGATAGTGAAAAGTCACAGTGAAGGGGGGGAGTTCCACCATGCTATATTTTTAGATCTGAACAATGCAGACATTTTAAAAATAGTTATATAACCCAGCAAAAGTTAGCTGTAAGCAACTAAATCCTATTGAAATCAGCTGCCCTCTTATGACTAGTACAGATGAACATTATTCCAGTTTGGTCATTTATATGAAGAAACACGTTGTGTACTTGCATACAGGGTGTACTATTTGAAAAAGATGCCCACCAAAATCTTAGTCGTGGTGTCTTTAAATGGAAAGTCCCCAGAACATGGAAAAATGTCCTTTTCTGGGCTACATCTCCAAAAATGCCCCAGCTAGCAGGGTCACCCAAAAAAATAAATTTTTCAAGCCTTGGAATGTCCACATCTTCTCTACATCCCGTAAAATCTTATTGCAATAGTATAGTGCTCATGGGAACAGAGCATACATACATGCGGGGGTTTTTTACGCTTGCAAAGAGAGTACCTTCTGAGCTATTATTAGTCATATAATAAACTATTGCTGGAGCATCCAGGAAACACTGGAATCAGTATTAGAAACAGAAAGAGGGTGCATGTGTGTGTGTTACTTTGTTCATTTCCTGGCAGTATGTAGAGCTGTCATTCCAGTATTTTTCACCCTATTAAAAAAAAATTCTGTGTGTTCATGTTAATTTGTTTAACATTTGCTTACAGCAATTCTGAAGAATTAATTAAATGATTAAACGCCTTTTAAAAGTTCAGTGATATAAAATGTTCTTGAGTGGAAATGAAAATGAACTGACCTCAGCCTCTACAGACAAATCAAACTTAGCCTCATCTGGAAAATTTGGGATTGCCTTTAGGCTTTACTTGTGACTTCATAATGGCACTTGAAGAGGAGAAGAATGAAATAGTCTGACGGCAGTTTGTTTCACCTCCGCTACTTACTCCCTTAATGTCCCAAACAAATGGGAAATCAATCCCTCTATCAGACACGAACTATTTTAGAGTAGATCCAAACACACCCTCCAACATTTCACAGATGAAAACCAGGACATGGGTGGCCAACCAATACCAGAGTCTGATCAGAATTACCAAAGTTATTGATGAGGAAGAACAGATAAGCTAGGAGAAGCTGCAGCAGTTTGGGGAAATCAGAAAATGCCTTCCCTGCTTCTACTTCATCTCAGTTTGGGGTATAGCTACAAGGGGTGGTAGGCAACTTGAAGGTATTACCCCAACTAAGAATTCTGAGCCCCTGAAGGAAATTTTCATGTGCTTCCCAAATTTCTGGTAGTGTGAAGATCAAAATACTGAAAATTGTTCATACCTAGAAAGTCTTATATTTGCTGGGTTCCCGTTCTCTTGGTAACTTTGCTTACGCCTTTTCTTTGGGTGCCTATGAACCTTTATGTTACTATAATACTAGAAATTTGGAGACCACATGGTTATTCCATTGGGAGGGGCAGAATTCTTATTTGGGCATGATGCTCTCATTTTGCCCCTCTCCCCATAGCTATACCCCCTGCAAGATGTATGGGGCCACTGGGAAGGGGCATTTTGTCTATGAATGGGACATTCCAGAATTTTCCGAATCTGAATCTGGATCTGAATCCCTGGAAGATTCTGGGAATCCACAAATCTCACAAATCTCGAATCTTTCAAATCCTTTTTTTAAAAAAAGGGTTTAAAAAGGAAGAGAAAGAAGGATAATCTTGGGCAAGACACAGTCTCTCAGCCTTAGCAAAAGCCTAGGCAAAAGCAAACCTCCCTCTGAAGAAATCTGGCCAGGACAATTGTCATAGATTTTTCTCAGGATCTCCCCAGATTGAAAATAATGTGAAGGCCCTTTCTACACAGGCAGGAAAATGTGGATTAATCCCACATTTTCCTGCCTGTGTAAACAGGGCCACATACTACAGTACAAAGATAACCCAGGTCAAAACGGGATTTTCTTTGCATAGCTCCTTATGGCATCCTGGGGTTTGTAGTTCGATGATGCACAAGCACACTTTGGCAGAGAAGGCTGTGACACCTTGTAAAACTACAAACCCCAGAATTGTGTATGAAAGAGCTTTGCAAGGGAGCTATGCAAAGGAATCTTTTCCAGCTGTCCTTGAAATCTCAAAACTGTACCTTCCAGTCAAATCTCAAGTCCTGCAACAAGCAAGGCACTTAAAAAACAACAACGACAGCTTCTAGTCTGGACTCAGTTCTGCACCCTGCATTCTCGAGTCAAGTCTCAAGTCCTGCAACAAGGAAGGCACTTAAGAAAAAACGGAAAAACATCAGCCTTTAGTCCAGTCTCAATTCTGCACCCTGCAGTCTCAAGTCAAGCCTCAAGTCCTGCAACAAGGCACTTAAAAAAAAACTCAGACTCTAGTCCAGTTTCCATTCTCTATCCTCAAGTCAAGTCTCAAGTCCTACAAGGGACTTTCAAGTCAAATCTCTTGTCCAGTCTCAATAATTCCCAATCTCTACCCTCCAGTTACAAGTCAAAAGAATAGAGATTATTACCTTGCAGAAAGAGGCAGCCGAAACGGGCACAGACAGCAGCCCAAGTGGGCACAGGCAGCAGCCCCGGGCACAGGCAGCCTCCAGCGCACGCACATGGCTTTATGCTGCGATTTTCGTGTACCCAGAGGCCCGCCAGCCAATCAGGCCTTTGGTGGGCCCTGGAAGCAGCAATTTTAAAAAGCAATGTTTTCTTTCTGCTGCATGTGGTTTGTCATGTGGCTCATGAGAAACCATGATAAGACATTTCACTTCTCATCCTATTCTAGCTTTAGGTTTGCAACCAGGCACTGGTATTATGGAAGGAGGTACACTGGCCTATGTGTGGCAATCACTGGATGAGATTGTGTGACTTTGCCCTCTGCTCTACTACTTCTGATAGGTGTCAGACCCACTGACCCCAGCATTTCTACATGTCATTGATTTTCAGCGCAGAAAATAGTGCTGCACTTAAATATTAAATGTTCAATTTAAATATATTAGAATACAACCCCAGGTGTAATTTCTGAAATTGTTACCAAAGGCCATTATTAGCCCAAAGGAAAAACTCACCTACTTGCCATCTTCCCTTGTGCATCTGATCTCCCAGGTTTTCAGGTATCCCGGTCTCCAACAAGCTATTTGGTTGGTGGATTTGAAAGATTTGGTTTGCCTATTTTGGTGCAGGGATTCCGATTTGCGAATCTCAAATTCTTTCCAAGGATTTGAGGATTCGACGATTTGGTTGAGCCATCCCTAATTTTGTCTTAGAGGAATGATGAAGGCAAAAGCAGCAACAGCCAAGGTCCTATGTCTCTGCTATTATAGGCCCTTTCTGCATGAGGCGAGCGAATCACTCCCTGTCGTTACCTACCACTTCTTCTATGGTCCGAAGCAACGCGAACTGTCCCTGAAGCCCTTCCGCAGGACTCCTCCTTGGTCCAGGACTAATCAGAGCAGTGTGAGGTCTGTAGATCCCCACTGCTCCGGCTTCCAAAATGGCAGCTTCCAGCTTCCAAAATGGCGGCTTCCAACTTCCAAAACGGTGGCTTCCGGCTTCCAAAATGGCGGCTTCCGGTTGGTCGTGTGTCCCGACCAACTGCTGAAGATCACCACGCCTAAAGCCCGCCCTCCGCAGATCGCAGGCTCACATTGGTGCGAGCCTCGAATCTGCCCAAAGTTTCAGGAACACAATGGTGCATTCCAGGAAAACAAAGACCTGTTTTTTCCAGTCTTTCAAAAACACGCTGGAGAACCACTTGGGATCGTCTTGGAGCCGACTGAGGTGTGGATCTCTGGTAAGTAGTCTGCTCCTAGTCCTCTCCAAGGTGCAGACGACCTCCCTGTGAGGACGCACTGCCCCGTTCTAATTGCCTGGTGCGGAAAGGGCCATAGTTATAACAATTGCAAAAGTGAAAACAATACTGAGGAAAGGAGGGAGACGGTGGTAGTGATCAGGGCTGACTAGAGAAGGAGAGAAGATGGTACAAATTACCAGGACCTGGCAGTCAAAAAGGGGACCCAAGATATGACAACATTACATATGTTTTTGTCTTTGGGGCAGACCAGCCCCAGATCATTTATTTTTTGAACTGGGGCTCGTCTGACAAGCCCTGAATACTAGGTACAGATTAAAATGTTCTCGAATTACATACCAAATGTTGTGGGGTTTCAAGTGTTGTGACTGGTGGCTGTTATTCCTGCTGTCACCTCTACAAGCCCAGGTGATTGAGACAAGCAGCAAATGGGACAATACTTCTATGAAACTCAATTCAAGTGTCCTAAGAGTTCTGGGCTCCCATGAAATGTCTGATCTCATAGGAGCTTGAGACTCTTACAAGAGGTCCTTCTTTTGCAAGACTTGAGGTGGGTTTTATATAGCCCTGCCTCACATTACCAGCCAGTCACGAGATGGTTGGGCAACAGACAAGGGTCTCCTGTATTGCTGTTTGAAAAACCTGGCAATACTAGCTGGGGATCCTGAAAAAAACATTTTCCCTTGGACCTAAACCCACTTTCAGTGGGCCTGGTACTGAGAAAAAGAGAAAGATGCCCGCTCAGAGCAATACGTTTCTCAAATAGCTGCCCTCTGGGAGCAGATGAACGCTGGCTGCTTCCTCCCATTCCTCTCAGGTGGGGAAAAACTAACATCACTCATACAGTGGGCTATTAGGGAAGCAGTGGGCCACATTCCAGAGAAGAAGAACTTCTTTACACATTAACAGTCTAAGCAAAACCAAACTGAACCCAACCACTGAAAAGATTAAGTTTGTGTGTTGGTTTTCTAAAAAGCATTCTCAAAGAATGTTTTAAAAATGCTGATGGATCTTGAAGCAAGTGAACTTGATTTTGTCCATAATTAGAATTCTCTCTCTCAACATTGATGGAATCGTAACTAATGAACTGGGAGCACAGTGGCTCTGCTTTCTGTCTGAAAGCTGAACAGCCAAAAATATGGATCCTGCCTTGGCTCCTGCACTGGAAGAAAGGTAAAATGAATGAATGAATGAATGAATGAATGAATGAATGAATGAATAAATAAATAAATAAATAAATAAATAAATAAATATTCAGTCACTTGCGCATTTTGTAGATAATGCAAATATTACATATTGATTTCATATATTGTTCTGACAACCAGCATGGCATAGTGATTTGAGCATTGGACAACAATTCTAGAGACCAGGGTTCGATTCACCACTCATCTGTGGAAACCTCCTGGATGATCTTGGGTGTGTCACATACTCTCAGCCCCAGAAAATCCCATGATAGATTCTCCTTGGGGTTTCTGTAAGTGGGAATGAGCTAAAAGCACACAACAACACAACAAATTGTTCTGTACCAGGAAAAAAGGTAGTATATAAAATAAAGAAATAAATAGTTTAATATAATAAGTGTTATGATTCTTGTTCACAGCTTTGACATGTTTAGTGGTAAACACTGTGCAAATAAAGATTCACTGCCTAGTTTCTACATCACAAATGCAGTCTTTGCCAATAGCTTTGTATCCAGTAATGTCCACTCAACTGTGGAAAAGACACACCTTGTGAAATGGCTTGTACCCACTCACCTTGTAGAGCTCTCAAATCACCTCTGGAGAGTGGAAGGACCTATTCTAGCATATGTGGGTATGACTAGGAGTTGTAAGAAGAGAAGAAAAGAAATGAAAATCCCCTTTCACAAATGGAAGTCCAGCCACTCGCAGTTGTTTTTACTTTGTTATACCCATTGAACTTTGCTGCTGTTGTCTCAGTGATGGAAACTTTCATTTCTCCTGGGAAGAATTATGTCAGCAAATGGTCAACTGCTCCTGGGTGTTAGCCTCTTTGGCATCTTAGGGAATTTGCTTCTACTTGATTTAAAAAGGATTTGAGCTATTCCATTTGATTATGAATAGGCAATATCATTACAGGGAGGTCAAGGGCTTCAGTTGTCTTTTGAGCTTTTGTTAAATTAAAAAAAATACTAATGGTTGCTGTCAAATATTACTACTGTTGAATAGCTGCCATCAGTGTTTAATGGGCCTTTTAATTTTCTTGCACTTTAAGTGATATGGAGAAATGCAGGGCTCACATCACAGAAAATGTTGTGTGCAGATGTGCACAGATGAAATGGAACCATCTATATTGATTTTGATAGCTTGGTCTTTGAAGCAGAGCTGCATGGCAGCATTGGAGAAGTGTAATTCACTAGCCTGCCCTGGGATGAGTCACTTGCAACAGACCTTTATCTGCTGTGTTTACAGACAGAAAAATGACCTGCAGGAGTTACTAGAAATCTAGAAAGCATTGATTTTTTGCCAGCACAGTCGTATATGTACCTGACTCAAAAGCAAATTCCATTGCGATCAGTGGGGCTTAATCCTAGGTAAATTGGCACAAGAGTATAATTGTGGACTCCTGTGCCCACTCACCTGGGGCCAAACCCTTCTGAGATTCTTTTGAGTAGAAATTAGGGGTGGGGATTGATCTCAGGCCAAAATCCAAGTAGCATGTTTTGCAATGTATGTCTGCTCCAGAATGCTTCCAACACTCATCCAGGAGGTGGAAGTTGATCCTTCTTCTCTGTATCTTCCCTAGATGTACAACAACAGTTGAAAACACCAGCCTGTCTCTCAGCCACTGGTCATCTGCAGAGATGCACCTGGTCATGTTCCAGTTTCCCTTGCCCTTGAAGGAAGGAAAGGCCTCTTTTTGGAATCCCCTGACTATTATTGTGTACCCAGAGATACTAAATACCTCCTTCTCAAAGTATAGCACCAACAGAATGCTCACCAAAGCTTCAATTTCTCATTTGATTTTTTAAAAAACCTCAAGTTCTTTCCAACCTGAATTTGAAAAAAAGAAGAAGAAAGAAACTGAAAATTTTGGTAAATTCTTCCAGACTAAACTAAAACAAAATTCTCTCCCATCTACACCAAGCAGATTCAGTCAGTGCAGGTGCTGCTAGCAAATGGGGGAATCATCTGGTACCTTCCGATGATATCTATGTTAAAGGAGAGAAATTCCTCAGGAAAAAAAATATAGAGGCATCAAACCTAATTAAGTACCAATATGTTTGAATTCATAGAGACTTTTCATAGTTAAGCACTCAGCCAAGATGGGCAGATTGGTTTTCAAATTATTATCTCAAATCTCAAATTATTTGTATCCCAGATAAGATGTAATTTTTGAAGTTTGATAAATCAATCCTTCTCAAAAATAAAGAAAAGTGAAGTTGTCACCTGTCTGCAGCAAACACGGTTTGTATAGTTAGCAGAGAATGGATAATAAATTCTTTTTAGACTACAACTCTCAGAATCCCCTAAAGATTCTGGTCATGCTGGCCAGAGAATTCTGGGAGATGTTGTCCCCCCCCCCCCCGATCTCATCTAAGCTAAATGAATGGGCCGTAGCCAATTCCACAGAATCTGAGAGTTTTAGTTCAAAAAAGTAAATGCTCAAAACTCTGGTGGATACTTCCTGAACTTTATGGATGAATTTACAATATGATGCAGGAGGGAAGTTGACAAGTAAAGAAAAGAGGAAAGAAGAGAACTGGGTAAGACAGGATTATAACATAGCATGAAGAGAGAACAAGACAGGGTTTTGAAGACAATTTTTCTATTTTGCATACAATTATATATTCCTTCTGTTTATCAAGGATATGCAGAGCATATGGTTCTCCTTCCTCCTGCCTGCATGTTTAGTTCACATTTGTCTACTTATTTATTTATACAGAGTCATAAAATTGGCCATGAACATTTGTTTCATGCTTTGTTAAGGCATTACTTAAGCACCCAATCAGGAAGTGAGACGAAAGCTTTATATGATTCTCCATCCTGCTACTTTACCACTTTGGCACCAACTTCAAATATGTGCAGTTTGAAAGCACTCTGCAAAAGAAGGGCTGTCTGAAGGAGGAAGAAATGGTCATGAGTAATTTTGAATAATAATTACCATTGCCAATTTGGCAATCATTTAGTTGACAATCCTGAACAGTTAATAAGGATGGCATTTCTTGAACTGGGGCTTAGCTATTATCAATCCAACTCCAACACTTGCCTCTTTCCCTCTGGAGGTCTGATTCTGGATTAGTTACAGATTGTCACAGAGGGTTAAAAATAGAAAACACGATCAAACTATTTCAACCAGCTTGGATCTCAGCCTCCTTTATAACCTCCCTTCAGAGCAGATTCCTTAGAGGTGGAGAGTCTGTGGCTCTCCAGATGTGCTAGACTACATTGTTTAGAGTGATGAACTATATGACTTAGGGTCAATGGGAGCTGGAGTCAATCACATTTGGTATCCAGCACCGGGGGGGGGGGGTATGCAACCAAAATGTTGCAGTGTAGAGTGCTCCTGAGTCAGGATCCAAGCCCCTTTGTTTCATTCCATTCCCTCCTCTCTGGCCTTCTGCATCACTGAGCATGTTTACTCCTAACTGGGCTGTTGGGGAAATGCCCCTGTTTCAGGTTCTACAAAATTTTGAGTCTACCCAAGCCTACTTATACCTCACTTTTATGCATGGATGATGCCAGTTTGGATCCCTATTTGGAGATACTTGGAGAACTAGATCTACAGTGCTGAGTGTAAGTTGGCAGGGGATGATGTGGGAGCCTCTTCAAGACTATTCCTTCCCAGGCAGAATGCTGCCCAACCTGAACGAATGGGCTGGGGTTGGGGTGGGAGATTGCAGGCAGCTCTCTGGGGGAGAATTGAGTAAACATCTAGAGCTGAGGAAAGGTACTTTGTTGAACATCAACTTCCAGAATTCCCTCGTTAACATGGCTACTGGCCATGCTGGCTAGAAAATTTTAGAAGTTGCTATCCTAACAAAAAATTTTTCAAAGCACTGTCATAGGAAGTTCTGCAGCCTCTCATGGATAGCCTCATGGTCAGATCAGCTCTGGTCTTCTCCAGCTGCCAGGGAAGCTACAAGACCCAACTCCAGGTTTCCTACTGTTCTGCCTGTCAGAGGGTCTCTCTGCTCACCTTTCAAAGTGCCTGGACCTTGGGGCCCCAAAGCAGAAGGATGACTGCCTTTCCCATGATCTGTTAGGGAAGGGTGGAAGTTGTCAGAACCCTTCCTCCATTCTTTCTTGAGGGCTGTGATGGAGACTGTTCTTTAGCATGGATTTCTCTGTGTGGCGCATCAGCAGTAAAGTTCCATTCTGCAGTGCCCAGTCCATGTTGTGGTCAGCATGGGAGGAGTGATTGATGGTTTGAGGGGACCACTGAAATTTGCTGAATGGTCTCGACCCATGCCTTTCTGTGATCTTTTATCCAATTATGGCAGATCTTATGAAAGAGACCTTTCTCCACCTCAGAGTCACAACCCCATACTGAAGCACAAAAGGATCACAGTCAGTCTCGACTTCTGTTTTTAAAGCTATTTTCTGAGTTGCAGCAAGGTCATGAAGATTTACAAAAGGGCCCTGAGCTCAAAGGAGAGAAAATGATTGTTTTAGAAGACACTCCGTCTTCGCAAGCTTTAGTTTTCTGTGACTTTAGCATTTCCCTTTGTGAATGGATGGACTCTTTGGTTGCACTGTTTTCAAAGTCAGAGTGTTAAATTCTGGTTAAGAATATGTCAAGAGTGTTAACAGACTTGTTGTTCTGTAGAGTATTTCATAATTTCCTTAACAGCCAGTCTAGTGAGTAAATACAGAGTAGCAGACTTTTCTAGCTACAGTGTTTACTTGGTGCTTTGCAATGGCTCTGAATGAATCATTAAGGAGTGTTGTTTAAATAGAGGATTATGGGCTCTTCAAACACATGCTAACCACTTTCTCAACTGTCATGAGGGAATCTCTTCAGCTAATAGACATGCTCTGCCAGGTTCATTTGTAACCAATCTCTGAGTCCTTCAACACGAACGAGTTTCTGACAAGGTCAACAATTTGCTGGTTAAAAAGCAACAGCTCTGGTGTAGGTGAGTTATTGGTTTGCTTGCCCCAGAGTTTTCCTTTCACTGAGAAATCAAAAAACTAAGGGCATGATCCATGCCTCTGCAACTGCAGATGCCTTTGTAGCAAGGTGATAGTATAGAATTTGATAAACCTTCTTGCCTGTCATCCCTCCATGGCTTCCACATGACCATGAATACTTATGTATATGTACATCACAGCACATTAGTTATGACTTGCAATGGAGGGCTATGCACACCTCTCAAATATATATCCAATCTTCCCTTTCCTCTTCATCAGAAATAGGAATAGGGAGTAGAAAAGGCATCAGGAAAAAAAAATAGGGTGGGCTTGGCACCCAGCTAGGTAGAGGAAAGCAAGAAATAGGCGTCAGTGTGTTAGTTCTCCCTCACAGGCTCATCTGCACCCAAATTTGTCACATTCACCCACCTTTCTATCTATTCTGAAAAAAAATGTGTGAAAAGGTCTGATGTTACAATACACTGAAGTAAATTCTTGCTGTTTTCATGCACAGTTAGCTACGTCTGTCTTTATGTAGCTCAAGTTTGTTTGTTATTCATCCCAAGAAATGTATGTCCTAAATGATTTGCATTCTTATGGGATCCAAAAAAATATTGTGTTGCTTGACACTTTAACACACACACACATACATTGAATAAGACTTTACAAATTGTTAAGTCAATATCAAAGTTCAAACAACTTACATGGATTTAGGTTCACCAGGTAGACCCTAGATAGCTGTAATCCACCCAGTCACTGAAATACTCCCAATGACTTAAATAGATTCTCAGATTTTCATCAATCCATGCAAATCAAGGAGACTTTTTAATTAAAGTTCATTGATTCTTTGATTTAAAAAAAGTTTGGTGTTCATTCAGGTCAATGTAAACTTTGCATTGAATTTTGAATTGCAAATTCAGGAAATATAAACAATAACCTAAGAGCAAGATAGCAGCTATTAGAAAATATTCTGTCAGTGGAGTCATTCTAATAGCTCCTTTGTTTGTCTTTACATATGCTGTGCTTCTTGTGGATTGAAATAACTAGATAATGATGATGTTGTGAGGTTTGAATTTTCTGTGTCATCACATATCAAGTTGATGATTTCATTGAAGTTCTTGAATGGAAAACTATGCATTAATATAATTGTCAGTACCGCAGAATGCTAGATGTTGATTCACCAATTTGCTATGTGCTATTTAATTTCAGAGGCAAGCGGATTTGGCATTGTCCCAGAATTTTAATGTTTATTCATATGTTTCTTTTAACTGTTGACATATATTCTGTTATGTATTCAAGATCTGGACATCCATTCTGAGATTTACAATTTTCTTTATCTCAGGAACTTTGTTCAGAGCAGTGATCCTATGTTCCTTGGTTGTGGGGGTATGCTTTTTGGACTCTACAGGATAGTATGGTTTATGGCTTATCTACAATTAGGAAGATGTCTGCAGCCAAAGGCCCCACCCTAAATTGGTAGAAACCTTCACCACCACTGACCCTCTTTTGTTGACTATATAGCCATGTTGGGGACAGATCAAGAGGCACTTTGGATTCGGAGAATCAAGCTCACCTAATTCCTGTGACTAACACCACCAAACAGGAAATAAACTAAATCAGTGCTACAGTGGTAAAGATGAAAAAGGTCACACCCAGCTCCCACCCTGGCCAGCACAAGAGCTCGTGTGGTAGATCTCCCTGTTTCATGATGACAGATCTCCCCATCTGAGTGCTGTAGGCTTGCGCTATACTATTGTGTTTTCCCCTGTCTATGGTATGTGTGAGTTGTAGACAATCAATCAGTTAAAATTATAACAACATTACATATTAATGGAATGATGCTTATAAACATCCCCTGCTTGTTTATAGATACATATCACAACAGCAGCCACCATAGAAAGACATCTTCTCCTCTATGTATGAGAGAAGAGGAATGCTTTTTCTAAAATGTTACCTTTTCCCTGTGATTTTGTTCTATGGTAAAATAAGCATCTGTTTTTAAAGAGAAAATCAATCAAGAGTTTTTATCTATTTAACTAGCTAAACACTGAAGTCTAACATACACTGTAATATCAAAAATACTTTTTTTTCTTTTAGTTTTCGGTTGCCTCTTTTCTTTTCAAGGCAATTCAAAATATTTTTATTTTTTTTAAAAAATGTCGCTTCACCTTTTACTCTCTCCTTATTTTAATGCTTACGCTTGTATAAGGCATCCCCCGTGGCATTTATGCAAGGGCCAAATTTTTCCCCATTTCAGTGTCCCAGTTCCAGCAGCAAAACATTGAGACTTTCAGTTCAAGTCCCCAACACATGCTGTTAAGTTTTATGTGTGTATTATGAATATGGGGACAAGGACACCTGCTAACACAGGACTGGACTTTGGTCTGATCCAGCAGGATTTTTTTTTAAAATCATGGCATATTTTGGCTTCAGAAGCAATGGATTATCAGTCTAATAATACAGTTTGTCCTCCACATTCACTACAGTTAGGGGCTCAAAACTCACACAAAAGTGGAAAAATGACAAATATCAAAACGTTTGTGTGTGTGTGTGTGTGGAAAGGGGACATAGGCGTTGTGAAGAGAATGGGCACCCAAGGCTCAAATCAAGTCAGGGAAAAGAGAGAGGAGTTGACTTGGTGCCCCTATACTTCCTCTGTCTTGCCCACCTCCTTCCTTGAGTTTGTGTGGGGGCACTGAGAGAGGGTTTGGTATGCTGGGAAATCAGGTTGTGAGCCATCTTTAGCTGGCCAAGGGAGCTGGTGGTGGTGGTTGAGGAGGAGGAGGACCAGAGGTGGGTTTTTTAAGGGCTGCATATCCTGATTAGAGCAGCCAAGAAGGAAAGATCCCCTGGAAAAGGAGCACCAGAGGTGAGGAGTGCAGGGGTTGGAGAAACTTGTAAATCATCAAATCTGATAAATTTAAACCCGCAAATGTGGAGAACTGACTGTAATATGGCAATATATAATATGCAGGAAGAAGAAGAAGAGGAAGAAGCAGCAGCAGCAGCAGCAGCAGCAGCAGCAATACAGTGCTTGTGGACTGGGTACACAACAGAGCACCAACACCCACTGGAATATGATCCATAAACCAAACATACTTTTCCATGAGAGAAAGTTGTACTGTAAATAGGCTGCCATCCAAATATCTCAGTCTAAAACAGGGGTTCTCAACCTGTGGGTCCCCAGATGTTTGTGGACTTCAGCTCCCAGAAGCCCTGAGCATTGACCATAGTGGCTGGGGCTTCTGGGAGCTGAAGTCCACAAACATCTGGGGACCCACAGGTTGAGAACCACTGGTCTAAAAAGATCTGTAAGATCAGGCTTTTGAGATAAATATGGGGGAATCATTTTCCTTTTGAGCAAATGGTTTTGCTTCAGCATGACTGTATTGAAATGTGACGTGCTTTACACCATTTAGGCAACACTGTTAAAAAGCAGGAAGATGCCAAAATAGCAACTTGTTCTGTTTGCATCCAGAACACTGGAGTCACTTGACAAAGTGTGCACCAACGCAAAGCATAGATATAGTACTTTATCAAGTATATCTTTGACTCCATTGCTCCATACAGAATCTGTGAGAGTGTAGATAAGGGCTGTGTGTGTGTGTGTGTGCGCGCACATGTGTGTGTGAGGGTGCCTTGCACAGAGACTGAATTTTGAAGTGGGCAGGATGCCTGTTCACCCAAATACGCTACTCAGAGAACAGCCTCAGGGTGGCTTTTAATTAGACACATTGTTAACATTCAGAGGGAAGGCTGGTTCTCTGGAGATACCAGGGGATGAACAATAGGTTGGCAAAGCCTCCAGCATACTTCGTATTCTAGGAATAAAATGCCAAACACACAAGGTGGAAGTCTGGTGTCTAACCAAGACACTGACAATGTGGCCAACTGTTTTTAGAGAGTTCTACAGAATTCTTAGCACAGAAGAGAGTATGATTCACAGAATGCATAACTGCTCACTGAAGTGGCTAGGTCAGACCAAAAGGGTATTCAAATCCATTTGGTTTGTTTACTTCGAGCATAGAAATCTGAAGGTGTCAATTCAGGTCTGATATTAGAGCAATTTCTTCTTCATAATTGTTGTTGCTGTTGTCGATGTTGTTATGTGCCTGCAAGTAAACTTCTGACTTAATGGTGACCCTATCACAGGGTCTTCTCAGCAAGATTTATTTGGAGAAGGTTTGTCTTCCTCTGAGGCTTAGAGAGTATGACTTGCCCAATGTCACCTTGTGAGTTACTGTGACTGAGCAGAGTTTTGAACTGTGGGCTCCCAGAATCCTAGCCCAGCTCTCAGGCCATTACATCACAATGGTAGTAGCAATCAACACAAAGAAATCCATGACCTGATGGCATTGTTGTATATCTATGGATTTCAGAGATTGT
Organism: Iguana delicatissima; assembly: GCA_948472985.1. Classification (NCBI taxonomy): domain Eukaryota; kingdom Metazoa; phylum Chordata; class Lepidosauria; order Squamata; family Iguanidae; genus Iguana; species Iguana delicatissima. Next base: position 321,037 of record CAOKZL010001214.1, on the reverse strand, counting down.
AGTAGTGATGATGTTCCACAATACATTGTTGTTGTTGTGTGCTTTCAAGTCATTTCCAACTTACAGTGACCCTAAGGCAACCCTACAACATCCAAATTGCTCACACTTGTCATAAAGAAAAGCCATCTGCATTCTAGATGATATTAATTTGAGTAATTTCAGTGATATTAATTTGAGTAATTTCAGTGGCACTTCCCTAAGCATACAAAATAGCAAGGAGGTACCATCTCTCAGCTTGTTGTCACTGTGTGCCTTCAACTTGTTTCTGACATATGGCAACCCTAAGGCAACCCAATCATAGGGTTTTCTGGGGCTGAGAGTGTGTGATGTGCTCAAGGTCACCCAGTGGGTTTTCCATGGATGAGCAGGGAATTGAACCCTGGTCTCCAGGGTCAGAATCCAACACTCAGACCATTGCACCATGGGGCCTCTGCATAGCAACCCCCCAAAATACTATGTCAGAGTCTAGTCTAAGTTGGGTATTTTCTTTCTGCACTTTGGAAATGCTAAGAGGTGATGCCCCAGTATCACCAGCCTTCCCAGTCTTCTCCAATCATCGGTGTACATTTTAGGAGAGAGGTGGTAAAGGATGATCCCCAGGGACACGTGTAGTCCCAAATACTGTACTTTTCTCTTCTAATTTCTCCAGTCACCCACAGATCACCCTTTGTATGCCCTCCTCAAAAGACGAAAGTGATTTCCGTCTCCTAGAAGCTTTTAGACATGGCAAATCAACTTTTAAAGAGGTCTCTGGCCCCTCTGCACTGTTAAATATCAAATAATGCTCTGTTTTGTTAAATCCAGAATTGGACTTCTGGCCACTTCTGGTTTTCTTTTTGTTTTTCATATTTTAGCATTTTGGGTAATCTGTGCAGCCACAGCAGTGTCCCAGGGCAGAATTGTGCAGCCACAATTGCTCACCTCTTCTCCAAAGCAGGGGTGGGCAGCTGCAGAAGCAACAGGAGGCAGTTTTCACCCCCATATCCCCCTGGTTGGCCACACTCCTACTCCAATGTCTCCAGACCATGCAAACAATTTTTTTTCCTGAATAACTTTTCACCCAGTTCCCCAAAGTAGCTCATAACTGCTGCAAAACATGTTTTTTGCTTCCCTAAGACTCTCCACATACTTTAGAAAATGGCAGAACTTCCCCAAAAAGGGTTGAAATGGAGACAAGAAATGAGCAGTGTCACATCACATGCAGGAAATCTGCTGTGATTGGAGATATTTCTGCACATATTTATTCATACAGGTGGACAGGTTCCTAGTGTGTACAATGCAAGTAGTTGTGCTTAGAGAACTTAATATTTTGGATTACAGCTTCTAGAAACCTGTGAGCAGCATGGGCCACGCCAATGAAAGATTCTGGGAGTTGTTGTTAACAAATATTAGTAATATTTACACTTTCAGTATTTGGAAAAGAGGCAGGATACCTCCTTGAATAGAGGGGAGGGGGATAGCACCTGTCCTTCTTGTTAGATATGATAAACATGGAACTGTATTGTGTGACACCACTGAAAAACAGCCTTCTTGCAAAAAACTGATAAAAGCTCTGTATCCCTAGAAGATATTTCAGCTTGTCCTTCCAAAGAAGTCTAAATATTAACATATAATTTGGGCCATTGTGCAGTTATTCCTTCCAGGGAATAAACAACTTCACACAATTGTCCTGCTGGCTCAGCACTTTAACCTGCACATCTTCATGGAACGCTTTATTTCATAGCTGTAATTTACCAGATCAAAGAGAGAAACACCTACTTTGCTGAAACGAAAGGTGTTAATAACCACACATTACTGAAATCTTTGGCCTTCGTTTCAATATTTTATGTTCCTGATTTTGCATCTTTGGCAGACATTGAAAAGCTGTTGTCCTTTCTTCCATTTATGTCTTGGCAAATTTTCTTGCTGGCCTAGATTTTGTGTACAACTCCTCATTCATTCCAATATGGTTAACAGGCTTCATAAGAATGTGTACTTCACATAATTGAAAAGGGCTTTTGCCCATAGCGTTTTCCAGGTTTCTACAATTCCCTGTGCAAGACATTACTTGCTATCCCCCTCTAGTGGCTGGAACATGCCTACCTTAAATAAACCTCATAGGCATCCTGTACCAGCTGTTGGTATCTGCCTGAGCATGCTGTGCAGAATTGCTTTGGAGCTTTGGATTTTGGGCTGGTGCAGATAAGGCAAACTTGGTGCTTCGCAGAAAGGCTGGAATTATGGCTTTGAGAATGGTGGCATGAATGTGAGCCAGTGTGGTATAGTGGTTTGAGTGTCAGATTGGGACTTGATAGGTCCATTTTCAAGTCTCCACCGAACCATGAAGCAGGTCCATGAAACTCACTCGGTTGTACCTTCCATGTCATCGGGGTAATCAATTTTCTTCAGGTTTTAGCCTGATCTTTAAAGAGTTATCCAAGGTGCTGAATGTATTTGAGGAATAGGGGCTCAGCAACTTGGATAGGTCATTTAAAGTTCAAGATAAAATCCTGAGAAGATTCATCACTCCAATGACATGGAAGCTATCAGCCTCACTGGGTGATCTTTTGGTTGTTGCTCCCTTGCAGCCTGACTTTCTTCACAGGGTGTCCTATCTCAGTCAGAGCAGCTCAGCTGATTACTCAAACAAAAACAAACTGAATAGCTCCCGGCTCCTTACTTACTTTTAGGCAGTAAGTACAAGGTCATAAATAAAGTCCAACAGAATTCTAAAGCAAAGTGACTCCAAAGTCAGCCAGGATAATCCAGAGTCAGGCATGCAATTCAGCAACATATCCAGCAAACAGAAAGATCAGATAATCTCCGACAACTCCTGGAGGGGAAGGGCAGCAGCTATATGGGTCAGAAGCCTAATGCAGCTGTTGCCTTATTAATTGCTGGTGGTTATATATTCTCTGGGATTGGCATCGATTCTCTCTTTGTTGTCTGGACTCAGCAAAGGTAGGTACTAATAAGTTATCTACTGTGTCTGAAGGGGCAGGACTCTCTGCTGGAGCTGGCATTGCCCCCTGGTCTGTTTGTAGCACTGTAACCTCTTTTTGTACAGGAGGTCCTGGCATGCCCTTTGTTTCAGCCTCTAGCATGCCCTCTGTTTCAGCCTCTAGCATGAGTCAGAGTCCATGTTCTGGAAACACAGCATGATACAAGATTGCTATAAGGATTGCTATAAGTAGAGGAGGAGAACCATGTAGGCCACTTGGAAGTCACTGAAGGAAAGATGGGATATAAATGCAATAAATACATGAAATCATCAGTTGAGCTGCTTGCAGAAGGAATCCTGACAATACTTCAAAGCAAAGCTCTACAAGCAGGCTCACTCACCCTCAGCTCAACACAGAGCTGTCGCAAACTGATCTCAATTGAACATTGTCCTCAGGAAAGCTTGTGGAGAGTCGTGCCATTTTCTGTCAGTGTACTTACAGCCAGAATTAAGTGGGAATCTTCTTTGTTTTCCAATTGAGTTCTTTATAAGTACATTATTTGGTACTATAAAGCTTCAAAGACAAAAAGAGTAGCTGCTACACATTATCTTAGTTACTAGATGAAACAAGCAAAAGCTTTCTTTCAATTTATTGTCACATTAGATGTGGGAAAAATATAGGTCACTCTCTGGATATGGTTCCTGAACTCCTTTTTGTAGCCATTGGAGCCACTGTTACAATACTCTACAAACCCCATTCTGTGGGATGTGCTATTTTCATAACTAGACATATTTATGGTTGAAAAATGTGATCGAGGGCTGCTGACCAGAACGTATGTTGCCAGGTCGAGCTGACTAGAAGCCAGTGTGGTATAGTGGTTTGGACGTTGGACTATGACTCTGGAGACTAGGGTACATATCCCTGCTCAGCCATGGCAACCCTCTGGGAGACACACTCTCTCAGCCTCAGAGGAAGGTAAAGGCACCCCCTTCCAACAAATCTTGCCAAGAAAACCTTGTGATATATTTGCCTTAGGGTTGCCATAAGTTGGAAGTGAAGCACACAACTGCCACCAAATGGCTATATACAAAATCTGAAAGAGATTACAGGCTGTTCTGACATCACAATAGATTCCAAATCTGTAAGCATTCTTAGCAGAGGCTGCACGAGGGCTGATTTTCTCTTATAGAGCAATGCTGTATTTTGCAATGGCAGCCAGCAAGCCTAAGCAGATGCATTGGCAGTGGATAGATGTCTCTCAAGATTAAGCTTTGGGTGAGAGAAAGAAAGGCACTGCTGCCAACAGTACTTCCTATTGTCCCATTTTCACCACTGCTTCCATTCCAAGATAGGCACATCAACATATGACAAGAGAACATCTAACTTGTCCTGCCAGGGCATTTAGTCAAAATTACCTATACAAAAGCTTATAAGTATCCTCTGTATTATCAAAGATGTAATACATAGGGAAAGCAAACGGGCACACACAAAACCACAAGGCTGGAGCCAGTGTGGTACAGCGGTTACAGTGCTGCACTGAGATTTGGGAGCTCTAGGTTCAAGTTTTGAAATGTGAAACCAGGGGCAGCTCATGGTCTGAACAGTGGGAGCACCTCCCATAGTCATGAGCTGCCTGTGCGTGAAACCCATTAGGTGACCTTGTGCCAGTCTTTCTCTCTTAGTCCAGCCCACATTGCAGGTTTGTGCTAAGGAAGAAAAAAGTTGTGTATACTACCCTGAGCAAATTGGAAGAAAAGTAGAGTATGAATGAATGATGCAAAAAGCTGGTATCCCTCCTGAGCCACAGGACTACAGCAAAAAAAGGATGTAAGAAGGGTCATGAGATGCTGGCCAAGCTTTTACTAAATGATTACCTAATTTATCAGATGCCAGAGAACCTAAGTTAGCACTTTGTACCTGGCATGTTCATTCATTTCTAGCAGCTGGCTCTTAATAGAAGACCAGATAATTACCAGATAGTACAGTATTAACTGATTTCAAGAGGAAAACTTCAGCAACACCTATTTAAAGGGAAAGAGGAAGAAGAGAGTCATATGAGTTGAGATATCAAGGAAGAACAAAGCAGAGAGGAACAGGGGGAGGGAGATCACTATGTCTTTTTAAAATTGATGCAGACTCCCTCTCCTTTGCAGATACAATAATTACTAAGCCTTAGAGCCCAAGACACAAAGGAGATGAGCAGATACTATGGTGGGAGCACTGCCTTTATCAGCCTTGTCCTTAGAAAACTGCAAACTCACAGCTATAGAAGCTGGACTAATGAAAAATAGCAGCATGCTTCCAGTCTGCTTTGCATTTTGTGAATAAAAATCCAATATCATAAACTAGCAAAGTCATGTGTATAGTCCTCTGATGAAGGCTAACGAACAATCTATGGAACTGTTTTCCAACGTATTTCTTTTAGATTTAGTTTTCATAGTTTTAGGGATGGTTGAGGAATTTGGTCTTTGCAAATTGTGGTGTGAACTAATTGAATCCCTGCTTGCAGACCAAGGTACTGATTAGAAGTTGGGGTTCGTCCACTTTGGTCAAATGTGTCAAGATATGCTAGTTTCTTTTCTTTCTTTCTTTTTGTATAATTTTTATTGAAAGTTTGTCCAAAAAATACCCCCCTTTACACTTCCGTGCTTAAATCTTCCAGTTGAAATTGCTTATTTCAATTCCATTCCAAACATAATTTCCATCTTACAGAGAGAAGAACAATTACATTATTTCTTCTTTGATTTCTTATACATTTATATCCTTACCCAATCCAATACTCTTTTCCATTCTTTCTCAAAGTTCTGGATAGATTTATTCTTCAAAGAAAATGCTAACTTTTCCGTCTCTATCATATCCAGAACTTTTAACTTCCATTCTTCTATATCAATATGCTTCTTTTCTTTCCAATGCTGCGCATATGTCAACCCTGCCGCAGTTATTAAATATAATAATATCTTCTAATGACTTCTTATTTCCCTTTGTTGCCCTAACATATTTAACAAATAAAACTCCAGTTTCATTTCAAAATTCAGCTTACAAATTCTTTGAGTTTCGTCATGTACCCCCTTCCAATTTTTTTTTTTTATTTTTTTTTTGCTATCTTACATGTCTACCACATATGGAAAAAAGACCCCATCTTTTCATCACACTTCCAACAATTTGAGTTCCCATTTTTTGTTATTTTTTGTAACCTTTCTGGGAAGATATGCTAGTTTCATTGCTGTACTTACCTTTTATTTTCTGGGGTGGTGGTGGTTGTTTCTATGTGCCTGGAGATTGACTGTGATTTATGGTGACCCTCTCTTGACAAGATTTATTCAGAGGAGGTTTGCAATTGCTTTCTTCTTAGGCTGAGAGACAGTGATTTGCCCAAGTCACCCAGTGAGTGTATATGGGGTGAGTGGAGATTTTGTCCCTAGTCTCCTGGAGTCCAACAGTCAAACCATTACACTATGCTGACTCTGTTTCTAGGATTTCTTGTTGATTTCCACTGATTATTGCAAATTTTTCTTTAGCCGAATATAGCACTTTCCCCCATCCTGGTACATTCTGTTTCATTTGAAATCCAAATCAATGTGTGCATCCATTGTGCCTTAATTCATTTTGAGCAATGCCTTCCATATGTAATGATGTGGACTGTGGACGTAAAATGTTTATGTTTCCGTTCTCCATGTGAGAATTTCTGGCTTCCCACTTGTTAAAAGTGATTCCACCCCTACCCCTTTGCTTTTTTCCTTCATTTTTTACCTAGTCAACTGCTAGAGAACCAGAGAACCAGAAGACCTGAAAATTTATAAAGTATCTGTCTTGGGCTGAAATGCTTAATTTTATTTTAAAACTGCTCCAATTTCCAAAAAGTGAACTTGGAAGTAAAAGAGGAGGAGGAGAAGCAAGAAGGGAGAGGAGGAAGGGAGAGTGATGATGAAGTGATTCCACCCCATCCCTAAAAATCAGTAGATTCGCCAAGTACCTGAGGAGCATTTGGAAGTGGATGCAAGAATAACCACAAAACCCCATCAAGACACAGTATAGTTCAGAACCTTACACAACAAAAAGCTAATGAGGATAAACCCTTGGTTAACAGCTGGCTTTTACCATTCTTGAACGTTCTGATACAATTTTCCGCTCAAGTAAGTTAGAAAATACATTTCAAAATGTTATTTTAAGAGAAAATATGTTTCAAATCATGTATCTAAATTTGCCTGCATATTTTTTAAAATAGCTATTAATGTAGAAATCTGACACAACAGATGTACAGGTGAACACATAAAAAATGTGACACGGACAAGAAATAGATTAATTTGCCTATCTTGATTTTTATTGTCTTTGTCACCCCCTAAGATGTACTTGCACGTAATCAAAAATTGTAAATGAATTTTCTGTCTTTGCTTGCTCACCTCACAGGCTGGTATCTGAAGCAACATGATGCATAAGGAACCAAGTGTATGCATAGTAATGTGATATTTGTTATTTATTTGTACATCTATATCCTGACTTTCTTCCAGTGTGCTCTGTACCAATGCTTCTTGTACTAACTGATGTGAGGAGTTGCCCTACCATGCCAGGGACTAGTAGCTTATTTTTACCCACTGGCTACAATTAGTTTTTTCTTCTTTCCTGAACAGTCTCCAGAAACTAGCATCTAATGGCTCATGGACCAGCACCAGCCTATGGACCACCACTTCAGGTAGCATACTGCCATACATGACCTCTTCCTCTCCACATTTTCTCCATAACAACCCTATGAGGTAGGTCAGGTTAAAAGAGGTGTGTAGGGGACATATTTTCTCTTAAAATAATATTTTGAAATGTGTTTTCTAACTTACTTGAACAGAAAATTGTATCAGAACATTCAAGACCACCTAGCTTCATGACTCATGGGGAACTTGAACTCTCAAGTCCCAGTCCAATACTCTATCTGCTACCTGTGTGTCCACATACACAATGTTTATTAAGGAAACTTGATGATTGTAACTTTGTAGCATCTTAGTGGCTGTTTTTAAGTTCTGCAAAAGATATATTTATGTTTTTGAAAACAGATCATAAATATTACAAGAGTGGAACAGCTGGAGTTGGCATCGGGGAGTACTGTTCTTTTGGCTCATAGCTACAGTAATGCCACGGTAATTGTAAAAATTGTAAAAAGAAGCTGCAAGATGCATCCCAGTTTTATTACTGACTCCCTAGTAATTTTTGCATTATTTTTCCAGAAGTCTGTTATAAATTGTGGGTGGAATATATTCTGGGAGATTTCATTTTTCTTCTGAAAAGACTATGTTTTCCCAGTTTTTCATAAACTAGAAATTATTACTGAATCTTCAAAAACATAGACAGCTTTGATCTGCAGAAATGAAACTGGCTGTTGTTTTATAAAACATTTTCTCTCTGTGCTTTACTAATCATAAGTATTTTTTGCCTAAAGGGAAATGGTGAGGTAATGTTGGAGTTCCTTCCTGCTCAGGCAAAACATCAGAGTGATTTTGAATGAAGCATACAAGCATTATGATAAGACTAATAAAATTCCTCAAATCAAGCTTTGCCTAAAGGGAAATTTTCAAGGCACTGCTGGAGATTTTTGCTCAGGTGAAACATCTAAAGAAATTAGAGGAAATTAAGTAGTTTCCATAAAATTAATGTAACTTCTCGAGGGAACAATCTCACATTTCTTACATTGCACACATCCCCTACACACCTTTTACGGATGAGAATAGGAATATATATGGCCAAGCAACAGAATGTGGTCAAGATGGCAAAAGAATTAATAAGCAAGAGTACATAAGCTAGTAGAGGCTGCAGTGGTTTGCTTTTGCCTGAGCCTATTGGGAACGGCTCGATTCTGTCCCCATCTCTTATCTTCCCCCACTGACTTAATTGAGTGCAAACTATTTTGCACTTTGGAATTAGTTTGCAACAAGTGTACTAATCTTAGAAGAAAGGGGGAAAATGGGAAAATAAAACTGAGGCATCTTAAAAGTAGCCAAAAACATGGAGCTATAAAAGATTGATCAAGTCTGTTCCTTCCAAACTTGGATAGTTGGAAGGTATGATATTGACTCTGTATTTCACTTGAAGCAAAGTGGACTTTCTCAGGGAGGCTGAGATTAGCCAAAGAAATTGTGAGAGGTAAAAATATATTTGATTATACTGGACATTACTTCTTTAATAGAAAATTTGGTACTAGGGACAGAAATAACACTGAACGAATAGGGATAGCTTCCTACAACACATACACACGCATGTATATACAAAAGAACAATTCAACATGTTCTAGTAATCTTTATATTCAAAACTAACAACGTGTACATGTGAGATGAAACAACTAAGTCAGGTAAGCCTTGCATAAGTAAAGAAAAACATTCTCAATCTTCTAAAGAGCACTCAAAAATTTCTTCTGGAATGCATGCAGCAATGGGCATTTTCCACCAGCTTCCACTTTTCTTATGATTTCCATTTTGGTGGCCAAGCTTATAGATGTCTGTCTGTCTAACATGCTGGGGATAGCTGCCAAAGAAGGCATATATTCCCCCTGCACCTTCTCACTCTGTTTTTCTGTTCATGGCTTGCCTGTTGTAGGCAGACACACACAGTCACAGTAAAATTGCCTGGAATAGAATGCCGCTCTTTCCCAGCTCTTCTGTTGTTGTTATTTTGCATTGTTTACTGTAGACCCACTGCTGCCATCCAGTATTGAAAGTCTGTGTGTCTCCACCCTCTTTCACATCCTAATGCTGCTTAAAAATATTTCTAGCCAGACAGAGAAAGAGGCTCACAGGGGGATGAGGTGCATGTATAAAGCCTTTGTAAAAAGGAACTTCCTTGTCAGAGGCTTTGTTAACTGAGGTATGCCTGTACTACCAAAATCTCATAGGCTTTTCCACGTATCCCCTCATAGGCCTCCCAGATAAGAATTATGCCAATTCTTAGTGAAGCATAATTCTTATCTGGGAGGCTCATGAGGGTGTAATCTGCCTTTCCTCAGCACTGATTGTCCTGTTGGGAGTCTAAACCTGTTGAAGAAAGTATTTGTGCAATAAGCAAATTTGATAAGACTGTAGTCATGCAATGCTTCTTTTTTTTCCCCCCAAGAGAAACTGTTCAAGGAAACACTTTAAAGATATTAAGACAGCTAAGTGTTTCTGTAAGAACTAAATGAACATGTAAAAATTTTAACATCATGATAGTGATGATGGTGATGATATTGAAATTTCTGAGGGAACCCATACATCTTTTGTAATCCTGCTTGAGGTGATGGTGGCGGTCTAAATCAGTGCTTCTCAGGCTATCCGATGTGGGAGATGAGCAATTTTTTTTTCCAGTGTGTCAGGAACTAGCATGATATATACCCATTGGATACAATAAGGTTTTCTTTTCTGGAAGTTTGCCAGGGATCAGCAGTCAGTGGCTGATTCCCTGGTGCCCATCCCTGAGATCATATAATCATTTTGTATGATTTATGATTGTTAAGATTTAATACTCACCAGTCTGCAAAGTCTGAAGTATTATTTATATTTTCTGTCAGTTATACTCAGTGGGTTTTTTAGACTTCATGATGGCAAATCAGTACCATATAAATATTCTCCCTCTTTTATGCAATGTAACAGTTAAATCCAACATTAGTCCTACAGCGATGGGCACTATATTTGTGCTCATTGCATACAATCATTTCTTTATTTCCTGGAAATTTGCAGGGACTGGCAGCCAGTGGCCCAGGGACCAGCACCGGTCCAGGGACCATGATTTTGAATACCATCAGTTTCGATTCATCTCAGGCTAACTTTCTACTGTTTCTTTTAATAATTAGATACTGTGTTTTTCCACTAAAGGTGACTTGAAGTGGCTTAGGAAAACTTCAAAGCATTCAATAGGATTTTAAAGAAGCAATCAATAAATTAATAAAGCAGCAGAATGTTCCAAAAGGAACAGTAATGAACCATAGGGCAGCACAAGAGCCCCTCCTCTTCCTTCCGCAGCACAGCCTGGGAGTTTCCCAGGCTGAGCTGGGGCAGGAAGCGCGACCGTCATGGCTCTGGAGGCTCCGCACACATGGCAAGTGTGCACTGGGCCCTGGAGCAATGTGCAATTGTGCACCATTTTCGGCTGAAAGCTGAAAATGAAAAAGTGCACGAGCGGCACCTGCCCTACCCTGAAGTGTCATGTGATTGTGAGTGCGTTGTGTAGATCACTCCTCACAATCGCGCGACGCTCGAGGGGCCCTTTTGCATGGCAAATGCTGTGTGAAAAGGGCCATAGTGTTGACTCAAAGAGAAGAGAAGATGGTTTCTGAGCCTGAAGGAGGAACCCCGAATAAGGTTTGGAGTCCTGCCTCATACACAGTTGTGCCACCTTGCATGAGTCATGAGAGGAGAAGAGGACTTTTTTCCTCTTTCTCTTTTCCTACATCAGCTGGCTGGCTTAAGGAAGTGTGCCAAATCATATCAAGTGGATCTGGATCTAGTTCCATTCTCTGGGGTTTTAATTGGTGGTGGTAGCTTTCAGCCCATAGAGCTTTCCAAACATGCAGAGTGGGTCTTTGCCATGACCTATGGAGCTTCTTTGTCTGAGCAGAGCCTGCTGGAGGAATGACTTTGCCTGTTTTTAAGCGCCCTAGTATGAGTTGTCTCAGCGATGTGGGGGTATGATTGTTATATTGCTGCCTGCATCTGTTAACATATTAAGGGTGTGTGAAATCAAAATATAATCCTGTTCAACCACTACTCACTACACTTTCTTGAACAAGGGACCACGAGAGCATCTAGTGCCAACTTCTCCATCATCACTTTCCTCACACAGAAACCAACATGTCTGAAGTGAAGTTCCTATTTGTGTAGAGGCTATCCCTGGGAGTAAAAGCCTTTGAAATTCAGAGGTCTGACTTGTGTGGAAAGCCTGTGAACATGAATTTGCTCTTCTTCAGGTGCATCATTTTCCATGTGCGGAAAATAACTATAGAGAGAGACCAAGTGTTTTAAGAAATTGAGCAAAGTTTGAGAGACAAATCATTGTAAGAGATTCATTCACTCTGTTTTGGCTCATAGTGCACCTTTCCACTGTACTTTTCACCTTTGTCCTCTTAGACATGCTTTGTTGACTTAAGTGAAAACAAGTCTATATCCTTGCCCAGCGAAACTCATGGGGAAAAAAATAACAAATGGTCCAGATAATTAGATCAACTGGGGATCCATATGACCTAAAGTCAAAGTGTTGTGTATAAAGTTAGATGAAACTTAATGTTCAAACTGTTCTGACCACACAAAGTAAATAAATACTGTTGCTAGGTCATGGTTTGGACTTCTAGAGATTAAAATAGTCCATGGTTTAAAAGTGCAGCTTCTAGGGGTTTCCCCCCCTTGTCAGCCATACAGGAAAGCTCATTTTAAAAATTATATCAGTATCAGTATGGTGGCAACAGCTGTAACACATGGACCAAAACACCAAGATGTAGGTAACATCCTCAGAAAGCATTAGAAATATGTTTTTGATTATTACCACTTCCAATATTTTATTTTTATATACATTACATATTCTTATAGCATATCTTGTTAACTGGTAAACAGCGATTCTCTCTCTCTCTCTTTCTTTCTCAATATAAAATCCAGTTTTATGCAGACCGTCAAACATGTTTTTTGACTACTATATATATTTGCCAATGTAAATATCAGTTGCGCTCATAGTAAAGACAGACAAGTAGCACCTAACCTCATAGAAACTTCCATTTTATTTTGTTGGTTGAAAAGTGTAGTATTGTTTAAATAGGTACAAAAATTTCTCCTAAGGCAAACGTGGCAGCTCACCACCCAAAACCAGGACGTTTTGATGCCAGATAAGTAATTCTGCAGTGTCAGAGTGCTTGTCTTTTTCATCTCATTTAGACATGCTGGCTCTTTTTTTAAAAAATGTGCAAACCCCCATTTTACTGCATGAGGAAAGTATATTCCACTTTGAGTATTAGATCTGGCCTTATGTGGTATTTTAGCACTACAGAATAGAATCTGGGTTAGCTTCACTTTGCCTGGAAAGCATTTACTAAGTTATATCTGCTGGTGTTCATAAGCATTTGGAGTGAAATCCATCAACAACTTCTGCTCAAATCAGAAATACAAACTGTGCATGAGCACATTTGTGTGTTCTGATTTCTCTTTTATCCTTATCTTGTATCTGTTTATGTGCCATTCAATTTGCTGTTTTCTGACAGCAAATAGCAAAAGAAGAAAATATATATTTGATTCAATTTTATATGATTTATGATTGTTAAGAGTTAATAGTCTTCAGTCTGCAGAGTCTGAAGTATTATACATATTTTCTGTCAGTTATATTCTCAGTGTTTCTTTGCTTCATGATGGCATATCAGTATCATACGAATATCCTCTGTCTATTGTGCAACAGAATTCAAACAATCATAAAATCCAATATTAGTTCTACCCAGAGCAGACCCATTTATATCAATGGGGTTTACTTCAATCAAATGAGTTGATTCCTTTTCTCTCCAGCTTTCACATCCATAGATAGAAATTGGAAATATTATGATATGAATAATTTTGATTTTTTTGGTATCTAATGGGATATCTTTGTATTTGAGGATTTTATCTAGTTCATTTATAGCTATGCTTCCAAGTCCTAATCTTCTGATTTCTTGTTTACAGTCTTCACTTTGATTAATGACCGAGCCAAGGTATAGAAAATCTTTAACTGTTTCAATGTCTTCATTACCCACTCTACAGTTAAGTAAATCACCTGTGGTCATGATTTTTGTTTTCAGCACTAACATGGTTGAATATACAGGAATTCAGTCCTACTCTTTTAAGAGTGAAAACCCTGGGGCCTTAGAAGATGTGTCTGTTTCAACTTCTCCCCTGTTCAATCTCCCGCCCCCTCATTATTTCAAGTATTTCCCACCCCAAATATGCAGTATATATATTTGAATAAATTCTGATGGCGGGGGGAGGAAACTGAGAGAAAATTCCAACCTTTTGTTGCTCTGCACATGAGCAAACAAGCACAGTGAGACGGGCCTTTCCCCCAATTCTTCTCTGCCTTTACAGTAGCCAACAGTTGCCCAGTTCATGACTGCTGCTGTTCATTCTGACTGTTTCAATAGCATAACTTGCCCCTCCTGTTGGTCTTGGGACACTACATGTCACCATCATCTTCACTTTGTTTGGTATGCTGCACAGTGTCCAGCATGGAAGGAGTACCTCTGCCCCCTAACATGCTGTCCTCACATGGGAGGCAGGGGGAACTCAAGATCCAGGAGTGCATATCGCCCAGTCCTCCCAATCAAGTTTTCTCTGACAACAAATGACTGCTCCTGTCCTTTCCCCCTTTTGTACGCAACGAGCTGTTAGAGGTAGGTGGATAAAATACCATACAGAAGAATAAAGTTTTATTAATGTTTGTTTGACCATTGACGTCCAAAGATAGAAATAGTACGTAGGATCATATTCTCATTATTAGATATACATCAACATTCTCTTTCCCATTAAGTATGACCACTTCCTTCCGTAGTTGATGGAACCAGAATTATTATTTCCAGTGTTTTCTATTGAAAAAAAGTATTACATTTGCTTTTTTAAAAAGATCTAACAATAATAATATAGACCCGGTAATTAAAGTGCAATCAGCAACTGATAAGTCAGGATTGTGAACTGCGTCAAATGAGCAAATAAAGAGAATAAAAGGGACAGGAGTACAAAGAACTGTATTGTATGACCATCATATGGAAGTGTTAAATGAAATAAAGAAAACATAATACCCATCATAATAAAGTCAGAGGAATGCTTTAGAGATTCATGTTCAGACTGCTATCTGTGGCTAAAAAGGAGTTCTTGAATCTCTGTAATTACTTGTACTCCCCTGAACTTCAGGGCAAGCATCTCATCTTTGAGCTGTTTCCCATTCCACTGCCATTGATTGGGTCCTTTAATGCTCTGTCACTGCTACCCATGACAACACAGGGGGCAGGGGAATCTGCATTTCACCAAAAATGGAGGTGGTCTGTTCCACCATCTTGGGTTTGGGTCTGGGTCTGCCTGCACATCATAGTGAAATGGAAGGTGTCCAACTAAATAGTTATGGGTGTTGATATCCTATGCCCACTTACCCGGAAAACTGAGTCCCAATTAATGCAGTAGAACTTAGGCAATTTCCACACTACACTGTTATAGTGATATTATTCCACTTTCAACATCCTGTAGAATCTTGGGGTTTGCAGTTTAGGGAGGGGCATTTAGAATTCTCAGCCAGAGAGCTCTTTGGCCTCAGTAAACTACAAACCCCAGAATTCCACAGGATGTTGAAAGTGGAATCATAGCACTATAACAGTGTAGTGTGGAAATGACCTTACTTTTTGAGTTACACACATTTTGCTGCAAATCCCTTTTGGAGTAATTCCTTCTTTAGGTTAGGTACAGGTAGCCCTATACCCCATAGAGGTCGCTCTATACCCCAGGTAGCCCTATACCCCACATCAACTTCCGCTAGGCCTACCCAGCATGGCAAGTGATCAGGATTTATGAGTGCTACAGTCCAAATTATCTAGAGAGAATCAGGTTGCCAGTTCTTAGTTTACACCATGACTCTCACATCTGATTCTGCCACATCTACTTGGTTCCTGATTGTTGTCTCGCTTGGTCCAGGTCCATACCTTATCCTGTCCAAACTCTTAATTCAACTGCCTGTGACCAAGCAGTAATAGAATTTTTGGTCTGTTAAAAATTTTATCAAACCAAAGTGATTCTAGAAAAACACCAGGAAGAACTTCCTGACAGTAAGGACAGTTTGACAGTGGATTACGCTGTCTCAGAGTGTGGAGGAGTCTCCTCCTTTGGAAGTTTTTAAACATGGGCTGGATGGCCATCTCTCAAGAGTGCTTTGACTGTGTATACCAGCATGCAAGGGGTTGGACTTGATGGCCCTTTTTGTCTCTTCCAGCTGTATGATTCTATAATTCTAAAAAAAAAATAAAAATGACTCCTTTTCCTGATTAGTTGGTAGGATCAAAATCCCATAAGTATACAAATCTGAATGATTGCAGTTACCTAATAATTATGAAAAATGCATTATAACAAGTATATAGCAATTAATCTCTCCAGTCCAGTATCATCTCTTCTGATGACTTGACAACATTTTTAGGCAAATATCTGTCCCAGCCTGTTTATGAAAATATTTTTAGGGATTGGGTGACACTGTCTATTTCTGGTCCATAACCCTTTTGCATGATAAGTGAGTTCTATTGTGCTGCATTCATCTGCAATTTAAAAACACCTTTACTCTCAAAAGGCATATTTAAATACGATATACTATTAAAATATCACCACATTGCAAAGGGTGGGGAGGAGGGGAAGAGTTTTCAAGGGCTTTCTGTGGCAGTTGCACATGGTGTCATTCCACAGAATGCTTAAGACAGCCATGGGCAGCTGCGTGATGGCTGAGGCCCTGACTCCCTACAGGCTACATTTCCTGCCCCCAACAAGCTCAAATACCTCCTGCAGTCTTTTTCGAAAGGGTGACAGGATGTGACATCACATCATTTCCTGTCACCATTTTGAGAAGGACTTCAGAGGAAAGTGGGACTCCAAAGGAAAAAAGTCATGTTCCCACTTTGGACAAATCATAATTTTAACAAATAATGATCTGTCTGATGTATGTATAGTGTTTAAAATCAGGTTGCAACAATCTGAGAAATGCAGAATCTAGTAGGCAGCTACACACTAATTTGTACATCACACAAAATGGTATGAATCAAGATATTTTGTATAGGGATTTCTAAAGACTGAATTTTCCAATCATGCCTGAGCCTTTTAACTCAAAGGCTTCCAGAGGATTGAACCTGGAACTCAGCCACTATGATACTGTCTATGAGCAGATTTCATTACAAGAAATGCAAGGCCTGAGCCTGCCATTTCAAATAACAAATTTGGGGAATGAAAAAGCACTATATGACTTGTTTGAATGAGGCAGATGTGGTAAGATTGCAGTTTGCCAAGGCCATCTCACACTATACAATTGTAGCATTTTGATTTAGCTTTTAACTTCATGGTAACATTATATGGATTCCTGGGAGCTGTGGTCTGATGAGGCACTAGAGCTCTCTGGCTGGGAATTCTGTGATGAACGAATGGGTTCCAGAGGGAAAAAGTGCGGTCCTGAACCAGACTGAAATGGCTGCGCGCAGTGCATTGTTGTAAGGAGGGATTTGGATTGTGAGGTGAGGGTTCTTTAAACTGTGGAACTGAGAAATCACGGAATGCTGATTTGATTTGAGAAGAAAGTTTGCAAAACAATAAGGACTTAATAAGGACTTGGTACCAACAGAATGTACTCTTGAGATGCACAGATCCAGAAGTGTGGCTTCCTTAATTGCCGTGTGATGTTGCCTACAATGCATATCTTATTTGATTGTCTTTATGTTTCACCCACCTTCACAAATTCACGATATTCAACGGTGATCAATACCTTTATTAAGAAAACAGTTAAGTTCTTATGTGTAAAGGCAGAAGAAACAAGGAGCCGTGAAAGCCTGGCACACCCTCAGATGGGCAAGCGGTGATGTTTTTCTGACCCTACCCTACCCTGCATGGCCGAGAACCACTGAGGCATTTGATACATTTCCTGACAACATGATATATGACCAATTCTTCTGCAAGCAACCTTTTATTAGGATGGCACAGAATGATATGAACTATTCTTTTAATTGCTTGATTGGCTTTATACAATGAAAGTCCTGGAACCCTGGCAACCGGCAAAACATGTCCTTTTCTCAAGAAGTGAGAGACATGACTATAAAGAGGGGAAGATTTTCAACTCACTTTCATGACCCTTGACTGCAGCAAAGGGCATCCATACCTTCGAGGACATCTGGTCAATGTTCGGTGAAGGACCGTCTTGTGAGTATGTAGAATGAATGTGAAATGTGAATGTGTGAGTGAAAGAGAGTTCTTGATACGGAAATGTGATTTTTGTATTTCATGTCTTAATAAATGTTACGTGCATAGTGGTTAAACCCAGATCTGGTTTCCTATGTGTCTTCTGTTGGGATCCTATAGTCCGGGGTGGCTGAATTTCTCTCCGGGTCAAATGTACCAACAAGCTCGGTCCATGACAATTCAAAGTACCTATTCTTAAACTGCACATAGATAGAACCATGGCAGTCAAAGAAGAATTATGGTGCTACAATTGTCCAGTGTGAGTGTGCCTCATAGGCCATTTACACATTATACTGTTAAAGTGCTATTATTCCATTTTCAACATCCTATGGAATTCTGGGATTTGCAGTTTAGGGAGGGGACATTTAGAATTCTCAGCCAGAGAGAACTTTGGCCTCAGTAAACTACAAATCCCAGAATTCCACAGGAAGTTGAAAGTGGAATAATAGCACTATAACAGTGTAGTGCAGAAATGGCATAATCACAAAAACATGTTATTTCTCAGGGTGCAGTCTTAAAAATGAAGTCACACTTTCAGAAGACTACTTCCGCATATGAAGACTGTAAGGGCGGATAGCTAACTCATGGTAACATTGGTGCCTCAGATCTGTGCTTGTAGAGTCTCCACACTGAAGAAGCGCAAAGGTTGTGCTGTTACCCTAATTTCTGGGGTCCCTTGGGGGACACTTCAATGTGCTCCACGTGATGGGGAATGGAAACTAGCCAGAGCACAAGCAATAGCAATGCGAGAGGCAGGGTAACCTAGCAGGGTCTTTTTACCCAGTTTTTATGGGGTCAGGCCAAGCCAAAAACTGAACAAAAATGTCCAATAAATGATTTTATTGAATGAAAATCTCACACAGCAACGCAATCACTCACACACTCACTCAAGACCTATTGAGAAGCAAAAGAGAGGAAACTGGATAGAGGAATATTGAAGGGGGAGTAGCAGAGGTAATACTGCACCTTGTCCCGAAGTCCTTGGTATGGGAAAAACAGCGGAGAAGTGAGGCTCAGCATGGAGAGGGCTGAGAGAATTACTCAACGGAGAGAGCAATGGTCTGCTGGGATGACCAGGAGTGATCCAAAGAAACTCTCAAAAACTGGGACTATTTGTAGGGGGGAAAATACCTGGAAGGCTAATCTTTTCCCTGGAAGAACAATGGGTTGTTGCAATGAGAGAGAAGCTCCACAATGGTAAATTCCTTTGCGTGATGAGATTACAAGGTGTTGCCAAAGTCTCAGGATCTTAGATGGTCCTTGCCTGATAGTATATTTGCTCAACTTGGGGCAAACACGCTAATCCCCTCAAGTTGGCTTCTCAGGGGCTGAGGACCCTTTGTTTATTGTGGGTTTCCATAGCTTGAGGTCTCCTGGGGCTATGTGACTAGGAATTTTACTGGCCTGACCTGGTTTTTGATCATTTGACCATTGCTGCCTACATGCCCACCCAGGTGACCTCTCAGGCACATTGAATCATATTTTAATATCATAATTGTAGACCCTGGGACAGGGTTTTCCAGTGAGATAACAGTGCTAAGATAAGCAAGGCACAAATGCCTCTACACCCTCTATTAGAGACAACACCATCTGGGATGAGATAAATTTCATTTATTCCCTACTTGTGTCCCGCATGGTACTAACTGAAGCTGATTGCTTAACACATGGGATGAAGAGTACTGGAGGAAGAGCTATTCCTGAAAAAACACATAGGCCCTGGGAAATACTAAATGGTTATATGAAGTGGTTGCTTCAGTGGAGTGTGCCTAGTAAAGCATTTTTAGCTGCAGCCTCTGAGGGGGCAGGGAGGGATGTTGAGGGACGTCATGAGAGCATAAGCCAAGCAAGTGTTCATGAGAAATTGTGATGACAAGGTCAGTACAGTTGAATTGGGCTGCTGAGGCAGCTTTAGCTCACTTAGGGAAGAGATTGGAGCAAGCTTCTTTGGAGGCTGGGAAAATATTAGCAGAACTCAAAATAAAAAGAATCTTCTGTCACTATAGCTCTCTTCCTTCCTCTTTCACTTTGGATTAGGACTTTGTTTCTTGACAATACAGCAAGCTATCCAGATCCTGTGATTTTAAAGCATGAATTCAATTTAAAGTTTGTGGCTTTGCTATGTACCGACAAAGCAGAAATTATTAGGCCTCTAGAATAAGAACAGCAAAGGAAGAGGGATAGAAGAAAGCCATATGGGAAATATCCCTATCTTCTTCCCATAATTTTATCTGTACATCTGTACTGGTGATTTCTTTAAAATGAAACCCACTGTGGTGTAGTGGTTAGAATGGCAGATAACAATTAAAAGTTTAGGATTAAAGAAGAGGATTAAAGAAATGGGTGGGATGGATACTAGAACAGTAACAGCGGAAAACTGAGAACAGATCTGATCAAATACAGGCTAAATCCCTTTGGAAGGCTGACTCTGTGCTGGTAGTCGTAGAGGTGCTCATAATGGTAGTAGTGAAGAGATTGTACTTCTCTACCACCATTGCATTAATGGTGTCATCCAGCAGAGTTGTCTGGAGTGGTAAAGAGCCTTCTGCATTCTGCCCCACAAGCACAGAATGCTGACTACTCAACAGTCCTCTGCAAGGAATTTGTAAGGCAAAATTCCTTGGCTCTGTGCTGACTTGGATACTGTATTTGAGATGTCCACCGATTGGTTTGACGGATGTATTCTTAGCCACAGACTGTCCTTTGTTCTTGGCTGTCTTTTAGTTTGTACAGATTGAAGATGTGGACAGGATTCTTGGAGAAATGAAAGCACCATATGTATGTTCGATCTATGCCCTTCCTGGATAACTAAAGGAGCCAGTGGGGGAACTGACCAAGTGGGTAAGAGAAGTGATGAATACCTCATTGCACCAAGGTAGGGTTCTGTCCTGCCTAAAAAGAAGCTGTGGTGAGGCCCAAATTGAAAAAAAAAGTTGCTGAACTCACCACATTAGACAATTGTTACCCCGTCGCCAGTGTCATCTTTTGGGGCAAGGTTCTTAAGGGTGTCATAGCCTCCCAGCTCTGGGATTCCTGAGTAGATTACTTCAATCCATTTCAGTCTGGGTTCAGACCTGATTGTAGGATGGAGATGGCTTTGGTCACTTTGCTGGGTGACCTACACCAGGAACTGGACAGAGAAGTATGTCGTTGTTGGTTCTGCTGGATCTCTCAGTTGTTTTTGATACCGCTGACCATAGTATCCTTCTGGGACAGTTCTCTGGGATGGGGTCTGAAGGCACTGTTTTACAGTGAGTCCATTTCTTCCTGAAGGAGTGTCTCAATGAGTGGTTACTACTGATCTCTTTGGTCATCAGTCTGTGAGTTTGGTTTTGTCCCCTATGCTGTTTAACATATAGATAAAACCACTGGGAACGGTTGTCCAGAGTTTTGGAACCAGGTGTGTCAGGAACTGAATCCACACACAAAAATAGTACATAAACACTATTTATTTGGAGTGAGGTACATTGTACAAGACATTACTGAACAGACTACCGTTAAAAAGGAAATATAAGAGCTTAAGGGTCCCCAGCATTCCCTCCTCTTTGCCTAGAGACCTTGAAGCTGTGAGAGCCAAGCAGCGCTTATCAGCACACTCCTAGCAAGTGTTTATCTAACAGTCTCTGGTACCTAGGCTTCTCTGGTTATAAGCAGGCTGTTACTTATGCTAGACTACATATACCATTACTTAATATGGAGGGCATCCCGACATCGTGTCATCAATATGAGGATGACATTCAGCTCTTATTTCTCCAAGGAAGCTGTTTTGGTACTAAACCAGTGTTTGTTGTCAATAATGGATTGGACGAGGGCAAACAAATTGAAGCTTAATCCACATACAAGAGAGATGCCCTTAGTTGGACATCAGGAAATAGTGACTCATCCTGCACTGGACAGGGTTACACTTCTCCTGAAATCTCAGGTTTGTAGCTTGGGCATGCTCTCATACTAACTCCTGAATCTGCAGACCCAGGTTTCAGTGGTGGTCAGGAATGCATTTCCACAATTAAGACCAGTGCCCATTTCTCGAGAGGTCAGATCAAACCATGGTAACATATGCCTTGATTACATTCCATTTGGATTACTGTAACATAGTCTATGTGGGGCTGCCTTTCGAGACTGTTCAGAAACTTTAGCTGGTCAAAAATGCTGTAGCTAGACTGCAGACCCAGGTTGGGCATAGGTAGCATAAAACTCTCTCATTTAAATAATCTCACTAGCTACTGGTCTACTTCTGGGTACAAGTCAAAATGCTGGTTATGAGTATAATGTCTTATACAGCTTAGGTCCATACTATATGAGCCTGCCCACATCTTACAAACTTCAGAGGAAGGTTTTTCTCCTTTCCAACACCCTTCCAAGTTTGTCTGATGAGGACACAGGAGAGTCCCTTATTCGTTACTGCTCCTAAGTTATGGAACTCCCTCCAGAGGAAGGCTTGCTTGGCTTCCTCCCTGTTCTCTGTTTGCCAGCTGGCAAAGACCTTCCTATTTAAACAGGTGTCCAGCCTTAGCATTGGAGTAAATGTACATGCAAAGGTATGCTGTTTTAATATTTATGATGTGTTCCATTTTTTAAAATTAATTTCTTAAATGTGAGGTTTTAGTGGGATCGTTTTTTGTTTTTTAAAATTTTGTAATGCATATTTTTAACTCCTCTATTTTGCTTATGTTGTAAGGTGCTTTAAGTCTCCTTTTGGGATAAAGGTGAGATATAAATCAAATCAATCAGTGAATCAGGTTCAAAAATGTAAGAAATGTGAGAGATAGCACTCGGTCTCTTCTTTGAGAACTGGTAATCAAATAAGCAAGGCAGAGGCTGAACAACAACCAGTCCTACCCAAACAATTGAGTATAATGCTCATCCATAATCAAACATGAAACAGGGAGAAAAGAAAATGGCTGCAGGTTAGAGCAATGCTAGGGGAGAGAGACTATGGTAAAACAAACAAACAAGAAGTCACTATAAATATATGTTGTGTATAAATTTCTATAGATTAACCTACAAATGAGTAATTAATGCATATAGGCCTGCAAGGGTGACAAATTCTAACAAAAAGGGTTTGGAATGCCAGTGGCATGTTGAGGCTCAGCAGCAGCTGAGGCAAGCAGGGAAGTTGTGCCCCTAGGTGCTGCTGCCACTGCCTCCGCTTCCACACCGGACCAAGAAGGACCCCTGAGGGCGGTGGCAGCAAGCAGAGGGCATGGAGGAGGGGTGAGGAGGAGGATGGTGGGTGAAGGGGGGTGTCAACAAGCACAGGGGCAGTGGCAGGTATGAGGGACGCACAAGGAGGGCAGCAGCAGCCATGGGGGAGGTGGCGGGCAGGAGGGTGCCCCCCTGGCATTGGTGCCCAGGGCGCATGCCTAGTTGCCCCAGCCTAGATAGATCTCTGTTGAATACCTGCTAAGATTTGCGGCTAGGTAGATATCAATGATCCAATTGCATCTTTCAGTCTAATGTACTTCAGCAAGTGATCATGAGGATAATTGGAGAAGGGGAGATGGGAAATCAAGATGTAATAGAAAATACAGCTTAAATAAATGTTCATGTGCTAAATTTTTGGAGTAGGGGGGACTTCCTGAACTGGAAAAAAATGGTGAGATAAGAAAGAAAAGATGGAGGTATTATTGAGCAATCCTTGTTTTCCACAAGGTCTCACATCGCAAAATGGATTTTTGCTTTGGTTTTGCTTAAGGTCATAGGAAACTTCAGAAAAAAGATCATAAGTTTGACATGCTTGTTTATGTATGCCCCCCATAAAGAACACTAAAGTATGGTACTAGCACCCTAGTATAACAGGATGAAAACTGTGACTTCCAGATCATAAACCTGAGGTCAAAAAATTGTTTAGCACTAGGGACAAGTGAGAAATTTGTTTGTCTTTTTTTATCTCGTGAGCCACCAAAATCTTACCTCCAGTTTTACTCATAAAAAGAGTGTACTGTGCCTATGCTCTAGTCTAAGCTGAGTCAAGAGCTTTTATCAGATCTCTGGCAGTTTGATGGACAATTCACTGAGCTTCAGCTAACAGTTTGTCTTCTGATATCAAGCCCATGATTCTTCATTCGAATATGAAGTGCTGGGGTAACCTCATATTGATATTCATGCCAATCTGCAATCTCCTTCATAGGATTGAATTGAGCTGCAAACTTTACAGCCACAACATCTGGCCTAATTTCTTGGATTTATATATTTCTTTCACTGTTCCTTAATTTCTGTGACACCTAGAAGAATATGGAGAACTCCAAAGCCTGAAACTTTTATGGCATTTTTAGTTGGTCTTCAAAAAGGAACAGCTACAGATTTTGTTTAAGTTTCTTTGTAATAAGAATTTATCAATAGCTGTAATTTCTTCATCTTCAGTATGGAAAGATTTGAGATTTTAGACAACAAATGATTCTGAATGGGATGAATTCATTTTGGTCCTGGATCTTGAATGCTTAATTCTTTAAAGATTGTGTTTCAGAAACTAGGACAAGGAACAGTGGATTCAAGCTGCAGGAAAGGAGATTCCACCAGAACATTAGGAAGAACTTCCTGATGGTCAGAGCTGTTCAGTAATGGAATATGCTGCCTCGGAGTGTGGTGGAGTCTCCTTCTTTGGAGGTTTTTAAGCAGAGGCTGGATGGTCATCTATTGGGAATGCTTTGATGTGGATTCCTGCATAGCAGGGTGTTGGACTGGATGGCCCTTGTGGTCTCTTCTGGTTCTACAACATGATTCTTCCACATATAAGTTTGAATAGATACAGTTAATCCTAAATGTGGAAGAATCGTGTTGTACTTATCTATTGTATTTGTTCTGTTCAAAAGCGGGAAATTTTGTTTCAGTATTTTGCAAATTTACCAAAATTTGCAGATCACTGGGGGTGGGTGAAAATTACATTCAAATTCATTTTGATAACAATTGACCAAAATTCATATTTTTTTCATATTAAAGATAGAAAAAGCTTGAGGTTATTCAAAAATCAAATGTGAGTAAAAGTGAAATGTAAAGGTTTATTCATCCACTCCACAGATACCACTCTTAAAAGTTTGTTTCAATGTACTCACCCATGTTGGTGCTATCTCTCCTAATGGAGAAGTTCCTCACTGAAATGGCAAGCAGAGACTATAGGAACCTCTCTCTGCTTGGAATACCTGTACCACGTGAATATTGTCAGTGTGACCTAATGGGGAGAACATCTGTTCATTTTTTGAAAAATTTACCAACACTGAGAGGTGATATCATATTAAAAATAGAAAGAACTTGAAGTGAAAAAAGGTCAGACATAGAATAAAGCAGAGCTGATAGATTTTTTCCCCTTCTTGAAAACTGCATACACAGAACAGAAAGAAACAAAGATTTGTTTGTTTTTTAAGACCTGAATGAAAGAGAAGGTGAAATTGTCAGATTTCCCCATTCCTATTCAGCACAGAGTCAAATCTATATTTTCTGCTCAGGAAGAAAGAACTGAACTACTAAGGAAAGGTGTATTTTTTCCCCCCTACAAGTATGTGGGGACAATCCCCCTGCCGCCAGCCCAGTTTGTAAGCATTCCTTATAAATGTTTTAAAAGAAAAACCTCAAGAGCATGTTACAGCTGCAGGTATCCATAAGGAATGCGCATAAACCCTAGAAAGGACAGCCCTCTCTCTTGCACCAACCAGCTTCTCCTGCCCTTACAGAACCAGTCATCCTGGTAAGAAACACACATGAGCATACTCCAAAGTAGTAGTTGAAGGCAGGACAACTGGTAGGAGTGGCTTCAGGGGAAACCGTACTGAAACTAGATAACAAACAGTTACACCGACAATGAAGAAATACACCTGTATGTGTGTTTAGCTTTTGAGCTGAAGCTCTGTGCATATTTACTTGGCTGTAATCCCCCACTGAAATCATCCAAACATATTCCCTTGTAAGCACACAAAAGACCAGACTGTAACAAGAGTCTGGGCAGCCTCCATGGCCAGTGTCTTGTATCAGGAATCATGTCCACTGGGTTCCTCCCACTACTGATGGGGACGGGGAGAACACCAGCATTGTCATCCAGTCTAGGCAGCTGCACACCACAGACCCGTTTGTCATTCCCACAGCAGCCTGATGTAGAGTCACCCTGGGACTTGTGAGAATGTGAAAGGAGATTCTTGTCAGTTGACCACCAAGCCTGCTCTGTTAATGTGAACCAAGGACCCAGCTGGCTAAGAGGGTCCTAGACCAAGGTAAGTCACTGTGGTGGTGGCACTGTGGCCTCAACGGCTGCCTCTCAGCCCAAGCAGAAGAGCACTTTCTCTTTAGCCTTGTGTACCAGCAGTTACCAGCTGGCTTTAACAGTCCATCAGTGTATCAGATTCCGTTTTCTGAAATTACAACAAATGGTGCTTTGGATTTTATTTTTCATGCTGTCCCCTTAAGAGATTTTTTTTTATCATTATTATTCTCTTTAAATGAATATGTTTCTTTTTTCAGACCCAAAGGCTGTCAATAGAAGCTGGGTTTTGTTTTCACATTTTTGCTGGAAAAGTGTATCGGGCAGCACCATCTGAATCCTTTTCTTATAGTTCTTTTGTGTCTTTCCTTTGTAAGCAAAAATGAACACATTCATCCCGGAGAGAAAGAGGTGAAATCAGATTGTGTTGCATTTCTTTGGGATAGGCGGCAGACTGTAATTCTTTATTTTCTTTTATTTTTCTTTCTTTCCTTTCTCCTTACTCTTTAAATTTTAGATAGCCAGAGAAAAATACAAGCAGAAAAAAGAAATGCATGTACAAACAATGCCAGGTATATACCTTCCATCTAAATGTTATTATTCTAAAAAGCCAACCCCAATATAAATGGACCTTTTTCATAAAGCATTTTTATCATGCATTCAAGCAGATTTAATGCATTTTCCCCTAGTGTGTATGTGTGTATGTGTCAGTCAGTATAGCTTTGGGGAAACAAATGAGACCACGGTGATGACTGAAAGATATTACTTAGAAGAAGGGCAATGTAGCAATACTTTCAATGACCTCCTCTACCACCAATGTTCTATCAATACACTTACTCAACCGGCCTTGCTTATCTATTTATATATCATGATTAGTGAAAATATAATCAAGGCCAAGTTCTTTTAATTGTGTGGCTACGTTCCTTAGGAATAGCCTACTAATCTGAGATTTGATGTGGGGCATAGGAAGCCATGAGTTATAGACAATCAAGGGTTCAGAGTGCTGGTGCCAAATCCTATGGAATCCTGTGATTTGCAATTTAGAATTCTCAGCCAGGGAGCTCTGGTGCCCCACCAAACTACAAACCCCAGAATTCCACAGGATGTAGCCATAGCAGTTAAAATGGAAGGACAGTGCTATAGCTGTACAGTGTGAAATGGCCCCTTAGTTTTGTTTTGTTTTTTCTCCCCAAAATAAGTAATGAATAAGTGGTGAGTACAGAGAGCCAGCATGGTGTAATGGTTTGAGAATTGGACTACAAACTGGAGACCAGGGTTGAATTCCTTGCTAGGTCGTGGAAACCCATTGGGTGAACTTAGGTGCCTCACATACTCTCAGGCCCAGAAAACCCCATGATAGGTTTTACTTTGGGTCACCATAAGTTGGGACTGATATGAACAACAATAGTAAAAGTTAGTAATTTTTTTCACTGTTTATAGAAGGGTTGGGAATTGTGTGACCTTTCAGATATTACTGGAATTCAACTCTTATGAGCCCTAGCCAACATGGTCTGTACTGAGAAATGCTGGGAGCATCAGTTTAATAACATCTGGAGGACTGTTCATTTCCCATCCCTGGTTTGCGGAAATGAAATGGAGGGGGTGCTTTGGGCTTACATATCAAGTTACTTTCCGAGTTCTGACTGGAGAACTTCATAGGTATATGCCCTACTTTACAGAAGGTATGAGTGTGTATGTGTGTGTGTGCTTGTATAAGAGAGAGTGGGGAGGGGAGATCTTGACACAGTTGGAAACAACTCTCTTGTTTTAGAAGCCTGAAGAAACAGCAAGAGCTCAGTATTTTAGATTTGGTTCTCCTGACCAATAAAAGAGGAACTGGCATAGAATGTGAAAGTGCCAGGTGCCTTGGGAGATAGGGAAGATTAAATGATAGAATTTGAAACCATATGAAAAGAAAAGCCAGAGTGCAGCCAAGTAGAGACATCCAATTTTTTTGACAACCAGACTTGCACAAACTGAATGTCTAAAGCCTGTGGTAACAGAAGCTCTGTGAACAAGGGATTCTGTAAGGCTGGCAGTATTTGAAAAGCATACTGTCTTGAAGCACAAATTGTATACCTGTACAACAAATGAATGGGGAGTATAGCCAAAAAAGGAAGTGACTGCACAGGGGGCCTTTTTAATTATCTTAAAAACCAAAGGAAGGAGAGGTAGACTGATAAGAGATGGACTGAGGCAGACAACACATATGTTGGTATCAGTTTTTCAAAAACAAAAACATGGATCTGTGTTCATTATCTGCTTGCTATGTTTTACTTGTAACTTCATTACTTTTTGGAATAGCTGTCCCATCTTCCTCTCGGGACTTTAGACTCACACAGCTTGCATTTGGCTTCACATCAGTAAGAACCATCTTGATTTGAATTAGGAATCAGTGTCAGTGTGTGGCACTGTGCCACTGAGCAAGGCAAGTGCTGGTGCTGTAGACTCATCCTCCCTCTCTGCCACACTGTGCTGCTCCCACACTACTATTTCTGGAGCCCTCTTGCCTCTTAATGCTATACTCTAAGGAAGTACTTCTCCAGAGTGAGGCATTGTGGATGAAATGCCTCTGAAGAGTTCTACACCACCATATTTTTCCTGTGAGAGCAGCAGTTACTATTTAAAGTTTATATCTACTACATTTTAAACAAAATTTGCCACCATGACTACTTTGGCAAAACAATGGCAACACAGGCACTAGGAGTGGAAAAAATACTTGAAAATATTTTTAAAAATGTGTTCCTCAATTGTTGGGAAATTGTGAGGAGAAGACTCTTGGACTTATGGGAAGTTTTGCAGTTTAGGACTCATTCTGGTGCAAAACTCACACATGGATTTTTGAGCAGAAAACAGCATTTTCTGCTCAGGAAACTACATTTTTTGGCACAGCAAACAATATTGCTGAACAGAAATATTTTCTGCACTCAGAATACTGTTTCTTGTAAAGAAAATGTCTTTTCATACAGCAATAAAATGTGAACTTTGCATGGAATAAATCATGAACTGTGAATAGTCTTTGAAAACTATTTTCAAGGACTTTCTTGCAGGAAGAAAAAAATTGCTAAACTTACACATTCATTACTTCAAAAAAGGAGTTAGTGAAGAATTACATTCCTAACAGATATTTTGTAGGACTTTTATAGGGTCCCTTCTGCAGAACAAGGCCTCTGGCTCCAGAGCAACAGCGACCACTTTCCTGCTGCAGCAAATAATGTAACTTTGTGGAGCCATCTTATTCCCTAATCCTACAGTCCACTTGGACTTAAATAGTATTTCTAACAGTAGCAAACCCAGTATCTGTTGCAGAGCACAAGAGCAACAACAATCATTATAGGCAGTCCTGCAATTGGTGGATAAATAACACAGTCCTCTCAACCTGCCATCTGAGCACCATGGTGCATGGTAGGGCTAGCCCTGCTAGGAATCATTCATTGTGCAAAAATGGTTCTTAGTTTGATCAGTAGTGGAGTTTGTAGGGCTCCCAGCATCAGTGGAGTGATGAATCAGTTCAGGTTTTCTTCAAATTTCTGAACCTATTGAAGGTTCAACATTTGGAATGCTTCTTTATAATTTTGACTGCAATCCAGCACAGATTCATCACACCCCTGAGAATGCACCACATGAACAGAGAACATTGTTTCTTGACTCGATTTCAAGATTCACTTCAGAATATTTTTTTCAAGTCTCTGAAATGTGACCATCACTGTAGAGCTGGTCATTCTGAAGGAAAGTGTTATTTTAAAACGTGCACATGTCTGCAACACATAACTTGAAATCTTGAAAGCCTGACAGAACAGACAAAAGCCAGAGAATGTTTTCCTAGCTTTGTGGGCTGTAGGCAATCTTGCGAGCACGTTTTGTGTAGATGGAGGAGAATGAAGTTACATGGCCTTAACTTCATTTTTTATTTTCCCTGTATCCACTTTGTACTTCATCAACAACAATGCAAGGCAGGAAGGCACTAAAGTGTTTTCTGAGTTGTGCTGAGGAAAATAGTTCAAGCAGACATTTAGGGAAATGAAAGCAAGAGTAGCAGCATTCCCTTTTATGTTATGCAATAGTCACACAGAACAAATTTGCTTCATGCTCCAGCCCTTATGAATCTTACAACAGCAAATGTTACAAATGATTTTCCAAATAAGTCCTTGTAATATACCATATCCTTTACCTACCACATAAACCTTATAGATTTCTCACTAGACTGGAGAAATTGTGTAGAAGAATAATCTGCTCTCAGAGAAGCTCACAGTAAATAATTCTTATCTATTAAAATGTTAATCTATTAACATTATGGAAGTAACTTCTTTGTCTTCAAGGAACTCAAGTTTAAAGACTTGGGTTGTATGCATCAGAAAAGCTCAGACTTTCTGAGATTTTCCAGTTTTGATCTTGAAGTTTATTCCAATTTAGGTCCCTATCAGATTGTGAGCTCCACAAACACATGCATGCACACCCAAACACACAGAAATTCATGCATATCACCATGTATGTTTTTTTTTCCAAAATGTAAATATTTTCATGCACATGTGCTGGTATTGCAGCCACAAGGTTGTGAGTTCGATCCTGGTGGGCTCCAGGTT
Source organism: Iguana delicatissima (assembly GCA_948472985.1). Lineage (NCBI taxonomy): Eukaryota > Metazoa > Chordata > Lepidosauria > Squamata > Iguanidae > Iguana > Iguana delicatissima. The sequence goes on along the minus strand of CAOKZL010001214.1, from coordinate 290,424 downwards.
AACACAGCATTCCACCCTTCCACAGGTCAGTAAAATTAGTACTCAGCTTGTTGGGGGCAATTAGCTAAATACATTGTAAACTGCTTAGAGAGCACTTAGCTGATAAGCAGTATAGAAATACACATACTATTGCATGCATTTACCACTGAGGAAAAGTATGCTTCTACACATTTGTTGGTACAGCTTTTTTTGATATTTAGACATTTTTTCATATACTGTGTACCAATGTAGGCAGTTTTTGCACTTTTTTTAAAAAAATGTTGCTCAAATCACATTGTAAATTTAGAAAATTTAGAAAATCTAATGTACATTGAGCAACCATTCTCTTTTTTGCATAATTGCACTTTTTAAAATTGTTTTTATACTTTTTAATTGTTTTAAATGTTATTGATCATTTAATTCTATTTTCATGTTGATTTTTGTGTGTATATTTGTTGTAATTTGTAATCCACCTTGATTCCTGATTTTGAGGAAAAGGCAGGATATTAATAGAGTGATTCCTCTTCCTCCTCAGCCTGTCGGGAGAGGGCTTAGAGCTTAGTGACAAAGGCCATTGGGTTGGGAGGCAGAAAGTTAAGTAAGGAAGATCATATATACATTTATCATAGAACAAATATGTGCCAGCAAACATACTTAGTCCATATGATGCACAACAGATCATGTTATGGATGCCAAAAACTTGGGTTCAGCCAATGGTCTGATAGTTCCCACAACAACCAAGTCAAAAGTGAGAGAAAGGATTTTTCTGTGTGCTTTCAGAATGATTGGCTGCACTGGAGAGCTGCTCTAACACAACCTCTGAGTAAAACTGCTTGTGCTTCTATTTTTACTCTGGGACAGAGGAAGGAACTGGCAAAGCCACTTCTGAGTATTCCTCATCTAAGAAAAACTTGAGTATTCTTTATCTAAGAAATGGCATTGGCAGTTTAGGAAGGCGGATTTTGAATGCTCAGGCAGAAAGGTCTAGTGCCTCATCAAACTACAAGTCCCATTGATACTCCTATTGATGCAACGAAGAATTGTGTTGGCTTTCTTGGCTGCCACATGAGTCAGCAGTGTGATGTGACAGCCAAAAAAGCCAATGTGATTCTTGGTTCCAACAATAGGAGTATAATGTCTAGATTGAGGAAAGTAATAATACCACTCTATTCTGCTTTGGTCAGACCTCATCTGGAATACTATGTCCAGTTCTGGGCACCTTATTTCAAGAAATATATTGACAAGCTGGAGCATGCCCAGAGGAGGGTGACCAAAATGGTGGAGGGTGTGGAAGCCATGCTCTACGAGAAGCGGCTTAGGGAGCTGGGTATGTTTAGTCTGCAGAAGAGAAGGTTAAGAGCAGACTTGATAACCATGTTTAAATATTTGAAAGGATGTCATATTGATGAGGGAACAGGCTTGTTTTCCACTGTTCCAGAGACTAGGGCAAGGAGCAGTGGATTCAGACTACAAGAAAAAAGATTCCACCTAAACTTCAGGAAGAACTTCCTGATGGTCAGAGCTGTTTGACAGTGGAATACGTTGCCTTGGGGTGTGTGGAGTCTCCTTCTTTGGAGGTTTTTAAACAAAGGCTGGTTGGCCATCTGTCAGGAGTGCTTTGATGTGTGTTCCTGCATGGCAGGGGGTTGGTCTGGATGGCCCCTGTGGTCTCTTCCAACTCTATGATTCTATGTTTCTATGAAATTCATGGGGTTGTCATAGGTCAGGAGGAAACTTGAAGTGAACAACAGAAAAACACACAAGCACAAAAAGAGTGCTCCAAAAGGATTCTATCTGGACCATACCTCCAGTGTTAGGACATATCCAAGTTACTGACCTTTATCACCAAACAGGTTCAGCACCTTGGATAGCTCCTCTAAAGTTTCAGTTAAACTGAGGTGGGAACTTCCATTCCATATCACTGATCCTAAATGCAAGGCCAAAGGCTCTTGTTTGTTTCTTGGGAAGATTCACATTTGCCCTTTCTGTTTCTAAAGGCAACTTCTTAAAGAAAATAATCATTTTAACTGCATATAGATTGCACCAACATTTGGGATCTTTGGGGCCATCCTGAAGGCCTTAGGATGCAAGGGAGTTCCTTCTCTTCCCCTTATCCTATATGTGGCTCCAACCATGGGTGCCTTCCCTGTTCTGGTTTTTCTGTACCATGTAAAATCTTGTACACTGAAACAGTACTACCAGCAGAAGCTGCTGGAAGGCAGAGAGCAGAGCTTGGAGCAAAGGAATGGGAGGGTGTGTGTGGTGGGGGGAAGAATGGGAGGCTGGGCTCATCTATACCACTGTGTTCAAAGCTACAAGCTTCAGGAGGCACCCCTCCTTCTCTCCTTCAAATATCTAGTACAGAAAATTCCCTACTTTTTAAAGTATTTATATTCAAGTGATAGAAAATGCATTTGATCTCTCTTCTCAAGAGATTCAATCTGGGTGAAAATCAGATATCTAATAACCTGTGCTTCCCATCACAGAAAAGTCTGAGGAAACTTTGGCATAGCTTTTAGCTGTATGCATTTTGAAGAGACCTACAAAATGTTTTAGAGGAAGTGGTTCTTATTCCCAAATTTTAATAGTACCCTATAAAGGACAATGTGCACATTACAACAGAGGTAAGCACATCATATAGTTCTGGATATTATAGTTTAAGAAGGGTATTGATAAAACAGAACACTTTATAGGATGATGACCAACATAGAAAAGGGACTGTAAACCAAGCCATATGGGTAACAGTATGTTTAGCCTGGAGAGGAGAAGACAATGAGATGATATGATAGCCATCTTCAAACATTGAAAGGCGGTCAGATAGAAGATGGGAGTAAGTACGTTTTCCACTGCTGCAGAAGATAAGAGCTGGACCAATGGTTTCAAAGTACAAGAAAGAAGATTCTGGTTAAATATTAGGAAGAACTTCTAAGTGGTAAGAGCTGTTTGATATGCAATGAACTACACAGAGGGTGGTGGGCTCTCATAAGAAGAACCATGGCGGATAAGGCCAAGGTCTTATCTAAACCATCATTCCAAACCAACATTCTGTCCACATTGTGCGCAATCATATGGAAAGCTCACCAAAAAGACATGAGTGCAGTTGTACCCTCCATCTCGTGCTCTCAAGAAAATGATACACACAGGTGTGCTATCTCTGATACTGGAAGTCATATATAGCCTACCTAACAAGTCGCCATTTATGACCCCCATCTTTTATGCAGTTTATGCAGTCCCCATTCAAACCCTTCCAGTGTAGCAACCATAACTATATCTTATGACAGTGAAATTGTTCATTCATGCATTCATTCATCCATTTAATTTATATCCTTCCTTTCTTCCAGCATGTGATCCAAAGTAGCTTGTAATAATTTAAAACAAAATTATCAGCTAAAATCTTATTTACAAAAGTTAAAAAGCAATTGTACAGAATGGGATACCATTTGGTATTGGTGACTTGTTCGTTTGAAATTTGTCAATAGGGTCTTGAACTTCCATTCTTGTTGGACTTCAAACTCCCAAGTACTCCTAGGCCATTTCTGAAGTAGACTGTTATAGTGCTATTTTTACCCTGACTTCTGGGAGTCCCTGGGGGACACCTGGATGTGCTCTAAAAAGGTTGGAGAAATTAGCAGAGCACGGCTTAACGAAGTGAGAGGGTAGGGAAACACAGCAGGATCTTTTACCCAATGTTTATGGAGTCAGACTGCATGAGAAAAAGAAGTTCAATTAAAAGTGTTTATTTATCAGATTAGCAGAATTTCCACACATACACACACACACAGCAGTCAGTCACCCAAGCACACAAGGACTACTGAGTTTGAAAGTCTTAAGAGCAGGAAAAGTAGAGAGAAGAAGGAGAATATACTGCACCTGTTCTTGAAGACAGCAGTTTTGGGAAAAAGAAAAACAAACAAACAAACAGGACTCAGCTGAGAAAGAATGCTGAGGGGAACTCTAGAATAGCAGGATGCCAGACGCTAGTCCAAGATGGGAATTCTCCACAGAAAGCCCCAAAGAGGACCCAATTATAGTGCAAGGCATACCTGGTGGGGGGCAGACCCTTTCCTGGGAAAAGACAGAAGCTGAGTTATGCAAATGGACCTCATCTTTGTAGTTCCTGCAAGACTGCAATCCATGACCTCATCCGGAGACACTGAGTCTCTCAAGGTGTTGACGGCCCATTTGATGCGTGTGTGTACGTGCCTTCCCAAGGTTCCTCGTGCATATGTGACTGAAGGCATGTTGGCCTGACCTCACTAAAAATGCTTCAGTTTATAGACTCAGATGTGTAAGTTCCTGTTCAGTAAACCTCTGGCTTAATAACTATAGAGATAGCAAATAATTCTCTTCCCCGAGATAGGGTCTGTCAGCAGGGGTTACAATATTATTCCATTTTCAACATCCTATAGAATCCTGGGGTTTGCAGAAAGACCCCTCCCTAAACTGCAAACCCCAGGATTCCATAGGATGTTGAAAGTGGAATAATAGCACTATAACAGTCTAGTGCGGAAATGGCCTTAGTCGTTATGGCCAGAGGACAAGGACACAAAGTTATAGTCTGATAGCACCTGCAGGTCCAAGGCAAGGCTAGAAAGACCAATGAGAGCTATATATATATTGAAGTCTTCCCTCCTAGTACATTCCTTGTTGTGTATTGCTTTCAAAAGAAGAACAATACCTTTGTATTACAATGATAGATAACAACTCTTTGTAGAGGTGACTGAACCAAATTGAGCCTGAGCACCATGGCTGAATCTTCTCCTGAGCTGTGTCTCTGCACTGCAGAGTCTGGCCCTTTTCACCCTTACCATGGTCCTGCTTCTCCAAGCAGCGCTGAGCTTTCTTCTTGTCAGCCCAAGGAAGGCAGGAGGAAGGGGAAGAAAAACTATTCTGACCGAGCATGAAGGCTGCTGACTTATTGTTCATTCTAAACTCAGTGTCCAAAATATCAAGGGGGCTGGCAAAAGCTGCTTGAGGCAACCTCTGAGTGGAGCTAAAAAGCAGCAGAGCATGAAGGAATAGCAGTCTAGCACTCTGGGTCAGCCAGGCATAAAGCTCTGGCACACCCTTGACAGTACAGTCAGCTCCATTATTATCACATGAGGGGAAAAGAAGGGTTTTGGCAGATGTTCTGAAGAGACTAAAAAGACTGCATCTGTATTCTGTCTACTCTGTCCTTTTGGATGGTGTGTGCATGCATGTGTGTGCAGGTTCAGGAAGACTACATTATATTTACTGATTGCAAAGGGAATTGATGACTGTTGCTGATTTGGGAATATTCCTTATTGATTTTTTTTCTCTCCCTCTCCGCATACCAGGAGATATATAATATTATGTAAGCAAAGGCTTAGTTGTGTATGCATATCTACTGATTAATTTATCTGTTTGCCTGGAGAACAGCTGATGAAAAATGTGTTTGGGGAGACAAGTTGTTTTTATGTGTATTATGCCTTTTGCCATATATATCTGTTTCTATATTTGTCTTTATCTGGTATAAATCATGCAGCCATCAATGGTTTTCTCAAGCCATTTTATTACCATACTATAAGTGCTAAATATTTTTTGTGATTTCAAGCTTTACAATTGCGGCTGCATGTCACACACATGCCTGCTAACTGTAGACATTTAACTCATTGGTTGTGCAGTGTGCTGCTCAAAGAAACACCAAGCCTGTGCTACTCATGGATCCTAAGTAGGAATGCAGTTATGCCTGCAGGAGAAAACACATCTTCATGTGTGTTTGAATAGACATGTCCATTAGAAGTACCAGTCCAAACCTTTTCTATGTACATTAGACCGCAAGCCATCCTGTTACCACCGTGTACTGGCCTGGCCTTTGGTGAACCAAAGATATCATTTTGATATCACAATTCAGCCCTACTCTGCCACCAGCCAAGTGTTTGTGAGGCCCGCCAAACAAGCACAAAGCTAGGCATGGCTACTACTTGCTGCTCCCACCAAACCAAGCCAGATATTGCCAAATCTGCTTTAGGGGGCCTCCCAAAACAAACACCTTCATTACAAATGCACGCTACTACAAAGAGACCCTCTGCCCTGAGAGGACACCCTGGTGAGCTAGGTACTTAACTGCCGAGCTAGCCGCATCTACATACTGGCCATACCGTTGTCAATTCGGGCTTTAACTCAATCATGCAAATTCTGACCTTTTGGAGGCTTTGTCTCCAACCCAAAACTTATTGTTTTTGCCCAAGACCAGACTACCCTGCGGTCGTTCTTTCCCCTATAAATATCCCCCACTCTGAGAGCTCTTCGGAATTCTTGCTGGATCGCTTGGACTTCACTCTGCCTTGCTGTCGCTCAGTTCAGCAGATTCCCCTTGGCCGCCACGCCAGGTTTCCTCTTCTTCAATTGGCTTCCCCAGGACTGCAGGACAGGTGGCGTATCACCCATTCCCCTTGAACTCTATTTTCCTTTTCTAGTTAGGAGTGTGTTTGTGCTTTTCTTTAATAACTGTTTAATAAATCTTAATTGTTGTTTGAACTATTTGCCTCCTCACTGATCTGACGCTGTAGACATAGGGTAAAAGATCCTGCTGCGTTGCCTTGCCTCTCGTTAGCCAAGAGAGTGCTCCAGCTAATTTTCCCCATCTTGCTAGGTTTGTTTGGTTATTTGGGTGCCCTTCCCGGGACCCCCAATTCACAGGGTAACAATCCGGACAATTTAGTATCCAGTATTTTTTATATTTTGCACTTCAACCACATCAATCAGGTGAGAAACACAAGACCTGTGGCCAAATCTACTGACTGTGGACTTCCACAAATGGCTGTAACCCCTTCCCCATAGTACCACTGTCTGGTGATTTCTGTGCTATTGTATATTTTTCTTCCATTCTAAAAAGTCAAAATGCCTCTCCTAAAACTTAGTAACTGAGGGCAAGTGCTTTGCATTAAAATATGTTGATACTTTTGGTACCACTTTTTGGTCTTTGGATATGACTGAAGTGCTGTCCCCACAAGAACACTTCTAAAATTTAATTTGGTCTTTAGAAGGAAAAAGAATGCTTCTCTCTCTCTCTCTCTTTCTCTCTCTCCACCCATCCCCTCCATCTCCCCATTTTATAGTCTGTCGCCTTCTTTGATATTCAAAATGAGTGGATAAGGGCAGCTTTCTGTTGACAATGTATTTATGCTAGCTTTCAGGAGCCCTTTCACACTACACTGTTGGAGTGGTATGGTTCCACTTTTATCCCCATATTAATATCCTAAGGTATCCTGAGATTTTGTAGTTGAGGGAAGGGTATTTAGAATTTTCAGATAGAGAGGTCTAGTGCCTCCCCAAACTACAAACCTCAGCATTCCAAGGGGTGTAACTATGGCAGTTAAAGTGGAATCATAGTGCTACAATTGTTGAGTGTGCAAGAGCCCGTGGTGTGTACCAACACCCACAGCAAAATCTGTACCAACACCCACAGCAAAAGGGTAAAGTAAGCAGTGATTCTTGCAGAAGCGTGGGGCCTCATCAACCACCCAATAATGTTGCCGCCTGATACTGGCCTTGCCCATGCCACCTCAGGGACAGACTATCTCTCCAAAGGTGGAATAGTCATGCTTCAGATAATTGTAATTTACAGTGCAGAACACATTAAGCAGAGGTAGAATGCACATGGGAAGGGAAGAGATAAAGAAAATTCACAAATTTTCTTATTCTCATTGAAAAAAAATGTTCCCATTGCAGACCTTTATAAAAAAAATGTTTGGGTAGAAAAATGTTGAGCCTTTTTGGCACAAAATATATTTTTTGTGTAAATGAATATTGGGGTGAATGTGAGTAACAATAAAAATATGTACAATCCCTTCATTCTCTCACAATTGTACTCAGTTTTTGTATGAATTAAAGAATGAACTGTGGAAGGATTTCCATCCCTAGAAAAGAGAGTCATGGCCAGGCACTCAAAATGGCACAGGCTGGAAGAAAGGAGGACTGTGACTATTCTAGTTGCTGATACCCAGTAGCTCCCTGTATTGGATGGGGCTCCAATTTGAATGGTTGGGGAGAAGGAGTGTTCTTTACCAGCAACTCTGGCTAACATCCACCATGAATCTTATTTGTACTTCTAACCAGAATGGACTCACTGAATGAATGGGATTTACAAAAACATCACCTCACCATTTAAGAATTAATTTAATTGATCTTTTTTAGCTGGGCCTACCAACAGTATTTCAGGCCTCGGTGTGCTGGTAAAGAGTGATTTCATCCATAGTGGAAACACTCATTGAAAGACCCTTGTCTGGATCTGGCAGTTACACTATGCAGTCCTCTAAGAATAACCACAGGATCAGAGCACAGAAGAGATCTTTTTTGGATAACACTTCCTGGGGTCCTCTAAACAACAAGGCCACTGGGGATCTTGGGACATATATTTATTTTTTGGAGAGAGGGAATGAAGGAGAAGCTCACTCCCTGCCACAAAAACCCAAAACAGATTATTTCCCCAACACAAAATTCATCTATGTTCATAAAGGAGGCTGAGTGCAGCTCCTGTGACAGTGCTGATAGGGTGTTAACAGCCACATTAACTGGAAAAGGCCAGTCAAAACAGCACATGTAAAACCCCACCCAGGCTGCCCTTTAAATTTGCTGTGCCATGGAGTGGAAGATTTGAAAGCGTATTTCTGGATAATTAATTCAAAGACTGATTCTAATGGTTAATGCTGTCATTTGTGACTGTGAGGGAGGTCTGGGGCTGGAGCAATCAGTGAAGGGAAAAGGAAAGTGCTTGAAGGTCAGAAGTGGATGTTAAAATATTTTGACAACCCACATCCGAAAGGCTAGCTTAATGAAATGCTTTGGCCGGCAGCTTCCAAGAGGACTGAAATGGATGGAATCTATTCATTTCCCGCCAGTACGCCACTCAGTAGTGATTGGCTTGGATGCTGAACTGCCCATTAATCACCATCGCCCATCTGTTGAATGAAGCCATCCATCAAGCTCAATAGCCAACCATCTACATTCTGTTAAAGATATAAGAAAAAACCTTAACCACTTTCAGTTTTGTTGCCTTTCTTCCAATCCCAGCTGTAACATCATCTCATCCATTGTTCACACCAGCCTTTGTCTTTTCTTTCAGCATGGAAATTCAAGCCATTTTCTATATGCACATGGGTTTATGCATTTTTTTTTCTTGAGGTACATACTTTTGCACATATTTCCTTCACTGAATAAAGTATGTTTGTATGGATTTTTCTTTTCAATTTAACTCTCTTTTAGCTGACTTGCTCACATTTTAAAAACTAGGGCCAAGATCCTATGTTAGAAGACATAGCTACAACAATGGAACTCTATGTAGCTATGCCTCCGAATGCAATCCCCCTAAATCTACCTTAGAAGCCAGGCAGTCCCACCAACACAGGGATTTCTGAGGTCCTGGGGAGCAAGACAGTGAGTGAAGAAGTGTCCAGTCTTCTTCCAGCAATGAGGTGCTAGACCAGTGGTTCTCAACCTGTGGGTCCCCAGATGTTTTTGGACTTCAGCTCCCAGAAGCCCTGAGCATTGACCATAGTGGCTGAGGCTTCTGGGAGCTGAAGTCCACAAACATCTGGGGACCCACAGCTTGAGAACCACTGTGCTAGACTTACACTTCAAGCCTTTTTACTATACACAGAATATTGCACAGCTTTCAGGGGGAAAAAAAAAACTTCAGCCATTTACATTGTTTTTGCTTTACTTGGGAAAAGTGGCCAAAATGCAAAACTAAATTGCACACTGTACCCTTATATAAACAGTGCAATGAAGGATTCACCATCATGGCTGTAGCTTTTGCTGGTTTGAGTGTTAGAGAAAAAATATTACACACCAAGAAAAGAAACTCAGGCTGATTGAAGCTACAGCCACATGTGGCTTTGTTGTGCAACACTCCTGGATTTTGCTTAATGAGTTGTTTTCTAAGTATGAACATGGCTGCCTGGAAACAGCCTTTCTTTTTTTGCACCTTCCCACATTTGAATGATGTGCAATTTTCTTTCCATACCAAAAACGTTTTAGTTTCCAGAAAACTAGTCAGTTTCAGGGAAAGCTGTGCAGTTTTTGTGGAAAAGCTGCACAGTTTACCATCTTTGCAGGGGAAGAAAAATATTCCCTAGTACAGTGGTTCTCAACCTGTGGGTCCCCAGATGTTTGTGGACTTCAGCTCCCAGAAGCCCCAGCCACTATGGTCAATGCTCAGGGCTTCTGGGAGCTGAAGTCCAAAAACATCTGGGGACCCACAGGTTGAGAACCACTGCCCTGGTATCTCAAAACTATGGGATGAAAAACTGTTTCATTTTTCTTTATATCTGTTGGGATTTGAAAAATTCAAGGGTTACCTTTCTTACTGTGATCACAATCAGTTTTCTAAATCTGCAAATCACAGTGTACCAAATTCACATGAAGGCAACCGTGGTCCAGAGTGGGATGGGACACAGGTTCCAAAGCATTGTAGTGAATGGAGCTACAGATGAAAACTCAAGGCAACTCCTCTTGCACTTTTGACTGCTTCTTAACCCATGGGATTATTTGCCCAAACTTACAGCTGCCTGGGAGTTCTGAAATGTGGCATGCTGCTGACAAATAGGACAGAACATTCTTCATCTCCTTTTTAGGGTCTTTAGTTCAAATTCAGGAGAAGCAGGACATGCTGCTGCAGTCTGTTTCATTTTTCCAGAGAGACTGCTTGCCTACACAAACATAGAAACGTAGGAACACTGCCTTATACTGAATCAGTGACCATTGGTCCACAGATCTGGCTTGGAGAGCAACATGGTGAGGTTCACCAAGCACATTCTGATTTCCACGGGGGGGGGGGGAATGCTGCAGAAATTTTAATAAATGCTCAGTGATAACAGCAACAGCTTTCAATGTTACATGTCGAATTTCTATTAAATCCTCAATAGCAGAGAGGCACTGTTCACTTGGCATGTCATGGCGGATGAGTTTTACACACGCTCAAGATCTGACTATCATCATGTTTGTGGAAAAGGAAAATGTTTTGTCTCAGGCCAGGCTGACAACAGCACTGATTAAAAATTTTCCCTGTAAAGATTTGAAAGATAATGATGGTAATAAATATAACCAAAAATATAATATAACTTGTACGCTGCATCATTTAACTTTTACTCCTTAGATTATGAATGTCTAGAGCACCCTAAACAATCAATGTGGTTATTATGAAGGTATGTTAAAATGCTTATTTATGAAATCAAAACCTATTCACCAGCTTCTAAGATGAAGAATGAGTAATGAGAATCCTGAAGACTGGAAGTAAACCAAAAATAAGTTGTGGAAGGTAACTGTATATTTTTAAGATGTCTGAACTACTGCTTATAGGCTTGTTTATTTTGTAGTTGCCCCTGAAGAAGAACATTTTATACTAGAAGTATGTTGAGTTTGGCACAACAAACTCATCTAGAATTTGTTGAAGATCCCCTCCTTGGTTTTAATCTTTAAGATGACAGAGAATTCTTGGTCTTATTTTTCCCTACAACATACTATGCTTATCAGCTTGGAACCCTGTCTCCAAAGCTTGTGAACTTCCTTTCAAAATATAACTAGCTAGAATCATAATAGTGACTCCAGTATGTCGCTGCAATACTCTGCTGATGCAGCTCTTCCTCACCCCACAACCCACCTTGGCAGCATGACATACTGCTGTGTGTCCAGTTAAAGGAAAATAATGGGGGCCATTTTGGTCACTATCCAGTCAGAACAGAATTATGACCTCTGCAATGACCCAAAAAGTAGATTATAATGGTGAAAGCTGGACTTGTGCCATTGTAACTCACTAACAGGATGCCAGCATAATTACAGTTTTCAAACAGTAATGATTTCCTTTACAGTTTCTTTAAAAAAACCACCCTGCCAATTACTTTTAAGGCCTTTCTGTACTACACTGTTATAATGCTATTATTCCACTTTCAACATCTTGTGGAATTCTGGGGTTTGTAGTTTACTGAGGCCAAAGAGCTCTCTGGATGAGATTTCTAAATGCCCGTCCCTAAACTGCAAACCCCAGGACTCCATAAGGATGTTGAAAGTGGAATAACAGTACTGTAACAGTGTAGTGCAGAAAGGGCCTTAGTTATTTTTTAAACATCTTTTTTGCCATGAGCCCCTGACTAAAAAAATACTCTTCTATCTTTTATCCTGTTATCACTTCAGCACACACAGAGTGAGCACAAGGAAGTGAAAGAAGACAGCATTCAAATGTGTAATATTCCCTTTTCAAAATTTAGTGAAACTATACCTGGGTTTCTGTAATAGAAACTAAAATGGTCCAGTTAAATTGCAAGAGTGATGTCCATTCCTCAATTAAAGTATAGTCATAATGCGACTTTGTTGTACCTTTCTTGTTGGCGAAAGAAATTAATTACAAGTAGCTGGTTATTTGCAACTAATTATTTCCAAGAATTATTTATTTTTCTTATTTCACTTTGTTCATGAACCAGACCTTCCAGCCCCTTTCGTTCTGTTTCCTTTCCCTTCTTGCTACTGCTGCAGTGATTTCAAACTCTAACCATTCTGAGTGTAATTTTTAAAACTAAATATGGTTTTAGTTGCACACAAGAAAACATCCCTAATTAATGTGTGTATGCTCCTAGTCCTTGCATTTTGCCATAAATTCAAAGAAGCACACTGCATGTAGCCAAAATTTGACTGGCAGACTTCTCTGGGCAGCATTGTATTGTAGACACCTTAGCTTTGTGGGAAGTTAAGTGATCTTGTCCAGAATTTCTCATCCTCCTCCTCCTCCTTCTCCTCCCCTGCCTCCCTCCAACTTCCCTATACAATTTAGATGACAGCTTGTCTTCCCAAACAGGCTCCTCAAACCAGGAATGTCTGTCACCAACCTCGCAGGAGGTCTGCTATTTCAGATGCCAGCAAGTAACAAGTAACTGACAGCTGCCTACGGCTAAGCAAGCTCCTGAAGAGAATTCTGGAAGCTCCCAGGAAAATAAGGTTTCAGCATGAGATTCACAATGAAGAAACAAAACAAACAAATGACAGCTTCACTCAAAATGTATACATTATCCTGTGGATTTAAGTGATGGCAAGCTTACTTGTTTGTTAAAAGAGTGTCCAAGCATTCAGTCTGGTGATGAAGTGAATTGTGGGAAAACCCATGGGAACAATGTGGAAAAGGTGTGTTCTCTCTGGCTGAAATCTTTAAACTTGTTTACACCTGGAAGAAAACCTACTGAAATTTGTCAGGAAAGCACATGTGTATTTATTATTTTAATGTTCATTTTAAAAACGTCAAAACTCTATTTTAATTGTGTAATACTTTTTCCCTTGCTGTTCTTGCACTAATCTCTGCCTAGGGATGGCTGAGATAATTTTATTTCCTTAAGTTTTATTTCCCCACACTTGCACACTTCTTCATAAATTTTATGGAAAAAAGTTACATTAAAAAGAGAAAGTAAATTTTGGGGAAAGCTTCTTCTAACCATTCAGGGGGCTCTGACTTCTTCACTCTTCCAAGACTGGCTTTGAGTCTCTGTGTATTCAGCCATGTTGTCACCATTTTCCCCCCAGTTCCTTATCTGAAATAATTTCAAGTACAACATAGTCCTCTCCATGCCAGGATTAGGTGTACCTATTGAATTTGGCCAGTGGACATAGTTAAGAATTCAGTTCCTTTTTTTAATTAGAATGTACCAAAATGCACACATTTCTTCATATATTTGATGGAAATAATGTGAGCTTAAAAATCTGAAGGTGCAACAAAGAGATTCAGTCAATCCAGCCAACATTTCTATAATTAATATCTACTTCATGCACATATTAGTTACAGTTGCCATTTCATGACTTACAGCTGAATATATGAATATTTCCTTTACTATTTATTTGATGAAATGTGTGGAGGGTTTTTACCACCTGGTCCTGTCCATAATCCCCAGACATTCCACTGTAAGTGTGGAAGGAGCTATGCATATTTGTGCAACCAGTGGAAGCTAGTATCTTCCATGTCAGTAGGGCAATGAATCTGCTCCAGGTTTCAGTCTGCCCCCTCCTCTCCTCTCCTCCTGCTGAGCTAATTGAATGCAAATTTTTGCAGTTTGACCTCAGTTTGCAGCAGTTGAAATAAGCTAAGGCAAAGAGGGAAAGTGGGAAGAGGAGAGACAAAAAGGGGAATTTTAAAGTGAAGTGTGAAAGTGGGAGGACAGAGGATTAACTGGGACCCTCCATGCCAAATCAGGATGGCTGCAGGGTCCATTGATTATGGTTACAAAATTAGCTATGATCCCTTGCTTATTGCTCACATCTTGTGGTTGCCATATAAGCTTTGGATTTTGCTTTCCTATGTTGAGTTTAGAGAATCAGCATGGTATAGTGGTTTGAGCATTGGACTATGACCTTGTAGACCAGGGTTCAGTTCCCCACTCGGCTATGGAAATGCACTGGGTGACCTTGGGTGTATCACATACCCCAGAAACCCCATGATAGGTTTGCTTGAGGATTGCTGTAAGTTGGAAGTGGCTTGAAGGTACACAACAAGAGAAATGTTGAGTTTTGCACTTCCTCTGTGCTTTGGTTCCTATTATCTTGAATTCACTCTAGAAAAGTCAACTGATATGTACTGATGTACTACATTTTTTTGTTGTTATTGTGTTATTTTTCTTACATTGTGGCCTTTTCTGTATTTTATATTTAAAACGGGGCGGCGCGTCCTCCAGCGAGGACGTTTACACTTGGGGGCGAACTGGGTCTGGACTACTTAATGTTTGTCCGGACTTCAGCCCGCTCCAGAACACCCAGAACTGGTGGTTCCCCGTGCTGTTGAAAGATCGATTAAAAGAGGACTTTCAATAGTCCAGCGCTGCCCTAAGTGTAGATTTGCAGGCTCGTGCCAGCATGAGGCTGCAGACCTTCCAGGGGCGGGCTTCCAGCTGGCGAGCTTTTCCGGTTGGTGGAGAGCCTCCGCCAACCGGAAGCCTCCATTTTCATCTCCCGAGAGTGTGTAGCACGGGCGCGTGCTGCTTCGGATCGTCGTGGATCGTCAGGGGGGAGCGTGCCAGTCCGGTGAGTAACGGACTGCCCCGTTTCCCCTCAAAGTGCAGAAAAGCCCTGTATTACATTTCCCAAAGAGTATTACATTCATCCATTTCTCTATCTCCTGTAAATTATTCACCTCCTTAATCTTGTGGTGAGTGTGTTTTAGTCTGGGTTTTGCCTAGTGCTAATCCAGTCTTGACCCTTTGGTCACAGCTACTGTTTGCAGTGAGAGATCCAGTGTGGTGTAGTGGTTTGAGTGTTGGGCTGTGACTCTGGAGATCAAGATTTGAATCCTCACTCAGCCATGCAAACCTACTAGGTGACTTCAGGCAAGTAACAATCTCTCAATCTCAGAAGAAGGCAAAGGCAAAGACCACTCAGAACAAATCTTGCCAAGGAAATCCCATGATATATTTGCCTTAAAGTTGCTCTAAGTTGGAAATGACTTGAAGACACAACAACAGCAACAACAGCTGTTTACAACATTTACGTAAGACTTTAGCCCAGTTGGTGATGCTAAGCTTCTTGACTTTTAGAATCTTGGGAAGTCCAGTGCAGATCTGAGTTTTCCCCAGTTCAGACTGAGTGGATTTATGGACATGGTGCAGTACTAACTTGCCAGGACCATGTTGACTTTGCTGATGGTCCAGGAGACGTGGATTGTCTAAGCTGGCTCCCTAGCCCCCAACCCCTACTGCTACGATTTCAATTCTTTTCATCCTTTTAAAGAAGGAGCTTGTGGATTTTTGTGAGTTCTTATCAAAAAGTGACCCAAATGAAGTCCTCATCCATCGGTACTAGTGAAATCCATTAGTTATAGTTGTTCCTAGCATGAGCAGGACCATGTTGTACCTGCCTGGCATATAGGTATTAAAAATCATGACTGCCATCCTTCATTGCAGTTACACATTTGCAACCTAGAGGTATAGATCCACAACTGCTCCCTATTCAGCCATGCTCCAGCGATCCCTCCCCAAAACCTTCCTTAAAAGCCAGCAGCTGCATTGAGTGATGGAGGTGTGATCTGCTGGTGATCAGGGTGCAGCAGGATGGCATTTCTAGATCCTTTCTGCCAGCAATCTGTAGCACAACAATCAGAAGCAGGGTCCCTGTCACAACTCTTTATCACACCACAGATCACAGGAAAGATGGGGTGGAAACATCATCCTGCTGTGTCCCAGTCACTAGAAGAACAGACTTCCATTGCTGATTGTTGCTACTGGTTCTTAAGGTAGCTTTGGGGGGTCAGGTTGGGAGACAAGGTGCAGTTATGCATTTGTAATTATGTCTGCGAAATAGCATCTTGATAGATGAGCCTGTTACAAAGAGGAAAAAAAGTGGCAACCATAAGTCAGTACAAAACTTGGCAGTTACACAGGGATTACATGAACTAAAAATGAGAGAGAAATTACAATTTAATGCAAGCTTTGCTGTGCAATTTATTACAACCTTATCTAATTTTACACTTTTGAAGCAATATACAAACTGAAGTCAATTATCCTTCAAAATTTACATTCTGCTAAATTTTGTATTGGATTATCCAATCCAGAATTGTATTCATATATGTATATTTGTATATATATTGTATTTGTATATATGTCTGTCTCTCTGTCTATCCATCTACTAAGATCTCAGCACATATATTTATAAAAGCAAATTATTATGAACTATATTAGGAAAACAACTCACAAAAATGTGTATATTTGGCAATACCATATACGAAAATGGAAGACAGGATAAATGTGCATGAAAATGTGTATGACTAGTCACACAAAACTTGAAAAAAATCTCAAAGAAAAGTTTGAGAAAAAAATGAACAGTGAACTGGTAAAATTCGTGGTATTTGTTATGATGAAATTTAAGACAGGGAAAATTAGAAACTGAAACTGAAAATTAACCTAATCCTACGCTACCACAGTGGCTGTTTCACTTTCATGAGAGTTTGGGGTGCAGGACCTTGCAAAAGTCAAAAAATGGAAATATCTTCCCCCTCCCACTCAAGTGAGCAAGTGAGGGGAGGCACATACATGCCTTCCTTCTCTGTGGTCCCCCTCCCATTCCCTTGCCTTTTGCCCAAATGTGGAGAAGAAAGGCATGCATGTGCCCCACCCATACTCTTCTCATTTGGCCAAGTGTGGGACGGAACAAACACACATACCTCTCAAATAATCAAATTCACAAAGGTCAAACCCACAAAGGGTAGATTGTTATTCAAACAGGCTTCTAAGAGCTAAGCCATCAAAGTCTTCTTCCTGGATAGGCAAATCTGCCCATTTTGCTTTCTTCCACATTCAATGTATTTAAAATCTCAACTTTTTTTCATCACATTTATGTAAACAGTGGATGTTGGCAAGTTTTTTTAAAAAAAAATACCATTCTTACAATGCATCAAACTGCCTTATCCAGAGAAGAAAAACACAGTCAAGAAATCAATGTTCATTGATTTTTTTCTGGACGGGAAGGGTGAATTGCAATGGTCTATCTTTGCCTTCTAGGTAGGATTTGGAAATGAATACTCTAAGCTTCTGGTGCTGGTGCTAGGGCATTTCCACAAAATTTAGCAATTCCCACCACAAAAAAATTCCAGAATTTATTTGCTTGCTTGCTATAGCTATATCCCACCACATCAAGAAAGTGTAGGGATGAACACAGTTTTTAAAAATCAGCCATAAATGTTAGAACATCAGCACAATTTTGCCCAGTCCACTTGTACAGTTGCCCTACATTATGCCTGATGTGGGGGGCATAGTGAAGGTGAGCTTCCCATTGAACCATCAGGAGCTTAGTGAACAGCATCAGCTCTTCATGGCTCTTTGCCCAATTTCTTTGACTGAGTGGCAGAGGAAGAAAGGTCTGGAGGCACAGGGAAGAAGAAAAGTACAAAAAAGCAAATGAATGTTTCTTTCTATTGGTGGAGCAGAAAGGGAATGAATCTTTGGGGTAAATTTAAAAACGGGTCACTTATTTGTGAGCAATCTAGGTGGCATTTAGGGTACATTACCAGAAGTTTGAAGATGAATTGTTTAGAGGGGAGAGGAATAGTTTGTGGATCAGACTATACCTCTGCCTTATACTCTTGTTTGTGACCATGTGCCAAGTCACTATAGTCTCCATTTAGTTAGCCCCAAGCAATCTGCTTTCATCAGAGGATAGTAAAATCCTTTTGAGAAGCTATTGTTTGTTTTCAGCATCTGGCATTCATTGGCACACATTTTCTAGCACATCAGTAGCTAGAAAATGTAACCTGTTTACACTAACATTGGATGGAGATCTTTCAAAAACACATTCTGTTTTTCTTGTGTACCTTCAAGTTGTTTTCAACTTATGGCAAATCCAAGGCTATCCTATTGCAAGATTTTCTTGGCAAGATCTGCTCACAATCAGTTTTCCACTGTCTTCCCTCTTAGGCTGAGAGAGTGTGACTTGCCCAAGGCCATCTAATAGGGTCCCATAGCCAAGCAGTGCTTTGAACCCTTGTCTCTTGAAGTGCTAGTCCAAGACTCAGACCACAACTGGCTCCCTTTAAAACATTAAGTTTCTGTAAAGTTAATTTCAACATTAGAAATCATAGGACTTACACAGAAAACAATGTATATTGCTTTGGCTCATACTGATGGGTACAAGTGGCATGTTGCTGGCTCCTTTAAAAGTGTTTTTGGATGGTTTAAATCATCTGAAACAGTGATAACAGGTGGCTCCCATGAAATTAGGATAGGCTAATGCACTATAGCAACAGCATGTGTATTTTTGTACCTCTTATCAGCTAAGTGCTCTCTAAGAGGTTTATAATGTGTTAGCTAATTGCCCCCAACAAGCTGGGTTACTCATTTTACTGACCTGCAGAAGGATGGAAGGCTGAGTCAACCTGGAGCCCAGCAGGATCGAACCCACAACCTTGTGGCTGCAGTACCGCCATTTAACCACTGTGCCATCAGGGCTCCCTACAGGATTACCCTGAACTTTAAAGGGCCTATCCAAGGTATTGGATATCTTGAGGATATGATTCAGCACCTCAGATAGTTGCTAAGATATCCTTTAAACTCAAAGCAGATGCACTGCCTCCCAGACGTGGAAGCTACCACCTATCAGTATCCCCAATATCACAATCACAATCTGATTGGTTGCTGTGGTTGGTGAGATTTTTAGACAAGCACATCTGGAAAGTATCAGATTGTTGAAAGGTATCCTAAAAAAAAGAAACCTCAGTATGTAACAAGTAAATTTTGCTACTCATCCCTTGTATCTATTTTCTTCTTTCCACTTACACCAAGCAACATATGTACTATTTGCTCACACTTCAAAGATGATGGATTTTTTAAATGATAACAAATTTGTTGCTGTTACATGCCTTCAAGTCATTTCCAACTTAGGGTGACCCTAAGGTAAACCTATCACAGGGTTTTGTTGGTAATATTTGTTTCGAGAGCGGGTGGCCTTTGTGTTATTCTGAGGCTAGAGAGTGTGACTTGTCCAAGGTCATTCAATGGCTGTGTGGGGAGACACTCCATGTCTGAGTGAGGAATTAAAGTCTAGTTTCCAGAGTTGTAGTCCACTGATCAAACCGCTACACAGCACTGGCTCTAAAGAATGGACTACAATATCAAAAATTCCGGTCAAAAAGTAGATAAAATGCCCTCAAAATAACTTTTTAAAAAGAGTAGAATATGCTGCTTCTTATACCAAAAATAAGTGATGTCATTTCTGCTCATTACTTGACTTTTCAAATGTAAATCTCTTATGTTCTCATTTCCAAAAAAAAAAAAAAAATGTAGTTGCAGTTAATTGTGGTTCTCTATCTTCTTATTTCTAATCTTCAGATCCATTTGATTATTGCAAGTGATGAGAGATACTTCCGTGAGTAGAGCAAGGATGAAATCAATAGCAGATGCTTTGGGCACTGGGCTTTTGAGTGGAAAAAGAGGCCAGCACTCCTACCATATTAGTAGTTGTATGGAAAAGGAAAACTATTAGATGCTGCTCATCATGAGGACTACATCAAATGAAATTCCCTCTTCCATGCAGTTATCAAAGGCAGAAGAGCCCTGTGCCCCTTTTTTGAACGGCCACCCTAGTGCAGCTCAGGGAAGCTATAGTAGGATAGCATAGAATCATAGAATCATGGAGCTGGAGGGGACCTCAAGGGCAGCAAGGTAGAGCAGAGCCTGTAGCATCCCTATGTTTTAGATGCACTTCCTGCTATTGATTCTGAGATCCATCAAGCCTTTTTGCCACAAGGCAAGGTTTGGTGTGCAGAGGAATAAGGAGCAGAACATTCATTCCCAGAATATGGTCCGTGTGTGAAACTGCTGAGAGGGATGTAATCGTCTCTGCAAATCAAGATGAGCTAGCTGGCCAATGAAGCATGCCTGGCATTTTATTTCTCATATTGTTTGGAGATAGGGATTCAGCTGAGTGCATTCAGCAAATAAAGATCAAATAACCTGCTGTGAATAATGTTTTAAACCCGGGTTCCTATCAGGATCTAGTTATAAGCCCATATACTCCGTCGGATAAAAAATAAGTTACACATGGCTGGAGGCAGTATTACTTTCTATGGAAGATGAAATCTGTTTTGAAATAGAAAATGTTTAGCAGACTGGCTTTTTTTTTATTTTATTTTAAATGTTTGAGCAGAATGAAAGTTCCCGAACAGATCTAGGAGGTCTGAGCAATAATTCTCCTGGAGATTAGGATTATCCTGAAAAGGAGTGGTCTGATCCTAGAGGGAAAAGGATAGGGAGATTTAAGTGATGGGGAAAAACAACTGCAAGACTATTGTGACCACTGATCAGTTCATAAAACCACAAGCTGGGAAATAGTATCATACCCTAGAATCCCCCTGGTTCTCAGAAACAGGAGATTACAAAGACCCAATCTCTTGCAACCACCTTCATTACTGTTTCCTGAGCTTGGTATGTTTTCAGTCTGGGAAGCTTGATACTGTGAGAAACTTACTGGATGTTCTGTCTGCTTCTGCCTCTTTGCTCCAGGTATCTGACAGCATCAGACCTGAGCATGTAATATTATGATTGCTCTTTTTGGCAACACAGGGTAGGAGCAATAAAAGCTAGCATTAAGTTCAAGTTTTAATTCAGAACTGGAACATCAATGGAACACCAACATGTTATTTGCTATGCCTCCAACCACAAGGCAGCTATTTATTGAATAACTTAATGAATAGCAATCAAGGAGCAGGTGAATTGAAATGGCCCAGCAATCTGGCTGGACCCAGCAACTTGGCTGGACCCAGCAACCTAGATGGGGCATGGTTTGGTTTTGAAACAACAACCCTTTTCCCTGTTGCAATCATATCGGTCCCAGGTTCTTCCTCAAAGATAGGGAAATGTCTAAGTGGCACATGAGTA
Source organism: Iguana delicatissima (assembly GCA_948472985.1). NCBI lineage: Eukaryota > Metazoa > Chordata > Lepidosauria > Squamata > Iguanidae > Iguana > Iguana delicatissima. The sequence goes on along the minus strand of CAOKZL010001214.1, from coordinate 269,092 downwards.
TCCCACAATCATGCTAAATGTCTTCAACTGACTACTTTAAATGTGGTTGAGTTTCCAAGGCCAGATGTAATTGTTGAAGCTCAGCCTGTACACTTTGAGGATTCTTAGAATCCCTAAGACCTTAGAAGTCCCTGAAGATATGGACAATATCTCCAAATTCAAAAGAGAAGAAAAGAGTAAATAGGCAACTTCTGACTGATCAGCTTGAAACTGATATCAGGAAAGGTTCCCTCAGTCTGTAAACACTGTAAAGTTTACTAAGAAAAATAATTCATGACAGACTATAATCTTATCTCTTTCTTAAATAGAAAACCTTAAATGACAACCTTAGTAGATCGGGCGAGTGCTGTGGAGTTAGTGTATCTTGATTTCAGTAGTACTTTTGATAGGGCCTCCTATGATATTCTTGCAGACAAGCAATTCAATGTAGATTACTGTTGGGTCAATTTTCAGCTGATTTGCAGATTGAACCCAAAGACCGCTTACCAATGGTCCCTTGGAATCCTGGGGAGAAGATTTCTGTCCAAGGACCACTGTTTTCCACACCTTTATAAAAGACTTGGGTGATGGCATGAAGGTATGCTTATAAAAATTGCAGATAACAACAAACCTGGATAGATAACTAGTACAGACAGAACCAGTATTCAAAATGCTTTTATCAGATTGGAGAACTGGGCTAAACTAACAAAAGTAAGTTCAATGGAGATAAATGCAACATACTATATTTAAGAAAAAAAAGTTAGATGCAAAAATAGAATGAAAGACAACTGGGTTGACACGTGATAAGGATCTAGGGGTATTAGTAAGCTACAAGTAAACATGAGTCAACAGTGCCAAAAAACCAAGGCAATACTAAGCAGAACTCTACAGTCCAAATCAGAAGAAGCAATAGTATCATTTCGTTCCATTTTGATCATGCCTCATGTGGAGTTCTGTGTTCAGTTCAAGGCATCGCAGTATAAGAACTATATTGACAAACTGGAGTGTTTTCAGAGAAGGGTAGCCCAAGATGGTTAAGGTGATTGGGGAAGCCAGGTAAGTTTAGTTTGGAGCAGAGAAGACTGAACAGTGCTTTGATAGCCATCTTTAAATATCTGAAGGATTGTCATGTGGAAGATGGAGTGAGTGTGCCTTCCGCTGTTTCAGAAGACAGCCAAAGAATAAATTCACATGATAACAAAAAGTATTCCACCTAAACATTATCAAGAACTACTTACTGTAATAACTGTTCAATAATGGAATAGACCACCTCAGAAGTTGCTGTGTTCTTCTTTGTTGAATGATAGAAATTAATAGAAGTTGGATGAACACATCTCAGGAAGGCTTTGGTGGTAGATTCCTGCACAGGCAAAGGATTAAACTAGACGGCCTCTTTTGCCCTTCCAATTCTGTAATTCTACGATAAGACTTCTCACCAACTCCAGATTAATGAACTAGCAATAAAACTATATGCCTTTGACATGTAACCACACAGTGAGGCCTAGTTCAGATCACCCTTGTAAATCTGCAGCCTGAATTAATCAGCTAACAGCCCACAGTACTCACCCTGCCGTGAGTCTCATGCCCAAATGTAAAATAGTCAAAGGCTCTGTCTTTCTGTCTTATTACTCTAAGTACCTAGGCATTACGATTCATGTTCTTTTCACTCTCAAGTGAAAGTAGAAAAGAAGCTACAGAAGCCCTCCTTCATCCTTTAATTATAGTAGACGCCTCTTTAAAGTCAAAATGAATCAATGGCCTTGAAGTCAATGAAACTTGTGGAAAGGCTAATTAGATGCAATCTGAGATACAAGTATGTACATTATCCTTCTTACCTACCACTGAGGAAGCTTTGTTTTGTTGGCACTCATTTATTTTGCTATGTGGAAGTTATTCAAATGAACCTTGATATCTAATATAACCAATAAGAATTTAACATTTCATATTTAATAACTAACACTTTCTGCTTTTCATTAGAGTTGTTCTGAATCAGATTTTCTAGATGTGACGACAGAAGAGACTATGATAAAGGAAAATAAAGAAAAATAAAGGCTGGTGTAGAGTGGAATGGTGTACGGTTGGGATGTCTTTCTCATTCTGTCTTTTTAAAATTATTATTATTATTATTATTATTATTATTATTATTATTATTATTATTATTATTATTATTATTGGTGAATTTAAGAGTCCTATATGACCTAAACACCAACCCCCAAGGTCCCACCTGATCTTAGAAGGTAGTCAGGGTCAGCTCTGGTTAGTACTTGGATGGGAAACTGTCAATGAATACTAGGTGCTGTAAGCTGTATTTTAGAATAAGGAGTTGACACACCACCTCTGTGTATTCTTTATCTAAGAAAACGCTATAAAATGCATAGAGTCACCACAAGTCAACAGGTGACTTGAAGGCACATACACACATGTAGGTCTAATAATTCAGGATGGAGGCAAGTGCTTCTTACAAGCATCTTAATAAAGTTCAGGTATTACCTCATTCATGATCCTGCCGCCCTCTTTCCTCCACTTGCAACAGCTGTCCTTGTTCTCCTAACCTCAGGTCAGGATTCAGGAATAGTGGACAACTGGTAAGTCAGAAAGAATTGAGCCTGTATGCTTTTGTTGTTGCTGTTATTGTTCGTTTTTTGAGAGAGTATCTCAATCAGAAATTGCAAGTGTTGAAAGCAGGAATTGGAAGGTGTGTCAGTTTCTTTTTCTCCTGTACTCAGTTGTGTGAAAGTCTTACATTTTTCCCATTGCAAATAGGAAGAAATTTGCATCTTTTCCTAAATTTTGCAACAAATAAGCTGAAATGAAATTATTGCCTATCCTTAATTGAAAGACATTTGTGTGAGCAGGAGCGAATGCATCACTGATAAAGCACAGACAACCAATTGGAGGAAAATGACCACAACTTTATTTATTATAGAGCACAAAGGAGTTGGCACCCACATAGGTCTGGATTCGATCATCGATCAACCCACCTGTTGACTGATAAGCCAAGCTTCTGGTCCAAGTACCAGAATCCCAGGGAATGGCAGGGCTAGACCGTCAGGAAGCCCTGCCAATGGGGGGTGCCATGCAGTGAGTGACTTCCGGAGCTGGCCACTCCCTAAACCATCTAGCACCCCCTGAAACACCTGATATACCTTGTACCAATGCCAGCAGGCCATTGGTACCCACCAACCTGAATCCAAGACCCATGCGACCACCCCAAAAGTTGTGACAAAATTATGAACTTTAACATTAAAAACCTGGGGAGGGTTGGGTGAGGAGCAGCCGGAACAAAAGAGTCCCTATCCAGAGTGGTGGGGGAATATGTACCTGTGACGAACCTGACGGGAAGGGGTCTTGACAGCATAGCCTCCTTGGCAACTGAGAGTGTTTAAGCTGATTGGCTGGTGAAATGGAACCTTGGATAGCCCAGGGGAGGGGCTGGTGGAAAGAGGAAAATAACAGTTTTAACTGTCTGGTGGGTGTTTGAAAAAGAGTGTGATTTGTGGTGTGTTTGGGGAAGGTTGGAGATTTGAAGAGCTCTGTGGGAGAGAGAACTGAGAAATTGGGTGTATGAGAGATAGTGAATGAATTGAAAGAGAGAGAGAGAGAGAGAGAGAGAAGAATGGTGTGCTGTTTATAAACATTTAGATACAAAACACATTTAAAGCAACAGTGTTACAATAAATGTTTGAAGTTTTGTGTTCCTTAAAACAGTGTTACAGAGTCTTATTCTGAATCCTGGAATATGCATCCTACCAATAATATCCTCTTGACCTTAGTGCCAACAGTATCACAGTCTTGGAAAATATAAATCACTGCTGATCCTTACATCTGGGAGAAGGGCAGATTTAGGGAAGGCAGTAAAGGGGGAGAGTCCTGAAAGGAAGAAGTGAAGTAGAGGGGACAAGAGTGAGGAAGGGACTGTGTTCTCAGAAAGGGAGAACTGAGGCAGACCTGTTTGTCCTGGCCCTGGCTTGATTCAGAGATCTCCCTGGCTGTTCAGTTCTGATCACAAAGAGGTGTCAAGCTGGGCAGGCCTTGAGTGTGAGGCTTAGGTGTGCCTTTCACACTCGGCAGCACTGATGGGCAGTGGTTCTTCATGTTTAACAGTACTCCCCACTCAACGTTAATCTGGCATGTGCAGTCCCGCCTATGCTCAGCCTGGCAGCCAATGGGGCTTCCCCAGGCCTCTTTCCATTGGCTGCTTCATTTGCAGGCATCCGGGTACTGCAGCGCCCACTGCAGACCCGGATGAGCTCGCCCCGTCTCCTCCCCCAGCTGCTGCAGGAAGGACCAATGCCGCTCCATCGAGCTGCCCCGCAAATGGCACCACGTGGCCAGGTAGGTTGCACAGTGTGCCTTCTACTTTCTCAATTTGTTTCTAATCCTTTGGTATTTTTGTATCAAATTAAAAGATATCTATTTTTAACAAGACAGACTAGGAACAAGTAATGCAGCAGATGTGGCATCCAAAATGAATCATTTAGTTCCACAGACATGAACAGTTATTCTGAATCCAAATTCTATCCTGTCTATCTTCTGTCTTATTTGTTTCCCTTGGGGAGGGAACTATAATGTGTTCAATATTCATTCCCTTGGACAAACTGGGAGTTATAAGTAAGGATTCACATCCCATGAATATCCAAATGAATATCCCATTGAAAACTGAGGTTGGCAGCTGCTTTTATTTCCACATTTCCTAGAAAACACTGTAAGAGCAGGAGTGGGAAACCTATGGTCCTCTAATTATTGTATTGCAGTTTTCTCCCCACTGGTTATGCTGATGATGGATGATGCAGTCCAACAGGATTGTCCAACCCCTGCTCTAGGATTGTTTTTTAAAAAATCCATGGCCCTTATAACTGTGAAAGTGCTATCAAAATTGATTCATTTGCAGGGGTATATCTCATTTTGTTTTTTATTATTTCTCAATACTGTAACTGAAAACTTATCTACCTGTCTACTTCAATCAAAAGAAGGACATCCAAGATTTTTCAGGTACCCATATATCATAACAATCAGGAGGAAAAGAAGAAAACTGTGAAAATGAAGGGACTTGTTTCACAATTCAAAATCAGAAACTTAAGTTTTAAATAATTAAAGCAGAGATTTGATGCTCCTGTGCTTGAGGAGTAAGATAAAACACACAAAACCCTTGTTATGCATTTTGTATTTAAATAACAATGTTAATTAATAAAGATTGGACAGGGAAAGGGGACCTGAGATGATTTTTTTTTTTCAAGAATAAACTTGGCATAACTAGATTAAAGTAAATACTTTTTAAAATGGCCCCTTCTTTTAGACTCAAAGTTGCTAGTTGCCATGGTGCATTATAGTCTTGATAATGTCACTTGATAATTGGAAATGGAAATAATCCAGTAGAGACTATCTGACAAATCACAGCAGATATAGAACTGCTTGTCCAGATGACTCAACCATAAGGGAGAAAGTGACTCATGTTGGCTGTTGATAGTACAATATAGCTACCCACAGTCTCCTGTAAGAGTAAAGCGGGACTAGTGTGGATGATGTATTTTTCTGCTAATTAAATGTTTGGTTCTGCTAAACTCACATTCCACATTCTGTAGATATTTTCTCCAGGCAATATTAATAATTGTCCATGTACTCTACCAATGTATTTAATGCAATACATGTCTATGTGTGTGTGTTGTGTGTTGTGTGTGGAAGGAGAGAAATAAGTGGAGTATGAGGTTGTCAAAGTCACAAAGTATGTGGGGAAAGGCATTCCATTTCTAATTTATCTTCTCCTTCCCCACATTTCTACTTCCATACTGGTTGTGTCAGCACACCATCACTTACAGACCAGGCTTATTTGGTAGCTAACTTTGTGACCTGAGAATAAACCTAAGAAATACATTATGTAACCTGGTATAACCTATACAGAGTATAAGGCCATTTCTGCACTATATTGTTATAGCACTATTATTCCACTTTCAGCATCCTATGGAATCTTGGGGTTTGCAGTTTAGGGAGGGGGCTGTCAGGCTATGCAGAAATGGCCTAAGATATAATGCAGAAAGCTGGATGTATTAGAATGTGTACGTACTGTTATAAACCTGGTGGCAGCCTAAGGCCCTTTCCACACGGGCATATTGCCCGCACTAGGGCGACCTCCCCAGGAGGTCTTCTACACAGCGAGGCGCACGAGAGCAGTTCGCAAATGGGAGGTTCTAAACCTCAAACTGCCCTCACGCGGCCGCGGGGGTGGCGCTGTGAGTCTTATAAAAACCACTTCTCAAGTGGTTTTTATGTGACTTGAGCGCGTTGCCCCGTCGCCGCGCCCTGTTTAGAACTGCAGGGATGCATTAGCACATCTCTGCAGAGCTGCCCGGGGGTGGACTTCCAGCTAGCGCGCTGCCCTGATTGGTAGAGCGCCACTGGAAGCCGGCGGCCGCCATTTTGGGAGCCACCGAACGGCGCCAAAATTCGCTGCCGTTTGGAGCAGCAAACATGCACTCCCCGCGGGGACGGAGCAACCCATTTAGCGGTAAGCTCCGTCCCTGCGTGCACCCCCCCATTTACCCGCCCCGCATGTGGAAAGGGCCTGAGTCTGGGCAAAATGCCTATTCAAACTATCAACAACATAAGGGATGAGAATGCTGGTGCTTCTAACAATACTGTGAGATGTGAAAAGATGTGACAGAGAATAACGCCCTAGCAAGGGTACCGGCTGATGGGATTAGGATGGTGGGCAGCCAAAGATTCCAGCTGGCCCCCAAGTGCCATTGTATCTATGATCTTTATTTTGATTGGACATCATACACATAGTCACCATCGTTGTTTTTATTTGTTTTGAGTGAACATCTGACAGCCTGGGCAAGACTGTGTGTGTATCTGTGCCTTCAAGTCACCTGTTGACTTATAGCAACCTCATGAATTTCATAGGGTTTTCTTGTTAAGGTGGTTTTCCCTGTTCCTTCCTTTGAAATATAGTCTACAGCTCCTAGTGTTTGTTGGCAATTCCCGTCCAAGTATAGGATCTGATGCCATTAGGGTATTGAAGCACTAGGTGATGCTAGGGAGAGACTAAAAGGACCCAAGACAGAGCTAGTAGGTTAGACTGCTTTTAGGAATCTACACTATATGAAAAGAAGGCAACCATGTCATGCACTGTTCCTGATAACTGATAAACTTCCCAGTTATCCTAAGACATGCTGAAAGATGACAATGCTAATCATATTGGTAATACATTGGTAAGACATTATGGGCCTTTCTGCAGCACACTGTTACAGCGCTGTTATTCCACTTTCAATATCCTATGGAATCCTGGGGTTTGCAGTTTAGGGAAGGGCCTTCAGAATTCTCAGCTAGAGAGCTCTTTGGCCTCAGTAAACAACAAATCCCAGACTTCCACAGGATGTTGAAAGTGGACTAATAGCGTTATAACAGTGTAGTGTGGAAAGGCCCTAGGTTAATACTTGTCGTATTGGTAAGACAGACATCTAGGTTATGCTAAAATAGATATACAATGGATGCTCCATATATGCAACCTCTGGATTTGTGAATTCCAGTGATCACAGAGCATCATGTCTTATACCTAAAGGCCTTTCTGCACTACACTGCTATAGTGCCATTATTCCCCTTTCAATATCCTGTGGAATTCTGGGGTTTGTAGTTTACTGAGGCCAACCCCAGGATTCCAAAAGATATTGAAAGGGGAATAATAGCACTATAATACTGTAGTGCAGAAAGACCCTCAAGTGAAGGTGATAATGCAGATGTGCTGAAGTGTCTGTGTATATGTCACCACCATTTAATAATATATGATGTGAGCATTCATGTCTTTCATCATATAAATATATATACTGCCACTTCACCTCCAGCCCCTCCTCTGCTCTGCAGGGCTCCTAGATCTCAAAGCCTGTCTTGAATCTTCTGTCCTTTCTCCTCTAGGCTTCAGAAGGAAATGAGGAATCTCAAGGGGAGAAAAGGAACTGCCTTTTAAAAAAAACAAAACAAAACTGTGTGCTCCTAATCTCTAGTGCCGTAAGCAGATTCAGAGCAGCTGATATATATCCTCAGGAGATCTACATAGCCATCTCCTCCCCTCTATCCACCTCCTCCCAGATTTTTCTCCAACTATAGCCATCATCAGAGTCAACAAGGAAAAAGTAGGTAAGATGGGGAAATACCAAGCTGCCTCTGTGTTTGCTGCCCCATGTGTATGATATTCTGATTTCTGGGGGTCCCATGAGGGACATCTAAATGCTCTCCAAATTATACAAGTTGGGGAAATTAGCAAAGAGCACAAGTTAGCAATGCAAGAGGCAGGGCAACGGAGCGAGATCTTTTACCCAGTGTCTACAGGGTCAGGCCGAGTCAAGGAGCAAACATGTGAAATAATAATTGTTGTTTTTATTAAAAATACAATCAGACAAATGTATGCAACACACTCACACAGATAACTAGAGAAATAAAGATTGGAGTTGGATAGAGGGATTTTTAGAGGAGGTTTTTGGTATGGGTAATACTACACCTGTCCTGAAGCCCAGGTAGTCTGAAGATAGAGTTCGTGGATATGAAGGTTCTCAGTACATGGGACTGAGGGGAAGGCTCACCAAGCAAAGTGGCAGCAAGGCTGGATGGAAGTCGGGAGCGATCCGAGGAAGCGCTCAAAGTCAGGGGGTCTTACAGGGGAAAATGTGGCCGTAGGCTAGTCCGTACTTGGGGGAAACAATGAGTTTCGGGCTGGAGACAAAGCTTCCGAAAGGTCAGAATTTAGCATGATTGGGTTAAGTCCGAATTGTCAGTAGGGTAGCTAGTATGCAATCGCAGAGTGCTTGACAGTTGAGGATTCGGCTCGTCAAGCTGCCTGCTTGGGGCAGGGAGTTCTTTGTAAGTAGCGTGCATACTTAATACGGTACTTGCCTTGAGGTCTCCTGAAGGCCTTACTCTTCTGCAGTGGTGGGATTATATGCTCTTGTGAGGCAATGCTGTTGGTAGTTGTGCTGCTAGTAGGGTCTCCCATGTCAGATGGGCTTTTGCTGAGGAGCCAGACTAAATGGGCCAAACCACTACTGGGCAGCAGCAGTGTGTGGGGAATCTATCAGAGCATCTATCAGAGACAACAGCAATGGCACTGTTGCTAACACCTCTTAGAAGTACACAGAAGAAGGCACAGTAAACCTCTTTTGAATGTCTTTCACCATAAAAACCCTATGAGGAGACAATCCAAAATGGTGGCAGAAGATGTTAGAAGTCAAAAGGCACCCAACCAGCTACTGTGGTACAGCAGAGGACAACTGCAAGCAGTGGTGGAACTTGAAGTGTGGGGGGGCAGGAGGGGGTGGGGCTACGGCACAAGAGGTATGGCCACTGTGTGTGGGGCGTGGCTGCAGTGCGTGGGGCGTGGCAAGGGCTGGGAAGCCCCAGAAACACTGCCACACACAGCGAATCATTCCCCCCACCCGCACATTCCTACGCGGCTGACTGCAAGCAGTGCTGTGGCTACTGATGAAACTGTACTCAAGCTGAAAGGACATTCAGTTGTTGACATGCTCAGAGGTGAAAGCCAAGTCCAAAGCTGCACAACACATTTTATAAGAACATGGAATGTGACAAGCATGAATCAGGGCACTCTGAGTAATGGATTAAGCAAAACTTTTGAACAATTCTTACACAGAAATTTACTCTAAGGCCATTTCTGCACTATACTGCTATAGTAGGGCTGTTATTCCACTTTCAACATCCTATGAGTTTGCAATTTAGGGAGGGGCATTTAGAATTCTCATCCAGAGAGCTCTTTGACCTCAGTAAACTACAATCTCCAGAATTCCAAAGGATGTTGAAAGTAGAGTAATAGCACTATAACAGCTTAGTGGGGAAATGGTCTATGTTCCTCTGAGTTAAATTAAAAAAACTCAAAAACCTCTTTCATCGTTATAATATGTATCTCACAGAAAGACTTCGTATCATTTATACTCAATGATTTCTCCAGCCACAACATCTTTGAGAATACACTTTTTACCTCTCCCCTTTTTTCCAACTGATAGTCAGCATTCCATGGCTATTGAGATCATTTAGTCTTCACTGCATGGGATATGTCTCCAACAGGTTTTAAAACTTTTAAAACCATTTTAAATATTTTAAATGTTAGAGTACTCTCTTCCTGTATGATGATACAGCCTATTTGCTTCTCAGCGGCCTTGCTTCAGTTTGCATTGTTGTCATTACTGGCCATCTGCAGTTGCGTAAGGGATGGAGGGGCAGAGGGTGTGGTTTGCCCTGGGCGGCAATGTTTTTGGGGTGTCTTGGCCCATAGCCACACCCCCACAACTCCTGGCCATGCTCCACGCACTGGAGCCACACCCCCATGCACTGCAGCTACGCACCGTGTGCCGGAGCCCTGTCCTCCTCCCGCCCCCCCACATACTCCAAGCTGTGCCACTGGCCATCTGAGTTTGCTATGAGAAAGAATGATCTGAGACTACAATAACCACATTAAAAATAATCCTTACCACATTCTAACATCAGAAGAAATACTAGAATGTTAAAGGGCAACATGGATCCTGCAACAATGGAGCAGAGAGGCTCAAGCTCCCTCCGAGACTAGGCTGGGAGGCTAACCACACACACACCGCCCAGGCTGCCTGAAATCTATCTTAAGCACACTTCCTTTGGAGTAAGCTACTCTGAATCCATGGAGGGAACTTTTACAAGCACACATTGTGTGCTTGTAAAAGCCTTGATATATGTCTGGATGCAAATGGTTGAGAAAAGCCACTGGTCCTCTCCCTACAAGTACCTGCTAGTAGGGAACATTACTAACAATCTGCCTGCCCATGTTGAGCCTTTCTGACCTTAAAAAACAGTTCTGGGGGTCCTGAATCAATGAGGTAATTAAATGACGTGGACAGGAAAATTAATTAATTAATTAATTGTACACTTCATATGTAGAGGAGGTTCCTGATTGCATCTTCCTTTTGTCACACTTAATAATTCTGATGAGATAAAAAATATTCATGCTAGAGTTTTGTCTCAACTTCCTGATATTAATGCAAGGAGGTCCAGGCTTTCAGTGCAAAGCTGACATTTTAAGCCTTTCTTCCTTCCATGAACCTTTGCAATATGAAAGGAGGCAGGAAGAGACAGTCACTACAATGAGCCCTGCATCAAGTGACATAAATAGATCATTTCACAGCAAAGGGCTGTGCGTTATATTATCTCAGACAATGTCAGGTATCAAAACACCTCTTCTTCCTGAGGATTCATTCCTCCCACACAAAAATCAGTTAACAGGGTTGTCACAAACTGAAGAATCCTACAGCTTATGCCATTCACATAGATAATTACCAGACAATTAGTTAACCTGTGTCAGTATAGATTTTTCACAGGCCACTCCCTGAATTTTCAAGTGTTTCATTAAACATTGTGCTAATTGGGTTTTGATAATTGCAGTAATATGAGAGCACGTAACGAAGAGTAGAAACAAATGTATGAAGAAAATTACAGCATAAAGTATCAGAATGAAAGAATTAGAGAAGCAAGAAGCTACACAAATATAACCCAAAGAAAGTCTTCATATTGAAGTGGCTGAGTAATAGAAATATGTGTATTTGTTATTACCTAGTAAATTTGTTACTCTGTTTACTGGGGGTCCCGGGAGGGACACCAAAATGTGCTCAACTATAGGTGGGGAAAATTAGCTCAGAGCACTGCTTTAGCGTTACGAGAGGCAGGGTAACTTAGCAGGATCTTGTAATCCGATGTTTATGGAGTCAGGCCAAGCCAAGGGGCACACCAAGTTTAAGAATAATTGAGATTTTATTAAATACAGACAAACAGTGCATGCAACATACTCACACAAGTAGCTAAGGAAAATAAAGGTTGGAGTGGTATATAGGGATTTTGAGAGAGATTGTTGAATTGGGTGATATGACACCTGTCCTGAAGCTTGAGTTCGTTGGTCTGGAGTCTCAGTACGTGGCACTGAGGGGACAGCTCGCCAAACAAAGCGGTAGCAAGGCAGGATGGAAGTCCAGAGTGATCTGAGGAAGGTCTTAGAATCAGGAGTTTTTATAGGGAGAGGTGTGACTGCAGGCTATGCCTTACTTGGGGACAACAATGAGTTTTGGGTGCGAGACAATGTCTCCGAAAGGTCATGATTTAGCATGATTGAGTTAAGTCCAAATTGACAAAGAGGTAGACTGCATGCAAACGCTCAGTGCTTGGCATTTAAACTTCTAGCCAAGTTACCTGCTCGGGGCAGGGAGTCCTTTGTAAACAGCGTGCATACATAATGAGGGTGTTTGCAGAGAGATCTCCTAAAGGGGTGATCTGGCTATTTCTGGCCTGCCTGTATTGTCTTGGGGTATTGCAGTGTTTGATGGCCGAGCCTAGTTTCGTGCTTGTCCGGGGGCCTCACAAACACGTAGAGAGGGGTGGTATGGTAAGGCTGAATTATTGATATCATAGAGATATCTAGTGCTATCGCCAGGTAGGTCTAAACTGCAGTAACAATCCCCCCCCCCGAAAATGGGCGATGTTGGGACAATATCGGACATTTTCCAATTAAACATTTCAAAACAAATTTAGCGTCGAATAGGGGTCTACAGGCACAGAAGTCGTATCACTCTTTGGGTCAAGGGCTTTTGTAATGAGCACAAGGGATTCCTAACTTATAAAAACATTCCTATCTAAAAATCTAAACCTAAACACATTCACACAAACATACACAATAGCAATAAACAATGAGCAATAAGCAATGAAAGAACCCTCCCACCAATGAAGAAAGGCAATGTGGCAATGTAAAATGGAATAATCAATGAAATACTGTAAATCCAATACAGGGTTTGACAATGAAGGCAATCCAAGGAGGAATCAGTTCAATGGGGATGCTGGAATGAGAGTTCGTAGTCCGGGGGAGGTGAGGTGCAAGCAAAAGTCTCTGCACCCCCCACCGCCACCCCCCGTTGAAATAGGAAAAGTCTTGTAGCATAAGCAAAACCCAGCGGAGCAGGAGCGGCAACAAAATGTCCAAATCTGCAGACAAGCTAGCCAGGGAGCGCTAACTCTTTGCAGGATGCGACTTGCGGAGTGTCAGCAACAGGAATAGTCCAAAAAGCAACTGCAAAAGTTTGTGGAGCCAAAGAGTTCAGCAAACAGTTCTTTAAATTTGCTGGGGAGTGTCTGGATCGCTCCTTCGTGGGTCCTACAGATGCATCAGAGGACTTGGGTCATCTCCGGGAGCTTGCTCCCGACTGGAGCGGTGATGTTTCGGATCTCACCCCCTCCACGGTACCCAGGGGTGATGGTCTGGTGTGGGGGTCATCCCGGTTCTCTGGAGCTGTCAACCTGTAGCTTATTGGTACAAGACTGACATGGTTAACATCCAGTGTAGAGTAACAATGCAAATCACTGGCATGGGAGTTGAGTTCGGAGTGGAAAGCCAATTATCCTGGGATGATGGGAGCCTCAGTTGGTATTAACAAAATGCCAGGCAAAGTTGCTAACATGGAGGGTGCAGGGGTGACTGCCTCAGACCTAGTCCACCCTAGGGTGAAGGTTGGTCTCACCACACCTCAGTAGAGGAAGGCCCTCTGGGCACGGTGTACCATCTGTGGTGGACCAGGCCTGCAACAAATATCACAGTGTAATATGAGAGGGCTGGTATTTCGTTGCCCTATGCCATGAGTACCTATTGCAAAGGTAGTGGCACATACTTGTTCAGACTGAACTAGGTTAGGCTATCATCTTTTTTTTTTCTCTGTCTGGTGGTGGGGGCTCCCAAGCTGTTTAAAAGACAGACAATGAAACCAATCCGAGACAAGCGCAGACTACGCTTTCTCGTTGCCAGAGCGGACACTGACTCTCTCGGTGATTGGTCAGGATGGTTGGGCATACGTATGCAAATGCTCTAATAGCATATGCAAATTAGACACAATGCACCGGGGCTGGGCATTGAGCCAATTGTGTGGGTCTCCGGCCCTTATGGGGCATCGGAGGTTAGATCTAAATTTAGGAATTCAAAGCTGAATTGAGTGCCAAGCGAAGTAGTGGCTCAGATTGTTCTCACCCTAACAATCAAAGCTCACAGACAGAAGGAGGAGAAAGGTCTCTCAAAGGCGGGGGTCATTCTGGGCAGTAGACTGGGAGTCCAGAGTCAGACCTGGTTCTTCTGAGAGGGTTGTGAGACCCCCATCATCTAGCCCTTTCGTCCCTGGACGCCATTGCACAAGGCAATCCCTCAGAGTGAGAGAATGCCGGCTGTCTGGTCTGACTCGTGTCCCTTCTTCAGGGTGCCCGGGCTGGCTCTGGAGGCACATTTTACAAGGAAGAGCAAACAACAAATGAAATCAATATAAGAGAACACAGATTTATATTTCAGTGGAATCTGAGGAAGAATCAGTACACGGAAGAAACAAAAACAACGTTGTTAAGAAAAACTGTTTCTTTCCTGGTTCTCTGCCCATCTGGACGTGATATGTCAATTTTTTGAGAATGGTACACAGGTTCCTTTAGCATTTGTCAAATGAGTACATTGAATAAATGCATTTTATCTGTCTTTGGTGAGACACAATGCAAGTTCTGAGATGTACAGGCATCTGACTGAGGTATCCAGTTTCTCACTTGCACCCAAAAGGTACAGACTGTGAAAATCTTTTTTTGCTTGTTCGTTTTAATCAACAGATTCTCACCCATTCTTAAAGAAATTGCCAGTGCAGGCTGATGTCCCCTTTTTCCCAGGAACTGAAAAAAGATTCTCCCTCCCAGAAAAAGGATAGCATTTGTTACTGAAATGGATATGCCTGAACCCAGGGCCTACAATTTAATATAAATTGGCTATTAAAAATATACCCCTCCACGTGCTTGAGAGGCCCCCGGGTGAGCATGCACACGGGCACAGCCAAATGGCTGAAAAATACAAGAAAAATCCTAGTCAAGCCAGTAACTTTCTGTCATGCAGCTTCAGGAGACCTCCAGGCAAGTACACATCAAAACTCAATCAAGTATGCACCAAGCACACAAAAGATTCTCAGCCCTGAACAGTCAGCTTGACAGGATTAGCGCTTCGGACTACACAACTGTCAAGCGCTCCCTGTTTGCATACTGTCTGCGCTATTGACAACCCAGATGAAAACTCATCAAGTCAAGCACTGACCTTTTGGAGGTTTTGTCTCCACTTGAAAATCTATTGTTCTCCTCAGGAAAGGGCTAGCCTCCAGGTACATTTTCCCCTATAAAAACCCCTGATTTTGAGTGCTTCCTTGGATCACTCTCAGCTTCCTCCCCATCCTGCTGCCACTTTGCTGGCTGAAGCCTTCTCCCTAGCCTCCACGTGTTGAGATTCACTGCTCCCAACTCTCTGGCTCTATTTTGGCTTCCCAGCCTACAGGATCAGGTGTAGTATTCCCCGATATCCTTCTTTAAATCCCGTATCAATTTTCCTCCTTTTATTTTTCTTAGGTCTGTGTGAGTGGGTGTGTAAGTGCGCAGTGACTGAGGTTTTAAATAAAGAAAATAATTATAAACTTATTTTGTCTGGGTCTTGACTGGCCTGACCCCGTAAAAGCTGAGTACAAGGTCTCGCTAGGTTACCCTACCTCTCTGGTGTGCTGGGCTCGTGCTTGGTGTAACTTGGAAATCTCCTTAAAATCAGGGTCAGACTAAGCATCTTTTGAGGGATACCACGGAACTCAGGCAGTGACCGGGACCCCGGAAACTCCGGCAACCTATCTGGTGACTGGGACCTCCCTAAATTCAAAATAATTAATTCAGTGACAGGGACCTCCCTGCACTCAACTAATTCGGTGACAGGGACCTGCCTGAACTCAAAATAACTAATTTGGTGACAGGGACCTCCCTGAACTTAACTAATTTAGTGACTGAGACCCCCAGGACCCCCAGAAAATTAGGATAATACATTAGTGTCATGGGTTGTAGAAGCACAAGATCGTATCTCTCACCCAACCTTTTCCCCGTCAACATGCTGCAACACTAACCTACAGGATGTATGTGAAACAGTAAGATGCAGAAAGTAATACTGGAATGATTCCACTCTTTTTGATGCACAGACAAAACATATGAGTGTCATGACCAGGTGAAACAAATGCACTCTACCTAAGGTCTGTGATTTCTGGTGAGCCTTGCTCGTTTGCTTGGGGATGGAAAGAATATGCAGATGATTAAGGGGAAGAAATTATTGAAAGGGGATTTTTGAGTGTCTGAAAACCTCAGCAAGGAGAATCCTTCTCAAAACACTTTCTTGTTGCTCCTGCAGTCCTCAAATGGAATCCTGATGCTCAACACAACATGACAGGATAGTTGTGGATCTGGGAGGCTGTGAATGTCATGCAAGGGCAGGCCGGAGGAACCTTCCCCCCACACACATAGCTGAGGAAGAGTTTCTCCCCATTTGACACCTCAGATGTTTTCAAGCTGTGTGGCAAGGAGGAATAAATTGATTAAATTATTTCTTCTCCCTTGTGGAAATGAATAATTTAACACAGCACATCTCTACCCTCGCTGAAATCCCCCCTCTGATGGACAACCAAGCATCACTGGGAGTCATACATCTCTCTTTCATATACAAACACACTGATTTCTCTTCAGTCCTCACTCCAAAAAGAACAAAGCCCTTCCTTAGATGGACTTGGAGTCAGAATATGTGAGTCTAGCTGTTTCAGGTCTAGGTCATATTTGTTTTTAGTCTATAATTCTGTTTTCTATCTACTTTGATCTGACCATAAAATAAAGCCTTCTGTAAATGCACATTTAAGAACCTATTAAATGTGCATTGGATGCACTTAAATTGACAAGAACTGTGTAGTAACATTTGAAGAAACATGACATCTGGCAGATAGCCCAGTTTCAAATCTGCACATTAATCCACAATCATATGATCAGGTCATTTCGGTTACAAATTTGTAAAGATCATAACCTTAGAGCGTTGCTAAGTTGGAGATGTTAGAAACAGCAAGAGAGAAAAAGCACCCAAAGCTTGAAATGTTACTTTTTAAAAAATAATTAAGAAAAAGACATAGCGGGGCTTTGTATTACCAGTGTGATTTTTTTATATTTAAGTTTCAATTTTGTTTAAAAAAAACCCTTTGAAACTGAATTTTTTTAAAAAAAATTCCTCCAAAATTTGAAAATAATATTTTGCATAACAAAACAATATTGTTAATAGATCCAATGGCAAAATACATTTTAAATTTCTTTAAAAACAATCAAAATTTTTCTACAAATAAGCACATCCAAAGTAAATAATAAATATTTACGTCTGTTGCTCTATATCTCCAGAGGTTTATCTTCAGCAAATCTTGCTCAAACTTCATTGAGTCAGATGACATTTACAGATTCTACACTGTGATCTATAAAACTTTCTCTTAGCTTCTGACATAATGCAATATAAGGTATGTGTTTCCAAATCCATTTTCAATTGTCTGAAGATACCTGTTTCTAAAAGTCTGTTTCTTAGTCTGGTAATTACTGAGTGAGCCTTCCAAGTTGTCTAAGAACACAAGTTACCCTGTACATCTTTGTGTTCATTTCTAAAAAGTAACTTCTGAAATGCCATGCCATCTCTCATATAACCATATTTTCTGAACAACTGTGTAGCCACATAGTGTTCCTATAAATACCAAAACACAGATATCTGTCCATCATGAATTCGACACTGAGTCTGCAATAAGTTTTCACCATTCACTCTCAGGTAGGTTTTGTAGCGATGTCAACCTGTCTTTTCATCAGGACATAGTATTACTTTTAGCTGTTTAGATACTATAATCTATAATCTATAGTTGTATCTCAGGTGACAATCCTGGATATACTTTTAAATTTTTCCCAGGGTTTTTTTTTTTTTAATTCTGCTCTCATAGATATTCTTCCTGAAGAGTCAGAATTCTTTACTACAATAACCCGTAAATAGTTTAACTTTCGTCAAGAGATAGTTTTGCTTCTGTTTTGTTTTGTTTTGTTTTAAAGAGAAGTTTTAGGTGATGCAGCACCTAAATTGCTACTTGATATTTGACCTTTCCAATGTTTAATGATACCTAATATATTGTAAAAAATAACACACACACATACATATATATATATTGTAAAAAATAAATTGTAAGTTGTAATAAATTTTAATGAATTATAATTTTAATATTTTTTTCCTAATTTCTTGAAATAATTTATCATGGTTACACTTCACCAGATCCTTCAAATGACAAGTTTTCTAAATTCCCATATATCTTATTTGGAGGGTGTCCTTCCAAGGAAATGTTTTACATCAAACTGAGCACTGCTATTTCATTTTTTTTCTTAAATTTTCATATTTTACACCATTAATCTTATATCCTGAAACTCAGCTGCAGAAGCTCAGGGATTTGTCAAATAGTCTTTATTTCAGAATCAAAAACAGGAACTGAAAAAATTATTCAATGTTATTTGTGTCTGAGATGAAAAATGAGTTTCTCAACACTTAGGAAAACCAGTCAGATAGAATAATATATAGCTGAGAATATTTTTCCTGTCTTTTTAACAATCAAAATCTTTCAGAAAATTATTCTGCACAAAAGTGCATATGAAGTTTTGTACAAGAAAATCATGGGTGGTGGTAGAGGAAAAACATGTTTTCTTCATGAAAATCATGGTGTTTTTTTGGTTTTTTTGCATCCCTCCCTCTATATTTTTCACGCAAAGGGACTGTTTCAAGAAACTCACAGGGAAGGCTGTGAAAATTAGTATTTTTCAGCACAGATATGATTTTTGAACAAAACCTCCATGTGTTTCTGGAAACTTTTGTCTGTGTGTGTGTGGAAAAGTGTCTTTATAATCCCCCACTGTTTCCAGAAACGTACATGGATTTTTTCATGTAAAAATCATGTCATTTTGTGCATCCTCATCAATTTATTCTTTAAAAAACTGGAGGCACTTTTAAAAAATAAAATAAAATAAAATGGTGTATGTGTGTGTGTGTTTGTCTGTGCGCACCAAAAACACTTTCTAGAAAAGCATGTGAAGTTCTTGTGTAAAATTTTTTATCTTTTTACATAGAACTATCAATTTGCATTAAAACATGTATTTCTAGAAAAAGGGTGCAAAAATATGTGGGGGAATTTTGCAGGAAAAAAAATTTGTGCCAAAATTTGGGGAGGGGGCTAGTTTGCACACACACATCCCCCACAATTTTCACATACATAAAGCCATGCTGAAACACTATTGTTACTATGTCATACACCCTCACTCCAATGAACATATTGGCAATAAATATGTTACTGGAAATGAACATAAACCATATACCAATATAATGAATATAAACCATATACTATTGCGGATGAAAGCCATGTTGGCAAAGAGGACTGGCTGGAAACATGTGAAAGTAGGTTAGATGAGACCTCAGAGCATGGCTAAGTCATAACAGGCAGGAAGCTCCAGTGCTAATGAGCTTGCAAATATGCCCTCAGTGGCTCAGCTTTCAAATACAATAGTGCGTGAAGTTGTATCAATAGAGCAAATGATTGTCATCAACTTGTTCCCTCTTCCCACTGGAATTGTCCTTTGTTTTCTCACCTGCCCAGACATTAAGGAGCTATCATGATTCCCATCAATGCTTTGTCACCTAATGCTAATGCCATTAGCCTGTTCCAGACCCCATTGTTTGCTCCATCAGAGAGTCATTATCACCTTGCCCCTCAGGGCAGAAACAGAGTATTTAAGCTCTGGCTCTGAGCCTGCAACTCATAGTACACTGGACCCAGGCCATCACTCTGCCTCTCAGAGTCCCATTCTTGTACTATCCTTGGACCCTTAGTCTAAGCCACATCACTTTGTCTTTTCTCTGCAGGATAGGTAAATATCGCCAACTTTGCCCTAACTTCTCACTGTCCAATTTTTTCTTCCTTTCCTTTGGTTAGCCTTGTGCAATTGTGAGACTGCTTGAATCTTGCCTGCTTTTGTGATTGTTCCCAATAAAGTATTCTTTCAATCTCCAACTGGTGTCCCTGCATTAGTACTGATATACAAAGGGGAAAATATCCTGTAGGGTTACTCCCATCTCTCTGGCCTCCCTTTGAGCTAATAATTTCCCACTGTTCCACAGAGGCATTGGCACCATGGGAGGACCTCTGAATCACCCACCTTTTGGGGCAATGCTATGGGATGGAAAAATAACATATTTTGAGATGTGTTACTTCTCACATTTAATGATGAAATAATCAAAGGTTTACATCCCCAATCAAAATTATGTCATTTGCCTGAAGATTTGTTTTAAAATAAGACAACACAGTGTTAAAGTCTTGTACCTTCAGATGCAAGTGGATAACTTCTGCTACAGGTTCTGTTATTACAGTGTCCATAGCACTCTTCTCCAGCAACACATCTCAAATGAATTGATTTTCTTCCTGCCAGCTTTCTTCACTGTCCAGCTGTCTCAATCATATGTAGAAATTGGAAACATGATGGCATGGACAGTCTTAACTTTAATGTTCCATGATACATCTTTACACTTCGGGATCTTGTCTGGTTTCTTCATAGCTGCCCTTCGAAGTTCTAGTCTTCTTCTGATTTCTTAAGTGTGTATTTCATGCAACAGATAGATTGACGCATTCTCTCTCTTCAGTGGCCTATAAATTTTGATAATTTAAATGGGTAAGTTCAAACCTGTTATATTTCATTTAAAGATTTTTTTTATTCATTTCATATTCAAAATAGCCTATATCATGTTATTATTTGTCCCCTTCTCTCCCTTTCTCTTTTCTTGTCCTGTCTCCCTAACTTCAGCCTTCTCCTTCTTTCTTTTTCTTTCTTTCTTTGTTAGATTAAGAATACATTTGCTTAATTAAAAGTCCAGTTCCTCAGTTGTTTCCTTCAATTAGTCTATCGCATTCTTACAACTGGGTTTTTCTATCATAGTCATGGATTTGCACTTTTTGTAATTTACCAGTGCTCAGGAAACCCATGTCAGGAACAGAGCAGCAGAGAGATGCTTCATACTTTGTGTCATCTTCATGGGTTCATTTTCCTCCTGTGTAAAAAATGCATTTTCTGTGCAAGAACAATATGGGTTTTGCACTGAATAGCAATGTGTATTTCTATGCAGATTATTTTCCAAAACGCTTTGCAAAGTTCAACCATGAGAAGACCTGTGCAGAAAACTATGGAATCTATTCATCCTTGCATGTGAGGAAGATGAAAGTAAAGACTTACATGCCTGCATTCCTGTATTCTGTTCACAGTTTATATATTTTAAATTTTAAAACCATTAACAGCACTGTCTCAGTCCTTGATCTGTTGAACCATCTCTTTACCCTTTTCCTGCATCAGTTTCTCCAATTTACTCTCAATCTTTTCCTATCTGTCCTCTGTTTCTTTCCATTTATCCTCAATTAGCAGTCACACATCATCGTCCGCAATTTTGATTTTTTAAATCATTCTTCCTTCCAATTTATTTAATTCTTTAGTTATACTTCTTTCTTCTATTAACACTCCCTTCTGTACATCTTCCTCATCCCTCTTTTAACCTGATTTTGCTATTATATTATCTTTAAGTGGCACATTGAATAAATGTGTTATTTTTCCAACAGATGAGCAACAATCTGTACGTTTACCAAACATATCAACAAGTAACCTATAATAACTCTATGCAGATACATCAGAATCTCAGAATTTAATTCTTTCAGTAATTAGTAAACAATAACTGAGTCTAGTGATGAGAATTCCTTCGTAAAATATCATACAAAAATGCAACTCTGGTATCCAAAAGAGAAAAACAACTTCATATAGTGAAAATGTTCCAACCCAGTAGTTATTTACCTTTTCTTTATCAGGGATCTCCTGCAAATATAATTTTTTTGCCAGGGACACCCAAGACACCCAAGACATAACTCACAATTTAAATATTCAAATATTTAATTATTTATTAAAGACTTCTGGAGGTAAGGGCTATTTCCACATTGCACTGTTATAGTGCTACTATTCCACTTTCAACATCCTATAGAATCCTGGGGTTTGCAGTCTAGGGAGGAGCATTTAGAATTCTCAGCCAGAGAGTGCTTGGGCCTCAGTAAACTACAAACCCCAGAATTCCACGGGATGTTGAAAGTGTTGGGGAAAATTAAAAAAATATATTTGAATATTGAGACACCTTGGTAATGAGACTCTCAATCAGCAGAGTATTTTAGTAATTGCACTAAACGGAAGTTGAACAGATCACCAGTCCCGCTTCTTTAACTACACCCCAAACACTTAATCTAGCTCAAAATAAGCACAAAAACAGTTTGGTTAAAAATATAAAGAGTTTATTCACAAAAGCTTGTGCATAGTCTACACAGGTTCAATTCTTGAAGAAGGTAGGAAGAAAAATAAAGCACCCATATGCTTGCTGCAAAATGATCCCTGTTAGGAGATCTCAGAGCATGCTTTCAGGACAAAAGGCGAAGACAAAAAAAAAGAGACAAAATGGCCGGAGAACCTTTTTAAAAGAACAAGGAATGTCTACGTGCTGGAGGACGAGGTGTTAACCAACAAACAGGAAGTTTTCTCCCTAGGCTATCTCTCTATGCTTACAATAGACATGCAAACAAACTAGCTATTCAATTAGGCATGCAAAGGTTGCCACTCCCAACAGAAAGTAGAATAGTAGCTCTATAACAGTGTAGTGTAGAAATGTCCTAGGACTGGCCTAGAATTCAAATACCTGCTGAGACACTGAGTGCGCTTGATCAAGTCACATTCTCTCAGTCTCAGAGGAAGGTAAAGGCAAACTCCCTCTGAACAAATCCTTCCAAAAAACCCCAACACCCTGTGATAGATTTCCTTTAGGTTTGCCATAGCTCAGAGATAACTTGAAGGCATACAACAACAAGGTGCCACTGACAGGGGAAGGTTCTTCATAGCCATCATGTCTCTCCCCTTTCAAAACTCAGTTGTGGCAACCCTAAGGCAAACTTATCGTGAGGGTTTTCTGGGCAAGATTTATTGCCTTTGCCTTTCTCTGAGGCTGAGAGAATGTGACTTGTCTAAGGTAACCCAGTGGTTTTCCATTGCTGAGTGGGGGATTTAAAATCTAGTCTCCAGAGTCATACTTTGCAAATAAGGAGCAGTTTCAGCACCTGCAACCTCTCCCTGCTACTGCCACATCCCTGTTGCTGCTGCTGCTGCTGCTGTCCATTAGTAGGGCTTTGCAGATCCCCGTGAGAGCTCTGCAGACCTCCAGGGACTCCTGGACTCCAGGTTAAGAACCATCTTCCAGCCAATTAAATCTAATGGTTTCAGTTCATACAGTGGGGCTGTTCCATTAATTTCCTTGTGGTCTTGAAGGGGAAACTATATGGCTTCACTTGGGCTGACTTAGAAATGAAGGGGAAACCTTTCCCCATAGTCTTCCTGTCACAATCCTGGCAGTGATCCATGTATGTTTATGAGTAATATATAACATATTCAGAAAAATTGGTTAGGATTTGTCTATCAGCTTGTATCAATATTAATAATAATGTCATAGATATAGGCCATGATCCTGCATGAGGAGACATAACTATGCCTCTACAGATATGACTCCTAATGCTACCCCACAAAAACGACCTTTTCAGCAGTACGTTCCCCTCTCCTAACACAGCCATTTCTGCATTATTGAAGACAGGGGGTGGGACGGTGATGAGTAGAGATGCATCCAGCTCTCTCCCTGCAGCTGAGCACTCTATGCCAGGCATCTACAGGCCCTTGTGTGACAGGAGAGCAGGCAGGTGAGCAGAGATGTGTTCACTGTCAGGAAGAGAGATCGAGGCATGTTTGCTGCTCTCTGGGACACAGAATTGGCCATGTTCTGAGTGTGGGCAAGCTGTGCTGCTGTAAATATTGAGGGAAGGACTTTTGATCGTTGCATTAAAAACAACCTGTAAAAGTGAATTGTGGTGTTGTTAGGCAGGGTTGCTGTTACTGTTGTGTAAGACGTCATTCTCAACTTAAGGTGACCCTTTCTTGGTACTTTCTTGGCAAAATGTTTTATTTCCTTTTTAACAGTCCACGGTATCTACAGAACTGTTCTCCAGCACTGTATCTCAATGAGTTAATTTTCTTCCTATCAGCTTTCATCACTGTCCAACTTTCACAACCCCACAGAAATTGGAAATAGGATGGTGTGGACAATCTTAACTTTAGTATTCACTGATATATCGTTACTCTTCAGTATCTTATCTAGTTCCTTTGTGCCTGCCTTTCCAAGTCCTACTCTTCTGATCTTTTCACTGTCACCTATTTAGCTTGAAGACTATATTTGCGATCAACAAACTGTTGACCCTTCAAATTTCAATCAGTCATTCTTCTGCTCCATTTCTTGATCCAAGGCCAAATTTTCCTACAATCTTTGATTCTCTTGTTTCTTACTTCTGCATTCTAATCAACTATGATAACAAGAAGTTCTGTTTTGGTGTGTGATCAATTTCCCGCTGAGCTCCAGCATAGAATCTTTCTTCTTCTTCCTCTTCTTCTTCTTCTTCTCTTTTTCTTCTTCTTCTTCTTCTTCTTCCGCCTCTGTAGTTGCAGCATAAACTTGGATTATGTTTATATTGATGGGTTTCTCTGAAGTCTTATGGTTCAACAGCTGAACATGCATTTGGCTTGACTCCAGTTGGGTCATTACCCACAATGCTACTCATAGTTGTTCTCTACTGCACCAATAGCTCATTGAGTGCCATTTGACTTGGAAGTCTCATCTTCTGGCATTATCTCTTGTTTCATTTTGGATTGTCTTATCATTGGGCTTTTGTGGTAAAAGACATCCAAAATGGGTTTAATGTGCTTCTTTCTGAGCAATACTAACAAGTGAGAGCTATGTCTTTGAGAGGTCCTCTACCAGGTCACCCCTCACTACTGCTGCTGCCCAGTAGCTGTTTGGCACATTTAGGCCTTTTCCGCACTTCGTTTTTAAAATGGGGCAGCGTGTCCTCCAGTGAGGACGTTTGCACTTGGGGGCGAACTGGGTCCAGACTACTTTCTGTAGTTTCAGACTTCAGCCCGCTCCGGAATGACCAGAACTGGTGGTTCTCCGTGCTATTGAAAGACTGCTTAAAACAGGTCTTTCAATAGCCCGGCGCGCCCCAGTCTGTCACTGCACTCCTGTGTAGATCTGCAGACTCACACCAGTGCAAGGCTGCAGATCTTCTGGGGGCGAGCTACTGGCTGGCGAGCTTCTCCGGTTGGTGGAGAGCCTCCACCAACCAGAAGCCTCCATTTTCGTCCCCGGAGCAGTGTATAGCATGGGCACGCACTGCTCCAGATCAGCGTGGATCGTCAGAGGGAGCGCGCCAGTCTGGTAAGTAACAGACTGTCCCGTTTTCTTCCCGAAGAGTGAAAAAGCCCTTAGACTGGTTCCTCAGCAAAAGCCTATCTGACATGGGAGACCTTACCACCAGCACTGCTGCCATCAGCATATTCTCTTGCCTCATAGGACCATGCAAACCCATCACAGTGGAAAAGTAGCGCCATTGGTCAGGAGGATGAGTTATGACATCGTAATTACTGAGGAGGATGGCAGCCATAAATGAGCTCGAGCTCGAGCTCTATTTTGGAAGTAGCAAGTAAACATGACACAGTATCATATTATAATGCGTACAGAAGGAAAAGACCATTATTTTTGGCTGTTTTACCACCACCCTATAGTAATGCATAACAAGTAATGTTGCAGCCTGTAGCACAAGAACTTCCACGCTAGGCATGGAGAGAGATAGCTGAGTGGCCTGCAGGGTGAAACTGAAAATCTTCAAAGTGGAATGAGATGAGCTGAAAGAACAGAAGTTGTTCTGGTAAATGATGAAGCACATCTGAGGAAAAAATTGCTCTGCAATTGAGGAACCCGTCTCAAGTTTACCAGTTTATCTGTTTTGGAATGCTTAAGTCTCTTTCTTTTTACAAAGTTTCATCATCCAGTAGCTGTTTTTCTGCTCTCCATTGCTTAAGGACTGTGGTCGTTATCATCCGCTTTCAGGAATATCAGGTAAGGTAACAGCCACAGTGTGTCTGTGTGCGCACATAGGTGTGCACACACACATGCATGCACAAACACACAGATATGAGTAATAGGAGAGTGAGATTCGCCACAACAAATATGTCTCTTTGCTTGAAATGGATAATTGTAAGTAGTAAGAGAATTCCAAGTTGTATCTGCCCTGCAGCGTTTAAGGTGATTAGATTGTCTGCAGTGGTATTGAACAATGGCACTGTCTTCATTCTTTGATTCCCCTTTTTTTTTTTTTCTGTTATGCTCCTTCGTTGGAAGAATGGAAAACAGAAAGCTACATTTTATGGCTGAGCCAGTTCTAGTTGTGCACCATCAACTGGTCTCATGCAAAATATCTTGGCTATGGGTGCAAGTGGATGGTCACACGTCTTCATCCACAGATCTATCTGACAAATTCAGTATGGCTCAGTTAATGATATATGAATCAGTCCATATCAGTTTGTGGAGATTCAGGGGAAAGGGGCCCCCGCCTCCCTCTCAATGCTGACTTAGGCCTTGAATAGGAGCTAGGGAATTTCCCCCAAATCCTCTTAATTTTTTGCTGCCGCCACCCACTGATTTAGCCCCCTCTACAGCAATGCAGTGGCACGTTGCCTGGGAATTCACAATCTCTATCTTCAAAGGTCCCTTTCCTTCCCTCACCTCCCCCTCTGAGTGAGAGAAATCCTATCTATCTGTGGTCTGAGGAATGCATGGGAATGGAGAGAAAACAGAGGCTTTACAGAAAAGTATTTATTTTAAACATGCAAGATAAACAAGAAAATAATACTCATGAAAGGGCTTCTCCCCATCTCAGGTTCGCTTGATAGTTACAAGTAGTTATAAACACAGATGGATTCTCAAGACCAGCCAAAGTGTCCAAAATAATAGAGTTCTAATGCAACTGACTAGACCCATTCTAAACTACTCACAGTAGTGGCTCATCTCTGAGACGGTACATTCAGAAGGGCCAGGAGATGGCTTTGTCTGCCTCTCTGGCATCCCTCACCCTCTTCTTGGTCTCTTCGAAGCTTCTAGAAGATTTTCTCCTTTCTCCCCCCTGATTGGCCAACTATATCATGTGACCTATCTCACAGGACCTCCAGTCAATGTAACCTAGCCCTAGTAGTCCATTAACCCTTTGTAGGTGTGAGGGAGAACTATCTCCCTTAAGCTCTGTTACCTAGATAATAGGGAAACTTCATTATCACGCAGTTTGACAAGTATTTTCTGCCCATTCACACATTTTGTATTAAAAAAAACTACAAAGAAATATGCATTTATTTTCATATGCAACATTCCTCAACATACTTATATTGCATTCATTTTATCCAAAGAAAACCCACTTTCGTACATATATTTCCCTATGTAGGCATTTTTTTTCTTTACAATTTTCTCTAACATAAGAATTTTTGCATGCAGTTTTTAGGAACTGATAACTGCTGCAGAATGCAGAGAAGGCGGGAACATGAAGAACAGCTGAGTTCCAAGCCATGCATTTGCTTGTGAAATATCAAATAGGATTTAATTTAAAATGCAGACCAAACACAACTCCTCACCATCCCTAGTCCTGGGTGAACAATGTAATGTGGGTGTAGATGTACATCTAAATCCATATTGGCACTTTTCCTCTCTCTCTCTCTCTCTCTCTCTCTCTCTCTGCTTGTTTCTGTATGCAGATCTCCCACTGAGGATCAAAAACACGTGTCTTTCAGGATGTGTAAGAGATTACATATCTTTCAGGTTTCAACTTAATCTTTTCTCTGTTACTCTGAAAAATATGCCATACTGAATCAATGGGATTTCCTCCTGAGTAAATACTATTAGGATTAGACTGCTGGCTAGAAAGCAGCACATTTGAACCATTTCTTTCCATTTCTTTCCCCTCCCCCACATTGCAAGGGTCTATTTTCCAAATCTAATCCTTCTAGATGGTGATACTGAGCCAAAGAGGAAACAGCCAAGTATCTGATATACAGCAGTTGATGATTGGAAATGTGATCATTAATTCCTTACTCTTTGAGACAAAGCAACAGAGCAGCGAATGCTGGCAACCAATGAAATACTGTGCCAACAGAATTACTGCTGATCTTGGCTTTTTTCAGCCTTTGTACAGCACTTGTCCTCCCCTCCCCACTCGGTAAAGGCTTTGAAATATAATCAGTGAAAGGGACAGCAAGGGTGAAAGATTTTTCAAAGCAGCCTTCCCCTGCTCTGTCCTGCTTCCCCAGCTGTCTACAAAAACTGGGGCAGAATAGAGTTTCAAACATGGGTGTGATTGTGGATGTATGTATATGCACACATGCATATATAGACACACGCTGTTGTTATTCTGTGCCTTTAAGCTATTTATGACATATGGTGACCCTAAGATAAACCTATCATGTTGGGGGGGGGGCTGAGAGGGGTTTACATGGCCAAGTGGAGAATCAAACCCTGATCTTCAAGATCACAGTCCAACACTCAAACCTTTGCACCATGCTTGCTCACAAACACACATATATAAACATAAACACACACGCGCACACACACGTGCATCTCAGACCATCTCATATTCTTTCATGATAAGGGTATGTGAGTCCTCCACCTTAAGCCATCCCACCCAAATCTATTAATCTATAGGAGACAATTCCAGCAGAGGTGTGGCCTTTGGGGTCTTAAACCTATCTGAGGAGCAGGTGGTTCAGTGGATTAGACATCCCAAGACTGATCAGAAAGGGGAGGGGGAGACAGTTAAGTTGGGGTTGTGTGCTGACCTGGCCTTGTGCCCAGTTCATGCTCTCTAGCATTATGTTTATGTAAGGGTGGTCAGATCTGGGTTCCTTTTTTTCCATGATGACTTTTTACCACTTGCCAGGTACCAGTTTTGGACTGCACCCTGAAGGACTTGCACCACTTGGGCCTGCCAGGGATTAAGTTTGGCATCCACGCCTTCCAGATTAGTGCTGACTTTACAACTTTTAAAATGCACTTAGGCCCACAATCTATCCAGCATTTTGGGTATAGGAGGACATCTGCGGTGAAGAGGTTTTGAAGGCATTATGACATACTAATGTTCTTTACTTGAGTTTGAGCAATGTTGCCACTGTGGAGTAGTTTGGGAGAAAATGCCTCTGATGTTTGTTGCCTCTTCTGTTTGATGAGTGCACTGAGCCTCCTCCTCATGTTTTAGTCATTCACCTTGGTGGGAATGACTTGGGCTTGCTGAAGGGCAATGCCCTGATTTTACAACCTATGAATGATTTTTCAGTTTATACAAAGTTGTTGGCATGGAGTTCTTGTTTTTTGCTATTTTGCCTCACCAGGTGTGGTGAGGTGAAGGTGATCCTTGACGTATTGACTTTGCCCAAAGGAGGGTAAATAGGTAAGTCCATAACATCCTGGGTAAGGAGTTGGGCCACTTTCTCCCGCATCCTGCCATAGCTTTCTGACTACCAAAGCTCTACCAGGCTGATGGAGTTCATTTGTTGGAAGAAGATAATATGTTGTTCTCTGAGGGGGAGTGTCCTTTGTCCATGGCAGGTAGCAGAGGGAGAATATAAGACTTTGATGTATAACTTTGGCACCTTTTGCTGAAGGGTAAGGCTCTGAAACTTCCTTTCTAAGGTCCCATGATCCAAGGGTGGGGAAGGGGGCTGCCCTGGGATTTGGGGTCTCACTTGTAGAATTCTGTGGCTTGGGTAGGAGTCCCCTGGATTACCTTCCAGTTATGGCCAGTTGAGGAACAACACAAGTATTTGGATTGCACTCAGAGCTAAGGTGTTTCACCCAAAGGAAGGCTCAAGAGGTAGTCACCGGGTGACACCTGGCCTCAACTAGACCTACATTAGGTTGTTGCCCCCTCTTGCTACATTTCAAGGCCAACACAACTTAAATAGGTTAGGTCAAATTAGGTGGCTCTTATTTAACCCAACTTTCTGTGTCTGGTCTCATTATTCCATGGCCGTGTCTGGTCTCACTATTCCATGGCCATTCTTCAACAGCATTATCTTGACAGCAGCTGCCCAGTTTAAGGTGGGTAGGAGAAGCCATGGCGCACACACACAGCTTTGTCCTCCAGCCGAGGAAGCGGGAGCTCAGGAGCTACAGATATGAAACCATCCTTGCTATCCCCCAGAAAATTAGTTGCCTCACTCTGCTTATGGGAGAGGCACCACAGACATCAAAATCAACCCCATTTGAGCCATTACTTTGGGATTTACTGAAGCCTCCGACAGCGAGCTATCATGATTTGAGAGGGGTTTGAGAGAACACCATTTGGAGGATACTTTCTTGTTTTGTAGTTTATGGATAAGTGAATAGAAAGAAAGTATTTGCCACTTTCACTCTCTGATGTTAATGCTGAATGCTCAAAAAGTTCCAGAGAGCTCTAAAATCCATACAAGATGAAGGTGCTTACTGTCAAGGGTTCTAACCTTGGTGTGGAGGTATGTCAACCAGTCCTGGATGGGCTTACATTTCCCATGAAGGACTGTGTTTGCAGCTTGGTGTTCCTGGATCCTTCACTCCAAATTACAGCTGGCTGCCAATTAATTCTGAGCAAAGTACAAAGTATTAGTTATTACCATTAAAGACCTACATGGTTTGGACCCAGGTTACCTACAGGATCATCTTCTCTCATATAGTCCACCCCATACACTTAGGTCCTCTGGGAGACATTTTCCTTTGGCCAAAATGAGGCTGACTGATACCCAGAGGGCATTTTCTTTGGCAGCCCCCAGACTGTTAAATGACTTGCCAGAAAAGATTCATTAGCTTTAGATAGGTCTGAGTTGAAATCAGCAGTAAAGACCAATGTCAAGACCATCCAGATTATTTTTAAATTATGGCTTTAAAGTATTTATTGGTGGATTTTAATATATATTGGTTATATAAATGTATATGTATACACATACACACATATTTCATAAAACCATGTATATGGTTTTATATGTATTGTGTTATTTATTGTTGTTCCTTGCCTAGATCCACAGGGACAGGCAGGTAAAGAAGAAGAAGAGGAAGGGAGGGAGGAGGGGGAAGAGGGGGAGGGGGAGGGGGAAGGAGGAGGAGGAGGAGGGTATGTACTTTGTATTTGATTCATGAAAAAAATTATCTTTCCTGTCATGAAAAAAGGAATTGTTCAAGGTGGATCTGAGCAGATGATAAAAAGGCATCCTTCATACATGTATATTCATGAGAACAAATTTAATGAAAGCAGCAGGAAAATACTGCACTCTCCAATAAACTCATCACTGGCATTTCTTCACAGATGGGGGCCCTTTCACACTATGCAATTATATCTGTACTATTCTATTTTAACTCCTATGGCAACTCCCTATGGAATCTTGGAGTTTGTAGTTTGGTGAGACACTGGAGCCCTCTCACTGAGATTTCTAAAACTCCCTTCCTAAACTGCAAATCCTAGGATTTCATAGGATGAAACCATGGTTTTCAAAGTGGAATCACAATGCTATAATTGTGGGATTTGTAAGGGCCAGAACAAGACTGAAACGTAAGTTTAACCCAAAGACCTTTTTCAAATGGAACATCTTCTCTATACAGTGGAAAAGTGTTTGAAAGATGACAAGATACCAACAACCAACTAGTTAGTTGTGTATTCATAGTTTAAGATTTGTAATTTTATATGTTTTGTAATGTCTTGGTTTTTGGTTTTTGGTTTTGTGAATGGTTGCGTATTGTTATGTGTTAGATATTTACCTGTGTGTGTGTGTGTGTGTGTGTGTGTATGAGAGAGAGATTGAGAGAGAGAGAGAGAGATGGCAAGATGGCAAGATATATACTCCCTTAAGGTGAAACTATCAAGATGACCCTGACAAGGCTGACTGGTGGAATACCCAGAAGAGTTTGTAGAAGATGAACTTAGCAAGTGAGATGGTTCACATGGGACATATCCTATGGTCCTTCAGATATATTAGTGCATCATCAGCATTTTGGTTTGGACTCAGAAACAATAAGAAAACTTGTGCAGCTGTGTCAATACTTGCAGGCAAGTTGAAAGCACATTTATTCCAAATAGTCTTTTAAGAAGGACCAAAAAACAGCCTCCTTTAGAAAGAGATTTTCTTAAAATGAATCAGATGCAAATATTTGTGTCTTTCTCCTGTGAGTTACACAATCCTAGCAGACATCTGCGGTTAATAATAACCTAGCTGCTGCATTCATCTACTCCAATGGAAGTTTTCCAACACTTTGAGGAGCACATTGCAACAGTCCAAATTTGTAAATATGGCACCTGTTGCCAGATCTGCAGTATCCAAATACGGGTGCAGTTGGCACACACGTCTCAGCTGGGTAAAGGCACATCTGGACATCTAAATATGCAAAGATAGTACACAGTCCAGAAGCTCTCCTTTGACTATGAAACTGTATTTTTAAGGAGAATCTGACTCTGTTTAACAGATTCTTGATGCCTGGATCAGGATATTGATTGGCCAAGTGGCCCTCTGTTTTACTTTTGCAAATGTTTTCCAACATTTAATATATTGTTGCCTCTAAACCTCTAAGCCAGTGGTTCTCAACCTGGGGTCCCCAGATGTTCTTGGACTTCAGCTCCCAGAAGCCCTAAGCACTGACCATAGTGGCTGGGGCTTCTGGGAGCTGAAGTCCAAGAACATCTGGGGACCCACAGGTTGAGAACCACTGCTCTAAGCATTAGTTTGAACCCTTACAGAATCCCTGGCACTGTTTCAGAAAAGAGAGGTAGAGCTGGATGCCATGTTGACACTGGTGATATCCACTTCTAATCCATGGACAGTCTTTCTTTCTAATATTATGCAGATAGGGGCAAGAACAGAATTCTGAGAAATACAAGAACCCTGGAGGCAAAATGGTGAGTAGAAATCTCTCACAATCATTGTCTGATGCTGACTCTAACATGGACTTTGTAACGGCTCAAAGCTTGTTGAGTGTCTTTCCGGCCTGGGAGTTTCATCTTCTGGCACTATATCCAGTTTCATTTTGGATTTTTTCATTATATGGTTTTCATGGTAAAAGACATTCGGAAGGAGTTTACCATGCCTCCTTCTTTGCAGTACTAACAATGGTGTCACTGTTATTGTCTCTGAGAGATCTTCCACCAGTGTCACCCCCCACTACCTCTGCTGCTTAGTAGCTTTTTGACATATTCAGTCCCTGCTCCTCAGCAAAATCCTGTCTGATATGACAGACTCTACTAGCAGCACTGCTGCCATCAGCATAGCCTCTTGTTTCACAGAAGCATGCAGTCCCACTACAGTGGAAGAGTAAGCCAGAAAGAAAGCATCAACCCCACCAGCCTCCCTGGAACAGCTAATGGAAGAAGAAGTAGAACTGGGTGTCATCTACACATTGGTGACATTTCTAATCTATGTATGATCTGTATTATGTAAATATTAAAGCAGCACAGAGGGAAGATAGAATTCTGAAGGATGCCAAAATCCTGCAGGTGCCCTGGACTACCATCGTCCTGACTACTGATAATGCTAGCAATGGCAACAGACATTGTAATTCATTACATTTGGACAGCACTGGCTTGAGCCAGGTTCATCTAGATAATCCATATCATCCAGCTATACTTGGAACTGAGAAGCCACCATGAGTTGGAACAGTTTGTGGGAAAGAGAATTCTTATTTTAGGTTGTGTTTGTTTTTCCACAGTAAAGGAAAGCACTAACCAGTGACTTCACTTAGATTTAGTCTGAAAAGCACTTGTTTTAGCAGGGACATATCTAAGAAGGTTGAGGAGGGAGATGCTGGCATGAACTTGTCTTAAACAACTCAATAAAAGGGTTGACAAATGGTTTTGCAGGCTTTCCAGGATCCCTGTGGATGCTCCTTGGGAAAGGCCATTAACATTTGTTTAGTTATTTTCAGGCAGAAATTGGCAAACTTTAATCTGAGAAATTTCCTGTAATTTATTGACACTTACACATCTTTCTTTTTCTGCAGAATCACTGCTGTTTTTAATTAGCACAAATTAATCAATAGCGGAGGCCATGCTGAGTTCCATTCAAATGCAGGTGCCGATTGCCAATTGCATGCTAAACATAACAATAAGTGAAAACGAAAATTTGAGACGAAGCTTTTTGGAGACGTGTTTCTCAGCAAGGCAAGCATATTAAGCGAGAGGACGTGGAAAGCTGAAGGCTCTGCTCAACTTGCCACATAATATTCAGTTGGGCTTTTAATTACATTTTTAGCATTTTAATAACATTACACAGCAAAACAAGGGAAGCAAGCAGGGTGCAGAATGAACTGGTCTTTTCTGCCAAACAGTTTCAGCTGAAAAGTTTGTTCTTACTTTCAATGAAACATTCAGAAAATAAAGGGACAGAAGACCAGTGCACACAGCCACTTGGCATGTAGGTGATCCTTTCTTTGTGTTTTGAAAGTGACCAACAGATCCTCTGAACTTCCCATAGTAACCACATTGTCATGTCATTTTTGGTTTCATGACAATCCTTTGACTTCCCTGTATGGTGAAATACACACTGGAAAAAAAGCACACCCTCAAGGACTAATTAACACCCCTCCTTAGTCCAGTAGCAGTCCGTCCGTCCGTCCTTCCTTCCTTCCTTCCTTCCTTCCTTCCTTCCTTCCTTCCCTTTTATTAAAATGCTTATATCCTATCCTACTTCACAGTATCTCAGAGTGGTAATAAAGAATTTAAGTAGTGAAAAGCAATCCCAGATTTAAAATAATGAAAATAATTTAAACAGATTGGAAGCATATTAAACAATGTAACACATTAAAACAGAATAAAAGTTTAAACCTGTTAAAACCATGCATATGTAAATTTTTTTGGGGGGAAAAGTAAATTAGGTCCCAAAACCTTTAAATAAGGAGCCATGACTTGACTGTTACTAAACAGAAGCCAACATTGGTCCTGACCAGACTTCCAAAGGGAGAACATTTCACAAACGGGGTGCCAAAGCAGAGGAGATCTTCTCCCATGTCCTTCTGCAAATGTGTTGCTCCCACTGCATAGATGTGGGGGTCCCTCATCAGATTTCAGTTCTTGACTAGGCTTATATAGAGAGAAGATTTGGGTTCCAAACAATTGTTTGGGGGGAGGGAACATTCCTTTTCGTCAGAACATTTCTTTTCCCTGGCAAATGCAACCAAGGGCCTAAATCCAACTGCTAGCCACAAAAGTAGATCCTCTGAATCACTGGAACTTAATCAGCCCTGAATTGCCGCTAGACTTACCTAGATTTACCTCTATTTACCCTGGTTTCTTCTGTATAATAGAACAGTTGCACCTCCTTCAGCAGCATTTATTGTCTTGGTTGGAAAAGACAGGCAGAGCCAGTATCAGTGTCCAGTATTCTTTGGTCCTTGGGTTGATGATATGGTTCGTGGGGACATGAGAGAAGGCATTTTTAGTGGCTGTCCCTAGATTTTGGAACTCCTCTCCTAAGGATGCTAGAAGGCTTCTTTCCTTGCTACCTTACTCTCAGCAGGTGATGCCTATTTTATTCAAACAGTCTTTGAGAACTGGAGGGTTCTAAGGACATGGCTGTGAGAGGGTACTTTGTTGTTTTAAATGGCACTGTTTTAACTGTATTTTTAATCCTTTTAAAGTGCAAATTTTAAATTATTTTAATATGGGTGCTAGTTAAATTCTGTGTAAATGTTTGACTTTCTGTATGTTTTTAATTATATAATAATCATATTAATTTTTAAGCCACTTTCAATGTCACATCATCCTTCGCATCCCTCAGCAGGTCCAGGACAACATCTGCATGCTCATATACTTTCCTGAAGCACTCCCTCCACACTAAAAGGCAGCCATTCCACAGCACCCACCATATTTTCATCTGCTCTGTTAGGGTGGCTGAAGTTCCATGAAGAATGCTGAGAGCCTCCAAGGAAGCAACCATTGAGTCTTGGCACATCTGGGACACCTCTAGGCACTTGAGCCTGAAGAGAAGAAACACCCCAGGAAAATGGGTCTGCATGTGGGGGCACCCTACATGGGGGCAGAGCATCAGACCACTTCTATCCCCTCTCTTAACCTCCTGATGCCCTTCTGCTTCCATCAGAGGCTCCTGGAACCTGAGATCCCTAGTTGGAGGGCGGGATCCTATCTTTTTCCCAACTGGCTTTCTTCTTCTTCCCACTCCTCCACCACCACCAGCAGCTTTTACAGATGAACCCACTGTAATATTCAGATGCTGCTATCACATTCCTTTGTCTGCTGAGGACAGGTTTTTATTGTTTGCATCACACAAGAGGGCACATAATCCCCACATTAAAGGAGATATGAAAGTTTGTGCTGGTGCGCAGAATGCTGCACAACATAGCACTGCAGTGCAGGACTCCCTTTCATGTGGGGGCTGGCATATCTGATGGCCATCCACTACGCGATG
The DNA here is from genome assembly GCA_948472985.1 of Iguana delicatissima. Taxonomy (NCBI): domain Eukaryota; kingdom Metazoa; phylum Chordata; class Lepidosauria; order Squamata; family Iguanidae; genus Iguana; species Iguana delicatissima. The sequence continues at coordinate 232,825 of CAOKZL010001214.1, read as the reverse complement.
TGGATATATGGGAGGAAGGGTAGCAGGCCACAATCCTCATGGAAGATATGGGACCAGGTGGCTCAGATTCCTTTGACCCATGAGTTACAGCCTGCCCCACAATCTGGACTGCAGCCCTTCTGTTTTCGATGGTACTGAGGAAGGTGGCTCTTGGGACTTGATCTCCCAGAATCTCCAAGGCAGTGGCCCTCCTAGTTGAGTGATTCTGAGAATTGCAGGCCAACCTTTTTCTTTCCCAAGTTCTGACTTTGAGTCATACATTTTTGCCAGAACCTCTCTATCTTCCTATGGAGTTCCAGGAAATGGTATCTGTTCTCTTTCCCTCTCTCTCCCTCTGGACCATGATGGGGGAATCTTAGCTCCACCCATTGCCCTTTCAGCTTATGACTGAATGATAGGGTTTGTCCCACCTTTTCCTGAACCTGACTGTGTGGCAAGCTTTGCCCCAGTCTTTCCTGAATATGATTAGGAGGGAAGCTTTGCTTCACCCACTTCTGCTTTAAACACGCTTTGCCCCACTCCCTTCTGAACATGATAGGGAGTTGGCTTTGCCCTGCCCAATTCTTCCTCCCCATTTAGAACATGGCTTGGGGCCCAGGCCCTTCCACTTCCCTTCCACAGTAGGAGGGGGCCTGCGATTCCACACTGCAATTCCACATTCCCCCTGACTCCCCACCCTTCCTTTGCTGGAGATTGAGCATACCGTCCTCATGCCCAATGACAATGGAAGAGAGTTTCCCCATATATTCTCTGAAATAAATAAATATGACTTAATTGTTCTGCATGATTTTTACTGAGCAAGCAGAAAGTGAACGTTCGATAGTCATGCGTTTGAGAAGCAGCATGCCTGGTTGTCAGTATCTTCCAGAAGTAATGCTCCTTTACCCTCGCCAATGAGCAGTGCCTTTGTGTAGCCAAGCCACATGAGCAAGTGCTGCACCTGGTCCATAGCTGTCAGACCAGGGCACTGCAAAGGTACAGAAGCATGGTGAGAGTACAGTGAGCAGGCAACAATCTCCTGTTCTGCAGTTATGTCAAGGCAAGACTGATGAGACTGGGAGTTGCACGTGTGGATTAGCTGTCTATGAAAAAAAGAGATAGAAAGAGATAGGAGAAACAGTCACACTACTTGCAAAACACTAGTATATATGTAAGGTAACAGAAGCAAAGCTTTTGATTCCATAAAGTTGCAGCGTACAGTTGGCCCTCTACATCTGTGGGTTTAACATTCATGAATTTATTTGTGAGTTTCACCAATCCTTTCTCTCCCACCTCAAGTGCCTCTTTTCCAAGGGAAGTGTCCCTCTCAGTGGCTCCAATCAGGCTGTGCAGACTTTTAAAAACCCATCTCTGGTCCTTGTCCTCCTCCACAAACCACTGCCTGGCCAGCTAAGGACAGCTCACACTCCAATTTTCACAGCACTGTGAAAACTCCCAATATCCCCCACCCAAATGCGGGGGGCCAACTGTATTCTAAAAGTGCTGCCAGGAGGCTGCTGAGTAGCTCAAAGAGGTGTAGACTCACTGATCCCATTATCCCCACAGTTGCCATGAGGTTTTCCATGTAGGTGCAGAGTTTAACTTTATCAGAGCTAACTGACTGTATTCCTCAAAGACAAAAGTAGGAATGAGTGTTTGGTAAACAGCCTGCATATTTGGATCAACAAAGCACCAGCAACTTGTTAAGGACAAAATAGGATCTTTCTACCACATGTGGTGGCTCTGAAACAAAGCAAAAAAATTTGGGAACAGATCCATATGACAATAACTGATATTTTAAATGTAAAGTTTCCAATAAAACCAGAAATGTACCTGTTAGATCTGATACATTTCATAGATGACCAAATTATAAAGCAACATAGTAAAATTTTACTTACATGATAGCATCTGTTAGAATCATCTATGCACAAAAGTGGAAAGCAGATGCATTGGCAACAGAAGAAGAACGGCTCTTAAAACTGTACGATTTACTAGAAATGGATAAATTGACAATTTTATTAAGCAAAAGAACAGACAAAACTTTCGTAGAATCATAGAATCATAGAAATGTAGAGTTGGAAGAGACCATACAGGCCAACCAGGTCAACCCCCTGCTATGCAGGAACACCCTCAAAGCACTCCCAACAGATGGCCATCTAGCCTCTGCTTAAAAACCTCTAAGGAAGGAGACTCCACTACACTCCAAGGCAGCAGCTTTAGGAAAGAATGGGATTATCTGATAAATCATTTGAAAAAAAGGATGGAGAAATATGTCTGCAATAAGCATGGAAATAATATAAGCATGACTAAAGAAAATAGGAATTTCATTTAAAACAGATCAACAATAGAAAGGTATTTATAGGACAAACGCTTTCTGTTCTAAATTATTGTTCATGAAAGACAAATAAGGCAACTAGAAATAAATGTATTATAATTTCTTTCCTTTTCTTTATTAATATAAAGAATTTTGTTTTTTATTACATAATACATAATATGGCTTGGTCTTGTGATGTAAGCACAAATATTTTTTTTAAAAGAGTACTCCCAGATGAAAGGGAAAATGTAAATCACCCAGCAATTTACCACCTCTGCCCTATTCTCCCCTCCACATACTCACCTAGAAGTGCTGCACTTTTGGCCCTTCAGCTGGTTGATCTCAGCCCTTGTGCCAGGTAACCTGGGGTTATGACAGCATAAAGGGAGTTCAGCCACTGTAGGGCCATTTTACCTGGCATCATCCTAAAATCATCCAACTAGCCTATCTTTAAGTTAGGATTGCACTTCCATTTTGCAAAAAAATTTCCTGTGGTTGTTTTGTGCATAAAATGGCATAAAATGACATATTTCCCCACCTTTTTTAAAAAAATGATTTATCAGATAGTCCCATTCTTTCTTAAATGGCATTTTATGCACAGAAAAATATTATTTCTGTGTAGAAATATTATTTCCTTGCAGAAAATGCTGTTTCCTGCACAGAAAATACTCTTTTCTGCACAAAACAACCATCAGCAAATTTTGTGCAGAATATGTACTGAATCACGAATAGGCTTGAAAAACTGTATGGTTTTGAAGACTTTCTCACAACAGAAAGAAAATGCCTAAAATGACTTCTTGTTTCCTTCAAGAAACAACATCTCTAGAATCCGAGAACAAGAACTGATTCTGGCAAACAAGGGTGATTAGAATTTTTCACCCAGAATCTTAAAGGACTAATGTGGATGCTTTTTCCACTAATCAAGCCCATGCATCATGACTGAGTTAGCACCAGAGTCTAGGAAGCAAGTTGATTTCACTGTGTCTTAGATACTGTAGGTCCTATTGAGCATATATAGACTACCAGATGCTCTCCAGATGTTTTGGAGTCTGACCTCCATAATCCCTGAACGTTGGCTATGCTACCTGAGTCTTCTAGCAGTTACAGTCCAAAAGATCTGGAGGGCCTCAGATTGCTTGTCTCTAGGATATGGCATTCCTTTATATTTCATCTTCATTTTTATTGAATTGCAACATCCATCATCCCTCATCATTGGCCACACCACTGGTTACATTGGCTAGAGCTGATGGTAGTTCTAGTACAACAACATCTAGAAGCCATATGTTCCCTGGCTCTGATGTATGCAATTCCAAACTGAGATTATTATCCACAGAGATCAGAAAGAAGCAAGCCAGAGACAAGACATGATAGCCATAATGTCATATAGAAGATGAAGTGAGCTTGTTTTCTGCTGCTTCATGGAGTACAACATGAATCAATGGTTTCCAAATATAAGAAAAAAAATTCCACCTAAAGAGTAGGATGAACTGCTTAACTGTAAGAACTCTTTAAGAATGGAATAGGCTGGTTAGACTCTTCATCTCTGGAGGTCATTAAACAGAGGTCGGATAAGCATCTTTTAAGTGTGCTTTTAGTTGTGTTTTCCTACATTGTAGGCAGTTGAATCCCTGTCTACTCTATGAGTCCATGAATCTATAATTCCAAGGCAATATAGCAGAAGACATAAACACAACAATCTGAAGCAGACGTGCTGCTAACTATTTTGTTCCAAACTAGCCCTCTCCAGAATGCTCCCAGTAGGTATATACTGACTAGCATATTTACCTGGCCTTACCCGGGATTTTATTTTCCTCTTAAGAACTCACCAAACTGTCTTCTCCAGTACCTGTAACTTTCCCCCATATTTCCCAGTGCAATCTGTATTCAGAGTTGTTTACATACACAGAGCTCCTGAGGGAATACACCATCCTCCTCCTTGCTGCTAGGCCTCATCTCCATAGCAACCCTCCTATTCCAGTACCTGTAACTTTTCCCCATATTCCCCAATCCAATCTGTATTCAGAGTTGTTAACGTAGCAGAGGCTTGGTTTCTGAGGGAATACACTGCCTTTCTTCTTATTGCTAAGTCTCATTACCATAGCAACCGGCCTGAGGCCTAAGGGCTCGCTGCCTGAGAATTCTAAAAGCCCCTCTCTGAACTGCCAACCCCATAGAATCTTCACAACCAGCCAATCATATGAGGTCTTCTTGCCTCACTCAGCCAATCGTATGAGGTCTTCACTTGCCTGATGCAGAGAAACACAAACTCACAAACAGACAAACGTTGACTTTTATACAGTAGATATAGTTTTGAGAAGCAGTACTATGTAGGTAGATTCTGCCGCTTTTAATTATTCACTTTAGCATTTTTAAAACATTATATAAGGTTGACTCAGCCTTCCATCCTTTCGCAGGTCGGTAAAATGAGTACGCAGCTTGTTGGGGGCAATTAGCTAAAAAAAATACATTGTAAACCACTTAGATAACACTAGTTGATAGGCGGTATAGAAATAAATGCTATTGCTATATATCTCTCCTTAGACCACAGAGGTAGGATCACAGGGAGACAGAATGGTGAACAGCATTTCCATTTTCGGATGGCGTCCTGGATTGGTTTCTCTTAATTGATGCTAGTACTGGGGAATTTTCTCCCATATCCAAAAAGCAAGGAGCATCTTACACCACAGTGTGTGACCTAATGTGTGAAGTTTGTGGATTGTCTTACCTTCTGGGTCCAGGGTTCAAATGCTAACCGTTGGTATCCAATCAGTGCTGTGTGGAAGAAACCACCATCTCTCAAGACAGGAGGAAAAGCAACATTTGCAAACCTAAATGCATCAACCACTATGGCATAGCTTCAGTAGAAAATGACACATAGCACTGGTTCTGCAAGTGAAAATTGCTACTTGTCCATGATTTTTCTTAGCACAATACTCTAATCTATGTATAGACTCATAGGAAGTAATTGAGTCTTCCATGGTCCAATTCATTTGTTGTATATGCTACCTGAGCTTATTCTCCAAATGACTTGGCAAAGTCCTATTTCTAAAAACTGGCTGATTGTGGCTTGCATGAAGTTATTATATCATCATTATCATCATCGTCATCATCACCATCATCATTTGTACCTCATAGCACACACATAGAACTGAGGAGGAGGAGGGAGAGTTAATCTTGGTGCCAGGTATCACACAGATAATGCAGAATTGGTGTGTTTCATAGTTGTGTTGTACCCAAACTAAATTTCAACATGTGGATTGCCACCTAAATAGAACTGTGTTGTGCAGGGAGGTATGTGAAAAACAGCATTCACACTCACAAAAACTAACCTAGATCAAATGCAAGCCTGGTGAGTCTCTGTACATTAAAAAATTCTTTTATACAAGGACGGATTGAATAAAAAATAAGGCTACAATCATATGGATGCCTGCTTGCAATTAAGGCCCACTGGGCATGGCTGAAAATTGTGCAGCATAACTACACATAAGAATGAAGTGCACATGAGACCTGAGTGAACCACTGCATCTCTGTGTGTGTGTCTTTCTCTAAAATGTATACCTCAACTTTGTACTATGTGACTTCAACAGAGCATGGGGCAGAAAGGAAAGGAACTATAATGTCTCTTCTGTATTGCCTCTGAAAGTGAAATTAGATGCTATCATGGTTCATGTGCATTAATGCATATGCATTATCACTCTCCAACTTGTGGGTCCATTGGTGAAGTGTGTACATTGCAGCACAGTGTCTTATGATCTCATGTTGTGGCTCACCACATTTCTGTTTCAATTGCGACTAATGTGTATCCACGCTACATATTATGGTCACTAGAGTAATGGAAACAATATCAAAGTATTGCGGAAACACTGAAACAATGTCTTTTAATATACTTTATGTGTATACAACTCCGTACTCTTATGTACATGAAACATTGTACATATAATATTGTAGGTACAATATTGTATGCGTCTAATGTTTTTAATAGCCTGATGATTTATAAATCATGATAAAGGCGGATGATGATGATGATGAAACAATGTCAGAGTATTCCAGAAGTGATTAGAAATATATTATTACATCTGTGACAATTTAGTCAAATTCAAACTGGAGCAAAATTTGGGAGGGTAGCGTGCTGAGTGTGTGGAATTATGTTTACTTCATGCTGTTTTGTAATACTTACAGTGTGGTTTATATTCCCCATCAAGGTATGCAAACTTGGATAACATTCCTAAACTTGGATGGTTTGCCAGCTTCCTCCCTGGCCCTTGACAGTGACTCACTAGTCATTTCTGCTACCACTGTTCATTGAATCCAAATCTTGGTTCTCCGCTTAATTTGAATTAAGAGTTTGGAAAGGTACTATCTGGACTACAACTCCCAAAATCTCCCAGCCTGCAGGGCATATTGGCTGGCTTCTTCTGGGAGGTCTAATCCAGAAAAGTGATTTTCCCATACTTTGTACCTCATGCTTTTGTGTTCATATCATTTTGGATAAAGATGATTTCTTCCTGTCTCCTTTATTTTCCTCTCCTTGGAGAGTTCTGCCGCCTCACTCAGTACCCTTCCTTTATAAATCCATTTCCTCTTTTCAGGCTGTATTCGAAAGGAGGGGAGGGGGGACAACACTTGATTTTTACTTTAACTCATCCTGTCTGCTGCATCTTGAAGCAGAAGCAATAATCATCATTCAGGGTCAAAATCCTTGCTTTCCATTATCTGGCTTGGGCTGATGATGATGTATGAAGCAGATAGAAAAGAGACAGCTTGATTTTCATAGGTTAGGTGTTGACCCTGCTGGGCTTAGTGTAGCATGAAACTAGTTTTGACTAGTAAACTGAATAAATATGCCAGGAAAGTCGCAGAGGGACAATATATATGCAACACCAAGGTGCCATTTTTACAAAATGATTCACCAGAGGGCTAAGCAGGAGCCAAGTACATTAAACTTGCTGTGAATTTCAGCTTAAGGAGAGGGAAGCTTTTCACTGCATAATCCCCTATTGCAATAATATGCAGTCTCCTTTCCTTTGCCTTTCCTGTGGCAATAGAGGTGCCTCAGTTAGGGAGATCAGCCAGCTGCAGAGATTCAGGATGGGCTGCTCCACACCCAGCCAGGCTAGAAGAGTTGATGGTGAATAAGCCTATTAGAATTTCCTAGGATATGGGAATCTGGATTGTTGCTAATGGGTGTTGCACTCAGCTCAAGCAGCCAGCAAAGTAAATTTGCAGAGCAGGCTAGATGGTTTTTCTGCTTGATACAGCCGGATGGAGCTTATCACTCTTGTTTTATTTGTCTTTCTTGAATCTGACAGACAGACTCAGAGGAGCTGGTAGAAACCATTGCTTTGGAGGCTTACACAGAAAAATGCTACTGCAATGTTTTAATTGGCCCAGTCCCCATAACCCTTTCATCATGATGTCCTTTTTCTCTCTCCTCTTTTATTTACCTTATTTCATCATTGTTCTCTTCCCCACCAGAGAGAGAGTAGAAAAGGAGAAGAGGAAAAAGAGAGGTGAGAAGCCATTGGTGAAATTCTATTGGTTAATCCCAACTAGAGTAAACCCACTGAATTCATTCATGTATTACCATGTAAGTAAATCCTATTGATTTAATGAATCTACTCTAGTCAGAACTAGCAATAGGATTTAGGTCAAAGGCCTTTTCCGCATGACAACTGCATCGCAGCATGGGAATGAGAGAGGAGTGGGACCACAATGATGGTTCTGCATGATGTCATTGTGGTCCCACTCTTCTCCCATCACCAGCCAGCATGATCAGGGTGGGGGGTAAATCATTGATGGAGTTTCTCTGTCAACGAACCCTGATTGTGCGATGCTCCTGTCTTTCCCAGCCATGTGGATGGTGGCTCTTCCTGCCCCAGTACAGCCTGGGAAAGAGCTCAGCTGCACTGCAGAAGGAAGAGGCATGTCTGTTGCACTCCCTCCCTCAGGGAACCGATCAAGTGTAGAGAGGAACATTCCCGTTGCACTCCCTTCCCTCCAAAGTGCTGTTGGAATCACAACCGGAGGATGACAACGTCAGGTAATGTGTGGAAATGGCCATAGAATCCTCGAGCTAGAAAAGACCACAAAAGCCCATTAGTTCAACCCTTGCCATGTAAGAATAGACAGCTAAAATGCTCCTGAAAGATGCCCATCCAGACTCTATGTAAAACTCTCCAAAGATGGAGAACCCACCCCACTACCAGGCAATCTATTCCACTGTTGCTTTTAAATTTGAAAAGTTCTTCATAAAGTTTATGTGGAATTTCCCCACCCTCTTTTAATTGACTGGCTTTTGTTCTCTGGAATAGCAGAAAACAAGCTAGCTCCATTTTCCACATGACATCCCTTAAGGCATTTAAAGGTAGCCATCATGTTGCTTCTGAGTTTTCTCTTCTCCAGCTAAACATACCCAGCTCTCTCGGTCATTCCTTAAAAGGCTTGGTTTCCAGACCTTTGAACATCTTGGTTGCAGAACTGGTCAGAGTATTTCAGGTGAGGCTTGATCAAAGCAGAACTGAGTGGTACTATTACTTCCCTTGACTGGGACATTATGTTCCTGTTGATACAGCCCAGAATTACATTGGCTTTTTTTTTTTTTGGCTTTTAGCTTTTAGCTTTTGGCTTTTGCATCACACTGTTGATGCATGTTTATTTTCTGGTGTACTAAGAACCCACGAGTTTTTCAGATGTATTACTTTCAAGCCATCCATCTTATATTGCTGCATTTCATTTTCCCTGCCTAGATGTAGGTGTACATTTATCTCTGCTGAATTTCATTTTGTTAGGGCCTTTCCATCCTACACTGTCATAGACAATTTCCACACGGGGGTAAAACCCCGCGGTGCGACGACCGGACACGGAGGTCGTCCTCACTGCAGGGTGCACTAGAGTGGTTGGAAAAGGTGAGGCTCTACACCTCAAGCCGCTGTAGCGCAGCTGCAGGGGTGGCTTTGCGAGTTTTATAAAAACCACCTTCCCAAGTGGTTTTTATGAAACTCGCCTGCGCTGCTCCGTGGCAGCTCCAGGTGAAGAACTGCAGAGACGCGGTAGCGTGTCTCTGCAGATCTGCCCGGGGGCGGGCTTCCGGCTGGCGTGCTGCCCTGATTGGCGGAGCGCCGCCGGAAGCCGCCAGCCACCATTTTGGGCACCGCTGAATGCCGCCGAAATTCGGCGGCGTGTGAGCGGCAAAACCACGCTCCCCGCAGGGACGGAGCAGGGAGGGAGCAACACGCTACCAGGTAATCTCCTCCCCTGCGTGCGCCGCCCCGTTTCGGGGCCCCCCGTGAGGAAAGGGCCATAGTGCTATTATTCTACTTTCAACCTCCTGTGGAATTCTGGGGTTTATAGTTTACTGAAGTGAAAGAGCTCTCTAGCTGAGAATTCTAAAGGTCCCTCCCTCAGCTGAAAACCCCAGGATTCCATAGGATATTGAAAGTGGAATAATAGCATTATAATAGTGTAGTGCGGAAATGGCCCTAAGTTTTGGCCCAGTTCTCCAATCTGTCAAGGTCATTTTGAACTCTGTGCCTGTCCTCTAGGGTGTTCTTACCCCCACCAAATGGGGATGGGGAAAAGAATGCTATTTTATCATCTAAGTAATTTATAAAGATATTAAGCAATAAAGGGCCTAGAACAAAACCCTGAAGCACCCGACTAGTCAAGTCCTTCCACACTGAAGGACAATCATTGGTGAACACTCTCTGGGTTTGGTCTGCCAACCAATTTTAGAGCCATCTAATGCTGTAAAACTGTCCAGCTCACTCTTCATACTTCACCAGCTTGTCTGCAAGTATAGTATGGTGGACCTTGTCAAAAGCATTAGTGAAATCAAGATATTCTACATCTACAGCACTCACCTGATCTACCAAGCTTGTAACTCCATCAAAAATGGAAATAAGAGTAGTTTGGCATGACTTGTTTTTGAGAAACCCATCTGGATCTTAGAACCACAACAATCATTCAATGTGCATGCAGACTGATTGTTTAATTATTAGAATACTCCCTAGTAGCAATATCAAACTGACCTCTGGATAGTTGCTCAGGTCCTCTTTTTTCCCTCTTTTTGAAAATGGGGACAATGTTTGCCCTCCTTTAATCTTCTGGGACAACTCCTGTCCTCCAAGAATTCTCATAAATTATTGACAGAAGCACTGAGATTACATTTGCAAGTTCCTTTAGTACTCTTAGATATAGCTCATCGGGCCTTGGAGACTTGAATTCGGCCATTTCTGCACTACACTGTTATAGTGCTATTATTCCTTTCAACGTTGTATGGAATTCTGGGGTTTGTAGTTTATCGAGGCTAAAGAGCTATCTGGCTGAGAATTTTAAATTCCCCTCCCTAAACTGCAAACCTCAGGATTCCATAGGATGTTGAAAGTGGGATAATAGCACTATAACAGCTTAGGGTGGAAATGGCCTTAGAGTAGGGTTTTTTTGGGGGGGTTTTCCACTAGTTCTTTACCTATTCTGGGATGTAGTGCCCTTACTATATGATTTATTCAATTTTTATCAGTTAGAGCACTGTTTTCCTTTTGGGAGAAGGCTGACACAAAAATATTACTAAATAGCTCAGGATTCTTTCTGTCCCATTTTGTCATCTCTGTGCAGTGGTCCTACCATTTTCTTGTTCTTCCTCTTGCTACAAACATAGCAACAACAACAAAAAGTCATTTTTTATTATTTTAACTTCTGAACTTTAGCTTTTCTGACTTTCCTTCTACAATTATTGGCTATTTGTTTGTATTCCTCTTTCATGGTTTCCACTTCATCCATTTCTTATACATGTTTCTTTCAAATCTCAGCTCATCTGAAAGGTCTTTGTACATCCATCTAGGTTTCTTTAGACACCTCCACTTTTCTTCCTCACTGAAACTGTGTGCCACTGCACCTTCAATATCTCACCTTTAAGAAACTGCCATACATCATGAATCTACTTCTCACTGAACATTTCTGACCATGGGATTTCATCCTGTATTTCCCTAAGATTATTGAAAATAGCTTTCTTGAAGTCCAGAGCTTGTGCCTGACTGTTTAACTCCCTCCTTCCTCTCTATAACAATTCCCAAGAGAAAATGGCCATCCAAGGACCCTCGCCACCCCACCTCATTTAATCGGCGCATCGCTGTTGGATAGGATCAAATCTAAAAATAGCCAATCTCTATCTTGCTTCTTTCACTTTTTGCACAATGAAACTGCCAGCAAGGCTAGTGAGGAATTTGTTAGACATTATACCCTTGCTACAGTGTGACTTCCAGTGAATATCTGGGTGGTCAAAGTCTCGCATTACTACCAGTCATGTAGGGACTTGGGGGCGAGGGGGATGATTCACCCCAGGTGACAATGTTTTGGGGTCGTCTTGGCTTGTAGCCACACCCCCATGCACCCTAGCCATGCCCCCACATGCTCTGGCCACACCCCCACACACTGCAGTCATGCCCCCATACACAGTGGCCACACCCCTCATGTGGTAGCCCCGCCCCCTCCTACCTACCCCTCCACACACTCCAAGCTCCACCACTGATTACTACTGTTTCTCTCCCTTTTGAATATTTGTTTGTTTGTTTTTTAAAGGAAGCCACTATTCAGATCTTCAGTCTGGCTAGGAGCGTATAGTGGATGTCCACAATGATGTCACTGTTGTTTTTCTTCCCTTTAATTTTTGACCCAAAGACACTTAACCTGTCTTCCATGGTCTAACTCATGGATCTCCTCACAGGTATGCACATCCTTGACATATAATGCTATTCCTCTTCCTTTTCTGCTCAGTCTATTTCTTTGGACTAGGTTATATCCTTCTTTTATTTTATTCCAATCATGATAGTCACCCCAGCAGGTTCCAGTAAATATGTTCTGTTACCCTACTAGCATACCCTATCCCGGGGACTACAATTTTGATATCAGATGTGCTCACCATGTCAGGGAGGTTGCCTGGATGGACACATAGGCAAAAAGGTCAAACGACCGAGAACTACGTCAGGCCAGAAAGATCCCCAGTCATGTAGCCCAAGGAGATCTCAAGCTGTGCAAATTCACGAAGACAAAGAGTCCTCAGCCAAGAGGAGCCAACTTGAGGGGATTAGCTGTTTTCCCCAGGTTGAGCATCTGTGACTACAAGGCGAGGCCCATCTACATAAATTTACACTGCAACCCTTTGCAACCAAAGATCCTGAAACATTGGCAACCCATCATAAACCCAAGTTGCCATTGTTTGGCATTCTTTCCTTTGCTGTGAGTATTGTTCTCCCTGGGAGAGGATCCGCCCTTGAGGTACGTTCTGCCCTACAAGTCGTCTTAGTTTTTGAGGGTCTCTTTGGAGAACTTCCCACCATGCTAGCAGATCGGTACTCTGTTAGTTAAGTGACCCCCTCAGCCACCTTTGCTGAGCTCCATTCCCCCCAGCCCCCTGCTTCCCAGACCAAAGACTTCAGGATAGGTGCAGTATTTCCTCACCTACAATTACTTCACTATATCCCCTATCCATTTTTCAACTCTTCTGCGTCTCAATAGGCCTTGTGTGAGTAAGTGAGTGAGTGTGCTGGTGCGTGAGAACATTTTCATTCAATAAAATCCATTTATTTGATACATTTGTCTGGTTTTTGGCTTGGTCTGATCCTGTAAAAGTTGGGTAAAAGATCCTGCTAGGTTACCCTGCCCCTCGTTTTGCTATTGCCAATGCTCTGCCAATTTCCCCATCCGTTATAACTTGGAGCAAATCAAGGTGTCCCCCAAAGGACCCCCAGAAATCAGGGTAACAATTCCCGTAAATATGTGTCCAGAGATCCCCAGCCACTGATGGTAATCCAAAAAGTAACTTTTCCAAGTTCTGTTCTAGACAACTCGTTGTGATTTGGAATCCCAATCATGCTGTAATGGTGGCTATTTTGTAACATTGTCATTATTATAAAATCACTTAAATACAACAATTAGGAAACTATTGTAATGTGTGAAAACAGCTGCTAAGTTCATTTTCTGTTTTGCTAGTTTGGGTTTTGTCTGCACTGTGTCACTGTGGAAGCTTTTTAGAAAGGCTTAGAAAACTGTACTTATGGCTGTACATTTGTACCAAGATGAATAAAGCACATTTTGTTATCTTAATGGCTGTGTTGCTGTGTCTATGAAATTGTCAGGTGATGGAGCAGAACAGAACTCACCAGGCTGCTCAGAGAAGTAACAATAGGTTAAAAAAAAATAGGTGCAGTTCTGTGAATATTTCAGACTGAATAGTTCTAGCTGTCTCATTAAAATCCCCTAAGTTGGTAAACAAGAGAAGCTACTTTAAGCAGAGTCCAGTCTGTCTCATACTATCTACTCATACCTATGTATCAAACACATATATTTCCCAGTCTGGCTATTTAAGATCATTCAGTTAGCAAGCTGTAAACCAGGACCAATATGTGTGAGCCCTCCTGGTATTTTTAAGCATCAGCTTCCACTACTGGCTACACTGGCTAGGGCTGGCATCTGGAAAGCCACGGTTGCCCACCCTTGGAGTAAAGCAAGTGATTTCTGTAGTGGGATGATGTCTGGTATGTCCACTCTGGGAAATCATCTTTCTTTGTCCTAATAAACTTGACTTCTCAATTGTAGATTTTTGGGCGTTAATCTCTTACAGGTCTTTCTACATTACTTTTAAGTCACTTGCAACATCACTTTCATTTTTTTTTTCAGATGTGACTTAACCAGTATAAGGTAGAACATCCATGCATGGGGCACATCTACCCATGATTGCCTCAGATTCCATTTTGAACCCCTGTGTCCCCCATGGAAGTCAATGTATTTTGTTCCTAAGGCCTGCACTTACAATTCTTTCATGGGCTTTTATTACACAGCTGCATCCACTGCTTTCAGGGTGGAAATCCCAAAGACAAACCATCAACATTTTCCTCTCAGCAAAACTCTCCTGTCATTCTCCTGCACAGAAAGAAACTGTAGACCTTTGTTCTCAGTCTGTCTTCTAATATTTATACACACCTGAGACTGAAATCCTTAATCCACTTACTAGGGAGTAAATCTCATTGAATTCAATGGGATTTGCTTTTCTGAGGAGACACACATATATTGTGAACTGTAAACCGTAACTACAAAACAGTAAGTAGTTAAAATGCACAAAACAGAAAGTAGTTAAAATGCACAAAAGACAAAACAAACCAATGATAATACCCTAATAAGTGCTGGGTGGTTGCTCCCACATCAGTGATTTAAATTTGAAAAAGCTATCTGTGCTGCTGAACCCTGTCTCCAAATAGGTTCAGCACTTTAGACAGTGACATTAAAATCTGTACTAAAATCTAGAACAGATTCACAGCCCCCACTGATGTAGATATTACCAGCCACCATCGAACCTAACCAGATCCACATTGTTTCAAACCTGTGGTTTTATGGCCCCATGCACCCCCCAAGATTGATATAGTTTAATTGGCAAATATTTAATTGGCCACTACATTGACTGGCATCAATATTAAATGGAACCTGAGGTGATTGGAAGGTCAAGCTGGAAAGTGGAAAATTACTGACTGTAAATGTGAGATTGCAAGGCAGGTCAGCCACGCCCGCTCTAGGCACAACCGAAGTCATTGTCAGGCAGATTAAGAGACAACTCCGGAGACGATAGGCTTATGCTGAAGCTGGACATCTCTGTGCAGAAAAGGGAAGTTCCAACCAAACTGTGATTGTTTTAACCCTGATCTCTCACACTTGGATGGTTCCCTGCTTTGTCTTCCCAACATCTCCACAATATAGAGCTATTATGTCAGCTATTACCCCTTTGTCACCTAAACACTAAGACAATTAACTCCGTCTGGACCTTATTGTTTGTGTTGCAACTCCCATTAGTCCACTCAGCTGGAAGAGTTGTTTACACATATTCCCGTAGGGAAGTTTTCAGGTATAAAAACTCTCACTTTTGAGTGGTTCAGTGCAGTTTCTCAATTTGGTGAACACCACACTGTTGTCTAGATTCTTGAATGACAACTGTCCTCAGATGCTTACCTAAGCCACATCGCTACTTTCTTCGCTTCTTTCCAGACTGGTAATTATCAACCAATCCCTAAAAGTCCTCTATCCACAACTTTCTTCCCTTTTCCTTTGGCTAGTCTCTCTCTCTGTGTGTGTGTGTGTGTGTGTGAGTGAGTGCTTGGATATTTTATGTGCATGTCATGGACCCAGGACCCTTCTCCCACTAGATGCTGACTTCTGCCCTCCTCCCTGCAGGTGCACTTAGAAGTTACAGATAGTTGCATCATATAAGCCAGAGCTTTCAAAAGAACAGAAATCCTAATGCAACTATCTAGGAAACACCCAAGCACATCATGATCACGGATGAAATGGTGTGCAGAGGCAGAGCCAGGAGGTGAGGGCAAGCTGGGCCTACCTGCAATCAGCAATATGCCTCCTCTTGTTAATATTTTTGTTCTCCTTTGTTCTCTCTACCTTGTGGTCTCCTAAGGGTCTTTAAAACCTTTTGTCCAAAGCATCTCAAAGGTCCTCACCTTTCTGCCCCTGATTAGGCAACTATCTCTCATGAACCGTGATGCTGACCCCCAATAAAATGTAACCTAACCTAGCAATTCATTAACCCTTTGTTTGCCTGGAAGGAGAACAATCTCCCTTCAGCTCTGTTACCTGGATAATGGGAACCCCCATTATCACAGTGCATGTGCGAATCTTTCAATAAAACACCACTTTAATTTATATTTGAATTCTCCAGCTGGCTCTCTCCTACAAGAACCCATAACCATTGGGAGAAAGATCTCATTGAATTATCTCCCCTTGGGCGATACAGAGTTGATTGGGTATGGCAGACAAAACCCTTAGGTAACCAGGATACTGTCTTTCCTCTCTACATCAAGGGATTAATAGACCGAACTTACTGCACTGCGTTAGAATTTAAGACGATATTAAAGATACTTGAATTGCTGCTTTTAAGTGAGAACTTGGCAGATCTCACAGTTTTGATGATGAAGTGAGAGGAAGAAGAAACTTGGTGAGCTGTCCTGCTGAGAATGTTGTGATTGAGAATAAAACCTCTACCCCTTTCAACTATTGCCTTTCTTTAAAGTTTGCTTATTTATTTAAAAGAAAAGGGTTGACTACATATCAGGAGGAAGCTCTCCTGTCTTCTTTTTGGATTTGATATAACTGTTGATTTTATTGCAGACAGTTGATAAATTAGTTAAGAGACCTGGCAACAGAGTAGCCAGTCAGCCTGAGCCTACGTGTCTAAAGTTACATTGTTAATAGAGATCGGTCTCTCTCATCTTTTTTTCTTCTTCTCTTCTCTCTCTTTTAATAGCTCCATATAACCATGTGTTGAAAAGTTTAAGTGTTTAAAAGTTAAAAAAACTGGACTGGACTGTATATGACATTTTGGAAAAAGATTGTCAGCTTGATTGCAACTTCTGACTTGGGACAACACATATATTGAAATATATTTTAAAAAGTATATTTTTGGACTTATAATAGGAATTGAACTGACCTGAGCTAGACTTAAATGCAATGGTGAGATAGTCTTCATGAAGATCAGTTTTATAAACACTTTATGACCACTGATATTGGAGGATTATTAAAGACATTAAAGAGGAAGATGAATAGAGCTGAATGTATTGTTTAATGGAAGTCTTTGATAGAGCCTAAGCTGGTTTAAGGAGTGGACTTCTACAAGCTGAAAATTGAAATTTGAAGATTGTATATAACTTATTTAATATACTGATTGCATTATATTAGCATATGATATTATATTGTTAATTGCTACTAATTAATATAAAATATTATATATATATATATATACACACACACACACACATATATATATATATACACACACACTGTCAACTTGAATAGTTAATAGCTAAAACTTAGATTGGCATTTAATACTATCAGAATATTATTTATTATTTATACATTTCTACCTATATATCCATAATTTAATTGTCTTATTTAAATAAAACATATTCTATTAGATTTGTACTTATGTTTGATAGACTGGAATATTGATAGATAGTTGTGGGTAAATACTTGAGAAACATTGGGATACTAAGATAGGTAAATATTGACGATTCTTGAGATTTAAGTTAGAATTAGAAATTTTGAATAATCAGATACATTTATATTAATTATTAAATATTATATCTTAAAATTTTCTCTTAGGGAAATGTTATAGTGGATGAATTGATTGATTGATTAGTTGGCCATTAAGTAATCACATAGCTTAAATTAATTTACTGACATTTAAGATAATTAATATTCTCTCTTGTCTCTTCTCCTATTTTTTTTTCTTCTTCTTCTATATTGGCAGAGTACAGAGGGTAAAATAGAGATATTATAAAATCAGGAAGGTGGAAGATTTAAAGCTATAATTGAGCTTGAAGTATATAATTCAGGTGACATTTAAGGCTTTTTTCCCCCTCCCTTTATTTTCTCTTTTTTAAATTTTGGAAGTCTTGTAGTATATTATAAATAATAGGAATTATATAAAGATAAGTATAATGAGCACATTCAGGACAAAAAGGAAAACCACTCTTCGAACAACACTACCAGCAGCAGCTAGTGATCAGAGTGATCAGAGACAGCCATCCTTGGAAATGCCTTCAAAAACAATGAATCAGATACTAATTTTAGAAGAAATAAAAAGCATGAAGCTAGAAATGAAACAGGAAATGAGAGAAATGAGGAATGAAATCAAACAAGACATTAAATCAGATTTGAAAGAAATTAAAAATCCTATTGTAACACTAGCAGAAGATTTAAAGGGGACCACTAATGGAGTGAAAGTTCTAGAGGAAAAAGTGAAAAGTGTGGATGAAAGAATGGAAGAATTATTTCTAGAATATGAGAAGGAATTACATGAAAATGTTTTAATGGACCAGAAAATGCTAGAAAACTGTTTAAAAATCAGAGGTTTAAGAGAACAGAAAGGTGAAAATCTATACGAAATTTTAATTCCAACATTTGCTGAATTATTAAAACAATCTCCTGAAAAAATTGAGTGGGAAATTGATAGAGCTTTCAGATTGGACTCAAAAGTAGCAAGAGAAAAGAAGCTCCCACGCAACATTGTGGTATACCTAACAAGGAAAAAAACAAAGGAAGATATTATACAACAAAGCCTGGAAAATACTTTAATAATAGGGAATGATAGAGTATACACCCATAAGGATATTCCAGGAACAATTTTATGGAAGAGGAAAGACTACACATTTTTGACATCATAATTGAAAAGAAAGGGTGTCTCTTATCGATGGGCAAAATTGGAAGGATTAAGCTTCCATATAAGAGGGAAGATTGTTAAAATAAGTTTGATTGAAGAAGCTCAAGAATTTCTGAAAAGACATGGTAAAAAGCTGGATACATATTGTGCTAATAGAGAAAGAATGGAACAGAACAGATCTAATGAACCAACAGAGCGAAAACGAAAGGAATTACCAAATCAGGAAGAAGAACAAATGTGCGCTCAAGGCTTTGAGGAGGTTGAAGAACTGGAGGAAGAGACAGAAGAAAGAAGTGTCAAAGAACCGTCACTCTCTGAGAATGAATTTTTATTTAAATTAATAAAATAAATGGATTTAAAGACCCTCTCATGGAATGTTAAAGGTATAACCACCCCTCAAAAAAGGAGAAAAAATTTCATTATTTGAATAAGAAAGTGTATGATGTCATATGTTTGCAAGAAATTCAGGTAAAAAGGGAAGAAGTAAGATTATTACAAAACAAAAAATTTGGTTCAGAGTTTTTATCAGTCCCAAATAAGAATAAAAG
The DNA here is from genome assembly GCA_948472985.1 of Iguana delicatissima. Classification (NCBI taxonomy): domain Eukaryota; kingdom Metazoa; phylum Chordata; class Lepidosauria; order Squamata; family Iguanidae; genus Iguana; species Iguana delicatissima. The sequence continues at coordinate 213,774 of CAOKZL010001214.1, read as the reverse complement.
GTGTAATTTTTTATATTAATCATAAGATACGGGCAAAAGAAATATTTAGTGATGAACAAGGTCGATTCTTAGCAGTGGAAATAATCTGGCAAGGATTAAAGATATTACTGGTGGGAGTGTATGGACCTCACAGCAACCAGAGCAAATTTTACAAAGACTAAAATTTAAAATTATCTAAAGTTAATTATGATAAAATTATAGCTTTAGGGGATTGGAATGGAGTAATTAGCACTCTACTGGACAGGAAAGTGAATAAACCTATAAAGAAATCACAGGGAAGCTTCCTGAAGCATTTGAAATAATGATGGACAATATAGAATTATTAGATGTTTGGCGGTATATGTATGGAGTATCTAGGGAATACACCTTTTATTCTGAAAGCCATGCATCATTGTCCAGAATTGATATATTCCTAGTTTCCAATTCGATTATTAATAATGTGAAAAAAATGGAAATCATACCAAGAAATCTTTCAGATCACAATGTGATTCTTCTAACAATAAAGATGGGTAAACCAACATGGAATTGGCATTTAAATGATAGATTGTTACAAGATGAAAATGTAGTTCTTAAAGCTAAAAAGACAATACAAAATTACTTTTAGAATAATCTTAATAAAGGAACTAATATTGAAACAGTTTGGGATGCAAGTAAGGCAGTAATGCGCGATTTCTTTATTCAGGAAAATATTCAAAGAGTAAGGAGGAAGAGAGAAAGTATACAAAAAATAAATGAACAATTAAAGTTAAAGAAGAAGAAATTAAATGACAATCCTTCAGACAAATCTGTATTAAAAGAAATAACTATGTTACAGAAACAATTAGAATTACAAATGAATGAGGAAGTTAATAAAAAGTTATTGTATATAAAGCAGAGAAATTTTAAATGGGCAAATAAAGCAGGAAAATGGTTAGCATATAGAATTCAGAGGAAAAAAGAAAAATCTTTAGTTACGAAAATTAGAAAAGGAAGTAAAACATATACCAATTTGGAGAAAATTAAAAAAGCATTCTCAAATTTTTATTTGGAACTCTATGAAAATACAAGTTTGAATGCAAAACAGATCTATGATTATTTATCTAAACATCTGTGGACGAAATTCTCAGAGGTACATTGGAATATACTAAATGGTCCAATTACAATCGCTGAAATAAAGGAAGCAATAAGAAATAGTAAAAAGGGGAAAGCACCAGGCCCAGATGGTTTTTCAGCATCCTATTACAAAATATTTCAGGATCAATTAATTTTGCCTCTTCAAGAAATGATGAATAAAATATTGAAAGGTAATTTTCCAAAATCTTGAGAACAAGCGGATATAGTTTTGATACATAAAGAGGATAGGGATCCACTGGATGTAAGAAACTATAGACCAATATCATTACTAAATTCGGATTATAAAATCTTTACAGCTATTCTTGCAGATAAATTGAGAAAGGTATTAAAAGATATAATACAAGGTGACCAATGTGGCTTTATACCTGGGAGATATTTAAAAGATAATATAAGGAATGTAATTAGTTTAATTGAGTATTTTGATAGAAATCCTGGGAAAAAGTTAGCTTTAATCTTCTTAGATATTGAGAAAGCTTTTGATTCAGTGAAATGGGAATTTATGTTGGATATCTTAGAAAAGGTAGATGTAGGAGAGAAATTTTTACAATGGATTAAAGCAATATATACTAAACAATCAGCTTGTCTGATTATAAATAGTGGGAAATCTAGAACAATTAATATTCAAAGAGGAACAAGACAGTGATTGCCTCTTTCTCCTTTACTATTCCTATTAGTGATTGAAATACTGATTTCAAATATAAGAGAAAATAAAGAAATTAAAGGGGTGAAGCTGCAAGGTAGAGAACATATGGTTTATTAGAAGAAGAAGGACTGCTTAATGCAGTATTATTTTGGAAAATATTAAAGTTATTTCTAAATTATACAAGATACTATTATTATGGGAAACAGAGGATGAATTAGTTAAGGACTCCATGATTAAATGTTCTCAGAATATTGTCACCCAATAAGTTTAGAGCAATGGTCAAAAACTTGGACTAAAAGGACGAAATATACGGCTTGTCAAGATATTAAAGAAAACTTATACGAAATGCAATATAGGTGGTACCTAATCCCGGATAAATTATGTAAAATGCATAGGAAATATAATAATAAATGTTGGAAATGCAATTCTGAGGTAGGTACATTTTTTCACTTATGGTGGTCTTGTAAAAAAGTAAATAAGTTCTGGAAGACAATTCATGTACAAATTGAAAAAATGTTGGGTCTACATTTTGTAATGTCACCTGAGTTATACTTATTGTCTATCATGGACGATGACTTGGAAAGAAAAATAGGTAAAATATTATTTTATTTTGTAGCAGCAGCGAGAATAATCCTAGCTCAAAAGTGGAGGCAAAGTACTCTTCCAACTACAGATGACTGGATTCAGAAAATATTAGATATAATTTATGTTAAAGAATGCTAGACTAGGCAGTCAGCAGCTAGCCGTAGGTGGTAAAGGTTAACTGGTTCAACTGCACTGCTTAGCAACAGGTTGTAAATACCTCCATTTTCAGTCTGCTTTCCCAGGTAGCTGACTCAAGGTCACAGCAACTAGGAGAGGGAGAGGGAGACAGAGTGGTCTTCTGATATGAAGTGTTTTGACTGTTTCTTAGTGTCCGGTTCACACGGGACTGCTGCTGTGTTTCTGTGTGAATCTTATGATGTCTATTTGTGTACTCCTACATACTATATGTAAAGTGTGTGAATGCTTTGTCTTCACTTGACTTATTTGGCTTATTTGCTTGCATCTACTTCTGTTCTGCTTCAACATGTTAATCCAATAAAGGCTGTAGTTCTAGACCCTGGAAGCTGTGTGCTGGCTTTTTTCTCCAGGCGTGGAGATGGGGTTTTACAGCCTACTTGTGGGGTCAGCTCTTTCTACAGCTGACACCCCGGTTTTCCTTGACAATTTATATGGATCGACTCACACTTCTTTTGAGAGGGGAGAAATACGGTAAAATTATTAAGGATTGGGATATAATAATTGCATATTTTAAGAACATGTGGGGAAATCTGAAAGAAGTTAATTTAGAATTTTGAGAACGTTATACTTTAAGGAGAAAGTGTTAGTACTATGAATAGATGAAAATGTAAAATTACTAGTATTTACAGTTTATAGATTGAATAATTTAGATTAAATAATATATGTGATCATAGAAGTCATAGCTATGCTGGAAACGGGAGGAAGTTTAAGAATGTATGTAAATAGTTTGATAGTAGATATTTTAGGTAGTATAAGTTTGTGTATATATATGTATGTGTATGTGTGTGTGTATGAGTGTTTATGTGTGTGTGTATAGGTAGATAAATATATGTGTGTGTGTGTATGTATGTGTGTATGTGTGTGTGTATATATATAGTACTTTAATCATACACATTGGAATTTATATTCCTGTCTTTCTGTTTTCTCTTTTGCCTTCTTTTCATATTTCTAATTTTTTTTCTTTCTTTTAACTTCTCTTTATTTATTTATTTATTTTTTCTTTCCTCTCTCTTCCTTAGTTGTATGAAATTATTTTTAAATGTTAAGATGAATACTGGAGGATTTGTATGTTTGTATGTAAATTTTAACTTTCATTCTCAAATGAATGAATGAATGAATGAATGAATGAATGAATGAATGAATGAATAACCTCCCCTTACAGGCCTTCTAATTTTGAACTAATTAATTCCCCTCTGTCATGTGGAGGTACTGGCATCGAAGGTGGACCACTGAGTCACCTATGTTTGGGGGGTAACAGTGGTATATGATGTGTAAGGTGCCAAGAGAAGGTTCTTTCTGTAGCTATCTCTCCTCTTCCAATGAGTTTAGGACTTAAAGTGTTCTTCAACTCTGTCAGTTACCAGTTGAAGGGAATGTGTGAGAAAGAAAGAATGGTATGTATATGTACACATAGTATACATACATATACAAAGCAACTGTTCTGTTGTTTTCCAGGACTTTGTCATAATGGATGGTCAACACACTATGAGCAAATGCATGGGAAAGGGCACAAAAGGATCCAGCTTGGATCCATGATGTCAAAAAATAGGGTCCATCGTTCTTTGATATCTGAACAGTGTAGCGTTGTTACAGACATACTCTCCAGGGAAGCTGGTGCTTCAGAGCAATAGTACACGGCCAACAACTGGATGCAGTGCTTTGAAGAATACAACATTAGTTGTGTAGGGGGGAGGGAACACAAAAGATGAAAATTACAGACTTGTTATATTGCTGTGCATGACTGAAGAACAAACCAGGGAGGTTTTTAATACTTTCAGTTTACTACAGAGGCTGATAAGGAAAAGATCACAGCCATTAGCAGCAAATTTGAGGCCTACTGTGCTACAAAATAGTTTGTGACTTATAAGGGACACAGGTTCTTTACCACAAATCAGAAAGAGGGTGGGGGACATTGATTCTTGTATTACAGATTTAAAGCTCCTGGCACAAACATGGCAGTTTGGAGCCTTCTGTGACTTGTCCATTGAAGATTATATTATTTTGGGAGCAAACTGAGACTGACTCAAACCTCATAGCTAACAGAGCATGATCTGGCCTTGTCTCGGGCTCTAGACATTTGCAGAACTAAAGCAGCACTGGCACAGCTGTTTCAGTGACCTGGAGCTAAAGGGAGTCATATGTACCCCATAGCGGCCAAGTAAAGTCTGCTTTCAAGCTAATGAATTCTGCTGGCCCTTTCAAAATTATGCCATCCCATCCACAAGCAGGGAGAGATGAGAAAGGATGCTGGTGAGAAGTGAAGAGAAAAAAACACCCCAAACCCTAAGAATATCAGGTCAAACTACAGAGAAGTCAGGATTATTTTCCCCAGATCCCTTAATCATTCCTTGGGGACAGGGGGAAGAATCTGAAGAAGATAATGTTGTCTCGAACAGAGTGTGAATACATTTGTTGGACCTGGTGTCTAATAAATGTGAATGGTATACTCCGGGCAATTGTGGTTGAAGCTTAATCTATCATGTTCAGTGGCATCACCATGTGATATCACAAGGGGTAACTTTAGGTCTCAAATTTTCTTTCAGAAATCTGGGATAGGCCTTACCTGGAAACTCTAGTCTGGATAGGTATATCACAAGGGAAGTAACTCTACTAGTCACTCTTGACTCTTCAATGACAAGTACTATTGCCCTTCTAAGAAAATTTGCCACAACTCCACAGGTTTCCAGCTGTGCTAAGCCAAAGGAACAGTGAAAGGGGGTGGGGTGGCCGGAGGAGATGACAGCAATTCATTTGATATTCACTGAAGCGACCATCTTATTGATTTGTGGCAGATCAGCAAAGTCCTTCTTCCTATATACATCCTCCTTCCTACTCAAAATCCTTCTTCCTGCCCAAAGTCCTTCTTCCTGTTTAACTAGAGCAACCAAAAAGAACTCTTACACCTACACCTAAGTGAGAATATTGAAATGAAGACATCAGAATTAGATTTATATTCTGGTACAAAAAGACCCACATTTCTGGCTGGAACTATGCTCAAAAGAACCATAGATACATATCTTGCCCAATCCCCTGCCATTGCAAGACTCCATGGCTAAAATATCCTAGCAGGCCACAAGAAAACCTGGTTAAACAAAAGAAATCCAACAAAGATTTCTACCATCTTTTGAGTCTGTTCTCCTGTGGAAGAGCTCTGTGCCTTAGTTCAAACAGTATATTGTCCCTCTCATGTGCACTAGCCACAATTTCACACCCAGCTCCCATTGATGGAGTCCATGGTTCTAATGAAAAACAGAGCAAATCCTTCCTACCATCTGCCCACCCTGATATAGATCCCTGCAATGAAAAAGAAAGTAGCCATTTCAGCCAGTAACAATGGTTTATCAAACTGTTACAGAAGAATAGAAGTAAGAACAGAATCTGCCTGCCTGCTTCACAATTCACCTTGGAAGACTATCTAAAAAGGAAACAAAGAAAAAAAAAACTCTTAAATCACATAATATTTCATCTGGCAAAGCAAAACTTTGAAAGAAACCAGAACCATATGATAAACAGTAAGACTTTTTCTGTTTATTAGGGTGAGTGAGAAAAAGCTAGAGAGGGATAGATCATGTAAGGGGTTTATTTAATAAATGGGTGACACTTTTTTTTTTTTAGGTAGGCTGCAAGACATAATAAATTGAATGCCTAATGCATTCCATAATACTGCAGAAATGCAACCTTGAAGTTAGTATAAAAATCAATTTCAGCTTTTATTTAGCTACTGCATAACAGTTTAAAACATAAACTGCAATACAACTGCAGTTAACATCCAAGCATCATAACACCCCTTTGCTCCAAACAAGTCAATAAAAAGGCTTTCCTCTTTTTTTTCCGTTTTTTTTCTTCTTATACACACACAGTTGGACTTAGTTCTATGGCAGTTTTAGTTCTATGGCACTTAGTTCTTAATACAGTTTTATTTTATTGACCATTTGGTTTATTTTCTGTTGATGTCTTATGAAATGGATTTTATTTTCTCAGCTTACCTCCTTACCCTCAGAGATGGGTTGGAGGACTGAATCTTGGGGCTCAAAGGGTTTTCTTCAAGGTCAATGTTCTCAGTTTCCATCTACACCCTCAGTAATTAAGTGCATGTCCAATTATCCATTATTCCTATCACTAACAATGCAGCCCTTTAGATACCTGCTCAGATGTAAGCCTTATTGAGCTCAGTCAAGACTTACGTCCACTTATAGGAAACTAGTTATATAATTATACTAGCATATATATCCGGTGTTGCCTGGAATTTTATTTTCTCATAGGTAATACTTGTTAGAAAAATTTGAGATTCTGTGTCTCTATTTCCTCAAGCTGTCTTGTCCAGTATCTGTAACTTTTCCCTATATTCCCAAATCCAATCTGTATTCAGAGGTTTGACATGCAGAGGTTAGGTTTCTGAAGGAATACATTGCCCTCCTCCTTGCTGCTAGGCCTCATCTGCATAGCAACCATCCAGAACCAAGAGCTCTCTCGCTGAGAATTCTAAAGACCCCTTCCTAAACTGCAAACCCCAGGATTCTATAGAATCTTCTTAGGCAGCCAATCACATGAGGTCTTCGTCTGATACAGCCAATCATATGAGGCCTTCACCTGACACAGACAAACAGACAAGCTTTGACTTTTATATATTAGATGACTACACCCTTAGATATAGTGGGGAGAAATGAGAACTTGAAAATGAATTAATGTTATTCACTGCCATTTTCATATATCATTACCTATATTCATTGTCATCAACCGTTATTCCATGGCCATTTTTAAAATAACTTGTTAGATTCCTTGTTATTTTTTAATTCCTTTTGCAGGGGAAGAATTCCTCTGAAACAGTCATAAAATGGTGAAAAACAGCCTTCTCAAAATGCCATGAAACAGATGTTTCACACAGAGGTAAGAAATTGAAGTAACAAGGGATGCAGAAACAAGAAATAACATTGGCAGACATTACATTAGTTTCAAAAGTTATTTAATAACCTTGGCCACCCTCATTGTCTCCAGCAACGACACGTTGCAATTAACATTGTTATCTTTTACTTTCAAGCCCCAAGTGGAGTATACTGTTAAAGATGTATACAAACAATTTTAGAGAAAGAAGAACGTCCAGCCAACAGTGTGGTGCTGAATGATGCAGAGAAGCATGAAAAATTCCCTCACATTGAACAGCAGTGGAATATGGAAAAGACCTAAAGACCTTCCAACTGTCCATTTTGTTGACCTTCATATTTGCACATAATCCTTCTATTTTCCTGCAGTAATTCACATTCCAAATGTATCACTCAGCCGAACCCAACATGTTCTTTCAAACACGTACAAAAACACCTTCAAAGCTTACATGTGCTTATTTGTCCATGCCTCATGACCTCAAAGGCCACTGCTCTTTGACGTAGGAAGATGTAGAAAATTGAGAATGAGGAGGGAAGCATAACTAGGCAACAAGTGAATTTATTGTGGAACTGCTTAATTTTTGCTAGCCTTTCAGTGAAAGCATGCCTCTGAAAACAATCTGCTCACACAGTGCACCTTCCATCTACTTGCTAATTCTTCTCAAAAATGTGTATATGAAAATGTAACAAGTAATACGTAAAAATAAAAAGTGATATAAGGAAACATGTTGGGAGAGAGGCATGTTCTGAGTCAATTTCTTACCTGAGTCAAACCATATTTTCTTAATCAATGTGAATTTTCCAGTCATTACAGTGATGGGAGGTGGGGGGAATTCTTTCTGTATGAAAAAAAAAATCAATTCCTTCTTTAAAAAAATAATTGGCTAGCATTCTGTTAGAGAGTTACAACAGTGTAAGTCAAACTCATGCTATAGTAATCCATTTTTTGTCATTAGGGAGGTCATATCAGCTGCTCAGCTTCCAAAATCTCCTCGAAAGCCTACTTTTCACGACCCTCATGGCCATTTCCATGTTGTTGGAGAACAGGGAGAGCCACATGTACACAGCCAGCTATTCCCCTGTAGTTGGATGTACAAGAACATCATCTGCTGGGACCTCCCAAGGACCTCCACAGATTGCCTGTTGCAGTGTCTGTCACAGACTTCCTGAGCATATGTGGACACATGCACGCACACACCCACACACACCCACACACACCATGAATGCTTGCTGCAGCACAGTCAGCTACAGGAAAATAGATGGACACATCTCCACTATTTCCCCTACTCTCCAATGATATGGAAATGGTCATTTTTTTTTTTTGGCAGGGGCTTCATAACGTAAAAGATGGGGAGGTAGCACTGTGAGATGTAACTACAGAGATGAGCATCTCCTGATGCAAGATTTCAGCCTTTGTTTCATAAGATGTACTAGTAAGAGAACATAGTAGGTTTGGATCACATTGACCTGTGTCTCAAACTGATTTACAATGACAACAAAACCAGACTGATGTCTCAATGACCTTAGCAGAAAGGAATTAAACTGTGCTGAAGTTGCACAGTTTGCTAGTTGTGCTAAAATGAGGCTGTCAACCATTTTCGGTGCCTTTCCCTCTCAAATTAAAAGAAATGACATAAGGCAAAAGACCTAAGGCATGCCCCCCTCCAGACGTTATTGGGCTGCAACTCACATTATTCACTATTCTTGGCTCTACTCTCTAGGGCTGCTGAAGTTCAGTAAGTGAAGGTCTGTACGATTCCTACTGCTGATGAAAGTTGTGTGTGCCTTCAAGTTGTCTGTTGACTTAACAGCAACCCCATGAATTTCATAGGGTCTTCTTAGGTAAGAAGTACTCAGAAGTGGTTTTGTGAGTTCCTTTCTCTGAAGCATAGGCCTTTTCAGCACAACACCATTATAGTGCTATTATTCCACTACCAACATCCTACAGAATCCTGGGATTAACTACAGTTTAGATAGAAGCCTTTAGAATTCTCATCCAGAGAGCTCTTTGGCCTCAGTAAACTACAAACCCCAGAATTTCACAGGATGTTAGAAGTTGAATAATAGCATTATAACAGTGTAGTGCAGAAATGACCATAACGCACAGCACTTGGTTACGTACATTTTATTCTAATAATGTCTGCTTAAAACTTTGAATTTATTTGAGCATCATATCAATCTTCTGATTTCTTGACTGCAGTCCCCATTCTGATTAATGACTGGGCCAAGATATAGAGTATCATGAACTATTTCAACGTCTTCACCATCTACTTTAAAGTTATATAAATCATCCGTGGTCATTTTTTGTTTGTTTGTTTTCTTTATATTCTACTGTAATCCTGCCTTTGCACCTTCTTCCTTAACTTTTTTTGCCCAGGTTTAAACTTCCCCCAAACCTTTTCAGGTGGCTGGGGCTTTATCTAAAACCAGAAGGATCTTCCATTCACTTCTTGGCTGAAAAAATGCATCTCCTGGGCCTAAAACAGGATAGAGAGACTTCAAACCAGGTGAAATTGCCCCACATAGCCCACTGTGGGTGTGGAGGGCTTGTTCCATTAAAAAAAAAAATGGTGTGTGAGACCATGGCCCTTTCCACAGCTTATCTGCTTCCAGCGTGGGCATACAGGGATCACATGACCATCCTCTTCTGAGAGGCACTTGTGTCCCCACTGCTCCTTCTCCACAGCAGCTGCCAGCCAGGCGGCCGGCAGCATAAGGGCTCCGCTTCTTCCTTCTGCAGCACAGCCGGGTACTATCCCAGGCTGCACTGGGGAAGGAAGCACAAGGGCCTTGTCTCCTGAGGCTCCGCACTCAAGGTAAGTGCATGTGGGGCCCCAGAGCAACACACGATCGTGCATCATTTTTGGCAAGAATCCAAAAATGATATATTGTGCAATTGGCAACTGCTGGCCCCAGCAGTGTCGCACGACTGCAAGGACATCACATGGAACGGTCCTCGTAATCGCGCAACGCTCCGGAGCCCCTTTCACATGATATACGGCATGCGAAAAGGGCCCATGAGAAACAGCATAGCCCTTCCACATTTAGCACTGGGCATGCTCAGTAATTGCCAACCCCATCTTAATTCATAAAACCTCATCTCCCAGCTTCTGTATCCAGGGATTAATCAAAGGAGACTAGTCCTGAAGGCAAAAAGAGTGTGTTTTCCTTGTACCATATTTTTAGTGGGGCTAAAGGGTCCCATTTTGAAGTTTGCTGTTGTTATTTCTCAGCATGCTAACTCCAGCTTACCCTGACCCTGTGAATTAGAAACCTCCAGATGCCCAGTCATCAGCTACCCTGGTCAGGTCTTGCAAAATCAGAGCTGTGGCTTCCTTGATTTTGATGCTGCCAGTGGTATTTTGACCTTGTTTGCCATGCTTCTTAATGTTACTGCTGTTTTACTGATTTCTTAGAAAGTTACTTTTGAAATAGCATTTCTTTATATTTCTGTTGTGAAACACTTCAGAAGACTCTCATGTGTGTGGAGGTTTTTTTGTGCATGTGTGTGCACATGCACATCCTTTTTCCACTTGCAACTCTGTACAACAACTGGCTCTGGAAATGTTCTCTCCCTCCAGGCACACACTGCTGTCACTTAAAAATTCATCAAAAACAAAGACAGGGCAAAACTTACCTCTTCTGTCACAGACATTCCATTCTTCTAATTAACATTCCCAGTGACCCAGAGATAAATTTATGTGCATGTGATGCAAGCAGCACTGAAATAACGTGCTCTCATATCTGCCCATTTATGATGATGGCTTTGTGGAAAGATTTTTTCTTTCCCCTTAGTATATTGCCTCTAAATCAGGCATCAATTCACCTTAAGCCTGCTTCAAATACCGATTTCCTGACTGCACAGGAATCCTTTCATTGTGATGGAAAAGAAGCTACAGGGAAATCTCTGCTTCATCTGCGCTGTCGTAGTCTGGCATATTTGATTTCATATCACTTAAAGCTAAACTAGATGGGTTTGACCAAGCTAACTTGACTATGTTTTCCTAAAGTCTGGAGGACACACTGTTAGCTTTGGAGCCAATTATGGTACCTGCCTTGCTTTTGCCAGGAAAGAAATTGTTAATGATCCATGTGCCAAACACCCCAATCTTGTCCCGTACTATCAAGGCGGTAAAGAGGAGAGAGAAAAGAGAAACCATATGAAGTTTCTTCCCAGGGACAATCTGCCTGTTTTGATTTTTTTTTTTCATTGTATAGTGTGGGGTGGTTGGGGGCTGCACTGGGACCCTGGAGGGCCACTTGTAATTTTGCCTGCACTCTCCACTCTGCAAAAAATCACGCTGAATAATAGCATTACTGACCTTCTTGCTGCATATGGGGATCATGGGAGCACTCACCTTTTTAGGTCTCTTGGGCCTTCCCCCCAAAAAACAGTAAGTAAGCATGAAGTCACCCCCTATATTGTCAAAAGTCCAGTAGAGGCCAGAAAAGAGTGAAAGGATAAAAAATGCCCTAATTTGCAATGAAGAGACTAACACACCCTGATGAATTTGAGGGTACTCCTAGACATTTTGTTGTGGATTATTTAATCCCCCAATTTGAGTATGAGAGTAGGGAGCCTTGGGGGCTGTAAAACCAGTCTTGGGGCTACAGGTTGCACTTCCCCCTCCCCTGTTGTATAGGGTGTCCTATGTACTGTGTCATTCTTCTATCACAGCCCACTTTTAACCCCTAAGAAATGAATATTTCACTCTAAAAGCAGTTTCTTGCTAGGCTTTTATAATCTAGCATCATTCAATGCATTTTATGGCAGCTTTACAGGTCATCATCCTCTACCTGCTTTTGTCTTCCCTTCCCATACTTTTTTTTTTTCTTTCCTATCTCTGAAAATCCATTAAGCAGAAAACAGAAAATAGCTATGAAATGCCCCCTAATTGCTGATGTGATAAAACCCTGTTCCAAAGGAAAAGGAAAGCCTCTTTCTCTTTCTTGGTAGTGCGAGCTTCCTGGCTCTATTTAGTTTGTTTCTCTACTTCTTATTGTATTTTAGCTAGATACTCAGGCCCTTTGCTCAGGAAGCCTGCATCCTGGCATGGGGACATGTGATGAGTGGAAGAGCAATGACATTTCTGCAAGATGTCACGTCAGGAACTGAATTCACACATACAAATATAACAGTGCGTAAACGCTATTTATTAGGAGTGTGATACATAGTATGGGACTTCAGTGAGTAAACTGGAGGCAATTAGCAAAATTCAAAACATAAGAGGCAAAGAGTTTCTCATCTTGCCTGCAACAGACCTTGGAGTTTTGGTTTAGCCTGGTAGCACTTATCTCTACATTCCTAGCTTTGTTTATCTAATGGTCTCTGGTTCTCATACCTTGTTACAAGCAAGCTGCTACTTAACTCCTACTACATGTCCCATAACTAAAATATGGAGGGCTACCCAACATCTTGCCCGTCCAGAAAAAAAAGAAGAAGGAATACATAACATAGCAGTGAGGAAGAGGGAAAAGGGGAAGGTCGTGGGGAGTGGAAAAGAAAGGGGAAGGGGAAGACAATAGTTAAAATGCAAACATGAAATGCAGTAGTTAAAGGTAGCGTGTCGAAACTGGCTATTCAGGATGCAGAAACAGTTGGTGGAATAGTTGGTTTAATCTCCGAAGAAGAATTTCAAGGAGCTGGTTTCAGTAAGCTGGAAGAGAGTGAATAAGTTTGTAAGTGTCAGGCAAAGAAAGTTCAAAGGTGACGTCATTAATGGTCCGTTTGACTGGGAAAGGACCAAGGTATTTGGGGGAGAGTTTTTTGGAGAGGGCATTGGAGGAAATGTTCTTGGAGGAGAGGTAGACAAGATCCTCAGGCTGGTATGTAGGACCGGGCTGCCATTTACAGTCAGCAAATCATTTGTGAGAAGCCTTTGAAGCTTCAAGAGCGGAACACATAGAGTTCCAAGTAGAAGAAATTTTTGTAATCCAAGAGGTGAGGGAGAGAGGTTGTGTTGTAGGAAGGGTGGTGGGGAGTGCAGGAAAGGGTTTCGGGTTGATGCCGAATACAACTGCAAATGGAGTTTTGCCAGTTGAGGAGTGTAGAGCAGAGTTGAAAGCAAATTCGGCAAAAGGGAGAAGGAGTGCCCAGTTTTTTTGGTTGGAATTGATGAAGCAGCAAAATTACTGTTCAAGAGTTTGATTTGTGCGTTCGCTTTGTCCATCAGTTTGGGATGATAGGAGCTGCTGAGTTTTTGGGAAATGTCAAGGGATTTAAGGAGTGAAGTCTGGCATTTGGAAGTGAATATAGGTTCTCTGTCAGAGATGATTGTGGAAGGTAATCTATGGAGTTTCCAGATGTTATTGATGAAGAAGTCAGCTAGTTTTTCAGCAGTAGGTACTTTATTCAGTGGAATGAAATGAGATTGTATGCAAAAATGATCGGTGACAACCTAAATGGTATGGAATCCATGGGAGTTGGGCAGACCAACAATGAAGTCCCATGAAATAGTATCCCAAGGTAAGGAAGGTGCAGGGAGCGGTTGGAGAAGCCCATGCGGTTTTGAGGAAGAGGATTTGCAGGTGTTTCAAACAGGGCAGTTTTTTATATGTTCTTGGACTTGTTTTGTGAGACCTGGCCAATGGAAAAGTTTTCTGATGGAATATAGAGTTTTAAGGAAACCAAAGTGGCCAACAGGCTTGGAATCGTGGTATCTCTTCAAAACTTCAATTCAGCAAGCTGGTGGTATGTAGATTTTAGTTCTGATGAAAGCTAAATCATTAGCCTAGGTGACTGAGTCTTTGTGTGTTTGTGGCCAGGTGTCCGTTTGGTAGGCAGATTTTGGAGAGCATTGGAAGGCAGAATCAAGAAGTGCTGAAGCTGATTCTCAGGCTCGCTGTTGTGTTCTGGTAGCGACTTGTAATCCAAAATTGTTTGGGGAGAAGACAGGTTTCTCCTTGGTAGGAGAAGAGAAGGAGGCTGGTTCATGACAGGGCAGTCTTGAGAGTGGGCCTGTCAAAGTGTTAGTTTTTCCAGGTTTGAAAATAATTTTGAATCTAAATCGCTGGAAAAATTCAACCCAGTGTGCTTATTTAGGGGTTAGTTTTTTGGTAGTTTTTAAAGTTTCTAGATTGTGGTGGTCAGTGCAGACTTGAAAAGGGAGTTTAGCACCTTCAAGGAAGTGTCACCATGAGGTGAGTGCGAAATGGATGGCCATGGCTTCTTTTCCCTAAATTGGCCAGTTGTGTTGTGTGGTGGAGAATTTTTTGGAGATGAAGGCACATGGTTTAAGGTGGCCATCTGTGTCGTGTTGGAGAAGAACAGCTCCCATGGCAAAGTCTGAGGCATCGGTTTGAATTATGAATTCTTTGGTAGCATCAGGGAATAAGAGAAGCGGTTCAGATGTAAATTTTTGTTTGAGGATCTCGAATGCTGTCAGGCATTTTTCAGTCCAGAGGATACAGTTGCATCAGTTAGTTTTGGTATCAGTTGTTTTTTTCAAGAGGTCGGTAAGAGGGAGAGCAATTGTGGTAAATCCTTTTATGAAGTTACAACAAAAATTTGTAAAGCCAAGGAATTGTTGGAGTTGCTTTCTAGTTTTGGGGGTAGGACAGTTTAAAATAGTGTCAGTTTTGGAAGGGTCCAAGTTTAGGGTGTTGTGACAAGCATGATACCCTTAGTAGTCAAAAGTCTCAGTGTGAAATTCGCATTTTGGGAGTTTAACAACAAGTTCATTGTCTATGAGTCTTTGTAACACAGTACGTACTCCTACTACTGTGATAATGGGGCTTTCCATTATCTAAGCTTAGCAAAAAGGGGGATACTTCCCTCTTAAGGTAAACCAAGGGTTAATGAGGTGTTGGGATTAGATTACATTTTAGTGTGGGTCAACATCACAGGTCACAGGGTGAGAACTGACCAACCACAAGGGAAAGAGGTGGGCATCTTGGAGACGCTTCGATGGAGAACTTATAAAACTTCTGGGAGGCCATGTGGCCAAAAGAAGAACAAAGAGAGAACAAAAGGGATGCCTCCGAGAGATGAGATCTGTGCCAGTTGTAGGCAGGCAGGCGTGCCTTGCCTCCTGGCTTCTTTCTTAGAACATCTAAGCCTATGAACATCTGTGAGTACTAGAATAAAGTAGTTAGCCGTGTTAGGCTTTTTATTATTTTGGAAGTTGGCTGATCTAAAGAATGTATCCGTGCTTTTATATCTGTTTTTGTAACTACTTGTAACTTAAGCATACCTGGGAGGGGGGAGCCTCTCATGTGTATTATTGTCTTGTTTATTTGCATGCCTTGAATAAATACTTTCTGTAAACCCTCTGTTTCTCTCCATTCCCACACCATTCTTTGGCACATGCTAGATAGGACTTCTCTCACTGAGAAAGGGGGAGGTGAGAGGGAAGGAAAGGTCCTTAGCATAGAGATTGTTAATTCTGGACAGTGTCTCACTGTACTGTTCAGTTGATTCATAATTCAGTGAGTGGTGACAGCATAATTAATAACGTGGGAGGAATTACCAGCCTTTTCCAAGGATGAGAGTCAACCTTGGGGGGCTGGCATGAACCCCAGTATGACAATAACACGCTGGAATTCCCATTTCAGTATGACAACTACATGTCCCATAACTAAAATATGCAGGGCTACCTGACATGTCATCATGGTCCCGTCTTTCTCATGTCACTAGCCAGTGCAATAGTGGGGTAAATCATTGACAGATTTTCCTTATCAATGACCCCCAATCATGTGATACCCCCTTACCTGTTTGTGTGTGGTTTCCTGATCGCACAAGCTTCCACGATCAGTCCAGGAGCCTAACGCACAGGCATATGCATGCACCTGATGCTGGCCAATCAGAAAAAAAGGCCCTGGAAAAAGGCAACCAATCAGGCACTGAGGGGCAGGGAAAGGGTGGGGAGAAGGTGTTGCCATTGATGCCTTAATGAAGAAGTAGCAGCGACATTAATGCTGCTACTCTTCCACCACTGGGGGATGTGTGAAGGAGAGAGTGGTGGAAAACCACTGCCATCCCACGACTGGCAATGCTAGGATCCAAATGGAGCATCGCACCCTCAGGATAAGGTGTGGAAAGGGCCTCAGACTGTCAGTCCTCCTCTCACTTGGTCAACCAGGAATAGCAGTTTGGATCATCAGTCTTCTGGCATTTTGAAGAGATGACATTCTTTTTTAATTTTAGATTTTATTAAGATCTTTCTAACATACAATAAAAAAATTAAACAAAACAACAGAGAAAGAGAATGAAAAATAGAAAACTAAAGGAAAAAGTGGACATAAACATACATATAGAAAAATTTAATATAGATAAATGACTTCCAACTTTGTTTTCAAAGTTGTATTGGTATACATAAGATAGTCCTCCCCCACTCTCTAAAAAATAACTCATACAATTCTTCTGTTAACTAACTCATATTAATTATCAAAAGGAACAGTAATTAAATTATTTTCTTTTTTCCTCAAAAATGTCTTTCAAATGTTTCCAATCTTTTATAAAAAGTCTGTAGTGATTTTTCTCTTATCAAACTTGATAATTTATCAATTTCAGCTAACCCATTCAATTTTAACAGCCATTCTCTCATGGTAGGGATTTCTGAATTCTTCCATTGTTGGGCTTGTAACAGTCTTGCTGCCACAATCATATACTGAAGTATTTTTCCATGGTTTCTTTCCAGTTGCTCATTCATAAGTCTCAGTAGAAACAGTTATGGTCTTAGCCATATGTTAATCTTTAATATTCTCCAAATAAAGGTATGTACTTGAACCCAGAATTTATTTTTTTTTTTGTCTTTTCACAAGTTCCTCACATAAAGGTTCCCTCTTGTTCACATTTCCAACACAGATCTGAAACTCCCTTATACGTTCTAGACAATTTTTCTGGGGTCAAATACTAACAGTATATCATTTTATAAATGTTCTCTTTAAGATTATAGTACAATTTAAACTTCAATCCCTCTGATCACATTTTCTTCCATTGTTCCATTTGTATATTTGTATATTATACCCAAAATTCTTAGCTCATTTAGCAAAATACCTTCTTTGTCTCAGTTCTCTCCCAAAAAGATAGAAGTACCCAACCTGGGGCATGGGGAGCAGGTGAGGAAGTGAGGGAAATGCAGCACAGAATAAGTAGAGAAGTAGTAGAGGAATATCTGGCTAAACTAGATGAATTCAAGTCCCCAGGGCCAGATGAATTACATCCAAGGATATCCAAGGATATTAAAAGAACTGGCAGAAGTAATTTCTGAACCACTTGCAATAATCTTTCAGAACTCTTGGAGGACAGGAGAAGTCCCAGCAGACTGGTGGAGGGCAAATGTCGTCCCCATCTTCAAGAAGGGGAAAAAGGAGGACCCTAATAATTATCGCCCGGTCAGCAGGAACACCCATCAAAGCATTCCCAAGAGATGGCCATCCAGCCTCTGCTTAAAAACCTCCAAAGGAGGAGACTCAACCACACTCTGAGGTAGCATATTCCACTGCCAGACAGCTCTGAATGTCAGGAATTTCTTCCTCAGGTTCAAGTGGAATCTCCTTTCCTGCCGCTTGAATCCATTGCTCCTTGTCCTAGTCTCTGGAGCAGTGGAAAACAAGCTCGCTTCCTCCTCTACATGACATCCTTTCAAATATTTAAACATGGCTATCATGTCCCCTCTCAACCTTCTCTTCTGCAGACAAAACATACCCAGCTCCTTAAGCCGCTCCTCATAGGGTATGGCTTCCAGACCCTTCACCATTTTGGTTGCCCTTCTCTGGAGACGTTCCAGCTTGTCGATATCCTTCTTGAATTTAATTGAGGTACCCAGAACTGGACACAGTATTCCAAATGAGGCCTAACCAATGCAGAATAGAATCTAACAACTCTGTAGTACCTCCCATAGAAACAAGGCCTTAAAGCCTTAAAGATTTATCTGTGCCAAATTGGTAAAGGCAAAAGTACTGGAATTTTCACACCACTGTTTTGAAACTTACAAGGGTCAGTTTTGGAATAACTGACTTGTTTACAAAACAAAACAATCCCAGAAATGCCTAATATCCCAAAGTGTCAAACATTACTTTGTAAAAAGTAATCAAATACAGTTATAGCCCTGACTCCTCCACCCAATAGTAAGCATTATGGTTTTTACAAATTAAACTAAATCTTTAATTTCCTGTTTCTCCAGAGTTACACTTAGTTAATTCAAATTCCTTTTTAAAAATCAATATTCAAAAAGTTGCTGGTCTACAGTACAAACATGTTCTCCTGTGTCCACATCCTCATCATTCCTAGAACCCAGAACAGAGCATGGGTACAGCATGAGCCAGCACTTGAACTATGTGATATTCCCCCTCCATCATTTAATTAGACTACATCCAAGTAACTGTCTAAGGAAGCATGTAAAGTTACACCACAAAGGGAATGAAGTTATCCCTCATTGAGTTCTAATTATAATATGATATAGTTATATCTTAGTCACTGGGGAAAGGAATTAATTACAAATAACCAAATGTTCAGTCACATAACAGGGTGAACCAGCAGACTGTCATATTGCTACAGGGCAAGCATCAGTATGCCAAGGGCTTGAAAATAAGTTGTTTTTAACTCTTTTTAACTCTTATAGTTACTTTCAAGTTCAATGCATGCTGATGCTGAGCCTATAGCAATCTGAAAACTCTCTTGGTTTACTGTGTTACATGACTGAATATTTCACATTTGTTTTTATTTATTTTGTTTTTGCCCCACAGGTTTCCACCTTCCAATATGGCACAGTTTTTGTGTGTGTTGACAATACAAATGCAAAGTGTAGGCGTTTGTACAGGAGAAGCAGTCTTCATTGGCAAATCAGCTAAAAACAGTTTTAAACAGTTGATGCTTTTGCCACCTGTGTGGTGTGGGCTGAAGTTTTGGAATCTCAGATAAACACACATGGAACAATTCTAATAGCAAAAAAATCAACTGTAAAATAAACAAGGATTTCAAAATCTGGTACTTTTGACAGGCTTGGCAAGGTGAGAATGTACCTCTCAAATGTGTCTCTTTAGCCCCTCACTGTACTCAGTATGTGTGCTAACCTTTCACATCTTGATGGTCCATTCTGCTGACAAATTTCTTTTTCTTTTATTTTTTCACTACTTTCTGCCAGTCTGAAAACAGATGCCAGCCTGCTTGTGCTAGTTCCATGGGACAGTGGTCCACTTTATACAACATAGCCTAAAATGACATTTTCTGTGGCCCAGTGGAAGATCATGTCTTCTATGTCAGTAGGGTAATGACTGTACCCTTTATTTCAGTTTGAACTTTAAGGGAGCTATCCATGATGCTGAAATCTATCCCTAAAATAGCACCAGCACCCTGGATAGCTTTGTTATGTTCTGAACTAAAACAAGGGCCAAATCCACTGTCTTGTGAACATAGGAGTTACTGAGAGACTTTTCATTGTTACTTGGGAAGATGTCTCAGTGACTTCTGCGCTGTGGTGTTGTTATTGTTGTTGCTGTTGTGTGCCATCTGGATGTTTCCACCTCATGTTGACCCTATGCAGTTTGCTGACCCTATGCAGTTTTCTTGGTAAGATTTGTTCAGGGGGAGTTTGCCCTTGCCTCCCTCTGAGGCCAAGGGGCTTTTTTCTATGACTGACTGGGAATTTGAACCCTGACCTCCTAGGGTCCTAGTCTGACACTCAAAGCAGTGCACTACACTGACTGTCTTCAGCGGTGCTTACTCTCAGGTAACACTGGCTACAATCAACTGCACATTCACTCAGAGTCTGGGCAAGTTCATTCTTTCTTTCTTTCTTTTGGACATCAAAGTCCCCAAATCTCCCAACCATAAATGGATTCTGGGAGCTACATATTTTTTAAAAAATGTTTCCAAGCTCTGCCATTTGCTTATCCACAACCCCCAGTAACCAGAGTAGAATTTACTCATGCCTAAGATCAGGCTGTTTTTGTATAATGGATTGTATTCATAGACATATTCATATAGGAACATCCCATATTCATGATTTAATATTTTGGCAAACAACCAGGAATATAGGAAACCATACGGAGGACAGAGATAACCATAGCATTTACATGACACTGTACAGGTCTTTCTGTCATATGGTGAGATTTGTCACCTCTACGAAGTTTCTTAGCTGCCTTTGTCAACTCACAACGCTTTGGTACATATGCCTTTCACAACAGCTTCATGTGCAAATACCAATTAGCAAAGAAGTTCAGGTAGAGAAATAACATTATCATTGACTAATGTCTGAAGATTAAGTTGTTGTTAAGCATGTGGGAGATAGATCCAGATTTTTCTTTCAGTGCTGGCAACTATCATCAAAGTGTGGGAATCATGCAGCTCCACAGATGTTGTTGGACTGCAACTCCCAGCAGGAGGTAGAGCAGGAATGGAAACTGTGCAGCTCTACAGATGTTGGATTACAACTCCCAGCAGCTTTAACCAGCATGATCGATAGCGAGGAACACTGGGAACTGCAGTCCAATCGTATTTGGAGGATCATACAATTCTCATCCCTGAATCAGAGTGTGGGATTAGACATTGGGACATCCAGGCTCTAGCTGCCACTCTGATATGAAACTCAGAAGGTTACTTTGGTGGCCCATCTCTCTCTGTTTTCTCTCTCTGCCTGTTCTTATTCACTGGGTTATAGTGATGAATTGGAGAGGAAAGCCATGTACGTTGCTTTCACCTCCCTAGAGAGAAGGCAGGATATCAATGTAAATAATACACAATAACCAATTAATTAATTAGTAACCAGATAATACATAAATGATAATAATTAACAATAATAATTACAGTTCTGCAGCCTCACAAGCTTATTCTTTGTTCTTTGTGGGTATTAGACATACTGAATACACACAGTCAAGCACACACCACAGAGGAACAGAACAATGCTGATACAGCTCAATATTTCCTGACATAATTCATTGTCAAGGGCTTCATTCCATGGCAGATACCACCAAAATGTGCAGTGGTACCTCCTGAAGAGAATTATGTCTCCAGGACTCGTGAAAACAAAGCCTCTTGTTTGCAGACAAGTTGTTTAGCTCAGCTTCAGAAAAGCCTGTGTTTTTCAAATATGCATGCACCTAGCTGTTTTTAAAAGGGCCTAAATACCCAAAAGGCATTAGATTGTTACCCTGTTTACTGGGGGTCCCGTGAGGGACACCAAAATGTGCTCAACTATAGGTGGGGAAAATTAGCTCTGAGCACTGCTTTAGTGTTACGAGAGGCAGGTAACTTAGCAGGATCTTGTAACCCACTGTTTACGGGGTCAGGCCAAGTCAAGGAGCAGGCCGGTTTGAAAGCAATGAATGATCTTTATTAAATACAGGCACACAATGTAAGCAACACAAGCACACAGACAACTAAGGAAAAGAAAGGTGTGAGTAAGATAGTGGGATTTTCAGAGGAATAGTTGATTTGGGTGATACAAAACCTGTTCCTGAAGCCTGGAAGAGGATAGGGAGTGATGCTGGGGTTCAGTGTGTCTCAGCATGTGGGGTTGAGGGGAAGCTCGCCAAGCAAAGCAGCAGCAAAGTGGTCTAAAACTCGGGAGCATCGAGGAAGGTCTCAGAATCAAGGGTTTTTATAGGGAGAAGTGTGACTGCAGGCTATGCCTTACTCGGGGACAACAATGAGTTTTGGGTGCGAGACAATGTCTCCGAAAGGTCACAATTTAGCATGATGGAATCAGAGCCGAATTAACAATGGTGTAGCCAGTATGTAAATGCGCAACATTGACAGTGGATAGTTCAGCCTTTGTCAAGTTGCCTGCTCGAGGCAGGGAGCCTTTTGTAGGTAGCACGCATACATGATGAGTTTTTGCTGGAGATGTCCCTGAAGCTGCAATTTGGCTATTTCTGGCATGCCTGTATTGTTTGAGAATATTTCAGCAGTTAAGTGCCAAGCCTAGTTTTGTGCTTGTCCGGGAGCCTCACAAACACGTGGAGAGGAGTGGTACGGTAAGGCCGAATTATGATATCTAGTGATGTCTAGTGCTATTGCCAGGTAGGCCTAAACTGCAGTAACAATCCCCCCCGCGAAAATGGGCCATGTTGGGACAATATCGGATATTTTCCAATTAAACATTTCAAAACAAATTTAGCATCAAATAGGGGCCTACAGGCACAGAAGTCATATCACTCCTTGGGTCAAGGGCTTTTGCAATGAGCACAAGGGATTCCTATTCTATAAAAATGTTCCTATCTAAAAACCTAAACCTAAACATTCACACAAACATACACGGTAGCAATAAACAATGAGCAATAACCAATGAAAGAATCCTCCCACCAATGGAGAAAGGCAATGTAGCAATGCAAAATGAAACAATCAATGAGATACTATAAATCCAATGCAGGGCATGGTAATGAAGGCAATCCAAGGAGCAATCAGTTCAATGGGGATGATGGAAAGAGAGTTCGTAGTCCGGGGGAGGTGAGGTGCAAGCAAAAGTCTCTGCACACCCTCCCTTGAAACAGGAAAAGTCTTGTAGCAGAAACAAATGAGCAAAACATGAGTCCATCTGGGAAGCGGAGCCAAAACAGCAATGTCCAAGTTGGGGCAGCTTAGCTGGCTTGCTGCAAGTTCAGGAACAGTGAGTCTTTGCAGAATTTGGAGCCTGGAACAGTCCATTGGGCTTCTCGGGTTAGTACACTGTAGCAGGATGGCAAAAAGTCTGTTTTTGCAATCGGGAGGCTGCGTGGTCACCTTCCCTCACGGTCTCAGGTGTCGTCGAGGATGCAGGAATCTCCAAGTACAGGCCATCAGATGGAACGGCAACTTTCTTCGCCACCCCCCCATGGTACTCGTGGGTGATGGTACGACCTCAGGATCTTCCCAGTCCTCTGGATCAGTTAACCTATTATTGTTTTAACAGAGAACTGACACAATTAGTAGCCAATTGTATGGAAACAGTCAAATTACCAGCTCACAGCCTGCTGGGATGAAAACGGAACTGTAAAACCAAATTCCTCACCGTAACCGTGAAGTTTTGGCAGAAAACCGATTTAAATGGCTCTCAAAAACAGAGCAGAACCAAAGCCTGACGGCCCGGACAGGCCTTTTATTAACCAGAGAACAAAAGAGGCAACACCACTATTACAACTACTTACATGGCGGAACTATTTACAATAACTGGGGATCCAGAGGGGTCGCCACTCCACCTCTATCCCACTCAGACAATGGCCGCTCAACCATTGTCAAACGCCTTGTATATGGGGACAAGCGTCTCGGACAAATTAACTGCGGGTACTTCCTTGTCATTTAAGGAAATCTGCCACACCACAGGGCTAACACTGGACTTTTGGGTGCCTGGATTGTCTGGCTTGGGGATGACCACCGATGCGGGATCAACAGGCTGACCTTTCCATTCTGAATTAAAGTGGAGGCTGGTATCTAACCCAAATGCCTCCTGAAATCGTGGCCGGATGGTGATCGAGACAGAGTCAAGGACTGCCTTGGCCCCTCTCAAAACCACTAGTATAACAATAACTAGGGTGCCCCCAAACATGGAAGCCAGCTGGCACCAATACAGTTTTGCGGAGGGGAAGGCAATAGCCAGGTCTGCTTCCGTGTGGCATTTGGAACTCTCCATTATTGAAATCTCTCCAGCTGGACTGTATCCCAAGGGAGTATGTATGGTCATGTCAGGGTGTGCCAGTGTGGGTGTCTTTACTACACTGTGCTCTGGTTGGGCGGGAGCATTCTGCTGCTTGAGTCCCCAGTTCCACTGGAAATTCCCTTGAAAGGAGGCATGAAGAGGAAGGACCCTCCTGGCCAAGGCATCAAGGAAATCCCGGGGGAAACTGCAGGCCTCTAACAGAGGGCTCAGAGCAGGAACAATGGAGAGCTTGGTATCTTAGGCCATTTGTGCACTAGATAGTTATAGTGCTATTATTTGACTTTCAACATCCTATGGAATCCTGGGGCCTTGAGGCCTCTCCCCAAACTGCAAACCCCAGGATTTCATAGGATATTGGAAGTCAAATAATAGCACTGTAACTATCTAGTGGATATGTAACTATCTAGTGGATAATTTAACTGTCTTTAATGTGATGGTGCACATTAAGACAATCACCCATACTTTTGATTGCACAACAGTATCTTGTTTGCATGTGACCAACAGTATGCTTTGAGCCACAGCTGCATTCAGCAATACACTTTGTTACCACAGTTTCTAGCCAGACTTGGGGGACACCAGATATCATTTTGATATCAGTAATTTGGCCTTCCTCACCGATTCCTTCCCATGTGCTTGCGAGGTCCCTGGACAAGCACACAAACAGATTCAGTCGCTAATCGCTGTAATATTCCAAATCAATACAGGCAGGCCAAAAATAGCCAAACTGCTGCTTCAGGAGACCTCACGGCAAGTACCTCATTATGTATGCACGCTACTGACAAAGAACTCCCTGCTCCGAGCAGGCAGCTTGGCGAGCCAAATACTCAATCGTCAAGCACTCTGCGTTTGCATACTGGCTACCCTACTGACAATTCAATCATGCTAAATTCTGGCCTTTCAGAGGCTTTGTCTCCAGCCTGAAACTCACTGTTTTCCCCAAGTACGGACTAGCCTACAACCACATTTTCCCCTATAAGACCCCCTGACTTTGAGCGCTTCCTTGGATCGCTCCTGACTTCCATACCGTCTTGCTACCTCTTTGCTTGGCGAGCCTTCCCCTCACTCCCACGTACTGAGAACCTTCATATCCACGAGCTCTATCTTCAGACTACCCGGGCTTCGGGACAGGTGCAGTATTTCCCATACCAAAAACCTCCTCTAAAAATCCCTCTATCCAACTCCAACCTTTATTTCTATAGTTCTCTGTGTGAGTGTGTTGCATACACATGTTTGACTGTATATTAATAAAAACAACAATATTATTTCACATCTGTTTGCTCCTTGACTTGGCCTGACTCCGTAGACGCTGGGCAAAAGATCTCGCTCCGTTGCCCTGCCTCTCGTATTGCTAACTTGTGCTCTTTGACTAATTTCCCCAACTTGTATAATTTGGAGTGCATTTAGGTGTCCCTCACGGGACCCCCAGAAATCAGGGTAACAACTTGAATGAGATTTTATGTGACATTTTTGGGAGATTTTATACACTCATAAGCATACACACATGTACGCAGAGAGAGAGAGAGCAATAGAGAGAATGAGAGAGCCGTGCAAGCTGCAAAACCTTGTCTGTTTCTTTCATCCACCCAGTGATCTGTTTCTTATTTCATTGGGGCAAAAACAGTCTATCACCTGATAAGATTTATGATGACTCTTCAACAGTGTCCAAGATGCAGAGGAGAGCAGGACTTGCCTCCCAGCAATTCTACAGGAAATCTCATTCCAAGAAAGACATCAATATACTAGATTTTTCCCTCTGGAGATTCAGCTTTGAACTTTTTTTTTTTTTAATCCACTAGTGAAATGTGTTTGTTGGTTTTTTCCCTTCATTCAGTCCATCACAATCTGATAGAGAAGCTGCATGCATGTCAAGATGGAGGCTCTCTGACAGAATTTCTCCAGGAAACGAGATTGGCAGAGCAGGAGGTGGTACCTGTCAGACTTTGAGATGCATTGACAGAGCTGAATGGGGAAATGTTTGTAGCGTACCTGTCTGGACTCCCCCTGGTGCCATAGATCAGTCTCTGATACTTCTGAGTACCAAATTCTTCAAGGAAAGGAATATAGATACAGCAATATGGATAGATTTATACACATGCGCAATGCACTCTGGTGATTGTTCAAGGCACTGACAAGAATTATTTCCTTAATGGACAAAGGGGCTGTAAAGATGAAGAAAGAAACATTTCCTTAGCCTGAACTATTTTGATTTCAATCATTGTTTGAGATACTTTTGTTACCCAAATCCTGTATGAACAATAAAAATTCGGACATTATTAACTTGGCATTGTTATCCAGGGATGAAAATGCCATCTGCATCAGCAAGTAATTCACTATTGGAGTGTTGTTTCCAAGCTATACATAATTTTTGTCTATCTTGGGTCATTGACATGCTATTGTGGTCCTTTGCATTGTCAAAAAATACCCATCATCATCATCATGACTGGGCTGCTAGATGACTTTTGAGGCTCTAAAGTTCAGCTACGGATCTCAAGACATGACTTATCAGGCTGTAGACCAAAACAAGGGAAAGTCAACTAACAGCAGCAAATCCAGTCCACAAATCAACCAAGAAACATACTAGGTGATGCATTGTGACTTAACTCAAAGGTTTGTTGTGAGAATAAAGCAGCAAGTAGAGCTATCTATACAAACTCATTGAACTAACTGGAGGGAAGCTTGGAAAGAGCTAATAAATGAATGACTTATTATTGTGTTGTTACGTGCCTTGAAGTAGATACCAACTTATAGCAACATTCTCATAGGATTTTCTTGGCAAGACTTATTCAAAGAAGGTTTGCCATTGCTGACCTTTCATGTTGAAAGAGTGTGACTTGCCCACAGCCATGCAGTGGGTTTCCATGGCTGAGTGGGAGACTCAAGCCATGGCCTTCTGGGGCCTAGGCCATTTCCACACTATAGTGCTATTTGTAGTTTGCTGAGGCCTAAGAGCTCTCTGACTGAGACTTCCAAAGGCCCCTCCCTAAACTTCAAACCCCAGGATTCCATAGGAGGTTGAAAGTGGAATAATAGTACTATAACAGTGTAATGAGGAAATGGTCCTAGTCTAGAGCTCAAACCTCTACACCATGCTGGCTCTCCCAAAATAAACACTTGCTTAGTCATAAATCCCAATGAATTCAATCTGAGTTAGGAAGTGGGTGTAGGCTTGCAGCTAACTTCTTGATGATGGAAGTATTCTAAAAACTTTTTGCACAGTCTGTAAATGTTAGGAGGTGGCCCCCAGAACTTGGAAAAACACCCTGAATTTCTCGTATAGGATGACCAGTGGACATGTTGGCTGAATAATTCTGAGCACTGTCACCCCAAAATTATAACATTTCCCAGTCTCTGGTTTCAACAACATATATCCTAGGTATTATCCAGAATCTCTGCCTAGCCTTGAGTGAAAGACAGAGACTCCTAGATAGTAACTTTTCCAAGTTCGATTAACAAGAATGTATTGGAAAAGAGAGCTAAGTGCTACATGGTCTGCTCTGTGATCTCTGAGCTAGGCTGTTCACTTTATGTGTGGTGGAGGTTGCTGTCTTATTGCCAGAAAGATTCACTCCCTATATCTGTTGGCTTTTGCTCAGGGAATGTTGGGAGGAAGGCTCCATCTTGTTCTTGGTTGCTTGAGACACCAAAATGTCTTGTGACAACCCTAAAAGACTTGCTTTGGGCACAGGTTGTTGTTGTTGTTGTGTGTCTTCAAGTCATTTCCAATTTATGGCAACCCTAAACTATCATGGGGTTTTCTGGGGCTGAGAGTGTGTGATGTGCCCAAGGTCACCCAGTGGATTTCCATGGCCAAGCAGGGAATCAGATCCTTGTCTCCAGGATGGTAGGCCAATGCTCAAACCACTACACCATGCTGGATCTGTTGGGCACAGGTAGCAGCAGCAAAATAGCACAAGGTAGAAATGTTTTAAAGCTCTGCCCTATACCGTAGTTCTTTTTAGGTCTGCCTCCCTATGGCTGCAGTGAGTATAAAACAGAGGAAGCAATTTTCTAGCCCTTTGGATTTTATTGGACTACAATTCCTGTCAGCCCTGGTCAGCAGAGCCAATAGTGCGGAATCCTGGGAGTTGCAGTGCAACAACTTTTAAATGGCAGATTTGCATTCCTGATTTGAAAGAGAGAAGGACTGGATTCCAGACTGGGGGATTCAAATGTATAGCTAATGTTAGCCTACTTAGTCCCCAAGGCCTGCTTATTCCCTTTAATTCATTTCACTTCTGATTCTGTCCTTAGACGGGGAAACAAAAATTCCCTTTGTTAATTGGTTTTAGCTTAAATCCCAGCATCAGTGCTTAAGGGACCCTCACTAAACCTAAAGGAGACCTCCAGGAGTGGGAGGGGAGAAGCAATGGTGAGAGACCTTTTACAAATCACCCTCCTTCAGCCTCAGTTCTTCCTCTGTACACCACAAATAATAACAATCTGGCTTTCAGGGTTGCTACTGTGAGGATGAATGAGGCAAAGGCTGGAAACCTCTGTGGAACCAAAGGTACAGTATAAATCATAAGACTTGTGAAGTTGACAGATTTAAACCAATCTAGCTGAAAGCAGGATTGGCTAACAGTGCCAGCATCAATGTATTTTGACGAGTAGATTTACCAGAGACACAGGGAGATTCACTGATGCTTTTTGAGCCTCCCACTCAGAGATATGTTAAGCACAAGTAGAACTTCATTTCATCTGCAAGGCCTGAGGGGACATAGCAAAGGCTTAGGTAATGCAATATTCTGCAAAAACAGGAGACTATATTTAGAATAGTGGATATTTATCTCTGGTGAGCTAAACTAACGCAATGCTACATTGATGCTGTGGAGTTAGTAACCCTAATGAGAATGTTTGAATTAGCACAAGGAGTTGAAGTCGAGCTGCAGCTTGTTGAGGGAGCGGGGATGTCAGGACTGCCCAAGACATTTTGTTGCCTGAGGTGAAGGAGAAGATTCCATATACAGTGGCTAAAGGGACTGGCAGGTGCATACCTGTCCTATTTTGGCAGGGACAGTCCTGATTAATCCTCTGCCGTCCCACTTTCTCAGCTGCTTTTTAAATGTCCCAGTTTCCATCTCCTCCTCCCATTTTTTCCTTTTCTCTTCAGCGTACTTCATTTACTCTAAACTGATTTAAAAATGCAAAAGTAGTTGGCACTCCATTAGCTCATTCAGGGGGAGAAGAGAGGAGGGAACAGAATTTCACCCTTCCCAGTAAGCTCAGGCAAAAGCAAACTGCTACATCCTCTCCTAGTTTTTATGTTCTTTCTCATTAATAATTTTTGCTATCTTGGCCACATTCTGATGTTGTTTGGCCACATGTGTCCCAGTTTTCATCTGTAAAAATGTTGGAGGATATGCATCAGCACAACCCAATATTTTTAAAGATGATAGAATAATCTGAGAGTACATCGATATCATACTAATCTACTTCAGCTATATTTCCACTGTTTCTTTCTCTTTCACACTTGACTTATGTACACTGGGAACATGGGAGAAATGTCTCTGGTTTGCTTTTCAGTGCAAACTTAACTTAATGTGCAGTACTTCAAAATTCACACTCTTTTGAATGTTGTAATATACTTCTCCCAGAAAATAATGCGCATATTAGTGAAATGTGCACACAAATATTTGTGAGTGTAAGAAAATAATGTGCAAAATGAATTATACTAGCATTTTATTAGCTAAAATAAAAATTACTGCAATTACATTTTACTGTATAGCCTCCCCAGCATATTAGAAGACAGAATACTATTGCCAATAAATATGAATAGTCTTAAGGACACCATTCCACAACTGCAGGAAGATGGAGGGCATTCCATGAGAAGAAGAAGAAAAACTTTCTTAGATATTAATCTCATCTCTAAAGGTGGATCTATGTAACACAGATTCTGAAGATGAACATTATGGAGAGAACACGTGTATACGATGCCAGCAGAACTCCACCCACAAGCTCTGTTTTACTCAGGGGTATAACGTTCTTTGTTGTATAACACAGGTTGTCTACATTGCCTGCATCAATATTGAATAGCAGACTTTTCCAATAGTGGTATCTGTACTCTGCATTGCACACAGCCCAGTACTTAAAATATCTGTCATCTATTGTAGTGCCTGTTGTTATAAGATGTTGATTAAATAATCTCTTTTTTAATTCAACGAGAACTGTGGATAAGCTTTCTTGTAATGCCTAATTAATCAGAACAAGGAACAATGCAAATATGATTATGATTGTATAGAAACTATATGCAGTTTCTATTAGCTCAGTTCCAGTTCTTTGCAATCCTTAAATTAGGTAGAGACATTTTTAGTTCCATTGGCTTCAGTCAGGCCAACGATATTTTATGTTGCCTTGGGACTGAAGCCAGTGTCCCTTCTAAAATGTTTTCGAGCCAATGTAGGAAGCAATTTGCTATATGTGCTATATATAATACTCTGCACAAAGGAATCTGACATATTGATCTAAAAGTCTGCAGGAAGTGAAAGCTTTTAAGTGATCTCTATAAAAGGTTGCTAGTCATGGTATAAAATATTTCTTCCATGTGCCAGGATGGGTGGAAGATGCCCAATCTATGTGCCGAAAAGGTGACTGCAGGCAGTACAAATCAGAGCCAACTGGCATTACGCATCAAGTGGTATCTGCGCTCTCCTCATTGTGCCTTTATTACTCACTGTACTTCTCATGACTAGGAAACAAACAAACAAAATCTTACCTGATTCATCATCTAAGCTTTCTTACTCATTTGTTTGTTTGTTTTCAAAACCTAGACCCTTCCTTATTCCAAGGAAAAAGCTCAAGTCAGCCAAGAAATAAACACACACATACTCATATACTTGTGTGTACCACATCCATGAGAACCAACGTGGTATACTAGTTTGAATGCTGGACTAGGGCCCTAGGATGTTGAAAGTGGAATAATAGCGCTATAACAGGGTAGTGAGGAAATGGCCTAGGACTACAGGAGTTAGAATACTCGCTCCAACTCACCAGGATTTGAACTCGCCTTAGACAATTCAGATTCTCTCAGCCTCAGAGGAAGGCAATGGCAAACCCCCTCTGAACAAATTTTATTTATGTATTTGTTTATTTGTTTGTTTTATTCATTGACATCTCTCAATAATGAGACTCAAGGCAGCTAACATCATATTTAAAAACAGTACAGATTAAAACTATACAAATTCATTAATAAAAATATAAATATAAGAGTTATTTTAAAAGCAATTAAACAGATTGCTTTTTATTTGTATCCCACTTTTTCCCCAAAACT
Source organism: Iguana delicatissima (assembly GCA_948472985.1). Classification (NCBI taxonomy): domain Eukaryota; kingdom Metazoa; phylum Chordata; class Lepidosauria; order Squamata; family Iguanidae; genus Iguana; species Iguana delicatissima. Next base: position 182,514 of record CAOKZL010001214.1, on the reverse strand, counting down.
GGGCCTCAAAGCAACTCATATTTTAAAACAATACACTTTAAAAATATATAAATAGTTAGCAATTAAAATAGAATCTGTTAAAAAATTAAAACAATAGCTCAAAAGAGATTAGAAAAATAACATAATTAAAACAGTACAGCACTCCCTTACCCCAGTCTTTAAAAACTTTCAGTATCAAAAGCCTGCCTGAATAAAAAGATTTTAGCATGCTATCAGAAGGGCAACAAAGAGGGGCCTCCATGAGACAGCAGTTCCAGAATGTAGGGACAGCCACTAAGAAAGCCCTCCTTCACATCTCCACCACCCATGCTTGTGATAAATATATAAAGTCAAAACATTAAAACTCCTTAAAAGTCCATAATACTAACATTAAAAAGAGTGCTCCACAGCATTAAACCCCCACCCCAGTCAGTTTTTCAAAAGCACAACGGTATAAAAATATTCCAATTTGCTAATAGAAGGAGAGCAAAGACAGGGCCTCTCGAGGGAGAGAATTCCAAAGTCTGGGAGCAGCCACTGAGAAGACCCTCTCTCTTGTTCCCAGCAAATAAGCCTGGGACGGTGGTGGGATAGAGAGAAGGGCCTCTCTGGGTGACTGCAGAGCTCTAAGAGGCTCATAAAGGGAGATACGGTCCTTCAAATATTTGGACCCAAGCCATATTGGGTTTTATATGTCAAAACCAGCACTTTGAATTGTGTCCAGAAATGGACCAGCAGCCAGTGGAGCTGTCCTAACAAGAAAGTTGTATGTTCCCTATAGCCAGCCCCAGTTAACAATCTGGCTGCAACTCTTCAGACCAACTGAAGTTTCTGAGCATTTTGAAAGGCAGCCTCACATAGAACACATTACAGTAATCAAATCAGGATGTAACCAAGGCACGTACCATCATGGCCAGATCCAACTTCATCAGGAATGGGTGCAGTTGGTGCACAAGTTCAGCTGAAGAAATACCTTCCTGGTGACTGTTGAAACCTGGGCTTCCAGGGTTATAGCTGAGACCAGTATTTTCAGGGGGAATGTAGCCCCATCTAACAAAGGCTTAGTTCCTATTTTCAAACCAAGAACACCCAGTCACATAGGGACAGGGGGGCAATGGAGTGGTTCTCCCCAGGGTGGCAATTTTTTTGGGGGGGGCGTCCCAGCTTTTAACCATGCCCCGTGTGCCGTAGCCTCACCCCTCATGCTGTGGTCATGCCCCCATACACCGTAGCCCTGCCTCCATGCACTGTGGTCATGCCCCACACACTGTAGTCCTGCCCACTGTGCTGTAGCCCCACCCCCTTCCATGCACTCTAAGCTCCACCACTGGGAACACCTCTGTCCTGTCCGAATTAAGCTTCAATTTGTTCTCTCTCATCCAGTCCATTACAGCTGCCACACTGGTTTGGCAAAGGAACAGCTTCCTTGGAAATAGCCAGAAAGGGGAAATAGAGCTGAGTATCTTCAGCATACTGGGGAAATCTGACTCCAGATGATCTCTCCAAGCAGGTTCATATGTTATCTTAAATAGCACAGGGGATAAGTCAGAACCGTGAGGAATGCCAGAGGCCAATGGCCAAAGATCTGAACAGGAATCTCCCAGCCATGCCCTCTGAGAGCACTCCTCCAGGAAAGAACAGAGCCACTGTAGAACAGTACCTCTAGGCACAATCCCAGAGAGTAGACTCAGGCCCTTTTTGCACCTTACCTTTTCACGGCGCTGGGGTGTGGGGATCGCGCGAGCAGCCTCTTGCAAGAGGCTCTTGCATCCCCGCTACTTCAGCTCTGCACCTGCTGCCTGCTACCAAGCAGCCAGTGTGAGGGCTCCTCCTCTTCCTTCCGCAGCACAGCCTAGGATTTTCCCAGGCTGCGCTGGGGCAGGAAGTGCAAGCACCGTGGCTCTGGAGGCTGCGCACACACAGTAAGTGCATGCGGGGCCCTGGAGCAATGCATGATCACGCACCATTTTCAGCTAGAAGCTGAAAATGAAATAGTGCGCGATCGGTGCCTGCTGGCCCCGGCAGCATTGCACAATTGCAAGGACATCATGTGGACAACTCCTCCCAATTGCGTGATGTTCCAGAGGCCCTTTCGCATGGCAAATGCCATGCGAAAAGGGTCTCAGAAGGATAGCAATAGCAGTTGCATTTCTATACTGCTTATCAGTGCTAAGCACTCCCTAAGCGGTTTACAATGTGTTTAGCTAATTGCCCCCAATAAACTAAGTACTCATCTTACCAGCCTTCGGAAGGATGGAAGGATGAGTCAACTGAAGCCCTGCAGGATCAAACCGACAACGTAGTGGCTTTAGTGCCTGCATTCAACCATTGTGCCATTAGGATCCCATGGTCAATGGTATCAAAAGCTACTGAGAGGTCCAGCAGAAAGAACGGACACCTGTCCAGTTCCCTGTGTAAGTCATCCACCAAGGTGCCCAAAGCTCTCTCTCTCCCACATCCAGGCCTGAAACGGATCTAGATAATCTGCCTTATCCAGGAATCCCTCGAGTTGAGAAGCCACCATACACTCTAGTATCTTTCCCAAAAATTGAATGCTTCAGACTACCCTGTAGTTATCCAGCATAATAGAATCCAGGGAAGCTTTTTTCCAGAAGTGGTCTATCACAGCCTCCTTCAGGCTTGTTAGTACCCTGCCTTGTTTTAAAGAGGCATTGATCATTTCCCTTACCTATTCAGCCAGTCCTTCTCTGGCCTGTTCACTAAGCCAGGAAGGGCAGAGTTCTGTTACACATGTGGTAGCTCTCACTTCTCCACAGGTCCTGTCCACATCCTCAGGCTGAACAAATTGGCAAGTGTTCATGGACACTGGGCAAGCAGGGGCAAAGGTTATATCCACTGCACTTGTATCATCTCTAGTTTCCAAGGTCATTTCTACCCTACACTGTTATAGTGTTATTATTCCACTTTCAACATTCTGTGGAATTCTGGGGTTTGTAGTTTACTGAGGCCAAAGAGCTCTCTGGCTGAGAATTCTAAAGGCCCCCCCTTAAACTGCAAACCCCAGGATTCCATAGGACATTGAAAGGGGAATAATAGTACTATAACAGTGTGGTGCAGAAATGGTCCAAGTCAGAATGAATTTGAGTGATTTTTACCTGTGAAGTGGTAGGCAAATTCTTCACAGCCAGTTGTGAATTTGATCAAGAAAACCCCATGATAGATCCACTGTGGGGTCTCCACAAGACGAAAATGACTTGAAGGCACACAACAACAGCAGTGATAATGACAACAATCACACCTGCTTTTCCTGAAAAGAACATTTTTTAAAAAAAAATCTCAGTATTCACATAGTAAACAAACAGTTTGTTTATCAGACTGAAAAGTGAGGTTTCAAGGATAAGTGAACCAAAATATTTCTTTACACTATGGGTGGTTAAATTATGGAATTCTCTAACACATGGTACAGTAATGGCCACCAACTTGGATGGCTTTGAAGGAAAAATAAACAAATTCGTGAAGGCTAAGACTGCCAAAAGCTGTCAGCCTTGATATAATATGTAGAGTATACTAGGTGCTGGGATACCTTAGTGGGAGGGGGTATTGTTTTAGCATGAGTAGTTTTAGCTCTAACCTGTAGCTTTTCTGAACTTAACAATAACTAGTTACTTGTAAATCATTTTTTCCAATAAGAAATTGGAAAATTGCAATGCAATAAGTTTGCAGTGTAAGAAAGGAGAAATACACTTCCTTTTACAGTGCAATTGTAATGTTCACTTACCTTTATAGTTACGGAGGTGTAATAGAAGAGCAATGTCACATGTGTCACATGGCTCAAACACTAGCTTGTGCTTTTGTGTTGTGAGTAGGTGAAGCAATTATGAGATAGTTGGCAGGACAGTGTGATTTGAATCACAGGTCAGCAGTTTGTGACACCCAGAGAACTCCAAAGAAACTACTGTATTTACTTTTAAGAAATGGAAACTAAAGAGTTACTTTTTAAATTGCAACCACAACTATGATGAACTACTTTTACAGCCTCTGTTCTTGAAAAGTAATTAAGCTTTAAACTGATGACGAAATTTTGAGAGGAGAAATACTACCTTCCTTGGGGTCTACTTTTTATTTCAAGTGATCTGCTGTTATCTGAAAGATGAGAAAGATGCTAAGATTTTATTTATTTTTTATTTTTTTGGAAGGGGGCAGAGGAAACTTCAGCTCCAAGATTTATCAGACTCTGCACTGGAAAGATTCTTTTGACATGCCTGTGTGTCTCTGCCTCCAGTGTGTGCTGATATGACAGTTCTGTGCACATTTCTCTTCATATCTTTTACAAATTCATTCTCATATTTGTCAGGAGTGTGTGTGAGTGTGTGATTCAACTCATCTACCATTCTTTTTGATCTAAGAGTCATTCCTTCAGCTTTGTTCCTGATACCTCCTTCCATTGTCTCAGACCACAAAAAACATTGGCCTTTTCTATCACACCTGCCTCTCATTTCCTATCTTGAGGCAATCCCAAACTTTATGCCCAATTCATACAGAGTTGCAAAAAAGAATGTTCTGTATTAAATGCAAGGGATAACCTCCAATCCAATCACCTAAACACAGGGCTTTTTCGCACTTTGGGGGGAAAATGGGGCATTCTGATACTTACTGGGCTAGCTCACTCCCTCCTCTGATCCAGGCTGATCCGAAGCAGTGCATGGCCACGTTGCACACTGCTCTGGGGATGAAAATGGTACTTTCCGGTTGGTGGAGGCTCTTCACCAACCGGAGAAGCTCGCCAGCCTAATGCCTGCCCCCAGAAGATTTGTAGCCTCGCGCTGGTGCGAGCCTGCAAATCTACACATTAGCGCAGCAACAGAGTGGGGCGCGCTGTGCTATTGAAAGACCTCTTTTAAGCGGTCTTTCAATAGCACGGCAAACCATCAGTTCTGGTCATTCTGGAGCGGGCTGAAGTCCAGACATACATAAAGTAGTCTGAACCCAGTCCGCCCCTAAGTGCAAACGTCCTCGCCGGAGGACGCTCTGCCCCATCGCTAAATCAAAATGTGGAAAAGGCCACAGTTATGTGGCATTTTACTTTCTAATATTACTGAAGGAAGTGGACTGCCTAAAAGGAACCTGCTCATTGTAAAATGTACCAGATTAATGAGAATCTCTACTGATCTGGCAGGTCATACGGGAATACATTTCTCCCTGCACCTGGGCTTTACTGCTCAGGAGCAGCACTTTCTCATAATCAGATCTTCAGATTTTCACATGTTTCTCCTCCAGCAACCTGGCCAATAACAAAGCAATGGGTCAGCAAAGCATACAACTGATAGCTGGAAAATCAACCTGGTCCCAGAAGCTCATTAAATCACAATGAAATCTGATCTCATTTCCTGAGGCCATTAGAAGAGTAAACTGACTTAAATCCAACACATGGCCTTTGTTGGCTGGTGGGTTTGTTGGAATGCCACCTTCTGCATGAGGCATTTTGTGTTTCCAACATAACACAATCTGGCAAAAGTTAATTGCAACCAAGCCCTGTTGATTAAATGTGACAAACATTTAACTGTGCCTGTGAGTTCCATTCATTTCAATGGGGTTTAGGGCCAAGTCACACTGGCAGCAAGAACAAAACCTACAGGTAATAAGCTTGTAGCTGTTGTTTTTTGTGCCTGCAGATTATTTGGAAACTTCCTGGCATCTATAAGTACTTTATACAATCTCCGTCTGCCTTATTTTCTAGATCGCTTTCACAGCACAGTTTTAAAGTGGAGTCATGGATCAAGGAAAAGAATTCCATTTCTCTAGTTCTAAATATGAGAGCCAGGATGGTGTAGTGGTTTGAGAGTTGGACTATGACCCTGGAGACCGGAATTTGATTCTCCACTCGACTGTAGAAACCCATTGGGTGACTTGGGGTGCATCACACACTCTTAGTCCCCAGAAAACCTCATAATAGGTTTACCTTAGTGTCACCATAAGTCAGAAATGACTTGAAGGCACACAACAACAGTTAAGGTTAAAATACTACCTCTTTTTAAAGTTTTACTGTAACTATAAATAAAATCAAGTTTCTATCTGTCTGTCTGCCTGTTGCCATATCACATGTAAATGACCGGATAGATTTTCACCAAATTTGGAAGGAATATTTGGGATGGTCTGACTTAACGTATTAGCTATGTGCCACACATGACATTCACTGTGTGGGGGGATGTGAATGCGTGTCATAAATAACTTTTAATGGAATTTAATTAGCATGAATCAATGTAGTCCAAGGATCAAGAAGGTGATAAACTCTGGCCAGAGCCAAGTAGAACAAACCAGGTAGGAGGATGCAGAGAAGGATAGTTAGAAGAAGCTGTTGCCAGAAGTCACCATGGTTCAGATGTCATGTCCACAGAAGCCAAGTGCTTAGACTTCTGTGGACATGAAATCTTAGTGTCCGTGAAAGACGATGTGCCTACACCAAAAAGATCTGTTTGGTACAATGAACCTCCACAAAGAATATGTGACTGCATGTGCTAACTGTTGTACATAATAAATATATTAAAATGATTAAACTGTATGGTTATTCTCCTGTTGTCCAAATTTCCTGAAATCCACAGCTTAAGAGATTCTTGAGAGGAAATTTGATCCTGATCTGTGTACTGGAAGATACTGTTGTTTATAATCTTGAGAGCTCTGGTGACCAAAATGGTAAATGCTGGAGAAGTCTAGCTAGATACAAATGGACGAGCACAAGGCAAAGACCCTCTAGTCACTCAGCAAAGAGAAAAGGGTATGGGGACCATATCTGTTAAAGGCTGAGGAAGGCAGGAATAGATATGACCAGTGTGTCATCCAGCCTGTTCACACTGGTTTGCCTGAACTGGTTGTTAAAAATTTGTCAGGTTAGCTGAACTGCTTGTTGTGGGGACAGAAAATAAAAAGCTTTGCTGAATCTTCCCCCTGACTGGTGCATGCTTTTATTTACTCTCAGCTTCCTACTCTGGCAAAGGTGGCAGCAGCAGCAAGCCAAGAGCTTTCCTTGCCAGCCCCATCTCTGCTGCAGCAGGGCACATCACTGGGAAAGCTAAGGAAGAGGAGAAAAGGGAGTCAATTGCCACCTCACAGACAGCCCCCATCAAGAAATGGAAGGTAGACAGGGAAGAAAAAGGGAGGGATGGCAAGGGAGAATCACAGAGGAAACGGGAGGAAGGCAGAGAGTTTAATCCAGAGAGTTCCTGGTGCTGATCCCTTCCCTCCCCACAGCTGTTGGTAAGCGTGCCTCCACACACATTTCTGCAGTCGATTTCTTCCTGAATATTGCATGAATTGGTGGTGGTGTTCTCATCAGCATCATTATTCTCATCAGCATCACATGTTGTAAAGGAGATGATGGATCATGGATCATACAACAATTTTTTTTTTTGTCAAATGTACACATTTGGGCAATAATATAGACAGAACCAGTTGTTAATTGTTTTGAATGACACTGCTGGATACGCCTGGGCCAGCCAGAGCAACTGTCAGCTGCTGTGAAAGGCAGATTCATATTTACAGGTCCTGATTCAGCAGAACTTTTTAACTGATGTGTGCAAAGCCTAAGTGTTTTCCTGAAACAAGGCCAATTCAACTGCAGCTCCTAAGTGCCATTTTTCACCCTGAGAAGGCATCTGTCTATGTGATGCTATAGCCATGGGAAAGGCAATTAAGGAAATCCACACTGGGATGTATCCACTAGAACAGATGAGCTATGCTACCCATATGTCAATTATTTGAGGTCATGGGAAATGGTGTGCAAAACTGATGACTCAAGAATATATCTCTTCCTTGCCACTGACCTTTGCATACAGGGTTAGGAAAGAAAACAGTGTACCATATGCCCAGATATTAAGGTCCTGAACTATTCGCTCAGAGAACATTGCATTCACAGGGTCAACTTGGATTCCAGCCAGACTGAGTTCTCTGCAATCTATAAATTACCTTGGTCTTGCAGGCAATGTAAAAATAAATAAAAGAGAATTGTTCAAAAGGCTATCGCTTTGGTGATTAAGATGCACAAGTTGCTGTTAACTCTGACACACTGGGTTTAACATAAAGTACAAGACAATATCTTAACAGGGGCTCCACTCTTCCTTTCGAGAGAGCTTTGCAGGATTCAGTGTTCCCCAAAGCTATAATATTAAAGGAAGTGGAACTTTGTTTCCTCTGACTGATGGGTGCCAATTTCCCTAATATGCCCATGAGCAGTATGAGACAGAAGAGGATAGATGGAAGCCCATAAAGGATGGCACTGCTCTCTTGAGCTCTGATTGTATCACAGTTTCCTTTCCTTCTGATGTATTTATGGCCCTCCATTATCTCTCTGGATAGATCCCCATCCAAACTCTATTTCAGTCCACTGTCCATGCAGTGCTCATTTTATCTGCTTCTCTCATCTCTAGCTGTAATAATGACTGAGCAATGTACTTCTGAGGGCTGCAGGAAATTCTCTTGACTAGAGCTGTGAACACCACTAAACATTAACCCTTCCGAAGACCCTTCACACCGTATCAAGGCTCCTGGGGCAAATCAAAACAAAAGACTTATCAGCTGATTTTATATTTCCCCAGTGAAATTATGAGTGAAAAGAGACTTTTAATTTAGTAGCTCTCTCATCCTGGCCATGTCAGAAACAGAATGAAGCTTCCTCTGTCAAGCAATAAGAGGATGACTTCACTCCCGGGATGCCTAAGGATTTCATTTTGTCCGCACTTTTGAATGAACTGACTCTATGTGGCCTAATTAGATTAGTAGACAGATCAGAGTGCAGTTATCCTTCATTTTCACCTTTCTTCAGACTTTGTAATTCAGTTCTTAGTGCAGCAATGCATACCAAAATGTATAAAAATGTACAATTTGAATTCAAAAATGGCTATTTTAGTGTTACCCTGAAAATTGGGGGTATCTCAAGGACACCCAAACAGGCTTCAAATTAAGGGAATTAACAGAGAAACTCAAAGCTTGCGAGAGGTCAGGGCAAGGGATCTTTAACCCTATGTCTACGGGGTCAGAACCACGCAAGAGTCAGAGGAACAGTCTAAAGTAACTTTATTAAAACTAACAGAGAAAGTCGCAACACATGTTAACAAATAATCCTACAATGCCACAAAGGCTACAGAAATGAAGTTGGAAATAAGAAGCAGTTGGAAGAGAGGGCATATGGACCTTAGTCTAGGCATCCTGGAGAAGGATGAGATTGGCGAAGGTTTGGTGTAAAGCACCAAGGGGAAGCTGCATCCTGGGCTGGAAGGCTGGAAGCAGTGGGGTTTCGCGGTGGGTCAGAGACGCGAGTCACGTTTAGCTCTCAGCAGCATCTGAGAGGCTTGAGTGGGACACCTTGGTAACAGTGAAACAGGCCCTTGTCTGGTCTGAGAGGCTCTCCGAAGAGGCTCAAAAAGTGAGGATTTTTATAGCCAATTTCTGTCCTCAGGCCAAGTATCGGCTAGCAAAGTGGCATCAATGGGCGATGATTGTGGAATATAATGTTAGGCAAATATCACGACCCCTCCTCGGTATTGTTTCTTACTGGGAAGTTCAGGTGCGTGACAGGTTTAAAATTCTGAATTGATGGGTTTTGTTTGTTTGGCTACGCACAGTTCATCAACATAGCTTAGGGTGTGACAGTGTCCAGGAGCGAGCCTATTGTCTGCCTAGAGCTACATGACTTGGAACAATAGGTCAGTCTTTTAGCCTAAAGGATGTTGTCTATGTTCCCGTACAGCAGAGGGAGACAGTCTTGTTGTTAAGGATTTCTCATTCAACACCAAGGTTGTTTTTAACTGCAACTGACCTTTGCTAACCAATATCCAATATGGGGGAAGTCTTGCCAATTTTAAGGGGCCTCTCTTAGGGTTACTCTGGGGTGTAAAATTAGGATATATCAAACAATAGTGAATACTTGGTAAAACATGTTTAAAATAATGTGAATGTTCATGCTTTTTTAAAAAAGTATAGAGTAACATGGAGATAGAATGAGAAGTTTTATGAATGAGCCGATGGAAAATTAGCATGGATTATCATGAGCCAACCCATTCATCCTTAATGCTTTATTTTCTTAAGTCTGACACACCAAAAATATATCACAACCACAAGTAATAAAGAGGTCAGCGAAATGTAATACAACAATGAGTTCTCCATTGATTTCTCTCTTAATTGGATAGGCACAAGGGGGCAATAAGGTCAACAGCAGAGTAGGGTGTGGGTAGCTAGCATTCTCATTTCCATTCTCCCTCCTCACATATACAAGCTACATAGATTGTAACCAGGTAAACTACCATTGTTTAACCTGGGGTTATATGATGTTCAGCTTATAACCAGTTACCCTCAGTAGTCTTATGAACTTAGGGCAGTAGTTCTCAACCTGTGGGTCCCCAGATGTTTTTGGACTTCAGCTCCCAGAAGCCCTGAGCATTGACCATAGTGGCTGGGGCTTCTGGAAGCTGAAGTCCACAAACATCTGGGGACCCACAGGTTGAGAACCACTGACTTAGGGCTTTTCCACTCTACACTGTTATAGTGCTATTATTCCACTTTCAACATCCTGTGGAATTCTGGGGTTTGTAGTTTACTGAGGCTAAAGAGCTCTCTGGCTGAGAATTCTAAAGACCCCTCCCTAAACCTCAAATTCCAGGATTCCATTGGATGTTGCAAGTGGAATAATAGCACTTTAACAGTGTAGTGCAGAAATAGCAATAGCAATAGCATTTATTTCTATACTGCCTATCAACTAGCGTTATCTAAGCGGTTTACAATGTATATTTTTAGCTAATTGCCCCCAACAAGCTGGGTACTCATTTTACCGACCTGCGAAAGGATGGAAGGCTGAGTCAACCTTGGAGCCTGGCAGGATTGAACTCACAACCTGGTGGTTGCAGTACTGGCATTTAACCACTGCGCCACCAGGGCTCCCTTGGCCCTTGGTCTTCTTTACTTCTTGCTTTATGCGCTGTACTCACACAGCAGGGCTTGGAAATCTACTTTTCAATCTACCTTTTGAAAGTAACTTGTTCTGTTGCTTATTATGTGCTCATATTGCTAATTATGATGAAGGGGAAAGGGTCACCACATTTTTGGTTGTTTTTTTCACTGCTCACTATTTTTTCCTTTACTCTAGATTGCTATCAGGGGTGGGGTGGGGGTTGAAAATGAAAAGACTGAACACCTCCTGTAAAAAGGCATCTTAAAATGCCTTCAAAAGTAACTTTTAAAAACAACTAGAAACTTTTACCAGTAAAGTAACTTCATTTTTATGTGTTACATTGTTTTTCATTAGAGTCTCGTTACAAAAAAAATAGCTAGCTACAGTCAACAATATTGTGTGTATGTGTATGTGCCTTCAAGTTGCCTGTTGACTTATGGCGACCCCATGAATTTCATAGGGTTTTCTTAGGTAAAGAATACTCAGAGGTGGTTTTGCCAGTTCCTTCCTCTGAAATATAACCTACAGCACATGGTATGCACTGACTGCACTTGGATGCATTCCCATCCAAGTACTAACCAAGGCTGGCCCTGCTTAATTCTCAAGCTCAAACAGGATCTGATGCCTTTAGAGCCGTGGCAGAGCTTGGAGTGCATGGAGGGGGGGTTGGGAGGGGGCATGGCCATGGTGCATGGGGGCATGACCATGGTGCATGGGGTGTGGCCACAGTGTGTGAGGGCGTGGCTGCTTCATGCAGGGGTGTGGCTATGAGCTGGGAGTTCCCAAAAACATTGCCGCTGGGACCAAATTGCCCCCATCGCCCCCCCCCGTCCCTACACAGCTGCTTTAGAGTATTTAGGGTCTTGTAACTTATTACTGCTTACTTCTGTCATGAGATCCAGCGTGATGTAGTGGTCTGAGCATTAGAATACTACCCTGGAGACCAGGGTTTCATTTCTGCTCAGTCATGGAAACCCACTGTGTTATTTTGAGTGTGACACACTATCTCAACCCCAGAAAATCCCATGATAGATTCATCTTAGGTGTGCAATGAGTTGGAAACCAACAACAAAGCTCTGTCATACATATTGGGACATATGGTTTAACCAACTATAGACTGATAGTCTGAAAAATAGGGCTTTTCCACATACAGTGAGAATGCAAAAGAAAGTTCTTGATCAGGCAAATCACATGCTGTGTATGGTCAATAGTAGTTCTTCTTCCATTGCATCTTAAGGACCCGAAACAACCAACCAACCAACCAAACAAACAAAATCAGTCAATATAGAAAGAACCCTATAAGGTCATCCAAGATTTTGTGTGGATACTCCACTGAGATTTTTAGTTTTATTTCTCTCCAATGAAAAACAGAGCTCCTGTTACATTTGCCATATCACTTCAGAAAGTTCCCTCAGTTTCAAAAAGAGTCTGTGCCCACCCATCCCCAAATCCTCTGCTCAAGAAATTGTTGGTCAAGAAACAGAAGACAATACATGAGCTTTAAAAAATATTGTACATAGTTGCATGGATGCCAGCTATCATCTGGCTTTCTAAAAGGACACGAAGACGGTAATCATGATAAAATCTAGTGAAAACCAAGCTTGGTTTGACAGCAACAGATCGAAGTATTTAAATATGGGTTTGTTGCTATCACATGTCGCTTGATAACTAAGGGCTCTGATGGTTCTAATCATCCAGCACCCTGCTTTCAACACTGGCTATGGACCAGCCAGATGGCTCTGGCAAGCCCCAAAGCAGAGCATAAAGAAAATATCACATTGTTCCCTTGTTTATTCACAGTATCTTAGATTCAGAGGTATATTGACTCATGGAAGGTTTTATTAATTCCACTGCTGCAATTAACTGCCACTGAAAGACCTATTTGTTGTTATTTCCAATGAAGTGACCCTGTGAATGAGAGATCTCCATGAGCCCTGCTCAGGTCTTACAAAGTCAAGACTGTGGCTCCCTTGATTGAGTCAATCTATCTGTAACTTGGACCATTTCTGCACTAGACTGTTATAGTGCAATTATTCCACTTTCAACATCCTATTACGGAATCCTAGGGTTTGCAGTTTAAGGAGGGGCCTCAAAGGGGCCTCAAAGGCCCCTCTCTAAACTGCAAACACCAGGATTCCATAGGATGTTGAAAGTGGAATAATCCCACTATAACAGTCTAGTGTGGAAATGGCCATAGCCTTCCTTTTTTTCAACTGCCTTCCACTTCATTATTATCATCTTCTTCAATGAGTCATGTTGTATTATGATGTATCTAAAATACAACAGCCTCAATTTAGATATTTCTTTTTAGACTTGATTTTGTCTTGACTTTAGTTCTATATTCTGCACCCTACCTCAAGCCTTGGGGAGAGGTGGGTATTAAATAAAATGTATTATTATAATATTATTATTGTTGCTGCATACAAATCATTTCTGACTTATGGCAACCCTTGGCAAAATTTGTTCAGAGAGGGTTTCTTTTTGCCTTCCTCTGAGGCTGAGCTAGTGTGACTTGCTCAAGGTCACCAAGAGGGTTTCTGTGACTAAGCAGGGATTTGAACCTAGATCTCCAAAGTCATAGTCCAATAGTCAAACCACTATACTGCTGGCTTTCTTGATATCATCTAGGAGCTACTTATTTGTTCAGGGAATACACAGAATTTTTGTACACAGAGCTCTTCTTCACTGTCTACCTTGCAGAACCATACATAGAAATGGGAATTACTATGACATGGGTGATTCTGACTTCAGTATTTTTATGATACTTCTTTACACTTGAAGATCTTTAATTCTTTAAAAACGTTCCTGAGAAGTTGGTTCACACTCCTTCTTAAATATCTGAAAATCTAACTTCAGCCAGTTTCATACAGTTTCTCTAAGCTGCAGAAATCAAATCAGCTTAGAAGTTTCCTCCCTCCTGTGCTTTGTCTTTACATCACAGTGTTGTGGTTGACACAACCCCTCAGACTTTTCAGCTCCTCATGCTATCATTTAAAATGTTAAAACGGTCTCATCTAGCTGGCTTTCCATTCCCCCCTGGTATATATTCTGGCACAAAAACTTTTTGCTATGTTGGTCATAAAAGGAAGAGTCTGTCCTGGGCTTTCCTCCCTGTTATCCATTTTCTAAGAATCTGAGAGAAGAAAGTGAGAAAGAGACAGCAGCTTCTAGGCTCTGCATAAAACACTTGGGGGGAAGGGCATATACATATAGGAGAGTGATTTGAGCTGTCTATAGACAAGTAAGTTGGCTTCTTCACCTAATTAGATGTTGAAAAGTCACCAGATGGACACAGATTTTAATGATGGCTTCATTTGGCGCCTTGGAGGAGTGGGCTGGATGTAGGAGATAATTACCTTGACTTTTAGATGTAAAAGCCTTCTATCTTATTCCACCCCCCCACCCCCTTTAGTTCATTTTTAATGAAAGAGAGGAACAGTGAAATTCAAAACATCAAATAAAGAAAGGGGGAAGGTTGACATTCTGCCATTTAATCTCTGTTCAGTGACAGCCTGGAGTGACATTTCTGAGAATTGGTTTGATGGGAGGCTTGTTTGTTCATAAATTGTCACAAAAAGGCATTCAGGATTTAGCTAGCTACTCTTCCCCTTGAATATAAGGAGGAAAAATGAATCAGATTAAATCTACAGGAAGAAAAAATGTGTTTTCCTGGCAACGATAGTATTGAGGTTAGGAATTTTCCTCTCTCTTTCCTTTTCTCATTCATACACATATGCATGCAGAGTACAAACATACTGCAGCCAATAGGAATACTGATTATTATATGCAGAAAACAAATGCATCTGTACCTTGTAATGCAGTGGAGTTAATTTCCATGCATTGTCTTTGACATCATATGTTGTCTGATCTATGGTTGGCTGAAGCAGTTGTAATCTACAATCCAGGCAGGAGAAACCAAAAGTACTTCTTTCATTTAACACAGAAATCCAACGTTTGGTATGCATATAAGTATAGCATTGATGGTCTGGATTCTATTCCTAGTCTTAACTACAGCGGACCCATTCAGCTACTGATTCTATGGGTCTATGGGTGGTTGTGAAAGATGAACATTGAAGAAAGCTGATAGGAAGAGAATCTACTCATTTGAAATGTGGAGCTGGAGGAGATACCATGGTCCACTACCATGGACTACTAAAAAGTTAAGCGAATAGAACAAATCAAGCATGAACTCTCCCTAGAAACGAAAATTACTCAGCAGAGGCTATAACAATGATACTTTGTAAAGTGGAAAGCTGTAGGAAAAGAAGAGCTCATTACAGGTGGATAGATTCAATTAAGGAAGCCACAGCCTTGAGTTTGTAGGTCTTGAGCAGGGCTATAGATAACAAGGAAAGCTGGAGGTCTCTTATTGATAGGGTAGCTGTCCATCAAAATTGATCTGATAGCAATTAACTACAACTACCTATTGGGACCACCCAATTGGATTCAGACCCATAGGTTAACTTATACCTCTAGAATGAGGTGGTTCTCAGAAAACCAAAAATCTAATATCAGAAACATCAATTTGATATTGCATTTAAATCTCTTCTCAGGGTCAGCTTCAGATAAGCTGCCTGAGTAGCAAAGCAGTGGTGCCTGGTGGCTTCCATGTCACTAGGGCAGGGCATCCAATCCAGGTTGGTGATCCTCCATAATTTCCTCAAGCTCCCTACAGGAAGAAGCCAGAGGAGAAGAACTGGCGAAAGACTAGCTTTCAGTTTTCAACCAATTCCACTTTCTGACGGTGCTCTGGTCTTAACCTGTCAGATAAGTAGGGGATATCAGTATAAACCCTAGTTATGCATGCAGGTGACTAAGGTACATTGCTATTCCTATAGCTAATTTTAAAAAAAATCAATGCTTTTTGCTGAACAGCTGATCCTTTCCCATGAGACCGAACATTAACTGTTTGCTGCTGACTTCAGTCAGATATGAACTTCAGGTGCTATAACTTATGCTTCCTTAAGAAAAGCTGGCATCATAAGCAATTGTATTAATATGCTGACATAATTTCTTCTCAGCTCCTACCTCCCAGCTAATACTGGCAATAAGATACTATGGTCATTCTTCTTTCTGTGTTACACACCTTCCAAAGGGAGGAGACTATGAGGAAGGGTAGCTGGACTTACTGGGCAGAGTTTACCGTGCAAAGTTTATTGGGTGCTTGTAAGAGTTAGCGAGAAAGAAAAGGAACATTAAGGAACTTATTCATGGGAAAGAAACAACTAGCTAGGGTACAGGGAGGGATTGGGAAATCTGTGTTTTGCTTTCCTACCTTCACATTTTTCATATCTCAAGTTCTTTCTTTCCTGAGTATGTAAACATTTGAAAAATTTGAGTTTTTCTCTCCAAAACCAAACTGAAATGAATTTCCCCCTCACTTGCCAAATTCAATCAAGTAGACCTTTTCCCTTCACAGATAGGGCAATTTGTATCTGCTTCTCAGGTGTTAAAAATGAGGAGCCTCTCCAAACAAAACAAAGCAAACATGCAAACAAACAAGCAAAACTCTATTGTATATTTAGCACTAACATTGTAGGGCTCTAATTCTTTGATAATTTCACTCTGAAGGAACAACAAGCAATTTGGCTAGAAAATCTTTAAAGCTGAAGCATTTGAAGGCCATTCACAGTTCAGGACTTATGCTGCACAAAATATATGTGTGGTATTTTTGTGCAGCAAACAGCATTATCTGCACAATAACCCAATTTTTCTACACAGAAATATTATTTTCTGCACAGATAAATGCTGTCAATGTACAATCAATCAATCAATCAATCAATGGGAATTTTGCACAGAATAAATCCTGAAATGTGAAGTTCTCATCAGTCCATGTTTTTCCTCATCAAGGTTTCCTAATACTTGAGAAACACAGTTTTTCACCATTTTCCAAATATTGTTTAAAATAGTCTTTTCCTTCCTGTAACATGGTCGAACATACATGCAGTGAATGCTCCCTCCCCTTTTAAAAGCTGAGAACTCAGTGCCCTGGGCTGGATAGCTAAATCTGTCAGTTTTGCTTTCTGAAATCTCAAATCTCAAATTCTTCCCATTCAAAATGCGAAGAAATTTGCAAATGGTAAATTTTTTATCATAGCCAAACTGAAACAAAATAACTTGTCTGTCATTAATTACAACACTAGCTCACATAAAATGTAAACAGCCTTGGAAAGCCTGGGGCTACTTAGCTTCATTTATCTTGCTGTCTCACTCTGAGTCCTCATCTCAGCCTCTGTACATTCACAAGTCTTGGTCAAACACAGCTTGGATGCAGAATCAGTTTTTGAAGCATGAAGGTTCCTGCTGGTAAGTGCAAATGAGGCAGGTTGAAGGGAGCTTTTTTTCTGACCGTTTTTCCTGGGATGGTTCCTTCAGTCAGTGCTGCTCTGCTCTTGTGCTTCAGAATCTGAAAAAGCAGCGTGTTTCCTAGGAGAAAAGTGAACTTTGAATTAGATGGATTGAAAACTTGTGTCACTAATCCTACCCCTTGGCTGGTCCAGTTTGTGTTGCTGTTTGTCACTTCTTGAGGTTGTGGTGCAATACTATGGGAAAGGACTGGCACATATGCAGAAAATAAGACAAAGAGGATCTTGTTCTTCAAAATATCAGGCGAGCGAAGGGTTCTAGACTTACTTCTGAAAAAGACTTATGAGTAGCTTGATTACTTAGGTTACGCCTTAATCCATAAAGCAGCCATTTTCCAGCTATGTTAAAGCCCACCACAGTGGCAGAGCTTGGAGTGTGGGGAGGTGGGCGAGAGGGAGCGGGGCTACAGTGCAAGGAGCAGGTGCGTGGGGGCATGGCCAGGGTGTGCAGGGGCATGACTGCAGGCTGGGATTCCCCAAAAACATTGCTGCCCGGGGTGAACCGCCTCCCATGCCCCGCCTGTCCCTATGTGACTGGCCCACCATTAGTGTTATGGCACTCTTGTGATTAATGAAGAAAGCGAGAGCACTCATTGCACAAATGGTATTCACCCGGCCTCTGGGAAAAGAAAATGGACTGTGCCTTGTGATTTCTGTTGAGTGGAATTCCAGAGATAGTATTCCAGACTGCAATCTGTTTGCCTTGGGCAGAGTCACAGACTGCTGCAGAAAAGACTTTTGATGGCTCTCAGTGTCACAAAAATTGTCACATATTTCAGTCACAGTGGTACTGAGTGGTACTGCAACATGGATACTGCAATATGGGTGTTACTGTGAATTGAGACTACATGGAGAAGAACACGGCGGAACAGATATGGACCTCCTGGAAGTGACAGAAGAAAGCAAGGCACATCAATATTAATTCTACCCATAGTTTCCTCAGAACATTCCATCTCAAAGGAATTTTATAGTTAACTGATTATGCTTGTAGGGCAGCATTTGGGATGACTCTTCCTATAGTATTATTTTGATAGTAAGATAGGGACAAGGTTATGCATGATCACTGCAGTGCCTCTCAGGGAAAATATCCTAGAGAGACTTGAAGTCCCACTGCTTCCATCTGCAGCTTCATTTATATTGCTCCTTTGCAAAATTGTTACAGTGATAAACTGAGCCAACGAGGTGGCACATCATTCTCCCTAACTCTGGCAATTTTAATCCATCAGATTGCAGCCCCTTTTGGGGGGAGGGCTGTGTGATACCCATCTGACACATCATCTTTTAAGGGCTATAATTTTCCATTTGAGATTATGGACAGGCATTTGGAAAGTGGTTTCAGCCAGTGAGGCAAGAAAAAATCCAGTTGCTTTTATGAACCTTGGAGCTACAGCAATCCATAAAATATATGTCAGATTTGAGCCTGATGGTTTGCTGTAAGTAAGACACCAATTAATGGGCTCCATGGGCTTGGATTTAATAGAGCAGAAGATTTACCAGCCTTTAAAGGCTTAACACTAGTATCCTCTGTTGGGTGAGATCATTTGTCAGAGCAATGGGCTTTCCCAGCCCCATAATCTTCTTACAAATGGTAGCCATCAGAGATGCAGATGCTGACCAGGGTTTTCATGGCTCACAAAATGTCTCCCAGTTCAAACAGCCTGAATTACCTTGGAGCCCACTGTATTGAAGGTACTGATGCTGAGCGCCACACTGATGAGTGGTGCTATCAAATCAAATCCTGGATAGCTGTTCTTTTCTCACTTCTCAGTGTGGTGCTCAGCATCAGTACCTTCAATCCAATGCCTGCCTGATTTGTCAGTATAGAATTTGTATTATAGTATAGATTTGTATTATAGAGAACCAGTTGGCTGACACTGTGGTGGTGGCTATATCACTTCCAGCTTTTCTCACCAGAATTCTCTGTGCAACTGAGTCACTTTGGGTCCCACTCCAGGAGCAAGATAGCATATAAATGAAATAAACAAACAAACAAGTTGTTGATGAGGCTATATGGAAGATAGAAAGGCACAGTTACATAATTTCATACAATTACATTCCCAACTTTCTATCTTCTATTAATAATTTTGTCCAATCATAGGTGCCCAGTACAGAACAACGTTTTTGTTATTGTACCACCTGCCCAGCTGCCAAACAGTTTCCTTGCTGAACTTGTTTTGTAGTCTCAGAGATTGTATCAGTATCCCCTTGACTTTTTATGCTAGCAAATTTCAGCATTCATGCTGGGGCTACCCTGCTGGGGATGAATCAGGACTTCATCGTCCCAGTTGGTATCTCATTCTATTAACTGGAAAGATCACAGTCCTGGGCTTGAGACTCAGGAGGAATTGGAGTATCTGCAGGACTAGGGAATGATTAAGATGTCTTACACCAGGAGGAGGATGGATCTAGAAATTTTTCTAATGGTTCTTAGGGATCTTAGGGTTCACTTCTGGATGCCTCATTTTAAAAAGGATACAAGTAAGTTCATTGAGTTCAGACAAGGGCAAGAAGGATGATAAGAGGCATGGAGAACAAAACATATGAGGAGAGGTTGAAGGAGCTGGACATGTTCAGCTCAATGAAGAGAAGACTGAAGGGTGGCATGAACGCATTTTTTAAATACCTCAAGGGCTGTTGCAAAAAGAAGGGTAGAATCTTTTTCTCTTCTGTCTTAGACAGTAGAACTAGATCTAATGGTTTTAAGTTCTGGAACAGTAGAATTTGACTGAACATTACAAGGAACTGCTTACAGTGGTAATGGTTCAGCAATGGAACCAGTTGCCTAGACAGCTGGTGGAGTCTCCTTCTCTGGATGTCTTCACAAAGAGGCTAGACAGCTACCTGCTGAATATGCTGTAGCTCGAGATCCTGCATTGAGCAAGGGGTTGGACCTGATGGCCCATGGGGCCCCTTCCAACTCTATGATCCTATCATTTTCCTGTTCCTTTAGCAGACCATTCAGTTGAAGACCTGTTTGATCTCTGGAACAGAGATAAAGTTTTGCAGGTGATTCAGTTGCTTCTCCTGCTAATTACAGCCAAAAACCTTGTTGTTTTTCTAGAAAGCTGGGGCATTAAAATGAATATGACTATAGCAGAAAATGCACATTGAAATCTGACAGAATATGAGCTAAAGTCCATCTAAAGATCTATTCTGCCATGATGACAGCAATCATTCTTCCCAACTACCATTATATCTACACCAAGTTTTCCAAATGAACTCTTCCTGGTGATCAAAGACCTATTATTTCTGACCCATGAGAAGAAAGTGTAGTACTTTGTGCAGGAAATCACTCAGGTCCATTCAGAGCTTGGGGGTTTGATGCCATCAGTACACTGATGATGTCCAAGTCTCTCTTTCTCTTTTTTAACTGAAATCTGAACAAACTTTAGTTGGTATCTGATTCTGATAATGGACTGCATGAGGAGGAACCAAAATAAACTGAATCCAGATAAAATCCAGATGCTCCTGGTCAGGAAAAAGGCATATCAGAGAATAAGATTTCACCTACAGTATGTCAGATGAGAAGTCTCAGGTTCACAGTCTGGATGAATTCCAAGTTGCAGCCTTGAAACTAAATGCTCAGGTTTCAGCAGTGGCTACAAATGCATTTTCACAATAAAGGGCTGGGCATCAACAGCACTTGTTTCTGGAGATATCTGATCTGACCAGAGTGGCACATGCCTTAGTTACATATGGGGCAACCTTTGAAAAACATTCAAGACTTCAGCTGGCCCAGAATGCTCTAGTGAATCTGTTGACCAAGGCTCTCATAGGGAGCATAAGATTCCTTTGTAAATTTCACAGCTTCACTGGCTACTGTTTTGTTTGAGGTGTAATTCAACCTGATGATTATAAAGCCCTGTGCGACTGCATTCTCCTTTGCAAAGCTGCTCTGGTCTTAAGTTATTTGGGAGACTTTTTTTTTTCTCTCTCTCTCTGTCTCAGCACCCTCAGAGGCATGCTTAGTGGGGATGCATGAGAGCGGTTTCTTGGTGGTGCCCCAGAGTTCTGGAATTCCCTGCAAAAGCAGGCTAGAGTGGACCTCATCCTTACTGTTTTCCACTGGAATATCTCTCTATTATGACAGAACTTTGGAATCGAAGCTGGTTTTTGTACAGATGGACAAAACTGTAACTTTTATTCTTGTTTTGTTTCCAGTATTCTACTTGGATTTATTTCTGATTATAACACTGCTAGCCGATTTGAATGCCATTTGTTGACAAAAAGGTGAACTATATAATTAATTAATTAATTAATTAATTATATAGTTCACCTTTTTGTCAACAAATGGCATTCAAATGGCTAGCAGTGTTAATTAATTAATTAATTAATGGCTATGCCAATTTGTTAAGTTTGCTTTTCTGTAAAAGTATTTTTCTGCTTACAAAATAATAAAAATTAAAAAAAAACCTTCAACTTTTGTTCATCTTTTTTCACTTGACTAGTAAATTGTCCAGTAAATTTTATTGGATGCTTCTTAGTTTCTGTTTCCTTGCTTTTCATCAATCAGGCAGTCCTGCTGTATTTGCTGAGTGTGCTTTGCTTCCCAAATGGAAAAGATCTTAGTTTTGTGCAGACACATTTCTGTAGGAATGATGAAAATCTTTACCAAAACACAAACACCCTACTCCTCATCTTGTTCTTGTGCAGGAGATGAAACCTCTTGCCAGTTGGAGAATGGCAGTTTCTCAATGGCCTGTCACAACATGTTGAAGTTCCTCTCTTGTCAAGTACACAAAATACTGTGAATATTGTTTGCATCCTGATTCTCTTCATCTTATGTGTCCATGTTGTCAATCACATCTTTTTTCTTTCATGAAGTACATTGAATGTCTGAAAATGTATATATTTCCAGCCATAGCTTGTCCATGTTTTTGTCCCATCTGGGAGCTGCTGATGTGCATTTTTTTAAAAAAAAACAACCCTCAACAGATAAAATTCCTCATGTATGCTGATTCAAGGCTAATGCGCTCTATCTTAAAACAACAAAGAAATCATGGTGAAGTCAAAATATCTGAATAAACTTGTGGTTCTTGCGTGAACCTGTTGGACAGCAAAGAATTTAAACTAAGACCTTCCTCCAGATATACTCTACTACTGTGCAAACCACAGGCAGCTGGCTGCCAGACAGAGGGATGTATATGGTTTTGTGTCCCATCTCTTTCTTCAAGTGATCTGCTGATACCTTGTTTGTTTCTGTTAGATGCCGAACAAAGGCCTTGCTTGGCTAGAGTTTTGATGCTAAGTTTAAACATTTGTTCTTTGAGGGTTTTTTTTTTTAACTGATGCCTATTTGACAAATTGGACACTAGGCTTGTTTTCATTTGCAGGTCATACTTTTATTAGCAGCATTGCACTGTATTACTGAGTCTGTGTTTATTTTTCCCTTGGTGACTTATTGTTGAATTAATTTTGTCCTAACAACTTATTACTAGCAACCCTGACTTATATTCCTGGGGAAAAGGCAGCACATAAATATTTAAATATGTCATAAATAGATTTTAAAATGTCATATTCTTGTTATAGTACATCTTAGTCCTGATACCAGCAACAGTATGAAGTTTCCATTTCATACCATATACTCCCATGTTATGGTTGTTTTGTTAAAATGACCTTGCCTAATCAAGTAGGATGAAAAAAGACAGTTGCCATTAGAGTCTTTCAAATTTGCTGTGCAGTTCTCATTCCACATTCATGGGGCTTAAGTATGTAGGACCTTTGCAAAAGTGGAAAAAATGTGAATATTTCTAGCCCCTCCCCCAACCACATTTAACACACGCACAAATCTGTGGATTCCACCCACTGCAGATTTAAATGTACGGTACACATTTGAATCCACCGTGAGGAGTATGCCGGCCATCTGGTTCTGCCTTTGAGGTGGTGGGGTTCCTTGGCAAGGCAGAAGTGGTTGGTTGGTTGGGTTTGCTGCTGCCTCTGCTGCTGACCTACATGATTTTTAATACGGACTTATAAGCCTTCCCTTGCGTTTGCAGTCTCTCTCACTCTCTCAGTCTGAGGCTTGCAGGGAGACTGCAAATGCAAGGTGGGACTTATAAGTCCCTATTAAAATGACATAGGACAGCTGCAGAGGTGGTGGCAAATCTCCTGTGAATAATCAAATCCATGAAAATTAAATGCAAGAATGTGAAGGGACAAGTGTATTCCACTGAACTAGCAGTAAGGCTCTCCTTGGCTTGCAATTACTTGTGCAACACTAATCATTATACTGCAAAGTCTTTCTCTTCTTCCTGAACAGAAATATCAGTCAAACTTCCTCATCCTTTCTAGGGATTTACTGTATATGTTAAGGACCAACCAAAGATGCTAGTCAGCAGCGAGGCAAATAAACAGAATGGCTGACCAAGCTGACAGCCTTCAGGAAGAGAACACTGGGTGGAGAGAAGCTACTGCTAAAAGGCCTTACAGAGGGATTATAACAGAGCTGATGAAACTGGAAGCCTGCTTCCACCAAGAAGAAGCCAAGGGAGAAAAATAGCGCAGCAATATTGGACTGGCGCACCAGGGCTTCTGGTGGTGAAGATAGTTAGCAAGTATTGCTAATAAGTGCAGCCATATGCATGAGTCAGTTTTGGTCTTTCAGCTGGGATGGATCTGGGATGGAAATCAGTCTGGCAAAGACAAGTGAAGGACTTAGAGTTATGAAAGGCTTTGAGAACAGCTGCAATAACAGATGTGTTTCACTGAAGAATGCCAGAAAGGGGACAAGCAAAAATTGATGCCCATGCCATAAATGGAACATTCTGAATACAGTCAGAACACTGGCTAGGTTTGATATGGGAACTTCCAACTTATCTTTGGTAAGGCTAGCTTGCATTGCATAGAAATATGCATACACTTCTATATTTCTTTATAGTCATGACCTTTTAAAACTACCACCATGAAATCCTGAGATAAAAACTTTGTTGAGTTTAAACTCACTGAAAGACAGTATTATATATAGCCCTCTGATGTATAATGGGGATAAAGATAGCATCTCAAAGTTGATTCTGATATAACTTATTTATACACCATAAATTATATAAAACAGACAGAGAGAATGAAGGAAAGAAATAGTGCTAGAGGATATTTAATGCACATAGGACAACAAGATGTCTCTTTCATTTTTCTTCTGCTTCTTTTTCATCCTGTACGTTTGGCTGTCATTTGTTCCCTTTCAGGAGGAGCAGTGAGCTATAAAGATGAGCAGCAGGCAGGCTTCAAAAGGGTAAGAGATTTGGCTTGGTTCAAATATGGCTTCTGTGAACTGTGTTGGCCTAGAGGGAGCAACACACCATAAGCCAAACTGGCTGGAATTCATATATCCCTAAGAGCTTGACTCCGAGTAATCACAAGCTAAGAACTGGAGCTCGGATTGAGTGGCCAGGGGCAACAAATGAATGAGCTTTGGACATGGCAAACTAGTCTTTGGTTAAGATACACAAACAAAGACTAGTAAAGAGGACCTTAGTATTAGGATTGGCTCTTCCAAAGTTTCTTTGAGTAGTTTCAGGCATAATCTCTAACACTGACAGGCACTGACTTTTTCTTATATCTTCTGGTGTTATCAGGAGTCAATTGTTGCATTCTAATATAACACAAACTATGATTTGTTGCAAACCAGAGTTATAACCTTCTAATGTATTCTCTTCTCTTATACAGATAAAGGAGTAAGATGAGGAGGAAACATGTCAGAGTGTAGCTGGAGGATGCTTACACTTACAACACCAAAATGAATTATTTGATGTTTGAAGCAAACCAAAATATGCTATTATTTCATTCAAATCCAGGAAATGATAGTTTGTGGTTTACACAAACAAAGATCTCAAAACAAAATCAAACTGTGATTTGAGATTGTGGCTTGCATAAACCATGGTCTTGAGGTTCAGACTAAACAACTAGCTATATTTTTTCCAGAAAGCCAGAAAATGTGCCTTCTAATATTCACCTCTCACACGTGGAAGAAAGCAGGGAGGTTGAAACTACATGGGACCAAGTGCTCAAAATACATTAGGGTTTGGGTTTAGCAAATGCACTTAAAATGTAGATATAATTTTTCACATCGTCTTTAAAACAAAAATGTAAAGTGAAACAATGAGCAAAACCATGAACATTTGGGGGAAATGGAAGAAATGTCTAACTGAATGCAAGACTGAAAGGGCATTCACTGCAACTGGCATGTTTTTAAAGCATTTTTAGCTGAAATGATAGCTTATTATAGTTTTTGGTTTTATATTATTTTATTTGTATGATTCTTTTCTATAAAATGCTCACTCTCCCTCTCCCATTCCCTTGCCTTTTGCCCAGGTGTGTGGAAGAAAGGCATGTGCACCTGAGGAAAAGGCAAGGGAATGGGGGTTGAAGGCATGCACAAACCTCCACAGCTGGGGTTTCCTGGCGCATGGAAGGAAGGCACACATGCCTGGGCAAAAGGCAAGGGAATGAGATGGCGAGTGCTCACTCGGGTGGGGGGGAGTTATTAGCAAGGCTTCTACACCCTGAGCCTTTGCAAAAGTTGAGGGGCCACTGTAGATAAGCTTAGATAATGAACATGCAGCCACAGGGCCCTAATCAGACCACTGCACTGCTCACTGCAGCTGCTTTTTGCTTCAAAAAGCCCTTCTTACTGAACATAACAACTTCAGAGCCAATTTCATTAGTAAAACAGTACAGGGCCCCAATCCAGATTACAAACACATTCCAGATCAGGATGCCACAGATACTTCTGCTTCAAAATAAAAGCAGTAATGTTCACCACACTTTTTAAAAGAAGAGGACTTCTTTAAACATTTGACTAAGGTCACATGCAGTTTGGCCTTTGGCAGGTCTGGAAAGTGGCAAATCCCGGAGTACATAATGGATGAGAAGAGGCATCTGATCACAGCAGGAGGGGAAGAAGCTAGCGTTAGTGAAAGCGTTATGAAAATGACTTCAGAATTAATTTTGGACAAGACGTGAGCGTAACAGAGGTTTCACTGGCTAATTGGACACTTTCACATAGAAAATTATCTCAGATTGTTAGATGGCTGCTGATGATACATGATCACTTGCAGCTAGCAGACTTCATCATTTGTCCAATACTGATCAAGCACTGATTCTTAAGTTTGCTGACCCTCCTTCATCATAGCAAATGCACTCAGTCAACGTCAGTGTGCAAGAAAATCAGAAAACAGTCCTCTTCTGCTGACTATTGGAGATATTCCTGACTCGACCTTTATTAAAGCACTAGACACCATTCTAATTTACAGACTCCCTTGAGGGAAAGAAATGCAGATGTGGTTGCAGCAGTTCACAGCTGGGGTCTGATTTACTTGCCCATAGCAATGAATCTATGGCAAAAGCCAGAATAAGAGGCAATCATTCATCCGACCTTGGAGAGCACTAATTTGAACAGCTGGCCATTCTGCTGTGGAAAAGATATGAGAGTACTGCAGCATCTTGGGGAGGGAGAGGAAACCTAGTCTGTCCCTCCTCAGTCTGGCAGTTGTGCCAAAAGCAACCTCAGCGCCTTTGATTGTTAACACATCTGCACCTTTCACAGTTGACATTTGGGTTTCCTTCCTACCCACCCCCCTGGAAAGCTGCTGAGCAAGAGGAGGGGTGTGTGATTCAATATTCCCTTTGAAATCTTGCCTGTGAGGCACAGACTTATCAAATCGATGAAATATTCTTTGTGTATATGTGTGACTGTGCATGAAACATATGTCTAAACTCTAGATCAAAGAGATGTGTAAGGAGGAATTTACATCATAAACCTAAGATTATTTATTCAGGATTAAGGCCTTCTGAATCCACTGGGATTTACTCTTGGGTAAATGTGCAGAAGATTTCAGTTAAAGGGCCACCCATGTGCATTTATTCCCTCTCTCTCCATCTTTCTGTCTCTCCCTTTTTCACACACACTTGATATCAGGAATATCCAGAGTCTGAATACTGAAAATTGTGTCAAATTTTGTTTGTGTCATACAACAGGGACAGACTACAGCTCAATGGCAAGAGCACCTGCTTTTGTGTAGAAGCCCACAGGTTCAATCTTGGGCATCTCCAGCTTTAAACAGAGCAGGTGATGTGGAAGACTTCTCCAAGTGTTGCCATGAAACCTGTTCAGTCCAGAGGCTTCATAACAGCTGCCCAACACAGAGGATCATGTTTCACATCCCTATTTCTTTCTTCACCAAAGGAGGAGGACTCATAGGCCTTAACACAGCTATTTATGTAACTGCATACTTCCTCAAAATATTTTCTTAAAATAGGTATGTTTTCTCACTGTATTTTTAAATGCATATTTCAAATACATTTCAACTGCTTTGAAACATGTTGAGAAGAACAGAAGCTGATGGAGTGTTAATATTTGATCTGCAGATTTAGCTGAGAAGTAAAGCTCAAGTAATTTTGTATGGGAATTTGCAAAGATCAAACTCCTAACACACACAGAGGCAATTAAGAGAAGCAATACCTAAAACAAGGAATAAGCAATGCATTACCATTCTTTTACTATGAGTCAAAGCATTTGTTTTTATGTGCTTTCTTTTTTTATTAGATATTTTATACAAACACTTAAATACATACAAACTAAACAAAAACACAGAAAAACCAGACCAAGAAAATGACAACAAATTACAACCACAAGTAAGTATTCCTCAATTTTTTTTTTTTTTTTTGAAAAACAGACCATATAGTATACACTGAACTAAACTAAGGCCATTTCTGCACAAGACAGGAGGAGCGGTTCAATGCATGCCAAGAGTGCTGTTTTATACCCAGATTCAGAAACTGTGCTGCCTGCACACACCACCCCCTTTTACATCGTACTACTGCAGACAACAGCAGTTGCTGCACCCACAACAGCCACTCCCATTCCGCTCGCTCCCTCACCCCACCCCACCATCACTAATTGGTCTGTTTTTTTAAAAAAAAAAAAATTAAACACATTTCTGCATTGCTACATTTTTGTGTATGTATATATGTATGTTCATTGATATGTGGGGAAAAAAGTCTTAAAGGTCCACTACCCAGATCCACTCTCTTCCTGCTGTCCGTTTAACACATGTAAACAATCATGGCAGCAGCCTGTCCTTTGATAGCCGGAGAGAGACAGGGATGGAAATGACAGAAGGGACAAACTGGGAATACCCATAGCCAGCCACTTCTGCACTGTGTATCAATATTACACTTCTGCATGTAGGTGAAAAATGAAGCAGAATTGGTTTTGGAGAATTAGATCGGAGTTTTTCTGATTTTCAGATAAAGCAGTTTCTCATCGCAGTGAACCACGCTAGGAGCTGAAAATGTGCAGAAGCACAAATAAAACTACAATGCTACAACACTACAATGTGCAGACTGATGGCTAAGAATTCGAGGTGACTATGAAATATTGACTTCATGCAGAAACGGCCTAAGAAGGGGAAAGAGAAAGAAAAGGAAAAAGAAGAAAAGAGAAAACAATAAACATATTTAAAAGATCAGATTTTACCTAAAAAAAATAATCTAAAAAAATCTGACTACAGTACTAATAGTTTTTAATACTTCTATTGCTATCCTTTCCGAAATACTAAGTAGTGAATTCCGCTATTGGTAAGTGATGTTCTTTTTCTTGCAAAAAGCTTCTTAGAAGTTCCCTATCTTATACAAAAGACATCATAGATTCTTCCCTTATCAATAACGTCAATTTATCCATCTCAATTAGATCCAACAATTTTATCAGCCAGGCCTATTTCTTTGGAATCTGCGCACACAGTAGTTGAGCTGTGGTGATCATCTATTGTAACATCTTGCCTGCTTCTTCTCCAGCTGATCTTCCGTTAGTCCCAGAAAATACATTTCTGTGATCAATTGAATCTCAGATTTCAAAATTTTACACACCATAAAGTTTATTTGATTCCAGAATTTTTTGGCCTTCTCACAAGTCCACCACATGTGGTAAAAAGCTCCCACTCACTGCTCATCTCTCCAACTCTTATTAGCATTTCCTTTATGCTTTTTGACCAGTTTTTCTGGTGTCAAATACTATTGATACATCATCTTACGGAAATTCTCTTTAAAGTCATACCATAACAGAAACTTAATTTCTTCTGACCACATTTTTCCCATTGACCCAGCTGACTATTTTGTGTAATATTTTGCATCCCTTTTATTATACAATCCTTGATGACCTTTTCCTCCATCTCTAATTATAACAAAAGTTTATACATCTTACCAATCAAATGTTCATTATCTTTGCACAACTGCTTCTGAAACTCAGTATTAGTCAAGTCAAGGTCATATATTTTTATTGGCTTTATATCTCTCCTCTGTTTGTCTGTGTAGAAATCTTTGAAAAGAGTACCCTTCAGAAGTTAGCTCCTCAATCAATTTGATTTTACAATACTCTTGATCGTGTTCCAACAATCTTGGTACATCACCCACTTTTCTTTTGCTGTTATCTCCTTCCTATAAAAAGCCTCCTGTGATAACACCTATAATAGTGTTTTAGAGCACAGTTGTTGTGTGCCTTCAAGTTGTTTCTGACTTATGGTGACTCTAAGGCAAGCCTATTGTGCAGTTTTCTTGGCAAGATTTGTTCTGATTTGGTTGTCCATTGCTGAGAGAGTGTGACCTGCCCTTGGTCACCCAATGGATTTTCATGGCTGAACAAGGATACAAACCCTGGTTTCATTTATACACCCACTGTTTTTAGGAGTAAATGCTTCCCACTCATCAGTAAGCAATGTCATGGACTGAACTTGCAAATAGAAGAATTTAATTCATCACCACATCAGTCAGTCAGGTCTTAACTTTAAAAGTAAATCACTACAAATCAGATCTGAAAGATTATAAGAAAACAACACAGAGAACTACTAGAACACAACAATCTGATAATGACATCCTGAGCAGATCCTAGAAATGTTAAGGTTTGGCCTCTGAAACATCCTCTTCCTTAACATTTTGCTGTGACAGGGAAGGTGCATTTGGCAACACTGATCCACGCCTTTATAACATGCCTTCAAGCCATTTCTGACTTATAGTGACCCTAAGGCAAACTTATCACAGGGCAGAATTTGTTCAGGGGGATGCCTTTGCCTTCTTCTGAGTATGAGAGAGTGTGACTTGCCAAAGATCACCCAATGGATTTCCATGGCCAAGTGCAGATTTGAACCCTGGTTTTCCAGTGTCCTTGTCCACCACTCAAACCATTATACCATGCCGGTTCTCTTAACATGCAGATTTGACTACAATAATGTGTTCTACTTGAGGCTGCTGCTGCAGCTGCTGCTGTTGTTATTTCCTCCCTTTTTTTTTTCAAAATTGGAACTCAAAGCAGTTCAAAATTAAAAACATACAGAAAGTGAAAATTAAATTAGAATTAAACTATTTAATTCACATCTCAAGTAGAAAGAATAAAATGCAATTAAAAAAATAAAAAGATCTTCAAAACAGTTCAGTTAAAACAATGGCCATTTCTGCACGGGCTTAAAGAGACAGTGCAGAGCGTCCTCCAGGGAGGACGTCTGCACCTGGGAGCAGACTGAGTCGGACCTACTTAGTGTAGTTCCACACCTCAGCCCGCTCCAGAACGACCTGAAGTGGTCATCCAGAGTGCTTTTGAAAGACCGCTTGAAACAGGTCTTTCAAAAGCATGGAGCGCGCCACTCCATGCCCGCGCTCCGGTGCAGATTTGCAGGCTCGCACCAGTGTGAGCCTGCAATCTGCCGGGAGCGGGCTTTAGGCTGGCAAGCTTCAGCGGTTGGTGGAGAGCCTCGACCAACCGGAAGCCGCCATTTTCATCCCCGGAGCAGTGCGGCGCGGCGGCCATGCACTGCTCTGGACCAGCCTGGACCCAAGCATGGAGCCAAGAAGTCCAGTAAGTACCGGCACGGAGCGATTCCCTCACCCCATGAGGAAATGGCCAATACCCGTTCTCTTCTTCTTCCTTTTTTCCTGTTTTAAAAGCCTGTCTGAATAACCTGCTGACAGAAGAACAACAAAGAGGGGACCATCCTGGCCTCCCTGGGAAGGGAGATCCTGAGTCTAGGGGTGGCCTCTGAGAAGGCCCTTCCATGAACCCACACCAACCATGCTTGCAATGGCGACAGAACTGAAAGAAGGGTTTCCTAGGATTATCTCAGAGCCCAGGTAAGCTCACAGAGGAAGAAATGATCTGCCAAATAGTCTGGACCTGACCCGTACAAAGCTTCTTATGTCATAACCATCACTTTGAATTGGGCCTGGAAACAAACTGGCTCCTTGGGTCAGCTGAAGTTTCCAAACACTCTTCAAAGACAGCCCCAAGTATAGCATGTTGCTGTAATCCAAACAGGATGTAATTAAGGCATGTACCACTTTGGGTACATTTCATGTCTCAAGGAACAGGTGCAGTTGATGCAAAAATGTTAAAGGTGCAAAAGCACTCCCATCCACCACAGACACCTGAGCCTCCAGGTTAAAAGCTGAGTGCAGCCAAACTCTAAACCTGTCTCTTCAAGGAAAGAGTAACCCCATCTAATATGAGCTGAATCTCTATTCCCTGATCTTCCTTTCAGCTGACCAGGAGCACCTCTGTCTTGTCTGGATGAAGTTTCAATTTGTTTGCCTCATACAGGCCATTACTGATGACAGACACCGGTTTAGGCCCAGGACAGCCTCCTCGGATTGGGGTTGAAAGGAATAGTAGAGTTGGGTGTCATCTGCATATTGACGGCACTGCTCTCAAAAACACCAGATTACCTCTGCCAGTGGGTTCTTGTATATGTTAAATAGCAAGGGGGACAAAACAGAACCCTGAGGGCCTCACTAGCCAATGGCCAGGGGATCAAACAAGAGTCTCACAGCACCATCTTGCTGGGTTTGCCTCTGCAGGAAATAATAGAGCCACTGTAAAATAGTGATTCCAAGTCCCATCCTAGTGAGGCAGCCCATAAGGATAGCATAGTTGATAGTACCAAAAGCAGATGAGAGTTCCTGAAGAACCAATAATGACACACTCCACCTGTCCAGTTCCCTGCACAGGTCATCCACCAAGGCAACCAAATTGTTTCTGTCTCATACCCAGGCCTGAAACCAGATTGAAATGGATCTAGACAATTCATTTCATCCAGAGACTCCTGGAGTTGCAAGGCTACCACATGCTCCAGTACCTTGCCCAAAAATAGTAGGTTGGATACTGGCCAAAAGGCTTCAGAGCTGCTGTTCAAATGGAGATGTGCGGTACCTGTGCTGAATTCAGGTATTCCCTTTAAAGAAAATAAACAAACACTGGAGTGGCTTTAGGGACGTCTTGCTCCCACAACAGGTCAGGTCATTCCTTAGACTGATTAATGTCATTCTTAGTAGCTGCCTGTGATTTCAAAGGACAAAAAAAGAAAAGAGGTCATGTCCATCATAAAGTTATCACTATTTGCCCAGCTGCAAAATTGAGAGACCTTTGCACGTGCTTAGAAACATCTTCATTGGTTTCAATAAAATGCTGATATCTGTCATTTTTATACCTTCTGGTTCAATGTATTCATACCCTACTGTTAAAAGAAGCAGTGGAGAGCTTCCATGAGTATGTGGCCTCCATTTTTTGGCTTAAACAAAGTGAGGGATTTAGACACCCCCAGCCTTCCTGGTCATTGATTTCCCTCCTCCTGTGGGAAGCAGAGTCACTTGTGGAAGTGGCTTCATGTTTGTGCAACGAAGGCCCTTTTCATACCTTACCTTGCCCTGGAGACATCTGGTGTGGGACCTCGCATTGGGTCTGCCAGGAGAGGAGTGTGACAGGAGCATTCCCCTCCACACTGGCTGCCCCTAGGATCCAGGAAGCGCAATGGTCATGCCTCTTCCTGCCGCAGTGCAGCCATGTGCTGTCCCAGGCTGCACTGGGGTAGGAAGTGCAGCCATTGTGCTTCCAGGCTCTCCACAGGGAAGATAAGTGTGGGTGTGTGGTGGGATGGTGGTGCAATTACCAGTCATTGATGGGGAAGACCTGTCAATGATTTGTGGTGCAATCACACTGCCCAGGGACAGAAGACGGATGGGACTGTGACCACGTCATGCATAAGTCTTTTCACAGTCTGGTCCTTCTCCCCTCCCTATGCTGGGTTGGGAGCATGGAGCAGAAAGGGCCTTATCCTGTGCCACAAAGGGCACATCAGAGATAGACACAATAAGTTAAGTTTCTCTTGTGTGTCTTCTCATTCGGTTGTCTTCTTTTTTGCTTCCTCACCTTTAGACTGACATTCTGTACCTTGACATCATTTCCTCCTACATATGTCTCCCTCTCTTCTTTTTTTTTCGTAGTCATGTAGCGATACAGGGCAGATGGGCAGTCGCTCCTCATTCCTCTAGCTTGTTTCCAAACCATAAAACATTAAGTACAACATTTACTACTATCCCCAGTTTCTGGCAGGAACATTTCAGAGCCATATCTGGACTGGGCTTTGAACATAGGAGCTTTTGCATTCCTCCTGAGTATCAGGGCTGCACTCCTTAGCAAGAGCTTCTGAAGGACTGCCCAAACTGAAGTTTTGGCAAAAGCAGAATTTTACTTACGTCTGAAGTGGCGCAGCTACATAAGTCTGAGGTAACAGCAGTTATAATCCTTACATTATACAGAATGTAGAATTTAGAGAAAATCTTCCAGACATTTTTTGGTTGCTAGGCAACACCATCCCATGTTTGTCCCCAGGTCTGTTAATTAGCTCAGCACCCTGGATGACCTCTGCTAGCACCTGGGCTAACTGCTGCAAAATTCTAAAAGAAATTATCTCTCAGATGTATCTTTGCTGGCGTGATCTATTTGCTATTACTGTCCTAGGCACACTGCGACCTAAATCATCCAAAGAGCAATGGGAGACAAAAAAAAATCCCCACCTTTCCTTCTTAACTGAAATCAATAAACACAGGAATGGAGGGTTACACCAGAACACACAAAACGTTCATTGCCATTTTTACAAGCAGACACAAATATCCCAAAATATTGAAACTGTGAATACCCAGAATATAAAATGTATCCTTCATTCATGGAAAGCCTGCCTGTGTGCACACATGTGTGCGGGCGCGCGCGCACACACACACACACACACACACTAAAAAGGTACTTTCAAAAAATTTAGATCTTAAAGAACTTTGCAAGCACATATGGGACCTCTTTGGCATTATGTTCACAGCTTCTGAGCACAGATCACCAACAGGATGAGTTTAATTTATTGAGTCTTTTATGGAGAACAGTGAAAACGAAGCCAATGTACAAATCCGGTTCCTTCCTTAGCAGTAACCTTAGCTTGGCAGAAGCAGAGATAGTTCAAGCCAGGCAGCCTGTATTATAGGAAAGCACTTGAAAAATTGCCATGGATCCCAGGTTAACATTTCTGCTTGCCTTAGAGGATATTAATTGTTAAGCCTGTCCTGGATTCTCTATCCCAGCTCCCTTCTTTTAAATGTCCAATGTCTATCTTGTAAAAACAGCAAAGAATACTCTTTTCCTAAGGGCAATTTGTGAGCATGTAGCTAATTTAAGTTTCATTTGAGTGGAGGTGTTCCCTGGCTCTTCCTAGTAAATCAGAGCAAGGTAGCCTCTGCAGTCCCTTGAAGCAGCAGCATTTCCCAGAAACCTTAGGGAAACTTGACAGAATTGCCGATCAATATCCTCTCTAGATAATTGATGGCCAATTGAAGGAGGAGGGAGAAAGAGGAAGGAAGGAAAAGGGGAAAGGGTCATCAATACACAATCTTAGTTAAGGAACAGAGGTCTGTAGAGAGGTTTCTATCGTTTTAAAGAAGGATAGAAAGGCTTAAGAAGAAAAATAGGAAATGAAAAGAAGGAGAACATTTTCAGACAAATCTGTTATTGAGAAGATAAGAGAGGTCAAGAGAAAGCTGACAAAGAAACTGATGTAGAAACTACGGAGCTTGAAAACAGGAGGCTGTAAACAAGGATCAAAACAGCAATGGCTCTAAACCGTTTTTCCCTTACACTCAGATGACCTATGCTATTACATTTAACATTTCTTTCTTGTTAAACATACTTATTCATTGTTTTTCCCCCACTAGGATTTCCAAGGCAATGCACAAGAATGACAACATATAAAAAATAATTTAAAACACTGACTAAAAACCATTTTCACACACCTGTTTTAAAAGCCAACATATTTTAGACATAGATATAAAATAAGTTTAAACACCAATTTTAAAAACAGCTGAAAAGCTGAAGTCTATATGAAATAATATCCTTTTGACCATCTACTGGAAGTTCAACATAACTGCAGCCAACCTGACTTCTCTAGGGAAGGAATTCTGCAGTTGTGGTGCTGCTACACATAAAGCATTGTGATGGGAACAGGAACTTGCCAATTTAGTCTGTTGGGGTGAAAGGAGAAGCACCAAGGCCTCCACTGAAGGCCTCAGTTTCTGGGTGTTGTTACTCTGTTTACTGGGGGTCCCAGGAGGGACTCCAAAATCTGCTCTACTATAGGTGGGGAAAATTAGCTCAGAGCACTGCTTTAGCATTACGAGAGGCAGGGTAACTTAGCAGGATCTTGTAACCCAGTGTTTACGGGGTCAGGCCAAGCCAAGGAGCACACCAAGTTTAAGAATAATTGAGATTTTATTAAATACAGACAAACAGTGTATGCAACACACTCACACAAGTAGCTAACAAAAGTAAAGGTTGGAGTGGTATAGAGGGATTGTTGAATTGGGTGATACGACACCTGTCCTGAAGCTTGAGTTCGTTGGTCTGGAGTCTCAGTACATGGGACTGAGGGGACAGCTCGCCAAACAAAGTGGTAGCAAGGCAGGATGGAAGTCCAGAGGAGTCCGAGGAAGGTCTCAGAATCTGGGGGGTTTATAGGGAGAAGTGTGACTGCAGGCTATGCCTTACTCGGGGACAACAATGAGTTTTGGGTGCGAAACAGTGTCTCCGAAAGGTCAAAATTTAGCATGATTGAGTTAAGTCCAAATTGACAAAGAGGTAGACAGTATGCAAATGCTCAGTGCTTGTCCTTTTAAGCTTCTAGCTTGCCAAGTTACCTGCTCGGGGCAGGGAGTCCTTTGTAAACAGCATGCATACATAATGAGGGCGTTTGCAGAGAGGTCTCCTAAAGCAGTGATCTGGCTATTTCTGGCCTGCCTGTATTGTTTTGGGATATTGCAGCATTTGATGGCTGAGCCTAGTTCTGTGCTTGTCCAGGGGCCTCACAAACATGTGGAGAGGGGTGGTGGAAGAAGGCCGAATTATTGATATCAAAATGATATCTAGTGCTATCGTCAGGTGGGCCTAAGCTGCAGTAACGGCGTACTTCTACTGGAACAAGTGATATTTATCTCAGCTTCAAGATAGTTAGGGAATTTAGGTCAAATCCAGCACTGGACTGAGTATGGAAGAAAACTGTAGAACACTAGTAAAAAGAGTAAAAAAGGCACATTTTTCAGCCCCAAGCAGAGGGCGTTAATTCAGCTTCTGCGTAATTTCATTATGTTTCCTTACTTAGTTTCAGGAGATCATCCTGCCTTTCTCTCCATAGCTTTTGTACCTTTCTCTATATTCAAGTTAGTATTACTGCCAGATTTTATTAAGTTATTCATATTCAATCATTCCTATTTGTTAATGTTTTTCCTTCTCCAAATCATAGTAATAGAAGAACTGAAGAAAATAGGACCTTCCTTGGAAACAATAGCATAATGACGGATTTGGATTTCACATGTTAAACTAATGAACCAGATTTTTGGTTATACAATTGGCCCTCCACATTTGCAGGTTTAACTTTCACAGATTTGATAATTTGCAGCTTTTTCCAACCTTCAAGTGCTTCTTTTCTGGGAGAACATTTCCTCTCAGCAGCTCCAATCAGACTATGCAGCCTTTTAAAAACCTACCTCTGATTCTCCTCCTCTTCAGCAAACAGTGCCTGGCCAGCTAAGGATAGCTCACAGCCCATTTTCTCAGCACCACAAACTCTCTCCTGATGACCCTTGCATACCCAAGGAAGGACATGGGAAAGAGAGAGGAAGTATAAGGCCACCATGCTGACTTCCTCCCTTTCCCTTTCCCTTTTCCTCTCCTTCCCTCACCTGGTTTGGACCTAGGGTGCCTGCTCTCTCCACCATGCCTTGGCCCCTTCCTACAGACACACTCACACACATTTTGATATTTGCAGTTTTTACACTTTTGTGGGCAATCCTGCACTCCAACCCTAGCAAATGTGGAAGGCCAGCTGTAATCTTATACTGAAATGTACAACACTCTCAGAGAGCAATGGCATTCTTTGTGAAGGAATCTTTCGTCTTTTAATAGTTGGGTTGCAATAGGGAATTTGGCAAAAGTTCTCTTGAAAAGCTCACAGACCTACTCGACCTCCCAAAATAGAAGATTAGTTGTCATAACAACAACACATCACCATTTCATTATCTATTCATACTACAGCTTCCAGGGATAACTGTGGTTTGCATATACCTATATGGTTTATGCATTCCCCAGATCTTCCTTCTGTGTTGTTTTGCCTGACACTAGAAACTAGAAAGCGATGACTTTTTTCCTTTATGTGCAAATTTTCATCATCTTGATACTGTACCAATATATTGTATCAATAATCTCTCCCTCAATCTCCCCTCCCACAGTGGGGGACATTGGAAAGAGCTGACACATTTGGACATCTCTGATCAGAATTCACTATACATGTTGCTAAGGGCCAAATAGAGATAATTACCTTAGATATGGAAATACCATGGCTGCTTGGAATTTCAGTGTCCTCTCTGGCCCATGGAAGTAGCATTACTAATTCCCTGATTGTGGTCACTTTGGAATTACCCTTCCAAGCAGCAGACTTTTCTTACAGTATCTGCCTTGGTTGTGGGGACACAGGGGTGAGACCACTGGATTCCTTGGACATTTGCTGAAAATTCTGGGCGTGTTGCCATGTTTAGGTAAGGTGACAGATTAGTTTCAGTGAAATCAGGCAAGGTAGATATAGCTAGGTTTTGTTGGAAGTCAGTCCTTTCTGCAGCTGGCCAAAGCACAGTGGAGCACCAGATCTTCAGTGACTATATGGTTAGACCAGATCTTCAGGAAAGAAGCTGTTGTCCCGGCATGGAACTTCCTCCAAGTAAGAGCTCACATGGGCCAGTCTGTATAGAGTCCTTGATATTCTTATTAATGTGGACGTTTCTCCACCAAGCATACAAGGCATTGCTCAATTTTACACATGTCTACTTAAGGGCAGCTCCATTGCAACAGTTTATTCAGATACTTCACATAGATCAGTTTCATTCAAGGTATTAACATCTGAATACTTTTTAAATACTCTCTCCTCTTCCTAGAGATAACAACAGAAAAAACTTGTGCCCAAATGATGAACCCCTATGGGTCACACTTGGCTGGAACCTCCCTGTTCCTGCCTAATTTGGATTAAATGTTTCACTCTCAGTATGTGTCTCAGAAGCTTAAAAGCTGGAAAGACAATCTACAGTTCTATTTGTAGAGCAGTAGAGCTTGGAACATATTTAAAAAGTAAAACACAGTTTTTTGTTCTCAGAAAAGTAATGCATCAATCATTACTTATTGTCCATTAATTTAGGAGTAATGCATTAGTAATACCGTATGTTTGCTTTAATTATCTCTTATTTTTTAAATAAAAAAAATTAATTTTATAAATATTTTAAAAAAATATTTAAATTTATAATATATAAAGATTATAAATATTTTAACAAAAATATACTAACAAGAAGAAATGTGATTCCAAATGAACCTGCAATTAATGTTTTTGAAGTAATGAGTAAACACTGCTTATTACACAAAAAAAGTCAGTGTCACAGAGTGCTATATTGCTTGCCAAACATACACACACACACACACACACACACACACACACACAAAAAACATTGCAATGTTGCAATGTCTTTATGTTAGATAAAAAAAAGTAGTGTTTTACTTTCTGTATCCCTCCCATAGCCATTCAGTGGCTAGTGACGATTAGGAGGGTAGGAAAGTGTCCATGCCCTGATAGCCAAATACAGACTAATGCCCACATCTGCTGAGATCTCCTGGAGATCTCCAGATCTTCTATGGAGGTCTTGATCGATATCCATAGTTGAGGGGACATAACCAGAATCAGAATGATTCCAACATCTGCCAATATCTCCAAAGGATGCTTCTCTATTCCCCTCCACATTTTCCACCAGCCATTGAATGGCAGGAGGTGCTATCACAGTAAAATGAGAAGTTGTTTTATACCTGTAAGTCATTTCCAACCTATGGAGACCCATAGGAGAAGCTATCATGCGATTTTCTTGGCAAGATTAGTTCAGAGAGGGTTTCCCATTGCCTTCCTCTGAGGCTGAGAGAATGTAATTTGCCCAAGGTCACCCAGTGGGATTCCATGGCTAAGCAGAGATTTGAACCTTGGTCTCTCAGAGTTCTAGTCCAATATTCAGACCAGTATATCATACTGGCTCCTGAAATGCTGAGTACTGGGGGCTTTTAGTTGTTAAGAAGGAGGATGGGAGTAAAATAAAAACAAGAAACAAAAA
Organism: Iguana delicatissima; assembly: GCA_948472985.1. Taxonomy (NCBI): domain Eukaryota; kingdom Metazoa; phylum Chordata; class Lepidosauria; order Squamata; family Iguanidae; genus Iguana; species Iguana delicatissima. Next base: position 142,791 of record CAOKZL010001214.1, on the reverse strand, counting down.
AATGACATCCACAGGCATACATTGGAAGTACACTTGCATATATCACTAACAGGACCCCAATCTTTACATGAAACTACAGATGATGACGAATGTGTCACTGAGAGCTACAGAAACTTTTGAAAACTGTAAATAGGAGGTCCCAGGACCAAACAATATCAAGACCACAGCATGAGGGAAAAGAACTTGATCCTTTCCTCTTCTGCTGGATTCTTGGCAAGAATGACTCCCCACAACCTATGTGAAGCTATTAAATTTAAGAAAGAAGTCTTGCATTCAGATTCTAATATCTAATTTCCTTGTTCTTCTTGGTTGAAGAAACCTTCCCACTAAAAAAACAAACAGACATGTGCAAGCAAAATAATGTATGTAAATTACAATATATTTAAGGTGCATGCTTCCTGCCAGTCAGAGATTATGGATAAAATGCAATTCATAGGTATATGTTCGAAAGAACATTATCCAAAATAATAACTGCATGACCAGAAACTGTAATATGAGACACACTGCTCAAAAAGTATATATAAAATCCTTTTTTTTTTTTTTTGAAAAATCAAGATTTAATAGAAAATTCTGGTACTCACAAACCAATTTAGCAAAGCAATTTTATTTTGTCTTTGTATTCTCATATATAAAGGGTATCCTCTCCTCATAATGCTGAGAAATAAGAAAGAAGCTGAAAAGGGGGGGACACTGTAATGAAATCTTCTAGTGCAATCAAGTAGGTTTAATCAATCAGGAGGTTTGATGATTCTTTTTTAAAAAAATCTTTTCCTGTTGAATTTTGACAATGAAAAGATATTAAAAAAATGGATGACAAACTTTTATTTTTCCTCAACATTGTGCTCTTCAGTGCATTTCCAATGCTTTGCTCTGAACCTGTCTCTTACTTCACTTGAAAATTTTTACTTAGCTCATTTTAAAAAAATACATCAAGCATGTTGAAAAATTATATCATCTGTTTGTCTTTTTCTTATTTTCAACTTTCCTGACAGGGTAGTAAAATATTAGATATTATATATTTACTGGGCAATGGGAAAGGATGTGTGACTCTAAGATGACAATGAGTACAATTTGTTCCAGGCATATCTGCAGTACCACTAACACCTAGAGAAGGGGTACATAAACACAGAGGTATTGCAAATTTGTCTTTTGAAGTATCTTATCATTCTGCTGCTGCCCACATTAATAGAAAGGAAAGGCATCGAAATATGGTCTGTGAATTAGATCCTCCAGTGTGCTTGGATGCTTTTGCCTGTAAATGTGAATTAAAAGAAGAATGGTCTTATTGAAGTTATTGATCTGGGTCAAGGTGGCACAAAGTATGGCCTGAAGGCAAACTCCATCCATATAGTTTGGGGGCATTTTTGAACTATTTGGGGTTTATTTATTTATTTGCTTTTGAGTAAACATGCAGAAGTTTGGGCTGCTGCTGCAGACACATTTTAAAAATTTGTCATTGCGTTTTGACACTTCTGCTTCATTCTGTTTTCTCAGCTTACGCACATCTTAAATGGTCTAGCTGTTCATCCATCCCTTGTAGATGAGTTAAGCAGGATTCTTAAAGTCTTTAACTGTTCTTCCTAGTAATTTGTAGCCCTTTTCTCGCTCCTTTGAAATAATTGCTACCCTCTTCCACAAATATTCCAAATTAATTCCTCTCTCTTCCCTTCCCATTGATAACTCCTTCTTCCGTCTTGCTACAGTTAATTTCTCTCTTTGCCAAAACCCTATCAGAAATTCCCCAGTCTCTTTCTCTTCCTTTCCAAGGACGCTGATTATCCACTTTCTCTGTTACATGTCTCACCATCTCTCTCAGGCCCTTTCCGCACGAGGCAAGGGAATCACTCCGTGCTGTTACCTACCGCTTCTTCTGGGGTCTGAAGCAACGCGGACTGTCCATGAAGCCCTTCCACAGGGCTCCTCCTTGGTCCAGGGCGAATCGGAGCAGTGCAAGGTCTGTAGATCCACACTGCTCCGGCTTCCAAAATGGCAGCTTCTGGCTTCCAAACTGGCATCTTCCAGCTTCCAAAATGGCGGTTCAGGCTTCCAAAATGGCGGCTTCTGGTTGGTCGTGGGTCCCGACCAACTGCTGAAGCTCATCACGCCTAAAGCCCGTCCTCCACAGATTGCAGATTCGCATTGGTGCGAGCCTACAAATCTGCACAATGGAGCAAGAATGCAATGGCACATTCCAGGAAAATAAAGACCTGTTTTTTGTGGTCTTTAGAAAACACGCTGGAAGACCACTTGGGGTCGTTTTGGAACGGACTGAGGTGCAGATCTCTGGTAAGTAGTCTGCTCCTGGTCCGCTCCAAGGTGCAGACGACCTCCGTGAGAGGACGCACTGCCCCGTTCTAATTGCCTGGTGCGGAAAGGGCCTCAGTGTCTCTTTCTCTCTGTTGTGTTTTTTTCAGTAGTATTGCTTTCCCATCTATCTTCTCCAAACTTTCCCCCACATTGACACATAATCATATATGCTGTTCTTGAGAGACTTCATTGCCATACAGTAACACAACAATATCAAGGATAATTCCTTTTGTGAAAGAGATAAGCACATATCTACAAAGATTTTATTAGCAGATTTTCCTAGAATTTGCAAATGAGTCAGTGGTGTTTGTACACAGGATTCCCTATCATACACATATATGTAAGAGCATGTATTTCCTAGTTTCACTAATAAAACAACACACCACTCAATAGTAGTCAGACAACTGTGTTTTTTAGCAGCGTATTACTCTAAGCGTGTTGAAATCTGAAGACATTTGGTATTGTGAATGCAAATAAGAGGAGCCCCTTTGGATTAAACCAAAGCTTCATGTACTCTAGTGTCTTGTTTCTTGAACTGGAGAACTAGACATCCTTGAGAAGACCAGAAGCAGGATATAACAGGTAATAGTCCTCTCCCAGTATTGTTCCCCACAGTTGTTACATACTAACCACAAAGTTCCCTAGAGCCTTCATGGTTAAAAGCCATTAACCTTTGCTTCATGACCTTGTCTCATCTTCTTCTAAAGCAGTGGTTCTCAGCCTGTGGGTCCCCAGATGTTCTCAGACTTCAGCTCCCAGAAGCCCTGAGCATTGACCATAGTGGCTGGGGCTTCTGGGAGCTGAAGTCCACAAACATCTGGGGACCCACAGGTTGAGAACCACTGTTCTAAAGCTAGATGCTGTCATGTGGCATAAACTGGTACAGCAAAATGACAGAACTCCACTCATGTGAACCTTTCCAAACTCTTCTTCTTTACCTCTACAGCTGGTCCCCCATGTCCATGGGGGATACATTCCTGAACTTACCATGGGCAGCAAAAAATAGACAGAGATAATACCAAATGCTATATTTTGACCCCCAGGCCAGGCAAGGTGTCAAGGGAAAGGAGGCTCTGGCTTCCTTCGTGCTTGCCTGACTTTCCCCTAGTGGGACTTGGTGAGCAGCCCCCTCCAGTCAAATCCAGCAAGAGGTCCACCTGTGCAGAGCTGTATCTTCTTCCTCAGCTGAGAGCGGCACATGGCTCTGCGCAGCCATTATTGAAGGCAAGATAAATAAATAGCTCAGGCAAGAAACCACCTCCAGTACTGGAGAGGCCATTGAAACCACAGGCAGCCTGTCAGCTGTTCCCTTCCTCTGTCCTTTCCTCTGTCCTTTCCAGCTGTCCTTTCCTCTGCCTGCTCTTGCCAGAGGCTTCTAATGCTGCAGCAGCAACAGTCCGTCCCCGCTTCATCACTAAAGAAGCTGTCCTTGCCCATTTCCCTCCTTCTCCAGTTGGCTTTTTCTTTTGCAAAAGACTGCCCAAGTGCACAGCTGGGACCCCCACACCTCTCTCAACCGTGGAAGAAGCCTCTCTCCACAGAGACATGTACCTCTCTCAGCTGGGAAGAGAGGGATATTCCTTTGTCAGCTGAGAGAAGAGCAAGGGGCCTGGCTGCACAAAGCAAGGACCTCAGCCAGCAGCAGCAGCAGCAGCAGCCGCCATGGCCCTGGAGTGGGCTGTGGGTAAGTGAAACCATGGACGCTGGTCCAGCAGATATGGGGGACCTACTGTATTTTCAGCACTATGCATTAGTGTGAGATATTTGTTGATGGTATAAAAAATACTAGATACTGCACTGTATGTATTCATATTGCCAACGTAGAAGTAATTCTATTTGGGGGAGGCAAGAAAATATGTGCACAGAAGTGCCTTCCAAAGAAAAATGGTGTCTCCCTCCTGCAATAGCTTCTACTCTCATTTAGAATGGTGAATGTATTGTGCACTGTTGAAGGAAAGGAAGCAAATGAAGACAGGTCCTGTCTAATAAGGAAGTTGTACCTCAGTTGTATGATAGCAGAATGAGTAGAGGTAACTTCTTGGAGTGGACACAATATGAGGAAATGCCATTTTAGGGAGAGTAAATTAGCCAATGTGGTAACGTCAGAACCTGAATAGCAGCCACATTTTGAAGAAAGAATGCAGTGCTCTGACATTTACGTTCTTACTAAACTCTTAAAATTCTTACCCAGGTCTCCTTGCTTTATGGGCACTAAATGCATGCATAGAAGTTTTCCTAGACAGATGCTTTAAAAGATGCATATAAAATACATGGTGATAATCTGTTTTTCTCTACAGCTGCCTGTCAGCTAAATAAAGTGGACCACAAGGTTGCCACTTACCAGAGCTGGAGGTAAGGAGTCGGCAGGGGATCCACAGTTTCCTCAATGCAAGGCCTGCAGAACTCCACAGGGTGAAGCTTGTTTTGAACGTTTTCCCCTTCCTGGTTTGCAGAAGATAAGAAGCAGTTTGTAGCTCCTTGTACGGGCTGTACATGTCGTGTGTTCAGAATTAACAGGACGTATCTGCAATTCTTTTGGTTGTCCCTTAGAAGCAGCTGAAAACAATAGAGAGTCTTTAAGATGCCACTGGGAGTCCATCTCACAAAGAATTTTTCTCCCGCTGGTGCAAACTTCATAACATCAGAGCACAAGCCTGGGCACAGCAGGCGTAGGTTGCGGGAGAAGGGTTTAATTATTTTCATTCTTAATTTTCATTTCAGCTTTGTTGGAAATTCATGTTGTTGCTGCTGTTACCATGTTGAGGAAGGCAAAAGATCTTTGCTTTGTGAAATTACTTTTTTTTAAGCTTACACTGTAGTTGTTTGCATTCTTTAGAAGTCTGCAGTATGCCCATGAAAAGTACTAGCTTGAAAAATTGAGCCCTATGGGGAAATCATAATAGTAGACAGGACACTTGTTAACAGCACAAGGCTAACCAAGGATAAGCAACTGTGTATGGTCTGAGGGCAATATTTGGCCCCCAGAATCCTTTAGGGGCCTCGTAGACTGCCAAATTTGGTGTGGAGGGGTCAAAAGCAGCCATAACTTCATTTCTGATTTTGAATAACAAGGGATTCTTTTGATGATAAACAGTACAGGGGCAAGGGTTCTACAACGTATTTAAAAAGTGAATTGCTGCTACTAGAGATTTCCATAATAGGCTGCTCAGGTCTGAGGGGGCAGAAAAAGGATGGTCTAGTGAGTTTAAGAGGATTAAGGGCTGCATGCAGCCCCAGAGCCTCCCATTATGTGCCTTTGAGAGAAACAGTAGTATCCACAGCAGACAAAACTATGACAATTACTCCTGCAGTTATTGGACCCTTTCACAATGTGTAACTGCAGCACTGTGATTCCACTAACTGCCATGACTGCATCCTATGGAATCCTGGGGCTTGTAGTTCAGTGAGGCACTAGAACTCTCTGATAATACCTAAATTGCCATTCCCAGGAAACCATGGGATGTTACTGTGGCAGTTAAAGTAGACTCATGGTGCTACAACTGTATGCCCCTCCCTTTCAGAACTTGGTAAACATGTAGTTTTTGAACAATGTCTAAGGGCCGTAGTCCAAAAAGTAGCTTCCTTGAGCTCTATTTACTATATCCTGGCTCGGAGATTGATCCAAATGTCTCCACATGTTTATCAACCCAGAACTACCCAGTGCCAGCCAACAATAGCAGGCCAATCAATTCTAACCCTAGTATACATCTCTCTGCCTTTCTCGGACATCATGGCAGAGACAGAAGTGTTTCTGGGTTCCATATCTTTATCTTTCACTTATGTGTATCATATGTCACAGCCAGCATACTATGGTTCAGAGCTTTATGCAAAACTTGTATGCCAACCAAAATTTTGAACAATCCAGAGGGCAAATAAAGGACAGCTAAACAAAAATAAAAAATGCATTTGGGAAACCATGAGTATTTCATGCATAGCCAGGAGAAAAATAAAACAGCATTCTAATTAAGACTCAGATTTAGCAGGGATATTAAATATCATACACAGGGGTGCGATTTCTAGAGTTATGAATTATCTGTACCATTCTTAGCACATATAAATACAATACAACAGATCTATACATACTTAACAGTATGTAAGTTAACCAATGATACTTACTAGTACATCTCTGAGTGTGTGTGTGTGTGTGTGTGTGTGTGTGTGTGTGTGTGTGTGTGTGAAAAATTGTGGGATGTGTGTGTTTCAGTTTTACAGAAACTGTTGTGTATTATGGCCATCAAACAGGACAGGAAATACACTAACAGCCCCATGTTAGATATCTTTTTTCTTATTGTGAGAAGAATTTTCACTGATGCTAGAATAAGGCCATCATCCTTACACATCAAATGAGACATACAGAAAATGTGAAAGCATTTTAATGTGTTTTCAGAGGGAGTGTTAGAAGCAAAAGTACCCTGCTGAATCAGATTAAAGGCCTATCTAGTTCAATGTTCTCTTTCCCACTGTGGCCACAGCAGATGCCTACAGGAAGCCCAGAAGCAGAACATGAAAGCAGTAGAACCTTCCTATTCATTTTTCTCACCAACTGGGATATGACTTCTGATTCTGGGTGTAATCAGTGTAGCCATTGATAATTTTATCCCACTTGAGTTTTGAAATTGTTTATCCTTGTTGATAAGTTTGTGGCCATCATCACATCAGGGGCTGTGAGTTCCATGTGCAAAGAAGACATCATATTTGAGAAAGCACAACTTACGAATCTATGTGGAATATCTTTATATTCCAGATAATTAAAAATATATGGTACAACTCATGCCTGTTTACTATTAGTTATGACAGGACCATTTCCTCCCTCTCTAACTGTTGTCAGTGGCAGCTCATGGCTTCCATGTCAGTGGGTCATTGAGCTCACTCCAAGCTATAGTTCCAAATTTTAAAGGAGATTTGGGGATAGGGTTTAGCACCATGGATAGTTTCTTTAAAGTATAGGCTAAAATCCAGAACAGATTTACCACCCAAATTATATGGAACCCACATAGCACCACTGATTATAGTAGAACTGGCAGTGAACTCAGGATCAGAACAGATATTCAACTTTTAGTCCTCACTGAGAGAGAAGGAAATCAAATGGTTCCTGGGTTTCTTCTTCCCCATCTTCCCAGGTCAGCTGATCTCTAAAGATTTCTTCTTTGGCCTGACTGCATCTAACCTTACAATGAAACCTTCTTCATGTACAGCTTCCTCTAGAGCTAACATCCATTTCCTGTTCCTTCATTGCCCCTTAGTACTGCCCTCATAGTGCAGTGGTTAAATGCTGGTACTGCAGCCACAATGTTGTGAGTTCAATCCTGCAGGGCTCCAGGTTGACTCAGCTTTCCATCCTTCCATAATTGGTAAAATGAGTACCCAGCATGTTGGGGGCAATTGGCTAAACACATTGTAAACCACTTAGGGAGTGCTTAGCACTGATAAGCGGTATAGAAATGTAACCACTATTGGTGACTGCTATTGCTACTTCTGTCTTGGTGTAAGGAGGCCAATATTCTTCTCCTAATCTTGGTTCCCAAATCATCTGATGCTATACTTTGGACTAGCGCAGTCACCATTACTCTTGATTCTTATTTTGTTGTTTAAGAGAGCTGGATACCACTAGAAACTTGGAGCCAGCATAACGTAGTGATTAGACTGTTAGACCAGAAGTTGAGAGATGCAGGTTCATGGAATGACCTTGGACCAGCCTTCCTCTCCCATCTCAGTACTCACAGTGCTGTTGTGAGGATAAAATGGGGGAAAAGGGGACTGTGTAGTCTGCCTTGAGGAAAAGTGGGATATAGATGTAACTAATCAATAAAATAAAAAGAATCCAAGGTGACTGAGGCTTTCAGGGATGGATCTTCTCTGTTGAGTGTGTGCTTCCAAATCCCCAAAAGACTCCTCCATGCTGATTAAGCACCCTGCAAACATATGCTTACATCTGGCCTCCACAGATGTCAATTGAGCTAATTTTTCATAGAGAGAAGCACCCCAGGTTATCTGTCCCCAAAGGATAAAGGGTTGATTCTGTCCTGCTAGTGAGATGAAGCGGCATTTAATATTTCAAATCCAGGGCTCACAGCATTGAGCAATTCCCTCTAGGAAAGGCTGCAGACAAAAATCTGATTGTATATTTTAAAAATATCTGATAGACTGTGTTCCTGCTGCTGATAGAGTCTCATGTACATTCATCATTCAGGAAACATGAGCAGATTTAGTGCTTTGTCGCCATTTGCTGATGCTCTGCTTTTTTTTCCCCTGGTACATTTGAACCTCTGATTCTCTTCATGTTTAATATCTTTTTGAACAGCATTGGCTGTAGAATTTTTCATGGCTTAAAAGCTAAGTTTGGAGGTCATTGCAAACACACACCAGAGAGGTGGAGATGACAGAATGTGGATCTTTCCAGCAGCAGGGAATGGAGTCCATGAACCACTCACCATTGTGTACCCTAGACAGCTGCTCTGCTTCCTGAGTGGGAAAATCTGGCTTGGCTCTGCAGGAATTTAACAAAATCTGCCACTCGGAAGTACAAACTAATTAGATATGTTACAGCACAAATAATGTAAAATAAATAAATAAAACTAATGATGCTATAATTGGTTGTATCCTTGCCTTGCTGCTTTTTTCTCACTTAGATGTGCCGACAGTATTTCATGCTGAGCAAATTCTAATCACTTGAATGTAGAAGGATCCAAAATGCATTTTTGGTTTTATAACGACCAGAAGCTTTATCAACAAACAGAACAAAGTCAGTTGTCTGTCTTATTGAAGTCCTTGTCATGAGATGATGATCCAACTACACTTCTAATGCACATGATTCCCTACCCTGATGAAGTTTGATGTATGACAAGTAGGGATGAAAAGCCAAAAATATTCTCATGTCTTGATCAAGAAATCAAGTCACAGAATCGTAGAGTCAAAAGTGTCCTCAAAGATCATCTAGTTCAACCCCTGCCAACGCCAGAAATTCACTCTCCTACAACAGCCTTGAAGACTCTGTTTTAAAACCTGTAAACAGTAAGGAGATACTTCTTGGCTTATTTTGTAATCAAGGGAGTGATTTTAGCAATTTTCTTCCTACTAGAAGAAACTCTTCCATGCATGTGGTTCCGAACTGCAAGATTTTTATCAGCCCAAGATTCTTCTCATCAGGGTTTCCTCATACTCAAAAGAATATATTTTTCAACCATCTTTGGAATATTTCCAAATGTTATTTCCATTCCTAGTAATGAAAAGAGTCTACTGCCTTTCGTGGCAGACTTTTCCAGTACTGAATAGCTTGTGTCATATACTCATTACTGTGTAGTTAAAATATCAGTAAAAGAGTACGCAGGCCTTTTTTTTTTCTTGAATGCTATGGGTTGGATTCAAATGAAGAACCCTAAATGTTTTGCTGAAGATATCCAGTAGAGGAGGGGAAGGGTGGCCTGTGGGCTCCATGCAGCTCCCCAGCCCCATTTTTATGGCCCCAAATCTCTCCAGAACACCTCCAAAGCCCTCAGAGTTAGTCTCAATGTTTTCTGGCCCAAAGTCACTCAAAAAATAGCCCAATCTGCCATCAAATGGCCTTAATATGTGATGATTTAGCTAGTTTTGGCCCCCTGATTTCCAGATCCTACACCTCCCCCAACAGAGAGACAGAGCTAGTTTTCAGCCCTAAATGAAAGATGATATTGCTTCCAATTCACCAGAGGCACACCGTGTGGCCTGGCTGGATGAGGCAAAAATTCCCCCTTCCTCCTCTGTTACTGCCCACCCCTTTTGTGAAAGGAAAAATGAGAACATTTCTGCCATGATATCCAAGATGATAGGAGAAGAATGAGAATCTCTGGCCATAGCATATTTGGGAGGTGCCACTGCAGGTGAAAACAGCCAAAAGGTACACCGGCTTTTTGCCTGACTTTTACTTCTTCCTCCATTCCCAAATAAGGAACATTAGAAGTTGCCACAGAACTGTTGGTTCTAACCTGCACCAACATCTACATGCAGCCATCCATTCAGATACCTAAAGATAACTAACAAACCTCTCTTCTCCAAGCTAAACACATCCAGTTCCCTAATTCATTCCTCATGGGGCTTGATGTTCAGGGCTTTTACCTTCTTGGCTGCCCTCCTTTGGACCTGTTGTCAAAATCCCTTTAAAGCTGTGATGCCCAGAACTAGACACAGTATTCCAGGTGAGGTCTGACCAAAGCAGATTAGAGAGGATGGATATTACTTTCTTCAGTCTGGACACTGGACTCAGCCCAGAATTACATTAAGTTTTTTGACCACTACATCACACTATTGACTCATATGTAGTTTGTGATCTACTAAGACTCCTAGATAGTTTTCCCACATATGCTTGTCAAGCCAGGTGACACCCTTCCTGGGTTTGTGCATATTATTTCATATATCTGGCCATTCCACTAGTTATGGGCACAGAATTGCTACTGAAAAATCCAAAGGGGGAAGGGTGTTGATTAGCCATGCACAACAAATTCACACATTTCTTCAATTGGGAAAGAAAAGGGGCTTATTTTGATATCAAATTTGAATTCATTTTACTGTTGCAGCAATATAAAAAGCTTCATATGTAACTTAGCATAGGAAAACATAATTATGAATTATAATTATTAATAATAAATAATTATTAAATTATATCTGCATTATACTTATGAAATTAAAATATATTTATATATTTTTTATATTTATATAGGCAAAATTGTGAATAGACCTTATACCAGGGGCTGGGAAAGTTCATCCCACCCAGGCCATTTTGAACACCAAGGACCTCCAACACCTCACATTTTGTGAGGAGGGGACACATGTATGCTTCCAAGCCCTGAGCATAAAACAGCTCACGGGGGACCACAGAAATAGCAACATTGACCCCAAAATCCTAGGAGGTGTGTGGGGAACTTTTGATAAAATTAAATGTTGGAGAAAGTTTTAATAATGAAACTAAAGGATGGTGCAGCAGGAATAAGGAGAATGGCAGGAAGTGCAGTTCTCACAACTCTTTGCAGTTACCTTCTTCTGACTGAGGTCAAAGCTGAGAAGGAAAGGAGATAGATTGGCAAAGTGGCCCTATACTCCCTCTCTCTCACCTGTCCTGCCTTGGGTGTGGAGGGGGCATCAGTGGAGGGCTCATGGTGCTAAGAAATTGGACTGCAAGCTGTTCTTAGCTGGCCAGGTGGTTGCTGGTGGAGAAGGAGGAGGAAGAGGACCAGAGATGGGTTTTTAAAGGGCTGCATACACTGATCAGAGCCACCAAGAGGAAAGGTCCCCTGTAAAAAGAAGCACATGAGGTGGCGGGGGGCGGGGGTTGAAGAAACTAGCAAATAATTAAATCCATGAAAGTTAAACGCACAGATGTGGAGGGCTGACTATATCTTGCACTTTTTTTAAAAAAACAAACACACACACATGCGGGTCCTAAGGAAAATTCTTCCAATATTAATGCATACAAATTGGTCACCTCTGAAGCCAGTCTTAAAACCATGGTAGAAAATGGAGGCTGGATCACAGATCACTGAAATATTTGTGGAAAATGAAAAGTTTTAAACAGGCAAGGGAATCTCAGCAGAAATTGTAGTGCTCTCTGCCACTTGGAGGACCTGTGGCCTAAAAGAAGCACTTAATCATAATGTGTACACATTCTGTTGCCGGTCTTCAAGTGCAGAGTAATCAAGTGATGAGAAAGAAAGTGATCTGTATCCCTATGCAAACTGTCCCTTAAATACTCCTACTTCAGTCATATACTGTAAAGCCCTTGCAAAGTATCTATGGAGGCAAGTGCTCTAGAAACATTAAATACTTCTTCCCACACATAAAACTACTTCCCCGTCAACACAGGACACCCCCACCCCACCCTTGCAAAGGAATGTTCTATCTGAGACTCCTGGGATTCTTTGATTTAATGAAGCACAGGCAACTCCTGCACACAATGCTGTCATCTTTGGCAGAGGAGGAGGGGGCAGCGGAGTGCTAAGTTATAATGTAAATTGAGTTTATTACTATTTGGCAGGATGCTTCTGGCAGTCTTCAGTGAGGAGTCTGTGCCACCAACACTTTTTGTATTTGGAACCAGGTCAAATAGCTAATCAGAGTGTCTGCTGGGATATATACTGTACTATAGCAGCTCCTGCAGTCACAGTGAATACATGCACACTGAATAGGTTCTTATGAATCTGAGATGCTATTGGATCTGGGAGAATATTTGATGCAGATGTAGACACACACACACACACACAATCAATCGTCAAAGTGACTTACATATTGCCCACTACTGCCACAGCCTCTACCCTTCCATGCTGCAAATCCCCAAAATTTAACCTTGAGGCAAGTCAGCAGCTGCAAAAGTGCTGGGAACTCCATATGCCCTGATGGACCATCTTTTCTTATCAGGACAAATCTCAGTTAGACTTTATGCATGGCATGTCCACTGGCGTGTAGGTCCCTAGTGTGGAGTCCTATCCTGTCACCTTCCCATGTTCTACAGTAAGTTTCAAAGACTTGAGGCAGTAGAAAGAAAGGGCAGCAGTGCCTAGGGATGTGGTCTTCTTTCGGGCCCACCTTTGCAAATTATTCATTGTCCCACATACAAGCCCACATCTGACCATTTGAGGAGATGAAACTCCTGAATGAAACCTGTCCCCTTTTGGGATGGTTTTTAAAAATGTGTACATTTTGGCATGCATTTTTCAAATTGCACAGATTGCTTGCATGAATTTCCCCTCTCTTTACTGACAAAAGTGTGCTTGTGCCTTTTTGTAATGCACATTTATTGTATATATTGCTCAAAACATGCTTTTCAAATGGGTACATTTTTGGGCAACTTGTCCACAGCCATTTGGGAACATGCCCATTCCAGAATGTAAAGGGCATCCAATTTGCATTCAAAATCCAAATGACATCTGGTCTGCATTGGTTGGCATTATGGTGGTAGAGACCAGGAGACTTTAACGTAAAACATATGCCAGAGCAGAGTCCTTCCCCATCAGTATCAGTTGTTTGCAGAAAAGCACAGCTGTATACAAAGGAGTCTTCAAAAAGGGCTGTGATCAGCTCAGTCTTATGGGAAAGCATTTTTTGGACGTACTCGTACTCAATTGCTCATGATAACCTTGGCCAAGAATTTGACTACTCCAGTCTTCCTGATTTTATTTTTCTTGTTGGGTGTTAATTCTTTCAACAAGGCTCTAAACTGAGCTGCTAAAATCATCTTATTTATTTAAACCTTTATATACTACCTGATACCACAGGCTCTAATGGCAGCACACAAGTCAAAACAGTTTAAAATGGTTTGAGCCTAGAGATGAGACAAATCCAGAATTTTCCAAATCTGAATCCGGATCTGAATCCCTGGAAGGTTCTGTGAATCCATGAATCCATGAATCTCACGAATCTCAAATCTTTCAAATCCTTTTTTACTTCCTTTGAAAAGTGTTTTGAAGGGGAACTTGACATCTTTGTTTAATGAAAAACAAATTAAATAATAGTTTTCATTTCCAGGAAAATATACCCATATACTTCTTATTAAGAATTACATGTAATTTGGAAGTAGATTCAGATGTTGGAGGATGTTCAAGATGATGCCATCTCCTGGTTTGACTATTACAAAAGGAAAAAAAAGGGCAAGGATAATCTTGGGAAAGACATACTCTCTCAGCCTTAGCAAAAGCCTAGGCAAAGGCAAACCTCCCTCTGAAGAAATATGGCCAAGACAATTGTCATAGTTTTGTCTCAGGATCTCACCAGATTGAAAATGACATGAAGGCTCTTTCTACACAAGCAGGAAAATGTGGATTATTAATCCCACATTTTCATGCCTTTGTAAACAGGGACACATACTACAGTACAGAGATAATCCAGGTCAAAACTGGATTTTTTTTACATAGCTCCTTATGGCGTCCTGGGGTTTGTAGTTTGATGATGCACTAGCACATTTCGGCAGAGAAGGCTCTGACACCTTGTCCAACTACAAACCCCAGAATTTTGTATGAAAGAGCTTTGCAAGGGAGCTATGCAAAGGAATCTTCTTCAGCTGTCCTTGAAATCTCAAGAACACTGTACTTTCTAGTCAAGCCTCAAGTTCTGCAACAAGGAAGACACTTTTAAAAAAAACAAAAACACCAGCCTCTAGCCCAGTCTCAATTTTCTACCCTGATGTCTAGTTTCAAGTCCTAAAACAAGGAGGGCTCTTAACAAAAACAACTAGCACCAGCTTCTAGTCCAGTCCTAAACCCAACCTTCCAGTCTCAAGTCAAAAGAATAGGAAGAAGAGAATAATTACCTTGCAGAGGGAGGCAGCCACAGGGGCAGGCAGCAGGAGCGAGCTTGATCTGGGGCTCTCGCACCAGCTCACGCCTCCAGGCATGCAGGAAAGCGGCTCACACTGCCCCTGTGCACCCATGCAGGCCTGATCTGGGGTGCTCACGCCAGCTCAGGCTTCCTGGTGTGCAAGGATTCGAAAGATTCGATTTGCCTGTTTTGGCCCAGGGATTCAGATCTGCAAATCTCAAACCCTTCCCATGGATTCATGGATTCAAGGATTCATGGATTTAGTTGGCCCATCCCTAATTTATATGGAGTCTATCTTGTATTCAACTACAGCTACTCTGACTAGCATCTGCTCTACAACTATGATCTAAATCTTCAGGTTCAAATCTACACAAAGCTATTTGAATTTAATTCCCACCGAAACCTGTAGGCTTTGCATCATGATTAGCTTGTCATGTTGATTTCAATGGGACCAAAAGTTCAACTAGTCAGCCAACCGGCTGAGCTTAATAAATATAATTTTGCTTATGATATGCTTTTTTCTTTACTTGCCTTGTTAGTCATGCTGACAATAACATTCACAATTAATTTCAAAGTATTAAAATTAGAATAGTTGTGACCATGACATCTGTAGGTTTGCTCATATAAAGACTGTTGAGCATCTATTTCTGTGCTCTGTCTGTCTAAGAGCTTTTGTCATTCATTCAAGACCAGAAAAAAGGGATAAGAGTTATATTACTCATGTTTTAAATTCCAAAGTATGCAGAAATGTTGCTTTTTTGGACTGCAGCTCTCATAGTTCTCCTGTCAGTATGTCCACAGGCCATGCTAGTCTGGAAGTTCTGGCAGTTGTGGTCCAAAAATTAGGTTCCTCTGATAACCTAAAAGATGGAGGACTTTGGGGTCCACCTGCAATGCCAGAGTCTCTTTAGAATTTGGGGAAAGTTATGGCTCAGAGGAGCCCTGCCAGAGGAGGATAATGGCAGGAACTTTTCACCTACTTATACCACTATTAACAGCAGAGAGGCTCCAGTTGAAAGATAAACAATGAGTTTTAGTGGAAATGACAACATACACACAAGGAAAACAGACACTCTCAAAAATCATAAAGGCTATGAGAAATTAAGATACAAAGGCTGGATAGAGAGAGATTTAGGGATAAAAAGGGTAATAGCTACCAATCCTGAAGAAAAGGGTTGAAGAGGAGAGACTCAGACAGTGCCTGAGGGTAGCACATCAATCTTGTCATCATGTATTTCCTCTAAAATGCTACAAATTGCTGGTTTATATATGCTTTCTTCTATCCTGAAGGAGTGTTCTGGGAAAAATTAAAACTTTCTCATGGGACAGACCAAAGGGTGCCGGGATAGGTGATTGCTTTGACACCAGAGTGACAAAATTTATGGCAATTGTGATAACCTCATGAAGTTTGGATCTGCAGGGGGTGTATAAAGGGTCTTTGTGATTAAAAGGGATGGTCTCTGATTGTCTTATCTGGGCTTCTTCTGAAATGCAAAGATCTGAGATCAGGGAAGAGATTAGCTTGAACCCCTTGATGCCAGGGCTCTCTGCTTATTCGTCTTTGAACGTATGGCCTGACCACGTCTGGCAACGTGCTCATCCAGTCAGCATGGCTTTGGTCATGTATTTCCAGCCATAAACACGTCCAGGTATGAAAACAAAAGGCACACCCCGCAGGATGTCAAAGATGGTAACACCTCTCCCCAATTGTTTCTTTGTCCTGGAATCATGGTGTAACTTTGGAATTTTGTGGAGTTTCCCCCTTATGAACTCACACATGTTTCCTTGTACCCTACCCATGCCACACTTTGAACAGCTTCTTCATCTTGGCCAGCTCACTGAAATTTCAGGATAGAGGACCAGAGCCCTAGGAAAGCACAGTTGTAAATCTATTTTCCTTTTTAATGTTTCTCCAACAAAATAAATGTATTCCTTCTCAAATATGCCCTATAGATTTATGATATGGAAATCAGGATTCATGGCTGAAGCACCTACTTAAGGGTTAAACATAATATAATTTAGGTACAAATCGGAGCTATAAATGCTTGTAGAAACATATTTTCACTGCAGCAAAGGACTTGATGAAATTCCACTGAAACTGTCCATTTATCAGGACCAGCTGTTCAAACATGTTTTTTAATTGATTGGCTACATGGCATGAGTCTGCTATTTAGGCTATTTTTTTTAATCAACAGCCAGAATCCCAGATAATCTCTCATCACACTGGAATACTTATAAGATATACCAAGTAGCTACACACCATGGTAAATCTTGTTATTTTTCCATGCTGTTGCACAGTGTTAAGAGCAGACGCGGCTGAGTTACTAGGTTGTTGTACCGGACCTGGATTCTAGTTCACTGTAAGCCATGAAGCTCTCAGGCTCACCTTATGCCAGTCAAACTGTCTTAGCCTGTTCTACCTAACAGAGTTGTCGTGAGGATAGAGTGGGAGACCTATGCCACCTTCATCTAATTGGAAGAAATAAACATAGCAAAATAAATTTAGAAAAGTAAGTATGTCAAAGGAAATAAACATATCAAGCAGAAAGATAAACAGGTAACAGAGCTATAAGCAGCCCTTAGGGGAGAGGGCAGAGATTCAGCTTGGATCTCACCTATGAAAAACAACACTGACCATGGGCCTTTCTGCACCACACTGTTATAATGCTATTATTCCACTTTCAACTTCCTGTGGAATTCTGGGGTTTGTAGTTTACTGAGGCCAAAGAGCTCTCTGGCTGAGAATTCTAAATGCCCCTCCTTAAACTGCAAACCCCAGGATGCCACTGGATGTTGAAAGTGGAATAATAGTATAACAGTAGAAAGTGGAATAATAATATAACAGTGTTGTGCAAAAAGACGCTATGTCAACTTTCTAACAAAGAAGTGAAAGGAGGAGGAAATAAATGAAAATTCATTCACTGGGCCTCTCAGGCTCTTAAGAAGAGTACTCTCTGAGAGCTTGAGTATCAAGAGTCAGCATAGTCAGTTTCCATAAGCAGAATGGAGGGGGGGGCATTTTGTCATTTGTCTCATACTGAAACTGTCTTGGATTAGCCCTGGCACCCATCAGGTCTGTGAGAACACTGACACTTTCTTCTGCATTGCCCTAGCTTTGTGTAAGTGTCTGTAGTAGGAAAATAGGAAGCAGCATTTTGCAATGGCTGATGAACATCTGGAGACCATTGGTCAATATTGACATCAGACACCCAGAAAAAGCTCATACTTTCCTGAATAATTCTCTGCCAGACAAGCAGATGGATCCTTGTGCATATTATACTTGTGTGACACGGTTGTTGTAAAAGTGGCCTAGCATGTAGGGTTGTTGCAAGAATTAGGAAGACAATCAGTCTTTGGATGCCAATTTATCCTAAAATATTAGGATAAATATTTTAAAAGAAAAACCATTTTACAGTGGATCCAGTTACCTCAGAAAGAGGCACTCTTGTGGGAAGTCTTCAAGCAGCAGATTGAGAGGTGTCACTGAGAATATTGTAACTGGAGTTTTTGCACCAAAGGGGTGGTTGGGCTACAGTATATTGCTGCTCAATCCTGTGTTTGTGTGTGTTTGTGTTTGTATTATTATGACTGCTTAAAGATCTGAAAGCCCGGAACCCTGCATGCATATGTTATTGTTATTGTTGTTTAAACCTCATCATACTTCAGAAGCAATGTTGCAAAGTGGGCATTTTCTGAGTTGCACACTTCTGCATAAAATGTAGTGTAAAATAGCTGGGAAAACGAAACAGCAAATGTGTTGGGATTTTTCATTTACTAGCTTCCCTTGACTGAACTCAAAACCCAAAAGTGCCATCTATGTAATCACTTTTCTTCCTCAAAAACATTGGAATGCTATGTCTTCATAATGTTTCTTTTTGATATAAAAATACATTTTAAAACTAAATATATTTAACTATCCTCAGAGGGCTCAGAACATATTGCGCAATAGTACAAATAGGCTTGCCTATTCTGAAAGCTAACATGCTAAAACTAAACAAAGATTTAATTCCACAAAGCATCTTACAGAACTGGAAGAAGCACAGAAGAAAACAAGCAAAATGCTAAAAATATTAGTGTATTTTGACAAAAAAGATAGGTTACAGAGATTTTTTTTTTAAGTTCTGTGAAAGAACAACCAAGGGTTACCAGGATATCAAATTAAGAATGATGTGAAGGGACTGAATTTTGTTTCATCTTTCAGTACTAAAATTTGAAGTCATCAAATTAAATTCACAGGCAGTAGGCTGAAGAAAGGTTTCTTTGTACAACATGTAACTTGGTTATGGAGCTTATAGCTACACAATGTGGTGATTTCCAGTGATATAGATAATTTTAAAGAAAAGAATAGAGAAAGCAGTTGTAGATAAGGTGATCAGCACAGCTGAGACAACTAAATTAAATGACTCTGGTGCAGAACTTTGGGAAGATATGCTTTTTATTAAACTAAAGTTCCCAGAGTCCCCCAAAAGTGACTTTTCCAAGCTGTGTTCCAGTGAGTAAGTCTGGAAGACAAACAACAGGCATTGGTATCTACCACTGACATCCTCTAGCCAGGTTTGTAATGTTCATCCCTGACTAGAGTGATAGAATCTTTTGGATTTACCTGCACGTTGAATCCCCATTCAAATGCTGATTGAATGGGTCTATAGTAATTGGGACTAACCAACAAGATTCCAGCCTTTGTGTGCTCTAAAGACAGTGGTGGGCTTTTTATTAGACAGAATGAACACCTGCCTTAAGCATTGGGATACAAGAGGCACTGAACAGTGTTCCTCCTCCCCCAGTGGGTCCTTTTACTCAAAAAGGTCCTGCTGGCCAACACAGCTGGTGTTCACCTCTCCAGAACCAGCATGGCTTCAAACACCACTAATAACAGATGTAAAATTCTCTCTCTCTAGTCTTCCAGCCAATATGCTTTCTGATGAGCTTTAGCCCTGGTGAGTTCAGCTTGTGAAATCTATAACTGTAGCCTCTACCTTACAGTGGCAACCTTAGAAAAATATTCAGTGCAAAGGGATCAAAATTATTCTGCAGTACAAGCATTTTGTCAAAAGATTCAGAGATGCATTAATTTATATGCGCAAAAGTAATCAATTTCCTTTTCAACAGGAACTAAGTATCTTTAACAATCAGGAGTAGCATATTAAATGTCTGGTGCTTGTTACGTTTAATTACAATGGGATATTTTTTAAAAATCCAGGAAATTGCCTTCATATTGAAACTTCCTTTTTTAATAAGACTAACAATTCTGTGATCATTGACCAAAAAAAAAAAAACACAGTGCATATATTCGGCTTGGATTCTAGCCATTGATTGTGCTGAACAGCATCGTGTATAGGCCTTTGATCAATTGCATTTACTTCTAGCAAGTATACTGAGCACAAAAATAAGTGTCAGAAATATTGGTAACAGATGTGTCATATAGCAAACATACTGTAGTCTGCTTTTCCTGCTATTCTTTTTTTTTTTTTTTTGGCTTAAATGCATGCTCACATCAGAAAGTACTGCAAGGTTAAGACAAGATACATTACTGCCTGGGGAAAAGGACAAGATAACACCTTTCATTCCATATACAGGATTCAGTCTGAGTAGCAGTTGAATTCCATTTTTACACTGTCAATGAAGCATGCTACTCCATTGCAAACTAATTTTAGTTTGCATGACAAGCCACAAACCATTGTTGTCTAAGGCCATTTCCACATGGCATTGCAGTCCCAGTGTGGGGACGAGATGGCAGCGGTCTGCCATCCATGCTTCTGCGTTACGTCATTGTGGTCCTGCTGCCATCGCACCCATCATGATCACAGGATATTCGCTTAACGGATTAAATCCATTAAGCACCCACAATTGCGCAAAGCTCCCATCCTTACTTGCCATGCAGAAGGGCAGGAAGTGTGATGGAGGCACTTCCTTCAATAGCGCAGCGTGGGAAAGAGCCCATTCCCTTCCACAGGGAGCCAGCCGGGCATGGAAGGAAGTGTTCCTGTCATGCTCCTTTCCCAGCAAAGGCACTGCTGAGATTGCAATGGGAGGATGACAGGAATGTGTGGAAATGGCCTTAAACAGGAAATAGACAGGAGACTAGGCAGCTGCCTCTGTGAGGCAGCAAATCTTCTCTAGGTTCGGTCCATACTTCAAAGAAGTTATTGAAGGTACTGAACCCCATCCTCCAAAACAGATTCAGTATCTTGGCTTACTCAGTTGAAGTTTACACTAAAACTCAGGCCGTTTCTGCACTAGACTGTTTTAGCACTATTATTCCACTTTCCACTTTAGGGAGGCTGGCCCCTCCCTAAACTGCAAACCCCAGGATTCCATAGGATGTGGAAAGTGGAATAATAGTTCTATAAAAGTCTAGTGCGGAAATGACCCTGGAGTGGATTCACCACCCCACTGACATGGAAGCCACCAGCTGCCACTCTACCTCTGGCTAAGGGCCAGTCTTGATAGATACCTTACTATCTTGGACCAATCTCAGAGGAAATTGATAAGGCCATTTGAGATGAGCTTGTTCTCACTATTGCTTGCCTGATGTGTGTATGTGTATGTCTAGGCAGGGATGCAAAAATTCAAGCACTGGGTAGCCACCACTGACTCTGAAAAAATGGACCTAGCAGCTCTCAGAAAGATTCCTGAAGCTGTTAAGAAACAGTTTCCTTTCTCCTGTGGCTGGGCAGCTTCCAGGACTAAAGGAGACATTGGTCTCCCAAGGAAACTTGAAGGTCCGCCCCTTCGTCATTGCACCCTCTTCATTTTTGTTTAAAAAAGGACCTCCTATGCTCCCAAGAACTATTTCACCATGTTTTGAGGCCTCCCTGAGCTGTTTTAGGCCCACAGGAGGACTTCATTTTTTTTAATCAGGAAGTAAACTAGATGTTGACTTCCAGTTTACTCCTTGGATGAAAAAGGCATCTGCTGGATTTAAAACAGTCTGGACAGAGATTAGAAAAAACATGGTGAAATTTCCCTCATGCTCCATAGAGAAGATGGGGAACATTTTTAAAAAATCAAAAACTTTTCTTCCTCTGTGTGTGTGTGTGTGTGTGTGTGTGTGTGTGTGTTGTGGGTACTGGAGTGCCCCTGGGGGGCCTTAAACAGCCTTGACATAAACTTTCTCCCCATATGTCCTATCTTGGTCCTAGAAATTCTTCCCGGCTCCAAAGTTTGCAACCACCACCACCACAATAACAAAAGTGCACTGATTCACTCACAGTCTCTGTGTCTGTTTGTATTAGAATCTTACCTCTAGATCAGAAGCAGATTTTAGGCCTGCAAGATGTTTTTAAAGACCCGAAGAGCCACCAACCAGAGCTTACTGCAAAAGATATGCACTTAAAAGAATTTGGAGCCCTGGTATTTGTTCTGAGTAATAGAACAAAATGGAGTTCACAGTCATTCCATATAAACATCCACTCCTAGTTCCTCCCTACTTTTCTTCTTCAGACTAATTCCAGATGGGCAACTTCCGGACTGCAGACAATGCTTGCCTGCAACTTTCAGCAGTCATAACCAGCACACCAGCGTAACCTATGATGAGGGATGATAAAAACTGCAATCCAGTATTTAGGTAATATTGGACTGCAGCTCTACACTATTTTATTAAGACCTGTAAAAAAAAAATGGATGGGGAAATTATTATGGAACTCTGGTACCACAAAGAGCAATGGCTTGAACTTCAAATTCCAGGAGCTCCAGCCAGTATGGATAATCATCACTGATTCTTAGTGCTGAAATCCCAAACTTCAGGAGAGACAAAAGGTGAGAACCATTAATGTGCTGAATTAGTGGAATTCATTCTTTTCAAGGAGGCATCCATGCTTTGTGTGTTTGATGCTGTCAAACTTTCACTTTAATAAAGGCACATTTGACTGCATACAGCAAGGAATTCTCTGGCTTCAGACTTCTTGGAGAAGGGTTTCTTGAGGGGGAGCTGGGCAAAATAATAAGGAGGATTACCAAAGATAGACAAAAACTATCACTGTAAAGCAGCAGAAGACGCCAGTAGATGCAAGAACAAAGGCTTCATTTATTTGTTCTCTTGACCTGGGAGCTGAGGAGCCTGAAAAACAACTGGGTACTTCTTCCAAAGTGATTTAACTTATCCCAGTTGACCCATGCAAACAAAGAAGTCTATTGGATGCAAGATGGGGAGACTGAGGTTCTGCATCCTGCCTGAAATCTTGAGCACGGATCATTTTTGAAAACTGCCACAACCACCACACAACCCAGGAGACACAGTTGCTCCTGTTCGTTGCCAGCAGAATTGCTAAGCTGATCACTGGGTGCATTGCTTCAGAGTGCCTCTGCCATCAAGCAGACGCTGACAGCGTTACTAGATTGTTTAATGGTAACTGCCAAATTTAATCAAAAAGGGAGGCACTCTCTTATAACTACCTCTCTAGCCTCCCTTTTGTCTGCTGCTTTTTTCTTTTCCCCTGGTATCCCAAGTACACTTCACTTTTTGCTCAGCTTAATAAGGATACTGACATTTAACAAAGGTGTAGAGCAACAAAATGACTTGATCAGGGTCAAATGGTACGTCAGTAGCTGAGTTGGGAATTGAATCAAGTTCTCTTGTCTCCCATTGGGCACCATACCTACCCAAACATACTACATCAATTGCCAGAATTGATGTAGGTGAGATAGTTACCTTCTGTGAGTTTATTTTGGAGGTCAAACTGTCTAAAGCACTCTTCTTCAGCCTGGTGGCCTTTTAGATTGCAGCTCTCTTCAGTTCCAACTAATGTTCATGGGGATGTCCTGAAGTACAAAATATCTGGAGGGTGTCAGGCTCCGGAAGGCTTAGCTCCAAACGCAATTAGATGTGCTCACATACAAGTATGTATTCTCCTTCTCTCTTTCTCTCTCCACCATGCACACACACGTGCGCACGCACACCCAAACACACACACAGACACATCTATTGGTACAAAGGCATTCTTGATTTGGGAAAACATAATGTAAATAGGCAATTCTGATCTGTTCCTGACTGTAAGATATTTGGTTAGTTGAGGGGTAATAAAGCTCTTGTAATTTCTAACTGATGAACCGCATGTTTCCTTTGCAATCTGTGCTTAGCCCTCCTCTTCAATGAATTGTAAGGTGTGGATGAGGTACCTGTGGCTCTGTATATTTTCCTCTTGCCAGGCTGGCAAGGGTTGATGGGAACCAGAATCCAACAGCATCTTGAGGGGCTCAGATCCTTTAGCCCTTTTTTTAAACCAACATATACCTTGTTGTGTCCACTTCCTTCCTCTCTGAGAGAAAACTGTGAATAGCTGGAGTAAGTTGCATGAGATGTTAGAATAGACAACATTTAGACATTGTGTTATGGCAAATCTCACAATGATTTTCTTCAACTGAAAATTCCATGACTGAGCCAAGAAAAGACCCACAACATCTGTTGTTCAAATACAAAGTACCCAACATTTGCTTGAATACATATCTGATCCTTTTCATTCCACCACCTCCACCCCTGTCGAAAAATATTGGGTCTTATTTTGTTGCTGAGTTGCACATGAAATTACCATGACTACAAATCAAGTCTGCTGCATGTGCAATGACCCTAATTAGGATTCAAAAGTGAACCAATTTTCACATGCAGCTGCTAGCACAAATTAGCCCATAATAACAGAGTTTCCAGCGTTAGTTTGATGCATGCAGGGCTGCTTTATTGTATAAAGGCATTTCGTTCTATATAAATCTCTCCTTCTGGGGGGAAAAATACAAACAAGGGATTCCCAACTCAAAACTATTAGGACAATTTTTAAAAAATGTCAAAAAATGCCTTATTTCTCTTGGTACCAGTACTAAAATCTGGGCAAGAGGGTCACTACTCCAGTGTGAGGTGAACCTTAACTTACTCACTTCTTCCATGCTGCACAAGATAGCCTTTTCGCCTGCTTCTTACCTCTTAAAGCTAGAAAGCAAGGAAGTACTTAGTGGTCTGGGAAGCATTTCAGATGCTTCCTAATTGCTTTCAGAAGCTGCAGGAAGGATCAAGGTGGCTGTTCAGTGAGAAGATTTTCATCAGTTATGATCTGTTATGGGAGATCTTCACAACATTCCCCCACTTCATGTTAAAAGCACTCATGAAGAAGTCAGAGGGAAAGTCATCTGATTTTACAATAGGCCCACTAAACATATTTGGTAACTATAAGAAAGCACCCGTCAGATATGCTGACATATACCCAAAGGATTTCTTCATTTGAATAGAGATATTAGGCCTCCCCACTCACATGAATTTTTCATGCTTATAGTGACACACACACAAGCTTCCTATTTTCATGGTTGCTAAGTGTGCAACTATTAGAGGGCTGAGCCAGAGAGTGTAAGGAGAAAGGTCCTGTGACCAACTTCCCAATGGCTAGTAATGTGTGCACTGGAGGGGGTCTGATTGATACTCCAAGGCCAGTGCAAATATATTCTGTGTGCTGACTAAAAAACAGTGAGAGAGGAAGAGGATTTCAGCTACTTACATTTACTGTCCCTGCTTCCTCACAACACATGTTCAGCATATGTTCTGAAAAAGCCTTCATGCACAGAAACTGTATCACTGCCTCTTGGCATATAGAACATATGTCCATGTAGTTTATGCACATTTAGACTTTTTTACATTAGGAATGGGTGAGCTGTGATCCTCCAGATTTTGTTGGACTAGAAATCCCAACTGACTGGCTATGTTGACTGGGACTACAATAAAGCACATAAGAAGCAGGCAGGATCACTGGGCACAATCTCACTCATCATCTCCATATGTTCTGCCCAGGTGGACTGTTGCATCAGAATAGCCCTTTAATGCCATACATTTAGTGCCACTCGTTATCCAATGGGAGATAGAAGTGTAGAAGTGTAAACTGCCTGCCATGGGAGATATGTCAGGCTCCACCATACTGTAACAATCCTCCTCTCCATTACCCTAAACAAGCCAGAGGATGGATGGATGGATGAAGTGGGCAGACTATTCTCCTAATTCAGAACTTGGAAATAACTAGCTAATTAACTTCTTATATTATTAATTCCTCCCCCGCTTTTTTTTACTGACCTGTCTTAATGTACTAGACTTCTTCATTAATTGGGAAGTTGATCCCGTGGCCTAACAAGCTGCTTAGTTGTAGAACGCTAGAATTCGTTAGTGGAGGTGGCCCTTCCTCTGGCAGATTCAGTGGGACAAGAAAGTCAAAGAAGAAGAAGGGTTAATACAGAAGGAAATTCATCACAGGACACTGTTGATAGGCTGCAGAACACAGGAGAAGAACAGCTGGAAAGCAGTTGAAGAGCTGAGAGTAGCAATTAATTGAAGAAGAGAAAGGAAGAAAAACTTCATTATAGGTATGAGGGAACAGAGTGGGAAACTGATTTGTTTGCTTAGCCCTCAAGCAGCTGTCCCATTTATAGAAAGTCAGGCCCTTTAAGCCTGAAAAGTTAGTATTCACACACACACACCTATTAGCCTATATGTCATTCTAGAATTTGATTGTCTTCAGTTCCCCACCTCTGTTTTATTCTCGTTTCTATTCAATATTGTATATTATGATTAGAATTGAGGTACAATGAATGCCTTGGCAATCCTTTAGTTATTATTAATGCTCACACAATGCTGAATTTATGGTTAATTAAATGAAGTTTCCCTCAGCCCCTCCCCACCCATTTTTTCCCTCTTAGTTTTTTTCTCCTCTCCCCCACCTTCTGCTTTCCATAAATCTTATAGCCTTCCCAATCCTCATTTGGCTTCTGCTCCCTGCCACCCTGCTGCTAGAGCCTTAATCCCTCCTGTGAGACCTCTTCTAAAACTACATCATTGTCAAAGACATCTGACAGTGGGCAGAAATTGACTAAGTTATTTGTTCTCCCGCAGAAATGAGTGATTTAACTCAGGACACTCCTAGTCGGTGACAGGGTTAAGGATGGTGAAAGTGGAAGTGGGACTGTATCACATCCTTCATAGGAACAAAAGAAGAACCTCGTTGGATCAGACTAAAAGCTCCTCTAATTCCACATTGTTTTCACATAGTGGACAACCAGTTTTTCATAAAAAGCCTATCAGCAGGACATGAATACAACTGTAAATTTTCTCTTACTTTCCCCAGCAAGGGATACCAGAAGGACTTCCATGACTAGCAGCCACTGAATTTGTCCAGTCTACTGTTTAAACAGTCCAAACTGGCAATCATTCCTAAATCTTGTGGTTACAAATTCCACAGTTTGATATGAGCTGTATGAACAAATGCCTCCTCCTCTCTGTCTTGAATATCACATCTCTGCTCTCCCCTCGCGGGGATTAAAATGCATGAACAGGCCTCCTAGGTTCTCCTTGACATAAGTCTCTGAAGAAGAGCAATGGCCCTCTTTGGTTCATTGACAGTCACAAACCTTTGAAAGATGCCTGAATAAGCTGCATTTTGCTGCTGCTTCTTCCTGTGACTGTATGCCAAGGCAACAGGGGAGACATCTCAGTTCTATGATGCATTTAAAAGCAATGTAATCCAAAAGAATGAAAAACAAATAAGAATAATCCAATTTGTGATTCCAGCTTCAAATATTTGTTTCTGTTAAAATGTCTCTGCATGCAGTTTAACAGGCTGAGACAAACAATTTTTTTTAAAAAATAAATAAAAAAAAAAAATTTCTAAATCAGAACAATGATCTATCTAGTCCACAGTCAGGACCACTGCAACAGCTTCTGACATGGCTGGTTCTGTGATTCCCCACCAGACTGGATATGGAGGAAATGATACGAGGAAAGAGGCGAACTCTGTTTTGCTGACAGTGCTAATCCATCTGATGCTATTAATCCAGCAGTGACAATAAGAAATTGAATTCTCTTTTTCTTTATGTTCTCTCCTATTTTTCAACAGTCTTCTTGGAAAATTCATAATTGGCATCATTGTCATAACTTTGAAATTCCAAACATTTATTCCTTAGTGTTTTTTCAAAAAAAAAAAGAATGCTTATAGTAGTTCTGCTTATTTTTTCCATTTCTGAAATCTAGGTTAAGAAGTATCATGCCTGATCTTCCTTTGCTCATAGGTAATTTTCCTTGAAACTAGTTGTGACAAAGATCTGGGGGTGTGGCTATCCAAAGTGTCTGTGCAGCCTGGAAGCAGATTGCCAGGCACAAAAGATAGCAACTCAGGAGAGAAACCCAGCCCAGTAGTGTTTGGGAGGGGCTGGTAGCTGAGAGAAAGAGTTATATAAAGCCAAGTACCAGTTTGTATTTATTACTTCAGTGAGATTCTAGCAAAGAACTAGGGAGCAGTCTCTCAGTCAGCCAGGGAAAGTGACCATCTGGGAAGGTTTAACTCTCATTGGAAGCCTAGTGAGAGGCAGAAGCGTAATTGAACCTTAGTAGAATTTAGTCACAGAGTGTGACCTAGATTGGGGGTTGATCTTTGGTGGAAGTGTAGCCAAAGACCTGTTATATGATATTTTTGCTTTATATGAGAGTCTAAAGATATAAGTGAACTGTCTAAAAAGTGCCCTGAGGAAGTATATCA
This sequence comes from Iguana delicatissima, assembly GCA_948472985.1. NCBI lineage: Eukaryota > Metazoa > Chordata > Lepidosauria > Squamata > Iguanidae > Iguana > Iguana delicatissima. Next base: position 114,709 of record CAOKZL010001214.1, on the reverse strand, counting down.
ACCTTGAACTGCATTTCAGATCTGAAATGCTACTTTATTCTGATTGTTATCTTAATAAATGTCACAGTTTATTTTTATAAATATTGACTCAGCTGAATTGTATACCGTATATAAAGTAACACAGAAAATACACTACCATAAAACTGTTAAGTTGTTCTAAACAAACACTGAAGACTCTCACCCTTGTTCACAAAGGTAGCGTTATAAGGGGTGGGGGAGGCAGAGCTGTGTGGTAAAGACAGGATACTTTATCAGGCTGGGAATCACCACACCAATCTGAGAGAAGTAAGGACCTGTCACACAAGTTATCTTGCAAAGAAGCAGATGTAAAATGCTTTGTTTTTAACCTCATTGAACTCAGGTGATACAACATTTGACTTGATTGTACTTGATGCCCTTTAGGAAGGAAAAGAATAGGCAAACACAAACTGACCACTAAAAAACAAGGATTGCAACTAAGCTCAATGGAATAGCATGCCAGGACTAAATCAGACATCTCTCACTTTGAGACTCTTCTTCCTTCTCAAATTCCAGAATTTGCAGAAGAAAATATAGGCTGGAGAATGTAGTAAAGAGCTTGTCACCTAGGAGAGCTGGAAATCTCTAATGAGCGTTCTTCACATCCCCCTTCAGAGATCATCAGTGAAAGCTGGTGGCTCCCATGTCTCTGGAATGCTGGATCCATTGCAGGTTTTTATCTAGCTTTTAAAGACATTAGCCAAAATGGTGAACTCTATCCTCAACATAGGTTGCAGCACCTTGGATAGTTCCTTCACAGCTATCCAAAGCCTGGAGTCAATTCACCCTCTCACTGTCATGGAAACCACCATCTCTCACAGGAGCCCAGACCCCTGTCACTATTCACATAAACCTCACTGATTTTAATTGGATTGCATTTTCACACATTGTTCATACAATTCCTTTAATAGTCACTGTTAGAGTTATTTCTCAGTTAAGGAACAATAGCATGCTCTTCATCTGCCACTAACAACCAGCCAACTCCAAGCTACATATTTGTGCAGGCTAATGGCACAATTTTGTTACGATGTCAAAATGATGTCAAAATACTATTGTTGCTTAACATTTCCAGAATCTCTCTTACTGCAAATCAAATTTCAAATTTCAGTTTACATCCTGTAAAACAGGAGTAAAGAGAATATCTGAAATGACTTGAAAAACACATTTCCGCAACTATAGAGCTCTTCACATCTCACCTAGCAGAGTCACGGGCTAAAAACAGTACTGTGCAGGCAATAAATATTGGATTATTTATTATGCAAGATACTATTCATTCCCTTTTTTCACTTCTGATGGCAAGGAAACAAGGTCAGGATGAGTGGAGGTATATTATAGATGAATATTAATCTCTCCTCTTCAGAACATGCATGCATTTATTTATATGGCTGATTTGCTGGTTCTGTCTGGATACACACACATTTAGCTGAAGCGCTTACTCTGAAAAATGCCATCAAATTAGCTCTTTTCAAAGATGCCAATATTATTGGCAAAGGAGCACATTTCCTTTCTTTTCGTAGATGTGTTTTGTGCTTCCATGCTTATTCCTTAGGAAGGAGGAGTGGAATGGAGGGGGAAACTGCATAGTTCTTCCAAAGGCATGAGGGGATGGGTGGAGAGAGGAGGGGTTGCCCTGATTTTTCTACGGCAGATTAGGGAAGGAGATTTTTAAAAAATGAAACAAAAGACTCAAATGTCTGTTCCACCAGGTTCAAGGCGCTCTCTCTCTCTCTCTTTGTTTTAGTTCCGCACTCTGCCTCTTTAATTCCCGCTGGCTCAAATGCCAGTTTTCTGCTATGCTGGCATGACTGCCGAAGTATTGCTTCTGTTAATATGCTGCACAAAATAGCTGAGCAATTAGGCAATTAAACTGTTTTAAATTTAATTTAAAACCCTGGCATTTTGCTGGGAGTCTTCTTTTTTAAAAAAAAACAAAACCACACAAACCTGTCTGTTTTGTTGTTGTTGTGATTGTTGTTGCTAGGTGGTGGGTTGGGTTGGTGTGAGAGAGGAAGCACTGGGACTGGAGAAAGTCTTCTGGTAGGATGGTGTGGGGGGGGGGGTGTACACATGTGCATGTATATGGAATTTGTTTGCTTTTTCATTCCGACTTAACTGAAGGGTTGCTTGCTATGGTAAGCACATTTTCTTGCTCTCACCTTATTAGAGCAAGTCATTTTCCCGAACATTTAATACGCAAACAAGCTTAATCTGATTTCTGCCAGGGTCCCATATGGGAAGCAGAACCAATAAGCAAATCATTTCAAGGAGTGTGGGTGGGTTGCCTGTTGGCTTGCCAGTAGTAATTCAAATTAAAATGGGGATGAGGGAAATAATTCAGAGGACAAGAACATGATGAAAATGGTATATGACTCTGTGTGTGTGTGTGTGTGTGTGTGTGTGTGTGTTGTGTGCGAATTCTAGTGCCAACCTAAAACTGGAGTGCAGGAGAGAGGATTGTGTTTTGTGAACAGATTTACAATCAGCATGGTGGGATTAGATACAAAAGTGTCCTTCTTTTCAAAGAAAGAGGCCTTCTGTGAAAAAAGGGGCTTTTAATCCAATAGTCTCCACTCATGGACAGGTGATGACACCAAATTTATACACAAGTTAAGGAAGCTACAGTTTAGGTCTAGAGTTAGGAGGGGCTCTAAATTTTTTTTAAAAAAAACCCCTGTTATATTTATGTATATATGTATTTGAGATGGAAAAAATACTCAAAAATATTCCAGACATGGTTGAAAAAGTTTTCTGGAATGTGTGAAAGCCCTGCCAAGGTGAATCCTGAACAGGTAACCATTTTGATAGTTCAGGACTTGTCCTACATGAAGAAATGCATATTTTTGTGCAAAAAAAGGCCATTCTTTTCTGCATAGAAAATTATATTTTCTGCAAAGGCAACTAGTTTTCTGCATAAAAATATTGCTTTCTGGAAAAAAAAATGCATTTGCAAATGAATGCTTTTTTTTTGGCAGAGAATTCGTTCAGAAATGTGAAGACTGTTTTAAAACAGCACATTTTTCAATGACATTCTTACAGTGAGGAGAAACACCACCAAGAATGAAATTTATGAGAATTTACATCCCTGGTATACGTATGTATTTCGGTAGTGTTATGAGCACTCTTGAAATTAACATCAACTTTAAAACCAACAACTCGCATAAGATAGGAGACAATTTTCAGCAAGTTCCCCTTTCCATCACAACCACAGAGACCATGTCCCACACTGTTCCAAAGGTTACCCTGGCCCTCTGGAACATATTTTTATGAGGCACAAGGATACTTGGCCCCTCTTCCATCTCTGACTGGGCCTGAGGAAAGTTGTCATACCAGCAGATACAGTTTCTGAATGCTTCCCCATCCCTTAGCTGATGATGAGCCTGTTTCTTCTGTTTGTGTTGAGGTGTATAAAGATGGTGTCATCTTGCCTTGGCCCTAGCCAATTTTTGAGCCAATTTCATTTCCTTTTTTTCCCCTGAATTTTTGTATGACATTTGAGGAGGTAGAAATGTTCAGCTGCTCAAGGAAGGGCTGAATCACTGTTTAACATGAGCAGCAAAAAAAAAATACTGGCTATTACACAAAATCCTCAAAATCAGTGGTTCTTAACCTGTGGGTCCCCAGATGTTCATGGACTTCAGCTCCCAGAAGCCCTGAGCATTGACCATAGTGGCTGGGGCTTCTGGGAGCTGAAGTCCACGAACATCTGGGAACCCACAGGTTGAGAACCACTGCTCAAAATGAATATGAGATTTTTCACTTTCCACACTGGTTACTAGGTGCCAGAATGCTGTTTTCACGTGTGTGGAAATCTGTTCATGGGTGTTTTAGACAGACAGGTAAAATTTCCAGAAATTTTGAAGACATGGGGAGAACTCTTTTTTTTTTTTTAGTTTTTTGGGATGTATCTTTATTAATTACAGAAAAAAAAGAAGAAAAATTGGAAAACATGCACCATTTACAGAAAATCAGTTTGTTACTACAGAAAGGTATAAAATATGTACAACATGGTGTGGCATAAACTTATCATGTTTGATATATTGAAAGTACAGTTTTCTTCAGAAAACAGTTACAAATGTAATTTAATCTTTCCAATTTTATTTATTTATTGTTTGTTTGTTTGTTTGTATGGAGCTACAAGGTTTTACAACCTGAACTACAAGAAACTTCTTTGGGTTTGCCATTTTATGAAAAGCAGACAAAAATCTCAATGAAAACAAAAGAAAATATTACTAATATTTGTAAAACAAAGAACATTATTTTGTCTCCTGTAGTCTTCCATACTGTGAAGCAGACATAAAGCACTCATTCTCACAAAAAGAACTGAGAAGAGGAAACCAAGGACTAGGAATTGGAAAAATAGGACGTACTGTACATGTTTATATATATATATGTGCCTTCAAGTTGTCTGTTGACTTATGGCAATCCCATTAATTTCATAGGGTTTTATTAGGCCAGAAATACTCACAGGTGGTTTTGCCAGGTCCTGCCTCTGAAATAGAGCCTATAGCACCTGATATTCACTGGCAGTCTTCCATCCAAGTACTAACAAGGGCTGACCCTGCTTACCTTCCAAGATCAGACAGGATCTGGTGTCTTTAGGTTATTTAGGCTGGGGTGTATAATCTTTTCTAAAAAGTCTATCTGCTATCTAGATTTTAGAAATAATGTGGAGGAAGCAAATATAAGAACACTTTGTCTTAAATATGAAAGAAAATATCCCATAATGAAATGTTCAGTTTTTCCAGAAAAAAAAGGAGAGGGGTTTCCGGGGGGGGGGGGAATGGGAAATAACATTTTTTCTGCTGATTTTTAATTTTTTTCTCCCAAACATTCACATGTCTACTTTTAGAATCCAAACCAAAATTTCCTACTGCTTGACAATTTCTGTTTATTTATTTGTTTATTTCAAAACGTGAAATAAACACTGGGGGAGGTACAATGCTTTTTCAAAGTGGCTTCAAAAGGAAGAGAGGAGTTGTTGCCATTGCTAAAGTGACTGGGCCAGTGCTATTACAATCAAGTCCAGAGCCCCACTGCCAGAGGCATAGACAGGTAGTGGCAAAATAGGGGTTGGTAGCCCAGTAGCCTGTGTAGAGAGGATGATTTCCTATTCATCTCAAGAGATGCAAATCTTCACTTATTTCATTCTTACATGCAAGAATGAACAATTTCACAAATACTTTTTTTCACTGGCAGGTAAAATTACAACACATTTAATACATTCTTCTGGTTTTGTATGCTTAAGGCTTTATTAATGAAAATTTTGTTTGTACAAAGGAGCTGAGAGGAGGGGTTGCACCAAAACAATATTGTTGGCTAGAAAACTGTGGCCTAAATTCTACTGTCAGTCCCAACTAGACTAGACTAGAGCCATTGAATCAGTTGTATTTTCTCCTTCTCTTCCTCTTCCTATCTTGCCAGCTCACCACAATTAAAACACACAGTTAAAAATTCACAGCACAGAAACTTAAAAACCAACTGGCTAAAAACATATGCCATGAAAAAAATGACAAAGAAAAGTCCGGCACATAGCCTCCCGCCATCCCCCCAAAAAATCAGTTCTCAAAGACCTGATGGATTTTTTAAAAAAAAAAAAAAATTACATTTTTTAGAAAGATAGTAAGGAGAGTGCCAGTCTAGCATCTTTGCTGCTCAAAAGGCTTCTATTTTCTACTCTTTCCAGCTTTTGTTTAACCAATCAGCTAAAAGATTTCCACTCCTTCCCAGTTACCTCATTCAATCAAAATAGGGATCTTCTCTCTAACCCTAGCTGTGGTACAGTAGGAGTCATTGCTATCCTAAATGCATTACCCGCTGTGGGTACAAGGAGGTTTATTATTGGTCAAAGTTACTTAATGCATTCCCCTCTTGATTATAGTTGTGCAGGTGTTTTGCTGGTATAAGGCCAGTAACCTTATACTGTTGGGGTTATTATAAGCCAGTCATTTACTCTGATTTTCCCTCATGCTTTCAAACATATCTCTGTTTATAATTAGGTTGGCTACAGGCCCAGATGTGATAGATTCTGCTGCTGTGATTGAGGAGCAACTGATTGTGCATGGGGCCAAGCCAGTGAGTGAGCAAGTCAACCTGCAAATATCCCCTGCATTGGAAGGCCAAACAGAGACAGAGTTGCCCCAGCCAGCTCCTGACAGAGAGAGAACCAGCAGTGATGCAGAGGAGTTGCAGCCAACCGTGCCCATCAGCCCTCAATCACACAGAAGGCTGAAACGGGCTGCTCAGAGGGAGTCTGCATGGACTAGACTGAGGAAACAATAACAAGCAGCACATGCTCACAGTGGCTATTTAAGTCTGCCAGCATGGCTGCTCCTTGCTTGCAGCAAATTATTAGCAAGCCCTCACAACTTTCGTGTCTCCTGCTCCCTGAAACCCTCCAGATGGATCTCTGCCTCCTGAACCTTTGGACTGGACCTTGACCTGGCTTAGCTTGTGTTTTCCTAGTGTTTGGTATATTCGTACCTCCCTGAAAGTATTCCTGACGTCTCTCCTCTCTTGCTGGCTGTGGCTCAGCAGGGAGAGATTCCTGACACCAGAGCTAGCATGAGGCTATATTCATAATATACTACCCATTTATTACAGCTTCAAGAATTTAAATTAGGCAAACTAAACTCCAAAAATCAGACCACAGTACAATGGCCAGGGTGTTGAATAGGTGGCACCCATCATCAAAGCCTGACACACACACCCTTGCTAAAAAGGACTGGAACCACTAGAAACAGTGCCTCCCACTCTCATCTCAGAGAGTCAACCCTGAAGGATCTCACAGTTAATGATACTGAAAGCTATGGAGAGGTCCAGCAGAACAAACAGGGGCATACTCCCCTGCCTACTTCCTGGAATAGTAATCTCTGTCCCATAACAAGACCTGAAACCAGTTTGAAATGGATCTAGATAATCCATCTCATCCAGAAAGCTCTAGAGCTAGAAGGCCACCACATGCTCCAATATCTTGGCCAAAAAATGGAATGTTGGAACTGGCTAATAATTATCCTATATGGTGGGATGTAGGGAGGGCTTTTTCAGTTATAGTTGCATAACTGTCTCCTTTAAGCATGCTGGAACTCTGATTCATCTTAGTGAGGCATTAACCACTCTCTCTACCCACTCAGCCAGTTCCCTCTTTTTTTTCTTTTTTTTATCTGCCAGGAGGGACAAGGATTTGATACAAATATTGTGGTTCTCACTGCACCAAGATTCTTGTCCATATCCTCAGGTTACACAAATTGAACAGTATGGTGTATTAACTCACCAAGTGATTCAATAAGTCTATGCTATTCAGAACTTACCAACACAAATTCCACCTTGTATTTTGTACAAAAAGTTTCATAAAGAAGTCCCAAATAACTAGAATCTAATAGTGGTTGGCCATTTCTATCTTCATGTGTTGAGACATCTTTCCTTCTAAAGGATTAGTACATTTGTGAGTCTTCCTCATATCTCTGCTCCTCTTCCATGCAGAGTCAAAGCAGTAGAAGGTCTTCACTGGCCTTGAGCAACATTGTCATACATCAGGATCTCATTAACTACATGTTGTGATGATTGTCATGCTCATTATGTGTTTCTAAATTCATGAGGACCAAAATGGAAAAAAGTTCTTTATAAAAAAAGGGTAACATTTCAAAATGTTCCTGCGGTTACATATTTGCTGCATGCACACACTGAAATGCACATAAAATGCAAAGAAAACACTGAGTTAACCTTTCTGAGTTAACATGTACAATTTTCATATCATAATTATAAATCAGTTACCAATTACCTTTTCAACTTAATCCACCATAGGGAAATATCCTATAGCTACTTGGGGAAAATGCAGAATGGTCTAATAATGCTCATTTGCATGGGTCCAGGATTAATCAGAGTTTTGTGTTCTGCATGAGGAAGTCAGTCATTACCTTGAGAAAAGTGGCAGGGTTGGAGAGTTGGTTTGAACAGTAGTACCAGAAAGAAAGCCAGTCTGTTCTAGGAAAAGTTGCATTGTTCTAGTGGTAGATGGTAGCTCCCATGTCAGTGGGGCAGTGAATCCAAACTTTAAAGGAGTTATCCAGATACTAAACATTGTCCTCCAACATCTTGGATAGCTCCTTTAAGGTTCATACTAAAACATGGAGCAAATTCATTGCCATGGCTGCATCCTGTGGAATCCTGGGATTTGTAGTTGGGGAAGCATTAGAGCTCTCTGTCTGAGAATTCTAAATGACCTTCCTTAAACTGAAAATCCCAGGATTCCACATACAATGCTGTCATGACAGTTAAAGTGGAACCAGAGAACAATAATTTTGCTGTGCGAAAAGGCCCCAGGAAAAGAAAAACAATACAGTGTTCCTCACAGAAAGAGAGGCGATCATATGTCCAAATGTTGTCAGAATACAGTTCCCAGCAGCCATAGCAAGTCTAGCTCAATGGTGAGGAATGATGGGTGCTGCAGTGGAGCAATGATTGCAAGACCAGATTATTCCCATTGCAGCCTTACAGGGTTGTTGAGCAGACTCCTTACTCTGGCAGTCAATGTAAGGCAAAGGAGGTAGTTATAAGCACTGATTGGGTAGGTGTCCAAATAGGTATGTAAATTAGCAATCTGCTGCTGGTTTGATGAAGAAGCACACTTGGTAAGATCAGGAAGGAGGGAGTATTCCCATGACAATTGGTGAGACATCTTTTCCTAGCTGGGCCTGCCCTCTCATTCTGTGCAACACTGTTCTTTAATATATTAAATTTGCCTATATCTTAAAGGGGAAAAAAAAACCTTAATGTGGAGTAATGAAAACGTTAAATTAGCCTGTAGCAAAACAGCAATGGAAATCTAGATATCTAGTACCACACCACATGTCAATCAGCATTTTAACAATTAATGGCTATCTAATTATCTTGCTATAACAAGCTTGTTATACACCATTTAAACTGCAAGGCATTTGAATGCATTAATACGAATGTAATTACACAGTTATTGGTGACATAATTTTCACTTCATTAACTACCAACTTATATACTTATTAAACTCAATAAGACTTCCTTAACATCCCATTGATCATGAATCAGGATACAATGGTTGGCTTATTAATTCCAAATGAGATGGTGATAATTATCAGAAGCATTTTTTAAAAAAACTTTCGGGTCTCAAGTGGGGAAAAGTAAGTAATCAGATATTCAAAGAAAGCAAATAGTAATGGGAGGTTAAAAATGGTTAGACTGGTAGATATGGGGCATAGCTTTCTTTTAAAATAAAAAAAGATGTATCTCCCTGCTGGTATGGATGCTGGATTTATCACTTCAGAGATGTCACTATGTTATTTAGTCAGAGCATGCTGAAAATAAGCAAAAGAAGTTTCCTTCACCTTAAGGCATCAGTCACTTTTTGCCTGAAAAGGTTTTAGTATATTTAAGATGTTCACCTCCTCATAGAACATAATGGATGTCCTTTCCTATGACATGACAGCACCACTGAACTACTAGCAGAACAGCAAAACAGATACAGAGATAGATATTACAGCAGTACTGTATTCCCTGTACCAGCATTTCTTTGGTTGTCACATACTCTTCCCGGACACAAAAGCATTAATTCAGCTCTGTACCCCGGATATAGAGGGCACACATGGTAAATAGGGACATGGAGAACATTCTTAGATTTTCTCATACTTGCTGAAAAAGATTATCCAGACATGTTGAGACATTTTTTAAAAAATAAAATGTTGATACTTGTGAGATTTTTCACATTTGGGGATTTTATTTTGAAAATATTGTGAAGAACACCAAGAAGTTTTTTGTACAACCCTCCTTCATTCCCTTTTCAAATTCATTTAATAATTTATATCCCACCTTTTTCCCAACGCTGAGATTCAAGGCAGCTTAAAAAAATTCTAACCACAATGCATATTCAAAACATACAAAAACATTAGTGGGTTGTGTGTCATTTTTTTAAAAAAAACAATTAAACAGTCTATAAAATTAAAACTAATTAAACATTCATTAAAAGACAGAGTATAAACATTCATTAGAGGAGAAAATATAAAAATCAACAAAACAGCACATCATTAAAGGTTCACTGTAATCAACATTCAATTCTGTGTATCATAGAATCATAGGAGCTTAGGATCTTAGAGCCAGAAGGGACTGCAAGGGCCACCCGGTCCAACTCCCTGCCTTGTGGGAATACACAAGTAAAACATTCCTGAAAGATGCCCATCTAACCTGTTTGAAGACCTCCTGTGAAAGAGAATCCACTGCCCTCTGAGGCAGCCTATTCCACTGTCAATCAGCTCTTATAGTAAATAAGTTTTTCCTAATGTTTAGGTGGAATCTTTTTTCTTGTGTATGTTGCTCACAATTACGACCTGCTAATTTCAATAGAAATTGATTCCAAGCAAAATTGTGGAACAGATAGGAAATGAAGCATGATCTCTTTCCAGGTTGTTCCATATATTATATACATAGAGATTGCCTCTTTGCTACAGGACCACATTTAATCTTTTGTTGTCAGTACACAAAACATTTTTTTTAAAAAAAACCCACTGGTGTTATTGGGCCATACACCCCATGATTGGCAAAACATATATTTCATTGGCATAAAATGTAAATTATATTCCTCTATAACCGTGAGGCTTGCTGGCAAAGAGGGAACTGGCTGCATATGTATATTGCAAAACTAGGTCAGGAAGAGACCTCGGGGCATGATCAGTGATAGCCAGGGACACTCCCAAACAATGGACGTGCTGATGTCCCTCAATGACTCAACCTTTAGAAACAATGGCAATGAAACTACTTTCATGGAAGGACTCATTGTCTTTGACCTTCTCCTTTTGTCCAGCAGAAACACTCTGTCCCCTCACCTGTCCAGCAATTAAGGAGCTATTATGATTCCCACCAGTCCCTTTGTCACCTAACACTAAGGGCATTCGCTCATTCCAGACCCCATTGTCCAGTCTCTGGACCCCATTGTTTACTCTGCCAGAGAGCCATTTACACCTTCCCCCTCAGGGTAGAAACCCTGAATATTTAAAAATATTTAAAGAGTATTTAAATCCTGGCTTTTTGCGAGATAACTTATAGTACTTTCGGTGTACAGGCCATCACTCTGCCACTCCAGTTTCCAATTTCCAATATGTACTACACTTGGACTTCTCATTTACACTGTGATTGCTTCTTTACTTCTCTCTGGATTGGTAAATATCATCTGTTTCACCCTAAACTCTCACTACCCAAATTCTTCCTTCCTTTTGCTTCAGCTAGACTTGTGCAAATTGTGAGGCTGCTTGGATCTTGCATATGTGATTGCAATTCCCTCAATAAAACAAACAAGCTTACGTTTGGATCTGTCTGCTTCTTCCCTTCAATAGTACCCATAGATATAGGTGTAAAAGAGAGGTTATCCCCCTCTCGCAGGCCTCTTCTTTGAGCTAATATTCCCCACTATTCCACAGAGGCATTGGCACTGCAGGTGGACCCTGAGTCACCCATGTTGGAGTAACACTAGGGCCAAGACGCTTATGAGTACGCCTGCTTCCTTATCAACTTACTTGATCAAGGACGGTATTGCAAGATGTACCCCTGGTGGTTGAACATAGGCTCAAAGACTGTTTGAACACCACTCAGAGCAGAGCTTTTGTTTTTTAGTGTAAAATGTTTATATACCACTTGTCATGCGTAACATATATTGGCAGTGTACAATGATAAAACTGAAACTAAAGTAATATACATTATTGTTAAATCAAAACAGAATTATACAACAGTCAACAGCCCATAAATTAAAAACTCAAAACAGCAGATGTCTTCTGTAATGGAATGGTGAGGCAAATGAAACCTTTTCAATAAGAGCCTTAATGGCAACAGTATCAGTGGGTGGCTTTTTGCTGGAGCAAAGCTGAACCAGAGATGAAGTGCCACCACAAAAAGGCCATCTTTTTGGTTGTCATAAGGTACAACTTTGCAAGATGTGGAACAACCAGGAAGGCTTCTAATAATGATCCCCATGATCAAGTAGATTCATATGGCAGAAGGTGTTCTCCCAAATATCCCAGCCACAAGTTGTGTAGATCTTCAGAAGGTAACAGCAGAAATGTAAACCTTGTCCTGCAAACTGTCAGCTAATCCAATTCTCTTAAAAACAGTATTTTATGGCAATAGCTAAGCATATGACACAATACTCCTGCCACTATTCTGCACTAACAGCAGCTTTTCCACTATGAGTAAGCTCATCCTACACAATGCAATGGTTACAATCTGAGGTAATCAATAGTTGCAACAGTAATTTTCAGGATTCATCACCATTGTCATCACTGTTGTCTTTATTCATACTCTGCTTTCCCCTCAAAAAAACTAGTTAGAAGAAAGATTAACATTAAATGGAAAATCAGTTTAAAAGAAAGATCAGCATTAAATAGAATTAAACTAACAACACTTAAAAACAATATAAGATATACAATTAAAAATGATAAAGAGCCGCTCGAAAACTATAGTTGAAATAACAAAATCAGTACAGAATTCTTTTTAAAGCCCTTTCTTTAAAAACTTTGATTTCTCAAAAGCCTGTTAGAATAAAAAAATCTTTGGCTGCCAATGGAAAGAATGCAACAAGGGAGCCATTCTGTCCTCCTTAGGAAGGAACTTGTCACCAGATAGCCAAATATAGTAAAATTTATCTAAATTTACCACAGATGGTAAATACCACTAGCCAAAGATGGTGAAAGGCACTCTTTGTCACTGTAGCCACTTAGTCCTCCAACATCAGTAAGCGCCCAAAAATATATAACTGCTCTTTTGGAGAGAGTGCAACCCCACATAGAATAGGCAGCCTTCCTGATTCTTGGATCTGGAAATCTCCAACCATTGGAGCTCCATCCAGGATTCAGTCTCAGTTGACTGGGCTGTATATCACTGCATAAAGACATCAATCTCTCACAACCTCTTCTGATTCAGCCCTAAACAGTCTTTCTTTAGAAACTAGAAATGACTATGAAGCCACTTCCTGTTTCTTAACCAGGCTCCTTTCTGGCCAAGAGGTAGACAAAACAGAGGCTGAAACAGCAAATAAACCATACAGGTCAGGAAGGGGATGAAATGACATTTAAATGGAAATTTGTTTAAAGATTTTTAAGGAACATGATGTGTTCTTTTTTGGGTGCTTTTTTTCAGGATTCAGAAGTACAGCATACTAAACTCTAAGGAAGGCTGAAAACAGCTAGACAGATTCTCAGATATTATATATCCTTAATATAAATATTTAGCAGCACTGGGATAAGTTGGTGATTTGTGGCACTCTCTGGCAAAATTGCCAGAGTGTCAAAATAAAAAGGTCACCTGATACTACTGGCTGCAAGTGGATAAGTAGAACCACTGTGCAATGATGCCTTCAACACTCAGCTCAAGAGGGTCCATGATACCAAGATCTGCGGAGGGAACAACCACCGATAATAGGGCTGCAATCCTCATGCCTTTCTACTACTAAAAGTCCCTATTGGGATACACTATCCTGATTTGGCAGAAACAGTCCCAGTTTGACTTCAGTCATCACACATTTTCAGTTGCTTTTAAAATGTCCCATCTTCTCTCTCTTCCTTTCACTTCCCTCTTTGTTCTCTGTTTATTTTAATTGCTGCAAACTGAGTTCAAAGTGCAAAAGTAGTTTGCATCAATTCAGCAGGGGGAGAAGGGGACAGAATCTTGCCCTCTCCAGTAGGCTCAGGCAAAAGAAAATTGCTGCAGCCTCACTTGTGTGCTTTTTTTCTTGTTAATAATTTTTGCCATTTTGGCTACACACTGATGATACTTGACCACATGGGTCCTGGTTTATCTGTGAAGTGTTGGATGGTATGTCAGGATGACAAAGGGCATTTCAGTCCAGATCAAATCAGAACACAGATTGAAATGGGCCTAGAAAACTGGTTTCCTCCTATAGGTCCTGAGACTGTCACCACACTGCCAAAAGGAGGTATTGGCAAATGGACAATTGTTGTCCATTACCTGTGAGTTTCAAGTGGGCTACCTCAAGACTAACATCTCAGCCTGTGTTAATTTTAGACAGCTTATATCAGTATTTTCAGTTGCTGGGTGAGGTCTTTAGGCAGCTGGTTAAATATTCGGAAGAGGTATCATGAGTTCCTTATACTCATTTAAGAAGGAGGTTCTCTGCTCTTCTTACTGTATCTATAGCAGGGATGGGAATGGTGTGGCCCTCCAGAACTTGTTAAATTGCTGCTCACAACATGTCTCACCACCAGCTATGCTGGGTAGGGCTTCTGGGAGGCACAGTCCAACAACACCGGGGGAGCGTAGCACAGAGCCAAGAGAATCTAAAAGTGATTGGCTGTTGAATATGGAACCCTGGGCTAGCCAGAAGAAGAGACTAGATGTGGGGAATGAGTAACTGAAATTTAACTGAAACAGAGTTCTGGAGAAGATTTTGGAGTTGAAAGAGTGAGAGATCCATCTGAGAGTGTGGGAGAGAGGAAAGAGAGTGTTTGCTACTTTAAATATACAAGTGTTGTGCTGTTCGCTAAACTTTAATTTGCCAACTATCTTTTCCCTTGACAGTTTGTTAAATATAGATTTGGTTATCTTTTTGGAAAAAGTGGTCTCAATAGAGTGTCTCTTTGCTCTGGATTGGTTGTACAAGCTACCACCAGTGACACAGTCATTTGGATAAACTAATCCATGCTTTGCCCTATATCTGCAAGGATGTGGATTTAGGGAAAGCAGTAGAGGGAGATAAACTGGGAGAGGAAGCCAGTGGGGGACAAAAATTTAGAAAGGTGCAGGTTCCTTGGAAAGAGAGAATTTAAATCAAACTTGGCTGTCATAGCCCTGCCTTGATCCAGTTCTCCTGCCTTTTGACATTCACAATCCCCACTCTTGAATTATACAGTATAGATAATTGTATTGTATAGTTTCATATTTGCATTACTCCATCCTTCCCCTGTGTGTGTGCACGTATACATTTTACATTGTATGCAATTGACAGGGCTGGCTGTTTTTTTGTTGAGTTTTATTTGTAAAGCGCCATGTACGCTTGTGGTGCTATATAACTGAACAACAACAACACATTCTGTTCCCCATGAGACCAAAAATCTTTTCCCCAAGCAAAACAAGGGTTCCAGAAACAGGAGAAACTTGATTCTTAAAGGGGGTAGTATTAAAGATGTCAGCGTCTTCCCTGTGAGTCCTCTGCCTTATTTTACCATTCCAGGATGGCATAATGAAATCTGCCCTTTCATGTACACACTCAATCCTTTATTTATGAATAGCAAACAAACCACCAAAGGCTTTCTAGCAGTGGTAGAAGCTATTTTATGAAACAGAGATGCACAAGTCATGAAATGAATGAATATATATATATATATATATATATAGTTCCATGTAATTTTTTCCTTTCCCACTTTCCTCCTCCACAAGTCTTAGTAAAATTATTCTCTTCATACCAGACCTACAGAATTTAAACAGAGAAAAATGACTGATAACTAGGTACTGAATTAGGCACTCTGTTGAGTTATAATATTCAACTGACTCAGCCATCCTACTCAATGACTTAATGAGCATTTGGTGGCTACAGCACCTATTCATTATCCTTGATAAATGCCTCCCTGAAATGAACACGGTACAGTACATCCCACAGAAAGGTTCCCTGGTGATTGTGCTTGCGTTGTATCTAGGGGTGTCACATGCACACCTGTACCAAGCAGCCGTTATGCAATCTTCTTTCACAAGTTTCCATTAGATACCAAAGTACTAATGATAGGCTAAGATCCTCAATTAAAATCAAGAGAGAGAGAGAGAGAGAGAGAGAGAAAGTTTTCCATTGTCTGGCCAACTCAGCAATGTCATTAGTTAGCAAAGCACATAACATCAAACTGACTTTTGTCGGCCCAACACACACCACAATTGAACAGTCTCAGTAGATTCTCAAGGAGCAGTCTCAGACAGAACTCCTCTGCTCTGTCAGTCTCAGAGCTGGGAAACCTATGACTTCATGCTTCAGATGTTAATAAATTTCCATTGCCATAATCCCTCACCGCTGGTCAGATTGGCAGGCACTGATGGGAATTGTAGTCCAATAGCATCAGATAGCAGAGTTTCCCAGTCTTGATCTTGTGGCATCTTGCCTGGGGTTGATCATATATAATTTATTCTTTCATATTTTAATGACACTGCTACAAGGGACATCTGGGGGTACTGGATGCCAATATCATGCTAATGGTCCTCTGGTCTTCACACATCCAAGATAATAATCTGGCTTGGTTTTGAACCATGTTTGGGATCCAGTTGTGGATGCGAAATTAAAAAGCTGAATGCAAATTTTTGGCAAAAGGAGATGATGGCTTCATAAAGATTTTTCATAGACAAAAAGGATCTCCTGACCCCCAAATAAAAGGTTTGCATTCTAAAAGTGCTTCTGAAATCATTGTTTTATCTGGAAGGTCAGGTGCCAGCTATGGTGGCAGGTTTTTACGAGGTTTTGAACAATTACATCTAGTACAGTAACCGACTGCCTTATTTTTTAAAGGGCAGGAGCTGGGCAATTTCTACGGTCCATGCCTTAGTAACCTCAAAAATTGAATATTTCAATGTACTTTGTGTTGCCCAATTATAGCTACACCAGGTGGCTCAGAGTACAGTGGCCTTCAACATCATCCTGAACATACCCAGTGCCATCTGATTTCAAAAGCTGTGGATCAGATCTGTTAGTCTTTAGACAAGATATCCAAGTAGGGCTTGAAAAGAATCCTTTCAGAGGCCCTTTTTGCATGGCATTTTCCATGCGAAAGGGCCCCTCAAGCATCGTGCAAATGGGAGGAGTGGTCCACATGACGCACTCACATTTGTGTGATGCTCCAGGGCCTGGCAGGCACCGCTCACGCACTTTTTCATTTTTGGCTTTAAGCCGAAAATGGTGTGCAGTCATACATCGCTCCAGGGCCCTGTGCGCACTTACCTTGCGTGTGGAGCCTTGGGAGCTGGGGCAGTCACGCTTTCTGTCTCAGTGCAGCCTGGGAAGGTCCCAGGCTGCACTGCTAAAGGAAGAAGCTGGGCTCTTGCACAAGCAGGAAGCTTGTGTGAAGCTGAAGAAACCCAGATGCGAGAGCCTCTCAGAAGAGGCTGCTCACACAAGCACCGCACCCCAGCACCAAGAAAAGGTGAGTTGCAGAAAGGGTCTGAATCCCTGGAGAACTGCTCCCAGTCAGTAATGAAAGTACTAGCTAGCTGATGGGTTTTTAATAAGGATTAGGCAGATTGGGGTGCCAAGTCCATCTTCCGTTTGGCCGATCAGAAATTATAAAAACAACAACAACTGGAGAGCACTCAGTAGAACCCACAGGAGAAAACAAAGACATATCTCAAAGCCCTTGATAGATGGCTGTTGTATTTCAGAGAAAACCCAACATGTGTGCGTCTATATATATTTTTATGGCCTTCTTTGGGGGCTACATAAAAACATGAAAACAAATATAAATTTGAGATTGTAAAAGGACAACGCATCATTATATAATAAGACCTATATTAATATATCATAGAATATGTCAGTCTAATCTTTGTGTACTGCTTAAGGCCTTCCAATCTTTGTTCACAGCTAATTTTTTTTTAAAAAAAACAACCCATTGAGCCGAGTTCGCACATTTCTTTTCTGTCCAGCAAATGGAATGAGATTTTCAGCTTCAGAAATTTCTCCAGTTAGATTTCATATCAGCATGTACAGGTTTTAAGCAGCATACAAAGACTAGAGTGATATATGCTCTAAGGTATTATAGAAACCCAGCATGCTATAGTAATCTCAGCATTGGACTACAACTCTGGAAACCAGGGAGTGAATCCCTGCTCAGCCATGGAAAGCCACTGAGTGACTTTGGGCAAATCACACTCTCTCAGCCTCAGAGGAAGGCAAAGGCAACCCCCCTCCTGAACAAATCTTGCCAAGAAAACTTAACAATAGGTTTGCCTTAACATCTTCATTAGTCAGAAACCACTTGAAGTTGCATACAATAACAGCAACACAATGATACATTATGCAGGTCTTAGTATATCATTATGTGCTATCCTTTTACATGTCACATTTATATTTAATTGTATGTTTTTATGTAGCCCTGGAAGAGGGCCAGAGAAACATATACAGGCCAAAATGAGTTGGGCTTTTCCAAAATAAAACAGCCATCTATTGAGCACATTAAGGCATGTTTCTGATTTTTCCCACAGGTCATGAGTTACACCAGTTCCATATCAAAACTGTATCAAGACTGCCAATTAGTTTCCAGGCATAACTGAAAGTGGTAGTTATTACCTTAAAGCTCCTACATACCTTAAACTGTCACAGTTTTTGAAATTAAAACCCTGTTTTAAAATCCAAGACAAGGGCAGATTACTCTATTTTTGGTCCATATCAGTTTCAAGTATGTTTATTCATAAATCTGTTTTGATCCAGCTCCACATTTATCTTTGATCTTTATTTTAAAATTCCAGATTAAACTTTGTTTTTTAATATGCATTTAAATATGCAGTTTTACTTCTTATCTGTCTTTCAAGACTAAGTTTTTAACATATTTTCTCTCAAGCTAAGTATTTCATTGCTAAATGTATTTTCTCTCTCTATGTGTATTTCAAAATAGATTTTATTCTAAAAATTACATTTTATGTACATTTCGGTACAGTCATGAGCTGAAGCCTGCATAACAAAATTGGAAGAACTGCAACATCAGAAGAGTAATTCCATTTCATCCCATTGTCCAGGATCAGGGTGGTTCAATTGGAAACATGGACTGAAAAAAATTCTCAAGCGTCTCTTTGTGTCTAGAGTAGTTTTGTGATAAGTTTCCAGTGAGGGAAAGGCGCGCGTGCGCGCGAACACACACACACACACACACACCACGGTCTTCATGATTTCAGCACCTCTTCTTCTCACTGATTGTCAAAAACAGTTACAAGCTAAGTTCTGAATTAAATCAAAGGCCCTTTCACATTACATAGTTATAGCACTATGATTCCACCTTTACTGCCATGGTTCTATCCTATAGATTCCTGGGATCTGAAGCTTAAGGAGAGGTTTTGTTTTGCTTTGTTTTGCTTTGTTTTAATCAGTCAGCCAGTTCTACTGCCTCACACAGCTACAAAACCCATGGTGCCCTTTCATACTATATAAGTATAGCACTATGATTCCACTTTCACTGCCATGTGTCCAGCCTATGGATTCCTGAGATCTGCAGTTTAGGGCAAGAAAGATTGTGTTACAGATAGATAGACTCAGTCAAGGAAGCCACCACCCTGAGTATGCATGATCTTAGCAGCAGCCAAGAACTTGTATCATCAGACATAACTGCAACAACAGAGCTGTATCCATCTCCATAACTATGTCTGACAATGCCACCACAAAACGCTATACCTTTTCAGCCAGTCTGTTCCCCAACCAAAGGGTTCTCAAGGTATTGCAGACTGGGGCACTACAAAATCACATGTCTTCTGCTCTTCCATTTAGGTGAGGCATATTGAGAACAGGCAGCTGAAGAGACCCTTGGGGTCCTACCACAACTGCTTCTTTCAAGGCACTCTGCAATTGAAAGAGTATTGCAATCATGATTTTGCAGCACCTCCATCAGCAGCACCATGGAGACCATTTGGTTGGGGGGAATCGCATTTGGTGGTTAATGACCATAAATGTGAATCCCCAGCATTTGTGGTAGTTGTTGTTGTTGCTGTTATGTGTCCCTCAAGAGATTTCAGATTTACTACAACCCTATGGCGAACCTAGCATGGGATTTTCTGGGGCTGATAGTGTGTGATTTGCCCAAAGCCACCCAGTGGGTTTCCATGGCCGAGCTGGAAATCAAACCCTGTTCTCCAGAGTCATAGTCCCTTGCTCAAACCAATATACCTTCCTGGCTTTATAAGATTATAAAGCTAGCTTATGGTCTTGTGACAACTGAACAGGGTGTCTTGGAGATTGCACATAGAGTCACCATAAATTGAAGCTCACTTGATGGCAATTAATAACAATCAGGGGTATTTAGAATTCTCATTCAGAGCACTCTGGTGCTTCAACAAACTACTAAACTCCAGAATTCCATAGGATGTGAACCATGGCAGGTAGGTAAAATCATAGTGCCATAATTGTGTAGTTTGAAACAGCCCTGAGCCTTGCTTCCATCTATTCAATTATTTAGCCTCTCCAATTAATTTGCCTTCCCAATCTCAGCAATTTTTAAAAAACCCTTTTGGCCCTGAATACAAAGAAATTTGAAAATGTTGACAAAGTCTTCAAAATTCATTCCAACCTGCACAGGCCAGATTTGGTAGGCAAAGCCATTTCCAGTACGGAGGTCTGTGCAGGCCTGGCTCGCATCAGGATTTGACAGCTGCAATGTTGTTTTCAGGTGCATACTGTTGCTTGGGATTGTCTTGGCTCCATTTTATTTTCTTCCAGGGAAGGCAAGCTTCTGAATGAGCACAACAAGCTCCCCTTGGGTTTTCAAAAAGCTAGCTTCCATGCAGAGTTTGCCTATGTTTCTGGAAGAAAGAAAAGGGGAGGATATGAAATTTCATTGCAAAGGTGTGTTTAATAAACAGCAGTGACTAGGATAATGATGCATCTGTTGCATCTGCTGAAGTTCCCGACAGCAAAATCATGACCTGCTCCCTGCAGGTATCAAAGTAGCTAATTACCCATCATGCACCCAGGATCAGCATTCATTTGAGGAACTGACACTATATTATTCAGTCCTAGGGAGTCTCTCTTTTTCAGATCTCTGTGTCTTCTTTTTTTTCGTGGGAATTCATGATAACACAGGGAGCAACCGATTTAGCTTATGCCTTTAACTGTCAGGTTGTGTGATACAGAATGTCAGTTTTCACTTTTTACTATCAAGCTACACCCAAAACACAATCAAACTTGGGGAGCCAGTTACAAAAGAAGCCCAAAACAAGCACTGGTAGAAATTAGTGGATACAAGGTGATAGGTAAGTAAATAAGCTTGTGTGTCCTTTTGAAAAGTAAGTGCTGGACTTCAAGAAACCACAAGCATGGGCTTCGTCAAGGTGTGGCAAGCTCTATGCAGAATAAGATCCAGTCTGGGTTTAGCAGAGTTTACTGGCAAACCTAGGCCATTTCCACACTAGATTGTTATAGTGCTATTATACCACTTTCAACATCCAATGGAATCCTGGGGTTTGTAGTTTACTGAGACCAAAGAGCTCTCTGGCTGAGGATTCTAAATACCCCTCCTTAACTCCAAATGCCAGGATTCCATAAGATATTGAAAGTGGAATAATGACACTATAACAATGTAGTGTGGAAAGGCCCTAAATCTCTATAAGTTTCTCTCCTAATGCCACAAAACTATTTTTTCAGCAGCACATTCCCCTTTCCCAGCACAGTCGTTTGTGCATTATTGAAGACAGGGGGTGGGAGAGTGATGAGCAGAGATGCATCCAGCACTCTCCCTGCAGCTGACCACTCTATGCCAAGCATCTACAGGCCCTTGTGTGGCAGGAGAGCAGGCAGGTGAGCAGAGATGTGTGTGAACACATCAGGAAGATGTGTTCACACATCACTGTCAGGAAAAGAGATGGAGGCATGCCTGCTCATCAGCCTGCTCTCTGGGACACAGAATTGGCCATGTTGTAGATGGGGGGTCAGCTGTGCTGCTGAAAAGACTGAGGGAACGACTTTTGATCGTTGCATAAAAAACAACCTGTAAAAGTGAATTGTGGTGTTGTTAGGCAGGGTTGCTGTTACTGTTGTGTAAGAAGTCATTCTCAACTTAAGGTGACCCTATCTTGGGACTTTTGTTACCACCGTGAACTGGCCTGGCCTTTGGTAACCTTTAGATATTGTTTTGATATCATAATTCGGCCGTGGTCTGCCACCAGCTAAGTATTTGTGAGGCCACCGAACAAGCGCGAAGCTAGGCATGGCTATTCACATTTGTTTACACCTAAGCAAGCCAAAAACTACCAGATCTGCTTTAGGGGACCTCCCAAACAAACACCTTCATTATAGATGCGTATCAAAACAAAGAGACCTCTGCCCCAAGAGGGCACCCTGGTGAGCTAAGTGCTTAACTGCAGAGCTAGCCGCATCTACATACTGGCCATACTATTGTCAATTCGGACCATAACTCAATCATGTAAATTCTGACCTTTTGGAGACATTGTCTCCAGCCCAAAACTCATTGTTTTCAACCAAGGCCAGGCTAGCCTATGGTCCTTCCTTCCCCCTATAAAAATCCCCAGTTCCGAGAGCTCCTCGGAATGCTTGGATCTCTCGCTGGAACGCTTGGACTTCCATCCCACCTTGCTGCCACTGCGAGCTCCCCTCGGCCACCATGTCGGGTTTCCTTCTCTCCAATTGGCCTCTCAGGACTACAAGAAAGGTGGCGTATCACCCATTCCCCAAAACTCTCTTTTCCTTTTCTTATTTAGTAGTGAGGCTGTGTTTTCTTAATACTTGTTTAATAAATATTATTGTTAGTTTGAAACTGTCTGTCTGCTCACTGACCCGACACTGTATACATTGGGTAAAAGATCCCCGCTAAGTTACCCTGCCTCTCGCTAGCCAAGAGAGTGCTCCAGCTAATTTCCCCATCTTGTTGTATTTGTTTTGGTTATTTGGGTGTCCCTCACGGGACCCCCAAGTCACAGGGTAACACTTTCTTGGCAAAATGTTTTCAGAGGAGGTTTGCCATTGCCTTCATCTGAGGCTGAGAGAATGTGGCTTGCTCAAGGTGGGCTTCCATAGCCAAGAGAGTATTTGAACACTGGCTTCCCAGAGTCCTAGTTCAACACTGAGACCAGTCTATTACACTGGCTTTCCTGGGACAGACTTGTTGTTGTTAACTGCCATCAAACCAACTTCAACTTATGGCAGCCCTCTGGACAAGAGGCCTCTGAGTCATCCTGTCATCAATAGCTCTGTTCAAGCCTTGCAGGTGCAGGACTGTGGCTTTCTTGCTTGAACCTATCCACCTGTAATGGGGTCTTTCTCTTTTCCTACTGCTTTCTGTCCTGCCAAGCATTATTGCATTACTAGTGAGTCATATGTCCAAAGTATGACAGATTCAGTTTAGTCATCTTGACTTCTAGCAAGAGTTTGGGCTTGATTCTTTTTCAGTGCTTTTTCTGTAAGGGCCCTTCTGCACTATACTGTTACAGTGCTATTATTCCACTTTCAACATCCTGGAATTCTGGGGTTTGTAGTTTACTGAGGCCAAAGAGCTCTCTGGATGAGAATTCTAAATGTCCCCTCCCTAAACTGCAAATCCCAGAATTTCATAGGATGTTGAAAGTGGAATAATAGCTCTATAACAGTCTAGTGCGGAAATGGCCTTAGTTCTAGCTCACTCTGCAGTCCACTGGTGAATACAGAATGATAATCTCGACTCTTTCTTTCTTTCTTTCTTTTCTTTCTTTCTTTCTTTCTTTCTTTCTTTCTTTCTTTCTTTCTTTCTCCCTCTCTCTCTCTCTCTCTCTCTCTCTCTTTTCCAAACTACACTAAGAACACTGGCTCAAGGAACCCATGTATTCTTTAGCAAATTATTTGTTTTAACTCCCAATTGACACTGTTGATTCTCTGCACATATTTTCTGCATATGTGGAAGGTGAAGGTCAAGAAAGGTAAGTAGGTTTCAGATTATAAATGAACTGAACAATTTATCCACTTACAAACTTATGAATACACAATGTGAGCATATGTGAGCAGCATCGATATGCCCTTGCTTGCTTCAGTTCCCATTTTCCATCTAGGTTGTTTGCCACATTATCTCTGTGATTTCATTTTCTCTGGCTTTTGCATTCAAGGAATATGCTTTCTAAAGAAAGCAGCTCTCTTGTGCAGGAACACATTGAATCAAAAAGAAGACCAAATATCTCAATCTACGTGCATTGCTAGTATGCTTATGATAGCTATGCATTCACCTGAATCTGAGGACACTGAAAAGTGTAAAACTTGGAATGTCACTCATTTACCTACTCAGACACACAAAGCGGCAGATTGGGATATGCTGAGGACGTACCTATGGTCTGTATTTTCATGAAGATAGTCTTCTGGCAATGGATGGGGTGCACCCCATAGCCGTTGGCAGGACTGTATTTGCTAACAGTCTCACAAAGGTGATCAGAAGGTCTTTAAACTGAGTTCAGATGGGAAGGGGGACAGTATTATTCAGAACAGGAATTCAGCAAGTGCTGAGCAAGAAACCCCAAATGTTGTAGATACAGCAAGCCAAGCAGTACTAGAGACCAACAGTGAGAGGAAAAACAACTTTAGTAAAGAGCTTACAGGAAGGGCACATGGTCTTAAATGTCTCTACACTAGTGCACAGAGCAGAAGGAATAAACAAGATGAACTGGAACTCTTAATACAACAAAATGAATATAATAACTCATCACTGAAACATGGTGGGATGAGTCTCATAATTGGAATGGAGTAATGGGGTGGTATAACCTATTTCACAGAAATAGACCAAACAAGAAAGGAGGAGGAGTAGCTTGATATGTCAAAGACATTTTCACATGTGAAGAGATCCATGACTTAAATCTAGGAAGTCAGGGCGAGAGCATCTGGGTAAGAATTAAGGGAGCAAAAAACAATAGGGATGTCATTGTGGGAGTCTACTACAGACCTCCAAGCCAGCCTGAGGATTTGGAGCACAAGTCTAACAAGTTCCTCACTTGCCTTGCAGGCAATTTCATGCTCCAGAAAGAAGAAGAGGCAACATGGAGATCAACTATTTTAGATAAGATCCTGACCAACAGGGAGGACCTTGTTAAGGGGGTAGAAGTGGTGGGATCCTTAGGTGAAAGTGACCATGCTCTATTGGAATTTGTCATTCAGTGGGAAGGAGAAGCCAAGTGTAGCCAGACACATATTCTAGGCTTTTAAAAAGCTGATTTCTGTAAACTTAGGGAACTACTCAGTGAAATTCCATAGGCAAGAAAACTGAAAGAACATGAAGGATGGGAATTTCTTAAAAGTGAAATACTGAAGGCACAATTGAAAACTGTGCCAATGAGAAGGAAAAATGGCTGGTGTCTAAAGAAACCAGAATGGTTGACTAAAGAACTCTCAGCTGAGCTAAGTGTTAAAAGAAATGTGTACAGGAAATGGAAGACTGGTGAAATCACCAAAGAGGAATTCAAGCAAATAGCCAGAAGATATAGGCAGAAGGTCAGAAAAGCCAAAGCAAAGAATGAACTCAAGCTTGCCAGAGAAATTAAAAACAATAAAGGGTTTTTTTAGATATGTCCACAGAAAAAGGAAAAACAAGAAAATGATAGGGTCACTGCGTAGAGAAGATGGCCAAGTACTAACAGGGAGAAGAGAAAAGATAGAACTACTCAACACCTTCTTTGCCTGAGTTTTCTCCCAAAAGGAAAGAAGTACTCAACCTGGGGGTAGGGAGAAGGTGAGGAATGGGGTGGGAAATACAGCACAGAATAGATAGAGAAGTAGTACAGGAATACTTGGCTAACTAGATGAATTCAAGTCTCCATGGCCAGATGAATTACATCCAAGTATATTAAAAAAAACTGGCAGAAGTAATTTCAGAACCACTCACAATAATCTTAGAGAAGTCTTAGAGAACAAGTCCCAGCAAACTGGAGGAGGGCAAATGTCTCCATCTTCAAAAAGGGGAAAAAAGAGGACCCAAATAATTATCACGCAGATAGCCTGACATCAATACCAGGAAAGATCCTAGAGCAGATCATTAAACAGTCAGTTTGTAATTACTTAGAAAGCAATGCTGTAATCACTAAAAGTCAACATGGATTTCTCAAAAACAAGTCATGTCAGACTAATCTTATCTCTTTTTATGATAGAATTACAAGCTTGATAGATGAAGGGAAAGCTGTGGATGTAGCATATCTTGATTTCAATAAGGCCTTTGACAAATTTCCCCATGACATTCCTGCAAAGAAGCTGGTAAAATGCGGGCTGCAAAGGGCTACTGTTAGTTGGATTTGTAATTGGTTGACTGACTGAACACAAAGGGTGTTCACAAAGGGCTGCTTTTCATCCTGGAGAGAAGTGATTGGTGGGGTGCCACAGGGCTCTGTCCTGGGCCCAGTGCTGTTCAACATCTTCATCAATGACTTGAATGAAGGAATAGAGAGCATGCTGATCAAATTTGTAGATGACACCAAATTGGAAGGGGTTGCTAATACTCCAGAGGATAGGATCAAAATTTAAAAGGACCTTGAAAGATTAGATTGCTTGGCCAAAGCTAACAAAATGAGTTTCAACAGAGAGAAATGTAAGGTCCTACAGCAAGGTAGAAAAAATGGAATGCACAAATATAGGATGGGGGATACTTGGCTGGATAATAGTACATGGGAAAGGGATCCAGGAGTCTTGGTGGACCACAGGCTGAACGTGAGTCAGTAGTGTGATGCAACAGACAAGAAAGCCAACACGATTCTTGGTTGCATCAATAGGAGTATGGTATCTAGATCAAGGGAGCTAATGGTACCATTCTATTCTGCTTTTGTTACACATCATCTGGAATACTGTGTCCAGTTCTGGGCACCCCATTTCAAGAAGGATATTGACAACCTAAAGCATGTCCAGAGGAGGGTGAACCAAATGGTGAAGAGTCTGGAAGCCATGCCCTATGAGGAGCATCTTGGGGAGCTGGGTATATTTAGTCTGCAGAAGAGAAGGTTAAGAGGGGATATGATTAATTGTACATCCATTATCAGATTTAGGACTCCCACTCCCTAACAATGTACCATTGGTCCAATGATACACACTCGTTTGATCTGTCTGGATGTTTGTTCCACCAGCACTGGGTGCAATGCTTCAGTAACATCGATAGCACCAGTCATGGCAACATTTCTGATTATGTTTTAGTCCCAGTAAATCATACTGTGGTGGTTCAAATTACCAAAGAATGTTTCTGCTTGCGTACTCTTTGTGAAAGTGTGACTATAATACCTAGTGGCGCCCCCGTTTGGATTAACCAATCTGCCAGTAATCCGTGTTTTTGCGGCCAAAACGTACAGGACTGTTTTGGCCAGGACTTTTATATTCGCCAGGAAAAGCGAGATTATATTTTGGAAATTGAGTACGCACCCCGAGAATCCGAATTAGTCAGATTCCATCTTAACGACGAAATCCCTGTGTCTTCATGGCTCAGGAATTTCACTGACTTAGCAAACCAGGTAAAGGAGGTCTCACACGCCCTCTGACAGATTGTTATAAACGTTGACCACTCCACCCAGAAGGTTATAAAAACCTCCATGGAACTAGAAGCCACTACGAGATATTTGTGGTGGGACATCTTTAATTGGTCATCTTCCGGACAGACAATCACCCGATATGCCATGCACCCATTGATAATTTTGATAATATTTCAAATTGTGCTTTTGATATTTCTAATCGTACTGGCTCTGTGGGCCAAGAAACAGATCTTCCAGCTTCAAGCGGGAAAGTTTTACCAACAGACTCCGAGGCGTAACTGGTGATATTTGTAAATAGTTAAAGATAGTGTAGAGATAGCATAGTATTTGTTTTGATATTCCTGTTGGCTTCAAAAAGCCTATCCAAGGGCAGCCAATCTTCAGGCTTACCCTCAGAATCCAGCTTGTATTTATAGGATGGCGATGCGGGTGCCTCGGAACCAGCATCTGACCGCTAAGCCCTGCCGCCCCAAGCCCTCGGGGTTACAGCATCAGGCTTGCAGCTCCGGCCCTGGGTCTGAGAGAGGGAAGGGGGTGAGCATGTAGGCCTTGTGCTGCCTGGACTGGAGTTGGAGTGGGACTTTCATCAACGAAAGTCTCCTGGTGCTGTTGGAAAGGGGTGCAACTGGCCTCTCTGGGCCTGTTGAGCAGATCCGGGTCCCGAAGCAACTGCCTCACCGCCTTGACCAACGGTTGTTCCCTCGACCAAATCCACTGTAGATTCAACTGCTATTTAAACCCTCACTTCCACAAACCTTTTCGGTCACAGCGAGACAGAAAACTCGAATTCGGTTCCGGTTCCCAGCAGGCTTCGTGCCATTAATTTGCATTTGGTTATTTTTATTGGAAGTAATTGGTGTCAGTCTTTCTTCCACAAGCTACAGATCGCTCGTTCCTATAGGCCGAGACCATCCCCGGGCTCGTCCATCACCCCCAAGCCCCGTGGGGGGGTGTACGTCGAAATTCCCATTCCAGTTGAGGGACCAAGCCCGAGATGACCTCCCGTTCCTGGTCCTGCAGTTGGAACCCCAACCAGCCACTCCTTGATGAACTCCATGGACTACTGCCCGCATTCCGGATCATAACCTGCTTGGACTATTCCTGTTGCCTGTTTTGCAAGCCCCATCCTGCAAAGAGCTAGCATGCATTGGCTAGCTCGACCACGAACTCAGACATTCTTGCTGAACTTTATCCGGACTCTTTGCCATGGTTTCAGCCTTGTTGGAGCCACCAACATGCCTGCATTCTCCAGACCCCGAACTTTTCTGTTTCCGGGGAGGTTGCCTGCTCCTCACCTCCCCAGGATCATGGACTCTCATTTCTGCAGTCACATTGCCCACATCGCCATTGGACTATACAACTTGCCAATGGATTTGCCCGCATGCTTGTGAGCTGCCCATTGGAATACCACTGAACTGCCCCCTTTACTTGTCATCGGACTACAAATTGTTCATTTAACATGCCCGCGCTCACCTTGAGCGACAGCATTCTTTGGACTACTTTGAAACTGCCCACAGTACTCTCCATTGGATTAGTGAAACTGCCCACATTCTTCATCTCATTGCTCACTGGGATTGCCTGCATTCTTCATTTGTCCTGGTCATTTTGCATTGTTCATTGTTTAAACCATTATTGCTTCGGTTTATTGCAACTGTACCTTTTTATATTTGCTTCTATATGTGTAGTTAGGGTTAGGATGTTGTTAGTTAGGGACTGCTTCTTGCTAGATAGAAATGTTGCGAAAATCCCCTTTGTTCCCGAGGTGTGATACGACTCCAGAATCTGCAGACCTCTATTCGGCTCTAAATTCATTTTGAAATGTTTTAATTGAAAAATGATCAATTTGTGTCAAATTGCCCATTTTGGGGTGGGATTGTTATCACCGTGAACTGGCCTGGCCTTTGGTAACCTTTAGATATCATTTCGATATCATAATTCGGCCCTGCTCTGCCACCAGCCAAGTGTTTGTGAGGCCACCGAACAAGCGCGAAGCTAGGCATGGCTATTAACTGCTGAATCATTTCTGTTTACACCTAAGCAAGCCAGAAACTGCCAGATCAGCTTTAGGACCTCCTGAAACAAACACCTTCATTACTAATGTGTGTTAAAACAAAGAGACCCTCTGCCCTGAGAGGGCACCCTGGTGAGCTGAGTGCTTAACTGCCAAGCTAGCCACATCTACATACTGGCTATACTATTGTCAATTCAGACCTTAACTCAATCATGTAAATTCTGATCTTTCGGAGCCATTGTCTCTAGCCCAAAACTCATTATTTTCGCCCAAGACCAGGCTAACCTACGGTCATTCTTTCCCTGATAAAAACCCCCAGTCCCAAGAGCTCCTCGGATCTTTCGCTGGATCACTTCGGACTTCTATCCAGCCTTGCTGCCGCTCTGTTCAGCAAATTCCCCTCGGCCACTGTGCTGAGTTTCCTTCTCTTCAATTGGACTTCTCCAGCACTGCGAGATAGATGACATATCACCCATTCCCCCAAAACTCTATTTCCTATTTCTAGTTAGCTGTGAGGTTGTGTTTTCTTAATAATTGCTATCTGTTTAATAAATATTATTGCTAGTTTAAAACTGTCTGACTGCTCACTGACTTGAACCTGTATACATAGGGTAAAAGATTCCCGCTGAGTTACCCTGCCTCTCTCTAGCTAAGAGAGTGCTCCAGCTAATTTCCCCATCTTGGTTGTGTTTGTTTGGTTGTTTGGGTGCCCCTCCCGGGATCCCCAATTCACAGGGTAACAATGTTTAAATGTTTGAAGGGATGTCATGTCAAGGAGGGAGCGGACTTGTTTTCTATTGCTCCAGAAACTAGGACAAAGGATTCAAACTACAGGAAAAGATATTCCACCTGAAGCTCAGGAAGAACCTCCTGATGGTCAAGCTGTTCAGCAGTGGAATATGTTGCCTCAGAGTGTGATGGAGTCTCCTTCTTTGGAGGTTTTTAAGCAGAGGCTGGATAGCCATCTGTTGGGAGCGCTTCGATGGGTGTTCCTGCAAAACAGGGAGTTGGACTGGATGGCCCCTGGGGTCTCTTCTAACTCTATTATTCTATGATTCTAAATTATGCCATAGTTAAGAGGCCCCATAGCATTACTGAGCCAGCATGGTGTAGTTGTTTGAGTGCTGGACTAAACTGTGGGAGACCAGGGTTCAAATACCCATTTGACCATGGGAACCCCACTGGATGACCTTGGGAAGTCACATTCTTTCAGTCTTAGAGGCAAACCTTCGCTGAGTGAATCTTCCCATAAGTCAGAGTTGACTTGTAAGCATATAACAATGACAACTGTATTACCCTCTAAATACATATTATCCTTACAGAAACAGAAATTTAAGTTTGAAAAAGTTATTTAAAGACCCCTTATAATCTGAGATCACAAACTGTAGCATACTTAGTTTAGGT
Source organism: Iguana delicatissima (assembly GCA_948472985.1). Taxonomy (NCBI): domain Eukaryota; kingdom Metazoa; phylum Chordata; class Lepidosauria; order Squamata; family Iguanidae; genus Iguana; species Iguana delicatissima. The sequence continues at coordinate 84,111 of CAOKZL010001214.1, read as the reverse complement.
GTAAATCTGGCCCTGCACACACACTTTTCTTTTCCTTATAAGTAAAACTGAAAGAGGTACATTGCCACCTATCACCACCACTGTTCAAATTCTAATAGATCCACCAGTGACCAAATATAGGCTGGAATCCTGCTGTCACCAGCATTAGACATAAGGAACATGTCTGAGTTCTCTTACATATGAGGTTGTACCTCTTTGTAATGGACATATTCTGTTCATGGCTGCAGAAGCAGAGTCCCACAACTTTACTTTCTCATGTGGGCCTAAATCTTGTCATTATTCCCCGTAGAGTAGAACCACCGAATCAGCTGGATTTACCTGTGTGTTGATGTGCCATTCAGCACTGAATTCAGTAGCTCTACTCAAATTGGGATTAGCCAATAGGATTCCAGGCATGCAGTTGTGTAATCTTGCATGGTATTTAATTATTGCCAATGCCTTCATAGGATCAAGAAGAATCATAGAACCAGGAATCATAGAGTTGAAAGGGGCCTCATGAGCCATCGGGTTCAACCGCCTGCTCAGTGCAAGATCTCTGGCTAGAGAATCTCCAGCTTTTTAAAGATGTCCAGAAACATCTGGGCAATTTCAGCTTTCTGGGCAATTGGTTCCATTGCAGAACTGCTCTTACTATGAAGAAGTTCCTTCTAATGTTCAGTTAAAATCTATCCTCTGGTAACTTAAAACCATTACACCTAGCTCAACCCCTCTGAAGCAGGAGAAAACAAGACTGCACTCTCCTCTTTGTGGCAGCCCTTGACGTGTTTAAAAAAGGTGATAATTTCACCACTCAATTTTCTCTTCACCAAGCTGAACATGCCCAGCACCTTCAATCTTTCCTTAGATGTTTTGTTTTTCTATCTCTTATCACCTTCGTTGCTCTTCTCTGAACTTGTTTCAACTCGTCTATATACTTCTTAAAATGAGACACCCAGAACTGAATGCAATACTCCACATGAGGCTTGACCAGTGCAGAATATAATTGGTCTATTGCTTCTCTCTATAGGAATACTTGGCATCTATATCAATCAGAGTGCAGCGCAGCCAGTACAATATGTGTTTTTGGTAATAAACAGGATAAAAGATGCTCTTCTAAGGTTAAAAAAGAGAGAGAGAGAGAGAGAGAGAGAGGAAAACTTACATTTATTGTTTCAGGAAATCCATCTTGGGTAGCAAAGGAGATAGACAAAAAGATTACCTAAATTTCAGCAGAAGAACCCCTAAAAGCTGACTCTTATGAATGAGTGTAAGACATCCTGAGGCAGAAGCCTCATAGATGCTTTCTTCCAGACAAAGAGAGTCAAAAAACTAACTCTTGGAAGATGGGGAAAGTGACCTCAGCATACAGGCAAGAAGCAAAAAGGTTTGAGAACATAGATCAAAGAAAGAAACAACTGAAAGAAAAGGAGAGGGATGCTCCCTAGAGTTCCCTTTCATTAATCACTCTATACAAGTGTTGATGCCTCTTTGCTTCCAACACCCTCAACTTGGAAACTACGCTTCTATTAGTGCAGGCTAAAATAGCAGTCACCTTCCTTGTCACAGCATCACTCGACTGGGTCATGTTCAGCTTATCAACAATAACCCCAAGGTCTTTTTTTGCATGTAGTACTGCTGATCCATGTGCCCCCATTCTATACATATGGATTTGGTTTTTGTGGGCTAAATGTAGAATTTTGCTTTTGTCTTTGTTGAATTTCATTTTATTAATTTCTGCCCAATCTTCTAGTTTATCTAGGTTCTTTTGAATTCCATTCCTATCCTCTGTTAGCCATCCTCCCCCCGCCCATTTTGTGTCATCTGAAACTTGATAAGAATTCCCTCCACCCCATCATCTAAGTCATTAATAAAAATATTGAAGAGTAATGGTCCTAAGACAGAACCTTGAGGCACTTCACTTAAAGCCTCTTTCCAGTTCGAAGCAGAGCCATTAAGGACAACTCTTTGAGCATGTTTTTCCAACCAGTTACAGATCCATTTGACAATGCTCCTCTCTATTCCACATTTAATCAGTTTTGCTAATCATTATGAGGGAATCTCATCTGCTGAAATCCAGGTAAATGACATCCATAGCATTCCCACCATCTACTAAGCTAGTGATCTGATCAGAAAAAGAAAAAAGATTAGTCTGCCAGGATTTGTTCCTTCCAAATCCATGTTGGTTTCTACTGATCACTGGATTGTCATCAAAATACTTCCCAACAGACTCTTGCATAATCCATTCTAATATTTCTCCTGGTATTGATATCAGGTTGAGTGATCTGTAGTTTTCTGGATCTTTTTTTTTTTTTTTGCCTTTTTTGAAGAGAGGAACATTTGTCCTTCTTCAGTCCACTGGCATCTCACCTGTTCTTCAAGATTTGTCAAAAATTAGGCAAATGGTTGAGAATACATCAGCATGTTCCTTCTGTAGTCTGGGATATAGTTTGTCTGACCCTGCAGATTTGAACTCATTCAAGTTAGCCAGGTGGTTCCTGACTAATTCCATATCAATCTTGAATTGCAGTCCACATCCCTTGTCAAAATCTCTGGTGCTACAAGGAAGCATACAGTTCTCTTTTCTCTGAAGCAAAATAGATATTAAATAGTTTTGGCTTTCCATTGTGATCTGTTAGCATTTTGCCATCCATATTGAACAGTGGCCACAGTCTCTCCTCAGTCATTCTATTACCTAAAATGTATCTGATAAAAACCTGGTTCTTGCTCCTTCCTTGCCTAATTCCTGCACACTTGAGCTACACATCTGTACTCTTCCTTGGTGATTGATCTTTCCTTCCATTCTTTATCCATACTCTTTTTTCTTTTCCCTTCTTCCTTGAGTTTGCTGTACAGCCACATTGGCTTTTTCAAATGTTTCCCATTTTTCTTCTTCCATAGGATCATTTGTGATTGTGCTTTTTTGCAATTCCTGTTTCAAGAATTCTCATCCTTGCTGGATGTCTTTTCCTTCAGCATCTCTAGCCATGTGATTCCATCCAGTATTTTCCTGTACTTGGAAAAAAATCAGCTTACCTTAAATTCAAGCTCTGTATTTGACTACACACTTCTTCAACCTGTCCCACAATTGTGAATTCTAGCATTACATGCTTATTTTCCTCTAAAGTACTGACTACTTTGATTCTAGTAAACAACTCCACCCTGTTGGTTAGGATCAAATCCAGGATTGCTTATCCTCTTCCTCAATCTTTTGAAACAGGAAATTATATACAAGGCACATTAGGAACTTGTTGGGCAGCATATGTTTCACAGAGTTAGTCTCTCAGCAGATAACAAAGTAATTGAAGTCTCCCATGACTAGTAATTCTTGCATCATTGGGGTTTCTGAGATTTGTTTCTGAAAAGCATCAGCCACCACCTCTTCTTGGTTTGGTGGCCTGTAGTAAATGTCTACGACAATGTTACATGTATTTCGTTATCCATTTGTTTTTACCCAAATGCTTTCAATTGGTTCATTCTGATCATTTTCATGGATTTCCGTACAACTGAATTTATCTTTGATATATACTGCTGTTCTCCCTTCTTTTATGCCACATCTATTCTTTTTTTAATAAGCTATACCCTTAAAGTGTAATCTTCCAATCTTGGGGGTCATCCCACAAGGTCTCTGTTATGCCTATAGCGTCATATTATGACTTTCTGCACCAGGACATCAAGCTTGTTTGTTTTCCAAACTCTCTGTGTTTTGGATGGACATTCGAAGGTTTGTTTGTTCTCACCTATTAACTAACAGTCAGTTTTAATGTCGATCCCATTTTCTCCCTCAGTTTCTCATTTAGAATTCACATCTTTGTGTTTAGAGCTTGCCTTTGGACTGTTTAAGCTATCATCTCCAATCCACCAAGGATTTAGAGCCCTCTTGATCAAATTTGCCATGCTACTACCAAAGAGGTGTAGCCCTTCTGTAGCCAGTTGTTTTCTGTCTAAGAAATGAAGATCATGGTTCAAGAAACCAAACCTCTCTTGTCCACACCATCTAGTAGCCAATCGTTCATTTTTAGTATCTTTCTGTCCTTGTGTGGTCCTCTTTCCTTCACTGGCAGAACTGACAAAAATGTCACATACGTCTCAAACCCTTCAGCTTCCTTCCCAAAGCTTCATAGTCAGAGGTAATCTGCTCAAAGGTGTTCTTGATCATATCTTTGGTGCCCACATGAGTAAGAAGAAAAGCATACTGAGCTGTGTTCTTGATGAGTTTTGGTAAGTTGGCAGTGACATCCTGGACATGTGCACCAAGAAGACAAAATACTTTCAAATTCATCTTCTCGGAGGAGTACAAAGATGAGCAATAAGTCTCCAACCACCAGCACCTTTCTTTTCTTCTTGTTGTGGTTGGTGGTGACTTTGATTCCTTCCTTGGCATATGGTATCTCTTTCTGCTGGATTTCCTGTTTGCACATCTTCACTGCTATTGTCCTCATGAAGATATAGGAAGTGATTGCTTGATTGGAGAGGTTCTGAATCCCTTCTGCATGGTTTTCTCCTGACAGTGACTGTCCTCCAGGGTGTTTCTTTGCTGTTACAGGCCTGTTCATTTTTCTTGGCAGTTTCTTCATGTTGGTTTTATAGGATCAGTTGTCCCTGTGTTCTGTCCAGGCAGTCCTCATGTTCTCTGATGAAGGGACTCAATATGTAGCTGTAGTGCACAGACCTTCTTTTCCAAGAAAGCTACCAATTTGTACTTGCTACAGATGTAGCTGATGATGTTTTCTGGCAAGAAGACAAACACTGCACATAAGTTATAGCAGACAACTATTGATTCTCCATTCCTCCATCTCTGCAGTTATTTCTTTCCTGTTCTTCCTTGTAATATTTATATTGGACTAGCGTATTTACCTGGCATTGACCAGGGTTTTTATTTTCCTCTTAAGAACTCAACAAACTGTCTTCTCCATTTCCTGTAACTTTGCTCCATATTTCCCAATGCAATCTGTATTCAGAGTTATTTACATACACAGTTTGGGTTCCTGAGGGAGTACACTGTCCTCCTCCTGGCTGCTAGGCCTCATCTCCATAGCAACTGGCCTATTCTAGTATCTATAACTTATCTCCATATTCCCCAATCCAATCTGTATTTGTAGTTTTTAACATACAGAGGTTGGGTTCTTGTGGGAATACATCCTCCTCCTCATTGCTGCTAGGTATTTTCTCCATAGTAACTGGCCTATTCTAGTACCTGTAACTTTTCCTCATAGCCCCCTAATCCAATCTGTGTTGTCTGGTGACGTTGATATACTGGCTTTTTTTCCTTTCTGTTGAATTTGTGCAATGGCAAAGCATTTTTTTGTTTTGAAATTAAACTCTAAGATTCTTCACATGTGGAACCCATACAATATACTGTGTGAGGCAAGAAAACCTTGTAACTAGGGCCATTTCTGCACTACACTGTTATAGTGCTATTATTCTACTTTCAACTTCCTGTGGAATTCTGGGGTTTGTATTTTACTGAGGCCAAAGACCTCTCTGGGTGAGAATTCTTAAATGCATTGCCCGTTCCAAAATGGGACAATAAGCCAGCATGCTGGTAGATACACAATGAATTCCACAGTGTCCATATTAAGCAGAAGAGAGGTGTAGCACAAGCCCCATGACATTTCACAAATGTAGACTTATACTGGGCCAGCACTGGGTACACTCTTGGCCACAGAATTGTTCATTGAGCCAGATGTAGTCTGAAGATTACCACTTGGCCAACCATCAGTTCAGATACTACTGTGTGGCAAAGGATGTAGGCTGGTCTTTTGTAGAATCTTCAAAGGCAGTTTTTGGACTGAGCAGAAGGATCTTTCCTCACCATTTTATGAGGCAGCCGCTCCAATTTACTCTAAAAGCCACCACCTTATGTATTGCTGTTATATCATGAACTATATGCTCTCTGTCTTGAACCAGTATAAATTGCATGGATCCAATCCAGCTGTTGTTCAAAGGAAGTAGGTATGTGTATATCCCAGATGTCAATATGCTTCCTCATTAATATCAAATATCAGTTCTATAATGTTTGAATGGGGTTTGAAATGTGGACAGGGAGTGTATCAACATTGACAATATATATAGAAAGCCAGTGACATGTAGTGGCCTCCCTTCTGGATCAAGGCAATTCTAAGTCAAAGCAATTTGTGTCATGCCCATAAAACATGCTCACACCACCCTCCAGGAAATCATGAAACTGACATGGAGAAGAACAATTTGTAAACTACTTATCACAGATACTTGGGGTAGGTAAAATGTAGCTTTCCAGATGTTATTGGACTGCAGCTCCTCATCAGATGTAGCCAATGTAGCCAATATTGGAGCAGAAGTTGAATGACATCTGGAGACTCATCTTTTGCCTGTCCCAATATATATGAATAGCAATGGTCTTTTTTTACAACAGGAAGTAGACCAACCTATTCACTTCCTGTTTTCCAGAAAAACCTCTCTCCTGGGCCTAAAGCTGCTTGGAAGGCAAACAAATGTGGCTAAAATATTCCCTAAACTGGTGTAGGGTCTTTTGTGTGATCCCTAAGGGCCACACAAATGACCCAGGGGATCATATATAGCCTACAGTCTGCATGTGACCCATCCCAGTCTTTTCAGCTCACATCCTCACATAGAAAAGATGTTTATACTTTTTGTCTAAGCATAAGAGTGTAAGATTTATAGGCCTCCCTTCCATTTGAGTCAGAAGTCAGTTCATTTTTCTCGGAAGTGCCTGACAGTAGTTGCCCTTTTTTCTTACATGTCACTGAGTCTATTTTTTTCCACATCTAAAATAATAATGAGATGTTCCTAGCTTTGGGCAGGAGATACAAAGCAGAGGCATCTATTTAAGTGGTTGTTTTGAAACCAGAATAAGAGAAATCATCAGTGGCCAGCCTGTTTTTCAGGAAGGTTGAACAAGTCTCTTATTTAGCAACTTTTTTGAAAAAAGGACATATAGGTGCCAAAGGTTAGAAAGATTGAGTAGTCATGTAGAAAGAAGTGTCCACCCTCAGGTCAGAGTTCTCCCTTTTCCATAGTCATTTTTTTGATGCAACTTCACTTATGATCTTCTGATTAAGAACAAGGACACTTTCAAAGAGGATGTGAGTGCTCCCATTTTCACCTTTTCCTTCCTGACCTTTCTTCCTTGCTCCCCAAAGGGTCTTGCACAACATCATTAAGAGTGATGCCTCGCAAATCACATTTATAACCATGCAGGGTTTCTAAATCTATTAATAGAGCAAGACCTCTTGGGTTCTTGGACTGCTTGCTGCATTGTCCATTTCTATCTGCTTCAGAGAATTTATAACTACTTTTCTGGGCAACAGGAAGCTTGAAGTGGCTCACCAAAGTCCAAAGGTGCTATCAAATTGTGATTGACAAGCTGTTAAAAATATGCAAAGTCAATCAGTTTAAAAATTGTGCAAAAATAGGTAAGTCTACTCAAATGTACCTGGACAAGTATGTATAGGAACTGCAACTGAGTACTCAGCTAATTAATGAAGTTAGATTTTCAGTGGCAAGGACATATTTGAACTAATTTAGCTATAACTTAAGGCATGTTTTCACTGCCTTTTTTCCCCTTCCACTCCCTAATCCTTTATTTGGGACAGCAGTTTGGATTCTGGGAGACCAAGGCTCAAATCCCCAATCAGCCACAGAAACCCTCTGAGTGACTTTCGGCAAGCCACACTCAGAGGAAGGCAATGGCAAGCCCTGTCTGAATAAAAATTGCCAAGAAGATCCCAGGATAGGGTTGTGGTAAGTTAAAGTTAACTTGAGGACACAGAACAATAACAAATAATTGTGGAACAGGTAGGAGGTGGGATTATAGCCTTTGGTTTCTACCAATGCATGATAGGGATTATTCATTAAATTCTGGTCCAGGCTTATAGCCATGGTGAATGGGGGATTAAAAATCCAGTCCCTGTACATATCCCTCTAGCTTTTCTGAGCAGGAATGGACTGGCCATTGATCTCAGTGAGCTCCACTTGCCTTGTTGCATACCTAGTTATTTCCCAGTGAAGGATGTGCATCTCCTTACAAGCTTCACTCCTCTCCTACTTGTCATCTAACCATGCTGGCCACCTCATTATACCCTTAAAAATTTGAGGCTACAGGTCTCTTACAGCCTAGGCCATTCCTGCATCAGAGTGGAGGAGTGTTTCACCGCGTGTTGAGAGTGGGGTTTTTTAACCTGACTTACTCCAATTTTACTGGATTGTTATCTGCACGGCCTCCAGTTTCTGTTGAAGCAATGCAGTGAAAATTGTTTGCCACTTCCACTCCGTCAATTCTCATGAAACTTCCTTCCTCCTCCCACTCCCTCCCTTGCTCCACACCGCTGCCTCTGATTGGTCAATATTTTTTTAAAAAAAAACAACCCATTGCAGAGGTACTTTAGTTCATTCTTACAGAAGACAAGCCCCCACCTCCAGTTTGCTAGTAAAATTGCTAGTAAAATTACTGTATGGCGAAATGATGCATGTCTAAAAAGTGTGTGACCAACATGAAAAGTTTGGAAAGCTCTGGTCTAGATAGCCAGAAATTGAAAAGCAACTATCCTGCGGATCCCAACGTATTTCATTGTATTCCAGCGCCTGCCCTGCGTTTGAGGGGTGGAGACAGGAGCGAACAGAAATGATGCCAGGGAAAGGTGGGAATGCCCACAGAGAACCGCCTCTGTGTGTACACCTTCCACATGTTGACAGAAATGTAGCTGAACCGGTTTTTATGCTTTACATCGGAGTTTTTCCAGTTTTGCAATACATCGGTTTTACATCGATAGTAATCGCGCTAAAGAGCTCAAGCTGTGCGAATTCACAGAGGAAACGTCAATACTAACCGGTTTAATGTGCAGAGGTAGCAGCAAGAATACAATGCCAGTGCGATGTATTGCCCTTGTGTGGAAAAGGCCCTAGTCATATGCAATCTATCAATCAATTGATTAGCTAACCACAGACTGGCAAAAATTTAGCTCCTTCCTGCTTTACACTGTCTCCACTCAAGCTGGTCACCATATTCTGTGATCTTTAAATTTGCTTTTATTCTTTTCCCCTTTCTCCTCCCTCTGCTTTTCTTTTTCTTGTATATTGCTGTCTCTATTCAATTATAAATGGGGGTGATTTAAATTCCTTATATAGGACATAGGAAACTTTAAGTGCATTTACAGTAAATATTATAACAATAATTGATTGTGACGATACTGGCAAAGCTTATTGCTCATTTGTAAGGCCCCAATCACAAAACAAGTCCACTTTAGTAAAATGAATACCAAAAAAAAAAAGTAATGTAGAATGTAAATTAGTATCTGAATCTGGATTAAAACCTACAAATGCTACCTCAGTGCTTCCAAAAATGCTTGCGCTCTGGTTTTGATATGCCTCTAGGGGAAGGAATTCTACAGTTGCAGGGTAGAGCTGAAAAAACTTAAGTCTAAATTTAGTTGTTAATCCCATCGAGAGTAGGCCCACTGGATCCATGGGAACATGGTAAATCAACACCTACACAAGCTAGTTCAATGGGCCTGCTCTAGTTAGGACTAACAAATGGATTTTGGCCGTCATCAGCAGTTCCATAAGATTTCAAACCAAATCAATAGAAAGGTAATTAAATTAAGTGAAAAGCTAGAAGGTAGCCTCATTTGTTCTTAAATGGGAGAATGTTATAGATTTGGATGGTTCGCTCCAAGCAGCAATCGAGGGCAACTGCTTCTGGTTGAGGAACCAATTTCTCAATTTACTATTTATTTAATTTATATCTCATCTTTCTCCCAGCATGAGATTCAAGGTGGAATATACTTTTTAAAAAAAAACCAGCATGATTTTTTTAAAAAAAACCTCTTAGCACAAAAGTTAAAACAGAGTCTCCAAAATCCTGTGTGACTTTTCACTCAACATAAATGTTGTGTATACTTAACTACATAGCAGAGGTTTTAAGAAACCTTGTTGATAAATCGAAAAGATGTGTAACAGGACCCTAGCAAGAATGTCTGATGCACATTGGTGCTTGATGCATATTGGGACCTATGTAATGTACGCCCCTCCTGTTCTGCATTGGTCCTCTCCCTTTGCCAGCTCAGCTGTGTAGTTACATAACAGCTGCCCTTTACTGTATATGAACATTATGAATCTTTGCAATTCTAATTTCAAACACATTAAGTCCTCTTATGAAAATGCAATTCTCATTTAGGATACCAGCCATTTAAACAAAATTTCTCTTTAAAAAAACAAACAACACAAATTAAAAACAGCATTAAAAAGATACTTGAAACATAATAAAAACACTCATTAAAAGTTCTAACTTCTGCAACATACTAAAAAAGCAAATGCCTTCTTGAAGAAAAGGGTCTTTATCAGCCCATGGAAAGACAATAGGGAGGGTACCAATTAGACCTCCTGGTGAATTGAATTCCATAACCTGGGAGAAGCCACTGAGAAGGCTTCTTCTTGTGTCCTCACCAAATGCTGCTATGATGGTGGTGGAACTGAGAGAAAGCATTTCTGTCCAGATCTTATAGCATGGGCAGGCTCAGATAGGGAGACAGGGTTTTTGGATAGTCTGAACAAAAGCTGTGTAGGGCTTTAAAGGTCAAATGGTAAAAACTGCCAAAAATCCCATCACAAAAAGAAAAAGAAAAAAGAAAGGAAACAAAATCAGAAGTGGTTGGAAGAGTATTAGAGGTAGGGGAGATCTTGCAACCTGCTAAAGAAAGTGAGTAGCTGCTCCTGGAGGCTTCTAGGAGAGGCAGTTCACTCCATTTTGGCCCAAGAATGGAGCAATCTGAGTTGGGGGGCCACAAAAATAGTCTTGAGGGCTAGATGCAGCCCGAGGCTGCACTGTGCCCAACCTGGCTTACGGTTATGAAGCTGCAGATTATATAGGGCTAACCACATCTTTTCCTATAGTCTCTCTGCATGAAAGACAGCAAAACTTTTGCCTTTTGCCTTCTACCTGAAGAATCCTCTGTGAGTGTGATCGGTACAAAACCATGACATACCTGCTGTATGTCTGCCTTCTCACCAATACAGCCAAAACACCACTTCAATATTTTTGGCTATGGCAAGTCTTTTTCTAAAGACTTTGAGATACTGCACAAATTTTCCTAACAGAGTGTGCTGTTGTTGTACCTGAACCTTGAGCTCACATGTTGGCTGCATCTTAATGGTGATTTATGCTGGGTTACAAGAGTCAGTCTGTCCTAAGCCTTTATAAAGTAATGGAGGCAGTTACAAAGGTCAGAGTTCCCTATAGACCGCATGCAGTGACCAAACATCCCTCCAGCACACATTTTAACTGCCACAGTCCTCACCCCAACATACTGATTTACTGGCTGGAGAAGAGTAGGCGGTAGTGGAGAAGCACTGAGTTATATTCATATAACTGGACCCATAGCAATGATCTCATCCTCAGAAAAAAGATGGGTTTGGGGTAGAGTAGAAGAGGAGATGTGACACAGTTTCACCTGGATCTCAATCACTGAAAGGCACAAATTAATTTCCAAATCTATTTTTCACACAGCTTGAAAAAAGTTGCTTTCTTGAACTACAACTCCCAGAATTCTCCCAGCCATCAGGGTAGTTGGCCATGCTCGTTTGGGGATCCAGAGAGCTGCAGACCAAAAATCCCAGATTTTCTGAACCCTGTGGGTTGTTTTTTTTAACTACCTTTGTAAAACGTAAAGCAGCCCCAAATATCAATTAGACCAAAGCTGATATATTCAGCCAATCTAATAACCTCTGCTACAGTGTGTGTGGGTGTGTGTGTGAAAGAGAGAGAGATATTAACACAGATAGTCATACAGACATGGCAATCAAGGCTCTTTCAAGTATTCCAATACTGTGGTGATGGGAGAGATAGAAACAAAAATGAAATAAAGAGGAATATTTTCTTTGTTAAATTACTGTTTGTTTTCAGTCCTCTGCTGTCAGAGCAGGCAGGCAGACAAGATGATTATCTGAAAGGATACAAAATGGATGCAGAAAAAAGAGAAAGCTTTCTATTACGTTTAAGCTGCTTTCGAATGTGGCTCATCTAAAGTTGTTACTCTGGTGCTCTGGGTTACTTTTGCTTAATTCAAACAGCACAGAGAGTCAATTTCAGCTTAAACAATCACTTCAGTGCCTTATCAACTTGGTAATCTTCAGCACCTACAAAATTTGTGGTAAGAAAGCAACATGGGCCTTCGAGATAAAAGAAATATATATAAATGATTTCTTCTTCCTCGCATTCTTTCTTATTTTCACTCCTCTCACAACATCACATTATCAATGAATAAGGGAAAGTACATTTGTTTTCAATTTACCCCTCTCTGAATGTTGATGGCAATCAAATCCGATGTTAAAAAAAATGTGGCAGTGGAACAGGCCAGAAGGGGAAACGAAAACAGGGAGAGCAGGAAACAAGTGAAGTTACTTAACTGTGCTACTATAGCTGGCACTAGGAGGGTGGCTATATAAGGACAGAATGAAAGCATTGCTCCCCCAAATAAAAATTCAGCCCTCAAATGAAAATTCCCTTCAGCCTCTTGGTTTTCAGCATTGCAGGAGAGGCAATGCCGCACTGACAATCATTCACACCTAGAATTCTTACATTTGCTATGTGTTGCATTCCCTTGGTAACATTCCCTGCACTTTTTCAAACAATGGCCTTTTCCACACAGCACTCTTATGGCGCGATTATTCCACTTTCAACCTCCTTGGGAATCCTGGGGTTTGCAGCTTCGAAAGGGCAGAGCTGCAAACCCCAGGATTCCCTAGGAGGTTGAAAGTGGAATAATCGCGCTATAAGAGTGTCGTGCGGAAAAGGCCTATATTTCTAAACGCCTGACTGAAGGTTTAGTCTACTACAATGTTATACCCTTGGAGATTGAAGGGAAATTACGGGGGGGGAGGAAATTTTTTTCTGAGTGGGCAATTACTCCCCCCGATCCCTAGTAGCTACATCCCTGGCTGGCATTCCCATATCTTCCAGAGCTTTGTCCCAGGCAAAACATTGCCTTTCAAAAAGTTTTATTTTCAGATGAACTTCTGGGTCTAACCACCTTTTTTAATTTCCCAGAGAGTCATGAGTGACAGTGGGTTCGAGCGCTGCTTGCAGTGTCAAGAAATGATCAGGAAACCAATCCATGGAAAACTCATTGCAGGCTCAGAGGCCCCTGCCATTGGACAAGGGATTACTGATGCCGGCTCTGCCTGGTGGTGTGAATGCTCAAATTTACCCAGACTTTGGAATGTTAGATTTGAAGAATAATTCACTGCATTAATTGTTAAAGATTGAGAGAATAATTTATTGCCATTTGTTATCACTATTGACTCCCCAGGGACACATTTTGTTTTTGGCACCTTCAAAAGTGTACTTTTGGTCATTTTAAAAGTGTACATTTTGTCATTTTGTCATTGTACATTTTGTCATTTTGTCACAACATTCTAAAAATGTTGTGTTCACCTAGCCTAGATTTTTTTTTAAGATGGTTTACAAAGCCCATAATATTATCGCTGGCCTGGGATACTGGAAATTCAACTCATCTGAAAACTACAGCCATTTCTGCACTATGTTGTTATAGTGATATTATTCCACTTTCAACCTTCTGTGGAATTCTGGGCTTTGTAGTTTACTGAGGTCAAAGAGCTCTCTGGTTGACAATTCTAAATGCTCATCCCTAAAGTATAAGTCCCAGGATTCCATAGGATGTTGAAAATGGAATAATAGCATTATAACAGTGTAGGGTGGAAATGGCCTACATTTCAAGCACCTTGTTGGTTAAATGCTAATAAGAAGTGATGTCATCATTAGTAAGGAATGACGTACTTATTTCAGTTATCGGGTTCAGATCCCTGCAAGTGGAGCAATATGTAAATAGCTGGAAAGATTAGCCAGTGAATCAAGGTGGAGAATTTTTAATTGAAAATGTTTTTATTTCTCCCACTCAACAAGCATAGTCTGAAACTATCAGTGGTAGAGCACATGCTGTGGATGCAGAAATCAAGAATCACAAGTGCAGTTCAGTTTAAATGATGAAGTCTCTAGCAAGCTCAATATTCTCTGTGCCCATCTTACATTAACACTATAATGAAAACGATTTTTGCCCTCATCTATTTTGTTATCTTTCCTTTTCACATGATACATATGGAATATTCAGGAAGATACAAGAGACTGAAGGATAAATTATCATTGAAATAGCCCAGAACCTACACTCTAGCATCCTGACCTTGCTGGTCCTCTGTGGCCAAGCCCCAAAGCCTCCTGATTTTGCCCACCCACATTTCTTCCCATTTTTAAAAATGAGCATGTTAGAAATGGATGCAGTAATCCCATAACTACTTGCCAGGAAATAAACCTTTTTTGAATCTAATGGGACCTACTTTTGAGTGGACATGGAGGAGATCATAGGCTTAGCTAGCTTAATCTTTTAGATAAAGACCAATAGCTTTAAGCTCACCAAACTCCTCCACATTGGTGACCCAATGAGGCAGTGAGTGGATGGAAAACAGAATGGGGAGCAGAGAGAAGTCCTCTTGCTCTTGTTTCTAACTCCTGTGGCTCTTTCCATCTATTGAACTGCTTCCTAGTAAACAAAGTCCAGTGTGGGGTTGGTTTACATGTGGCGTTGGAAATATACTTGATTTTTTTTTTAATGGTTAAAAACATTCTTGAATGTTGGGAAAACCTGCTGAAGGGAATCCTAGACTGATGAGAATTTTTAACATTTTGGGTCATATTCTGCACAAAAATTCATGGTGGTTTTTTTTTTCCAGAAAAGACCAGTATCTTCTGCCCAGGCAACTGCATTTTCTGACCAAAAAATTACATTTCTCTGCAGATATATTATTTCCCATATAGAAAATGCTGTTTACTGTACATACAACCCTGTTTCCCACACAAAAAAAATCCACATGCAAATTTTGGGAAGAAGAAATCTTGAGCTGCAAATAGTCTTCAAAAACTGCACAGCTTTCAAAGATTTTCTTGAAGTGAGAAGAAAATGCTAAAATTATTCCTTCCTTCCTTTCAGAATGAAATTAGCAAAGAATTACTTCCAAAGTTTAAATTAAAGTTGTCACAAAGTGCCCCCATTTTCTTATCTAGGCTCAATCATTTCAGTGACAATGCAACTGAAAATAGTGTACAGTTTTTGAAATACGGGCAGATCTTTCTTATAATAGCTATACTGAAATGTATTAACAGTATTTGTATTTCCCATCAATCTCAAATAACTCCCATATTGAATGCTCATTCTGCCTCACACATAAAGCTGACTCAGGATTTCAAAAAAAAAAAAAAACCCTGTACAGAAACAGCAAGGTTCATTTATCCTCTTCTCTGAAAGACCATTTCTTGTTTTTTGGCCTAGGAACCATTATGGGAATGGAAGAAGAAAGAAATAGAAAGCTCCCATGCCATGGTTTGCTCATTGCTCGTGAGTATCAGGGTCAACAGGCACAATTCAATTAAATGCAAGATATTTCTCCTCCTTCTCTTGAGCTGCTGACTACAGGGATAAGTGGAAAGGAGACTATCCACAGGACACAGACAATCATGTGTAATCATACAATAGAATCATAGGTGGAAAGCTACCTCATAGACCATCTAGTCAACTGGTTCTCAACATTTGGTCTTTCGGGTGTGCTGGTCTTCATGCCCCTAGAAGCCCCAGTCAACTTAACCAGTCATCAGGGATTGTGGCGGTTGAAGTCCATAGCATTTGAAGGTCCAGAATTTGAGAACTGATGATCCAGACCAACCACCTGTTAATGCAAGAGATCCACTTTTACAGCATCCCTGATAGATGGCCATCCCATCTTTGCCTGAAAGCAAAGAGCACGAGATGGCAGACCATGAGCAGATGTGTTGATTATAGCACTGAGGGACAAAGATGGACTGGGGAAATAGTGAACAAGGGAGAAAAGGAGACTGGTTGGAGAACAAGCTGGAATGTGGGTGGAGAGAGTGGTGTGATGTTCTAAATAAAGCATCTCGGGCAGCAGCAGAAGAACCAAGAAGGCATTCTTTAATAATTTCACAGACTAGTGAAGTTGCTGCCTGCCTGCTAAGTTGAAAGACCACCCAGGGAAAGGAAAGCAAAGACTTTCCTCTGTGCGCTTACATCTTTTTGTGCTTGCCTGCATGCATATTGATCCTGGGCCAAAGCACAAGGTGTACCATGGGGAGGTTGCACTTTACACCTATATCAAAGGGGTATTAACAATTGAATACAGACTGAGACTTGAATCAAAAGATTTACTTTTTATTACTCTATATGAATGACCTGGATGCAAAGCAATGAAGACATTGCTTAGATTAAACCAGTTAAGCTTGGATTAACAGCTAAATATATTCAGGAAGTAAAGGGGAAGACAGTGGCAGCTGATGACTGCAGTTCACTGAAGCAATGATTCTGCTCTGCATTTTAGTCTGAACTTTAAGGAGCCATTCAAGGTGCTGAGACTGTTTTAGGAATAGAATTCAGCCCCTTTGATAGCTTCTTTAAACTTCAAAATAAAAGCCAGAGAATATTAATTTGTTCCATTCACATTGGAACCATCAACTACTGAAAAAATTACGTGAGGGAGAGATGTGGGAAGGGAAGTTATGGTTGCCAAACAAGGAAACAAGATGGGATATGGAAACCGGTCACATGATACTGAAGGCTTAGACACATGGATACACTCAAAACTGAATCACCAGATCGCCAACTTCAATTCACTTCCAACTCAGCTCAGTTCCTAGAGAGGACACCAGTTTTCACACCATGGTTGAAGAACGGGAGCCATTCCCACAATGAAATGGACCAAAAGGAATCCAAGACAGGACAGCGCAGAAAAGAGGTCAAGATCTAGCTGGTGATTTTCAATGGATCTGCAAGGGTTTCTGACTATTCACTTGTTTAACAATAGCTACAACTAAACTGTTATTTAGAGAGCTGAAAAATAACATGGGGGAGGGGGGACCAGAATAGATTTTTCTGTGAAAGCACTTGGTTCTGGCATGGATCACAAACCCTGGGCTGAAGATGTGCTCAGAGGAACCCTTTTCCTTAGTTCTTCCTGTGTATTTGGCTGCTTGAGTGACTGGGCTGCACCTAGCTCTAGCTGGTAGATTTCAGGATTCTAGTGAAAAATGAAGTAGATCCAGTAAGCAGAAACTCTGCCTACATGTGATCTAGGCAGGTGTTGAGACTTCATACCATCTGCAAGATACAATGAGATGATAAATGAAAATAGTATGGGGCATCAATTCCTACCCTTAATGGCTATGACTAATAGCTACTGATCAGTAATGACTGGGGCATTTTTCCTACGAGGGCTTTGAGCTGGCTGAATTGCAATTTATTTGGGGTAGATCATTTCAGATAGTGATTTGGAAAGGGAAACATTTGAAATTCTAGAGTCCTCATTTTTGCATATGGGAGGGGGGTCTCCTAATGGTAAAAATCAGATCAAAGGCCTGGAATGGGAGTACCTAGTTCTCTGGGCCTCAGTGAAATCTGCCTTCCTTCCTCATATTTAGGCCTTTCATTACAACCCTCCTAACATAGTGACCAGAGCTTAGAGACTGATGTGGTAGCCATTGTGGAGGTAACTGCAACCACACTGTGAAACAAAAACCATATGTAGATGGGACCTTGATTAGGAAGCCTAGAGTTGCAGAGCAACTTACAGCCCATGGATGTGGTTGTCTCTCTGGATCACTGCCCCCTTCACTCTTTAGAGCAGAGGTGGGAGTCATGTGGCCCTCCAGATGCTGTTGGATGGCAATGCCTAGCATTCCTTACCACTGACTGTGCTGCGTAGAACTGCTGGGACTTAGAGTCTGACAACATCTGGAGGACCTTATGAGTCCATCTCTGCTCTGGAGTATTCAAAAAAATATATCAATTGGGAACCCACTGCAGTCAAAGAAACTTCCTTCTTTCCTCCTCTCCCCCTCCTTCATTTTCTCTCTCTGCATCTGTGCAAATTAAGAGGAAGTGAGAAAGTTTAATTGTGATCCCCCTCCGTCTTTCTGCTGGAGCCATGGTAGGGGTAAATTGTGAGTGTTTTAATCCTGCCTCTTGCAAGCCTATCAGAAGCCGAGTGGCTCATTACGCCCTCTGTTTTTCTCCAGAGACGCTATAGAAATACAACAGTGTAACTAACAGTTTTCGTCATTTAGAACCACAGGTGGCTTGAATGTGTGTGATTTGATTGTCTTTACTAGGTAATTACAGGTTGTGCCTATTCCCATTGTCTCAGTGGGATGCTTTTGCAGTACATGGGGGGCTGGGTCATTTGCAGGGTGGTTGTACAGTAGAGTAAGATGGAATATTACATTATCTGGGGGGAAAAATCAGGCATTGATGCATATGCATATGATTGTAGAACTGCTGTACACTGGGCAGAGTGAAATCTGGCAACCGTCATCCATGTACAGTAGCAGCTCTGTCACTGGTTCATATGCTTTCCCCCACATCCTGCAGTTAAATTTATACAGATATATGTTTACACTGGATAACAGAACATATGCAGTACATCTTTCCAGTTATTCTGATATTAAAAGGGATTCCACTTTCTTGACTTTGGATATGATTAGCTCGGACTGGCCCTGGAAAAGTTACCTTCTTTGGACAATAGCATCCAGAATCCCTCATTCGTCTTGGTCAGAAGTCATGCAAGCTAGGAGATTCTGGCAATTATTCCTACTAACTCCCAAATACAAAAATAACCAAGGACTGGTAAAAACCCATTAGCTTCTCATGCATTTTACCATATGGGTAGTACTGTCTGGCTAAGAAAGGAGAGAAGTTTGGGGACAGAGGCTGAAGTAACTAACAAGCAAGTGAGTAATGAGCAGAATGGTGAAATATCATAACTAAGGCTTTAGTGCAGCCAAAGGTCTGTATCCAATTACTACTTCCAATTAGAGTTGACCCATTGAATAAATTGGAGACTGGCAAGTCAGCATATAGGTAAACCCACTGGCTCAATAGTCTACTCTAGTTTGGCTTAGCTAATGCAGGAGTGGGAGTCATGTAGTGTTAGACTGCATCTGCCAGATTTACTCACTATAAGCTATGCTGGACAGGGCTTCTAGGAGATGCAGTCCCATGACATTTAGAGGGCTGCATGATCTCCACAGTTATGCTAATGGACACAGACCAAGGCTTTCTTTCAGATTTGAGCTATACTACACTGTGACCATTTCTGCACTAGGCTGTTATAGCGCTCTTATTCCACTTTCAACATCCTATGGAATCCTGAGGTTTGCAGTTTAGGGAGGGGCCTCCCTAACCAATATATCACTCCAATCAATGGGAAATCACTCATGAAACCCACCAATGAATTTTTTTCAGAGCTGCTGTACCACTTGAAACAGTAGACAAGTTCATAATATTGCAGAATATTCTTCACCTCAACATGTTTCCCCTTGCCTAGATGTTAGACATACAACCTTCCTAAACCCTTTCCCCTTGTGTTGTAGTTTTCCACATGAATATAGTTATGTTTTGCTTTGCTTTTTTCACAAAAAAAGAACATTAAAAATGTAGCCCCTGCCTAACCTGTGAACCTGTATGGTGAAGAATCCAACCACCCCATTCTTCAGATTTCATAGAGCAGATTTAAGTCAGAGCTGATTTGAAGTAGACTCTGTGCCATATGTTACAAATCTTATATTATTTGCCGCTGGATTTGTTCTCTTACAGCCTGGCCATCACTGTTTTTGTACTACACTATGTTCAATGTGTATGTCACATCATCATCATCATCATCATCATCATAACAATAATAATAATTTTGTTACCCACTTCTCCTCAAAGCTCAAGGTAGGTACAACAATTATTAAAATACAATACAATAAAAATTAAAATACAATTAAAACCAGCATACCAATCAAAAACACATTAAAATTAAAACACATTAAAATACACTGAAAGCATAAAACCATTCAAATACCATAATTAAAATTACAATTAAAAATACATCATAGTTAAAAATAGACTGGGTAGGCCTACCAGAAGAAATAAGTCTAGAGCAGTTGTTGTTTTTTTAAAATTCAGATAGCATATTTTGCTGTTGGATCTCTTCCGGCAGGCCATTCTACAGTCTAGGGGCAGCCAACAAGGTCTTCTGGTTACTTCAATCATTATGATTATACCAAACCACCTCCCCCGCCATCCAGTCTGTATCCTTTTGCCCTGAAAGTGAGGAAGAGTTTCACCGAGGTAACTTTGGTAATCTTAAAGATCTTGGCTGAAATTCACTAAGGCAGTTACAAATGAATAATCTAGAGTTAAGCATTTGTTACTGGTTCATACTCACAATCCCTATGTTTTTCCTAGTTTAGGAATTACTGTATTTGCCAGCGTATAAGATGCACTTTTTCCTCTGAAAAATAACATTTAAAATGGGGTGTGTCTTATATGCCAGTGTACCTTATACACCAGCAAAAACCTGCTCCCTTTTCTATGCATTTAGCCTCCATGCAAGTTCTCAGCACTGAGGCAAAATGCATAGGAAAGAGAGGGGGAGCTCCAGGGGGCTAAAGGAGCACACCCACAAGGCTTCCCCATCCTTCCTTCCCTTCTGTTCTGTCTCAGCATAAGTTCTCTGCCCTGGGACAAAATGCATTGGAAAGGGAGTGGGAGGTTTGGAGGGGGAAAGGAACCCTCACATGAGGCTTCCCCCACCTCTCTCTCCCTTCTGTTTTGCATGGGAAGGAAAAAGAGGTAGCTCTGGAGGAGGAAAAGGAAAGTTTGCACAGCTGCCTCTTTGCCCCCCTGGAGCTCCTTCCTTTCATTTCCCCTGCAAAATGGAAGGGAAAGCAGGGGGAAGCTTCCAGGATCTTTCTTTTGCCCCCTCTGGAGGTCCCTCCTTTCCCTTCCCATGCAAAAAGGAAAGCAAAGGGGGTGGGGTGGGGGAGGCATAGCGTAGAAACCTTTTTTCACCCATTAGAGCTGCCCTTCCTTTCCTATGCATTTTGCCCCAGAGTGGAGAATTCCTGCAAGGCAAAATGGAAGGGTGTGTGTGAAGGAAGCCATGCTATTTTTTAAAACTAATTCCCCCCCCCAAAAAAAAATAACAGTTAAAAGTGGGGTGCATTTTATATGCTGGTGTATCTTATACACCAGCAACTATGGTACACAGGGCCCATGAAAGTCCTTCAGTCCTCACTTACCAGGCAGTAGTTGCTGCAATCAATGGGGCTCTGTTCCCTTGTTGATCAGGAAGCAGCTGACTGGCATTCCCTCCCACCCACCTCAGCAGTCTCTGGTGCAGTGGGAATTATGATAACAATCCTGCTTCTGGCTGTTGTACCAGAGACTGCTTACAGGAAGGGGGGTGGGAACATTAGTCAACTGCTTCCTGATCAACAGGGAAACAGATTCTCATTGATTGCAACAGCTGCTGCTTGGTAAATGGAAGTGAGAGGAGGTCAAACCAGGAGACAGCACACAGTGAAGGAACTAAGATCACTATTCCTTTGCCTTAGTGAATTTTGGCCACAATTTGTTGTATTTAAAATAAAAATAAAAATGGATTTTGCTTTGTTTGTAGAGATTTTGGTCTTCACAATCTAAATTTATTAGCATAGCCATAATGCTGTACCATCTACACTGCTTCTTGTATTTCACATGAAGTTCAGACGATGCATGTGAAGACTGCTGATCTCCATTTTCATGGTAGGTATATGCAGTCTTCATTCCATATGTAAACTTTTGAAGGTTATAAGAGTCTCCTGAATAGGTAATGCTCAGGGACTTGCACAGGGATCAATGTGAATTTTCCTTCTTTTCCCCTTCTGGCATCCAGTCTGTAACCACTTTCATTTTTTTTTTAAATGGGACAAAATCCATCTCTTTGATGTGTATCTTTAAAAAAATGAGTAAAGCTTATACATTGTTGGGCCTACTGAGGAACATATTTGTATTGTGTTTGGTGCACATTTGAAATGCATACATCAACTCTTAAAATAGACATTGTGCCTCCATCATTATCCACCTCGTAATGAGCAGATTTTGGAATGCAAAGTGCATCTGGTCTTCATCCAGTCTGAGGCCATTTCTGCACTAGACTGTTATAGCACTATCATTCCACTTTCAACATCCTATGGAATCCTGGGGTTTGCAGTTCAGGGAGGGGCCGGCTGGCCCCTCCCTGAACTGCAAACCCCAGGAATCCATTGGATGTTGAAAGTGGAATGATAGCGCTATTACAGTCTATTGTGGAAATGGCCTGAGTCATGTCGATTGGGGCAAGAGGAGGTAGTCCACATGAAAATATGTCAGAACATATTCCTTGGACATCCTTAGCAAACATATTACTTAAGTGACTTTGCCAAGTCATAATTTAGGTCTAGAGCCATTTCTGGACTGCACCGTTATAGTGCTATTATTCCACTTTCAACATCCTATGGAATTCTGGGGTTTGTAGTTTACTGAGGCCAAAGAGCTCTCTGGCTGAGAATTCTAAATGTCTCTCCCTAAATTGCGAACCCCAGGATTCCATAGGATGTTGAAAGTGGAATAAGTTTCTCAGGAGACAGAAGTAAGCCAATACCATCAAAACAAAGAAGTTACCACCTGTTCAGCAAAAGGATGAAGAGATCTTTCAGTTTCAGTTTCTCCTACATCAACATGGAATATAACAAATATTTGTGTCTTTTAGGAAATTCTTCTCAGAACAAACAAAGGAAATGCCCACCCGTCCTTACAATGTGGAGTTAAGGTAACACGTAGTCATAATCAGGAAGGAGTTTCTCAGCATTTGGAATATTGAGCGTATGCTTCTACAAACAAAAGAAAAGGGGGAAAAACTCACTAGATTCTTATTACATATTTTAAAATTACAAGTAATGCCCTGTCCTGGATTTTAAAAACATATGCAAGACACATTTTTTTTAAAAAAAAGTTTTTCATATTGTCTTGATGAAATTCAAATTGCAGCTGATTCTAGACCTTTCCTGGGCATTTTTATCTTTGTGAAACAGTTGTTTGATTTTTATAAAAGCACACAACAACAAATCTCCCTAGGGTAGAAGCCCCACTTGACTTTGTTGACTTGTTGGTACTTTGTTTATTTTGTTGGTATTGATGGAAACAGAAATTTTATTACCTGGATTTTCTGGCTTTTTACCTCAGTCCCCATATGGCCAAGAAGGAATGGGGCATTTATATCACCTTAAAAACCATCTTAAGCAAACATCGCAAACAAGATGCAGGCCCATGAGCTCTCTGTCTGTCATTTTTCTTCTCCTGTATAATTTTTAGCATCTTTGCCTGATGAAGAAGCTAGTGAGCTTCAAAAGCTAGCGTAATGTATTTTGTGCCTTTTGGCTGACCTAACAAAGATGTCACTGTGATATGTATTTTTGGAATTTGTTGTATATATTTTGCTGCCCGGCCATCATGGCTGTCCCTGAAACAAACAAATTGTGTGTCTGCCTGCCTGTATATATACTAAGCACATGTATTTTATCTGATATTTCAAAGCCTAAAAAGTTACTTTTTGGATTACATCTCCCAGAATCCCACAGCATTATGGCCATGCAATTTGGAATAATCTGAGAATCGCAGGTCAAATAGTAGTATTTTCAAGCTTTGCCCCAAGCATGTGAGCAGCTAAAGAGTCCCATACATCTGCTTGTTAATGAGGGATGCTGATCATTTGCCATCTAACTTCATTAACTTCCTTGCGTACAGGTTTCTTTTTTTTTTTCTGACATAAAAATGACGGAGGGTACTCTGTGGTGATGAATTACATCACTAAGGTGACTGGATTGATGCCTCCTCTGATCGAATGCACATTTTAAGTCCATTTAAAATGTAAATATTTATATCCTTTGATTTCAGCCTCTGAGCCTGCCAGACCTTTGCGGCTGATAAGCCGGTTTCTGTTCAGATCCTGCCAGCTTCCATCAGGGTGTATTATATTTATCATGTAGAAATCAATGAGCAGCAGGAATGGATAGTGGGAGAACATCCAATGGCTGATAACGATATGTTAACTCTATGGCCAGGTAGTAT
Organism: Iguana delicatissima; assembly: GCA_948472985.1. Classification (NCBI taxonomy): domain Eukaryota; kingdom Metazoa; phylum Chordata; class Lepidosauria; order Squamata; family Iguanidae; genus Iguana; species Iguana delicatissima. The sequence continues at coordinate 60,151 of CAOKZL010001214.1, read as the reverse complement.
AGTCATATTAAAACCTGGGAAACAAATTAGGTGGAATAAGCTTTCCTGACACAAATCAGATTTTTTTAAAAACTTCTCCTCACCCTTTTCCTTCATCTGTGAAAGAAAAGTATTTCCTTTAACATCAAATGATCCAACATTGTCTTCAGCTCAGTACTAATTCAGAGGCCCTATCTGTGATATGTGTGAAAATCTGCCCTTAATTTTAGGTACATTCATTCTAAGTACATCTTCACTTTGATCTAGGTATGTCAAGCACATTCATTTTTATAGCTCTTCCTCTCCCAATGGTGGCTGGTTGTCAGGAACTGATTTCACACACGCAGAATAAACATGCAAAACAAATTTTTATTCAGGAGTGAGATGCTGGTACAAAACTTCAGTGATTCGAACTGAAGGAAATGTGCAGAAGCAAAATGTTATAGCTTTCCCCTTTGTTCCCACACGAAGCAATTAAAACTGACCTTGGGGGGCAGACCAAAGTCTGGCTCTATCTGGTGTGAACCAAGTGTTGTTTGCTTAACTGTGTTCCCTGGAATGTGTGGTTACTAGCAAGCAGCTGCGTGTTTACCTATATGATTCTACTACATATCCCATAATAAATGCTTTACCCCAACTAAATATGGAGGGCTACCCAACACTGGTGCTTTCCATTCCAATGGAAACATAAATCCATTACAGGTTATACTTTAAACCCTGAGGAATGTTGAGCCCTAACCCCCAAACATGTCCAGCACCTTTAAAGTTCAGGCAAGAAACTGTAGTGAATTTGCCACCGCGCACTGACATAGCTGCTGTCCACTGCCCCTGTCGCCTCTCTCTATATGAGCTTTAGAAGGGATTTTGCTCAAGGTCAAACTGACTTCTGATTATCAGGGATCCCCACTTCCCCCATTATATATGATTCTCACTCTCCCTTTTCCCTGTTATATGCCTTTTTAATTGACACACATCATTCTTAGAATGAAACACATGAGACATGCAAATGCCACTCTGTTACCTTAGAAACGCTTATTAACATTGTTCATAAGGAACTGAGGTATGTGAGAGTGAACAGAATCACAGAAACAGCTCCATGAGATTTGATCTTCAGAGCCAACCATAGGAGGACTCCAACAGGAATATTTCTGCTCCATTGCACCCCCCAAAATAACAACAACAACTTGACCACGTATCGCATAGTGTCTGAGAGTGTCGTAAGCTTGTATCTTACCTCATATAAGTACGTTCCAGAGTCAAAAAGATGCCATGAAGGCCATAAAAGACTAAATAAGGGATTTTATAGGAGAGAATAAAAACAGTGTGGTCAGTTATGCTTTCCTCCAAATGAAGGACTGCGCCACCACAAAAGAAGATAATTTGTATAAAATTTGTATGTGCTAATTCATATAGATAAAGGCAAATTTAGACGTGATTAACAATAATTTAAACAGAAATACAATATATCTTATCCTAGTAGGGAAGACTGGTTAGGTGACCTGTGTGCCTCTTAAATCTGTTGCCCAGATGCCAACTATTAATGGGCAACTTCAAAGCCCTTCATCTCCCAGCTGGATTGGATAGACCTTCAAACAGAAAACACCATCAAATAAAGACTGTCCCCTGACAGCCCTTGAAACAGATACAGGCCATGTGGCCACCATCAGTAAAAATAAATCAGGACAATTAGATGCAGCAAATAAGCCATATACTTTTTAGAATCTTGAAGAACCATTCCTGATAAATCTGCAAATGTGTTTCTGGAATCAACCACTTTGGTTTAACCACCCAGAAGTGAAAAGGTAATGAAAAAGATCTAAGTCTTCTAATGAAAAGGCCAAGCTTCATGACCACCTTCAGTGTCTCTGCACAGGGAGGCTGGAGATAATGGGAATGATGGCATAAATTCTCTTGTTAGTATTGACTACAGGAGAATCACTGAATCACTCAGATTTACCTAGATGTTGACACACTATTCAACAATTGATTTAATTAGTCTAGTTTAGTTGGGACTACCCAAAAGGATTCCAGGTGAAATTTTCAATGACTTCTTCCTCCATGGAGACAAGCATACATACTGGGCAATGTTGAGCTTTCCTCATGGATGCTACATGAACCGAGAAAGGTCTCCTCCATTGGCCCTCCATCTCCTGTGGGGGAAATGAAGCAGGAAGCTATGCAAAGCTGTAAGTTGTGTAGAGATTCCGATTCTTATTGGAAGAAATCCACAGTAGCATCTCAAGCCTCCAGGCTTGGGTTGAGGAAACTGTGATCCTCCAAACATTATTGAATTACAGCTCCTACTACATGACCCGCTAGGTAGGTTTGATGGGAGCTGTGATCCATTATCTGGAGGCCCCATAGGATGCCCACCCCTAGTCCAGGCAGTAGATCATGTTACATCCTAGAGGAATTTGACCACAAGATAGGGAGTCTCAAATGCAAATTCAGCATAGTTTGTATGTGGAACTAGGGTAAACATTACTTTAGCTCTTAAGACATATTTATTTCAATTTGTGCTTTATTAATTGTTGTGCTTTCTATTTATGCTGTTCAGTTTAATTTTTAAAACTGGAATTTTTTAAAAAAGGGATTTTTATGTCCTTCAAGGCAGGTTAGAAATCTTTTAATGAATAAATAAATAATTTCTGAATTAGATGTAAGATTCTTCCAGATGAACAGGAATTCACCTGTTACTGGTTGCTTCTAACTAGGACCCTATACTAGTGTTGAGACATTCCTTTTCTGCAGTCACTTGGAAATAGAATTAAAACAGTAGTTCTTCCTACACCATTAAAATCCAAAAACACCCTACTCCAGTGGCAAGGTGCCACAACTGAAATAAATCCCATTCATCAAAAGTCTTGATTTCCTCTGCACCTGTCCCTTTAATTAGCAGCTTCCTCTTTGCCCCCTTCTTTTAAAGTGACTGATTAGTTTCTTCCCATTCATTTGCTGTGGCCACAGGATTCCTGAATTGCCCTTAATTAGTTCCTGTCTCCCACCAGAGCCATGGGAGGGAGCCTTAATTATCTTTTCATAGCCTGAACAATTGCTCACTAATTTTGTTTTTTTCCTCTTCTTTATGATCACAATTGCAAAAGTACAAAATTGTACCAATAAAATGTTTTTCAAAATAGAAAGAAAGAACGAACAAAAGGTCTTTTTGGAGAAGACCAACTACATACCTGAAAGTAAGTTAATCAGCTGTAAACTGGTTTGAGATTTCTTTAATTGAAAAGTGGGATAAAATATTTTAAATTAAATGATCACACAGTTGTTTCAGTCATAGTTGTTAAATCTACTTCTTGTGATAGAGAACTTAATCAGTGAGAACTTAGAAAGTCAGCATTTCTGTAAGTGCTGTCAGTTCAGCGGAGCTACTCCAATTGAGACTAACTCCCTTCCTGAAACAGTTTCACTGGCTGCCTGTCTGTTTCCAGGAATGATTCAAAGAGTTGGTTATGACCTAGGCCATTTCTGCACTACATTTTTATAGTGCTATTATTGCACTTCCAATGTCCTATGGAATCCTGGGATTTGCAGTTTAGGAAGGGCCTTCAGAATTCTCAGTCAGAGAGCTCTTTGGCTTCAGTAAACTACAAACCCCAGAATCCCACAGAGTGTTTAAAGGGAAATAACAGCACTATAACAGTCTAGTGTGGAAATGGCCCTACAAGGCCATATATAGCTTAAGTCTAGTTCCCAAATAGGTTCAGTACCTTAGATACTGAAAGTATTATATATCTCTACAAGATCATCTTCATAAAGGTAGAGAAGGGATAGGTGAGATCTGGTGGCCTAGGGCCATTAAGCAACACTATGATAGGTAAAGTTGGAACATGTCAGAGGAGGGCAACCAAAATGGTGAAGGGTCTGGAAGCCATGCCCTGTGAGGAACATCTTAGGGAGCTGGATATGTTTAGTCTGCAGAAGAGAAGGTAAAGAGGGGACATGATAGCCATGTTTAAATATTTGAAGGGATGTCATGTTGATGAGGGAGCAGACTTGTTTTCTGTTGCTCCAGAGACTAGGACAAGAAACAATGGATTCAAACTACAGGAAAAGGGATTCCACCTAAAACCCAGGAAAAACTTCCTGGTGGTCAGAGCTCTCCAGCAGTGGAATATGCTGCCTTGGAGTGTGGTAGACTCTCCTTCTTTGGAGATTTTTAAGCAGAGGCTGGATGGCCATCTGTCAGAAGTGTTTTGATGGGTTCCTGCATGGCAGGGGGTTGGACTGGATGGCCCCTGTGGTCTCTTCTAACTCTATGATTCTATGACTCTTGATTGAAGGTAGTCAGTAGTCTAATCTAGGCCTGAGAAACATGTTGCTGCAATTGAGACGATCAAGACAGAATTGACAGTCTTTTGGAACTACATGGAACCCAATTCGCTCCTTGTGTTATCTATTTTATTTTTTATTTGCCACATTTATATGATTTATATCACACTCCAATGACTCTAAGGCAGTACATACAGCTGTCTTCCTCCTGACTTTATTCTCACAACAATACTGTGAGGTTGGTCAGGTTGAGAAAGAATTAAATATCCAAGCTTGCCTAATGAGTTTCATGGCTCAGTGGAGACTTGAACCTGAACCTCCTAAATAGTACTCCAACACTACACTATATCAGCTTTCTGCTGGGTTGACATTTGGACCATCTGTTACGATGCTGCTGCAGTAAATAATCAGGCCTTCCCAGCTATTGAGGACCAGGAATCCTCCCAGAAACCCTGGTCTGTGAGTTTTGCTGAGTGAAAGAAAATTGTAGTACATGGTGAAACAGATGGTCACAGATATACATAATTGAATTTTTCTACATGTATCCTTGCTGGCACAGGCCTCAGTTCTTGGCATGGGCCTGTAGGTTCTCCTGGTATAGACAACTGCAGGGGCCCAGCTGAATGGCAATTGAATCCATTTTTCATACACACAGAAAATTCATGGTTACCTCTTTCCTTTTCAGAGTAGTTTGGGAGCAGTTCTATACGATGCTGAGAAAGTTCCAAAGCCAACTTCTCATACAAGAATTTAAAACTGTAAGACAGCAAATGCTTAGACCTGCAGAAGGGAGATATATTAATGACTTCAAAGGGAGCATTAGAGAGGGCTGTGTTGGACAGATGGGTTGGGGTGGTGGCGGCTGTGGCTGAGATGGTACTTTTCACTTTTGTGATGCTAGACCAAATGACTCTCGTGGCAAAAGAGTACTGAAATGATATACCATCCAGTGGTTTATAATGAGCTATACAGATCTGAGTACAATACAGTGTCATTTACCTGAAGAGCTGAAGGAACATGCCAGGAATGAGATATTTAGCTAATGAAAGTGCTGTTTGCATTAGAGCAGGGGGAGCTCTCAAGAACTAGTCTGGAATTAACACAGAAAATTGTGCAGTTTTTAACTTTTTTAACAAATGAGGGGAAAGTATTTTTGCAAAGCAATCCAAGAATTTCTCCCTCTTTCCTTGCAGGATTTCCCTGCCACTACCACCACCAATCCATATACAGTCAAATGGAACTAATGTCCCAGTCCCAGCCCTTGAACCTCATCCAACTGCCTATTCATTCCAGCCATATTCCATGTAACAAAGCAGCAGCAATCCATTCAGTCAAACAAGAGCAGCAGACAATTCAAGGGTGGAAGTGGGCAGCCAATTCCCTGGGCAGAACTCATAGAGGTCTGGCATAACAGACATACACACACTTGATTCATGCCTGTTTCATTGAAATAGGATGCCATGACAATAAATTTGCCATAAATGAGAAGTGTATGGGAAGAATCCAAAGGTGGAAAAGTTAAGCAAAGCCCCATGAAGACTCTCACCCATGAACTTTAGCCTTGCAGTTCTTTACTCTGATCCCATTTAACATAATGGAGACTTGTTGTTCTGTCATAAAGCTGAGGAAAATGTGTCCCTCCAATATTGTTTGTCTGTAATTCCCATCTAACCTAGTGAACCAAACCAATGGACAGGGACGATGGGAGTTGTAGTCCAAAAGGAGCTAAGGAAGTTAGGTTGGCCCTCTCTTTGCTCTCTTTCCACGGGCAGGTGAAGACCCTTCTATGTTTTCAGGCCTTCTGAGTGTTATAGTGGAAGATCTTTTAACTGAAGCACGTTATGTTTATATTTGTAGCTTTACCATTGATATTAAAGTTTAACTGATTTTTTTAAAATGTTTTAGATTAGTGTTCTAAATATGATTGTTTAACTGTTTTGAACAGTTGTGCTATGCATTGTTTTAACTGTGTTTTCATTTAACTCAACTTGTGAGTAAGATTGGGTCCCGTATTGGGAGAATATAGGATATAAATTATGCAACTAAAATAATAAATAAGCAAGAACTAAAGGACTGCCTTTCTCAGCTCTGCTCAGTAGAACTGGATTCAGAGGCTTGTAAGGCCTTTTGAAACTGAAGATCTTGCATGTGAACACCCCTATCAGTATCCTGGATCCCCACTGGCAAAAGCCCCCATGACTTCTGGTTGACAAACCTTCTGGTTGATTAACAGAAATTCTTCTGCTGACCATACAAAGCACACATCAGGCAGAAAAACCCATCAATTTATCTTTGGCTTTGTTTTTAATCAGCAGAGAGCAAGCATTCCTGATTTTTTATGAACCTGAGTTTCACTTACTAGCCCAGTTCCATGGATATTTATAGGAGAGGGCAAGGGAGGGTGCTCCCTCCTCTTTCCTAATTTTTTTCATTTTAATATGCACAAAGAGATGCACATCTACCTAGTCTGAAAGAGCTTTAACGGTATCGCAGAGGCCCCTGCTGTTAGGAGTCTGATTGCCAGAGCTGGACTTGCTGCAGTGCTCTAGAGGACAGCCCCCCTGGCCAGCAGGCAGTTCATGTTAATACTCTTTGTTCTGACCTAATGATGCTGTTTCTGCAGATTTTGCAAGATTTGGACACCTTAGAAATGCAATGGTAATATAATTCCAGTTGGATACACATTTACCTAAATAACATCTTATTTTTGCTATAGCTTTTATAGTAATAGGCTTGCTTGCAATAGCGTCTGGATCTTCCTGACTCTAGTACTCTCCCCTTTTTTACAATCTGGAAAAATCAGAAAGAAGCTTATAATATGCAAGCCACTATATTCAGTGAATATATTATCATTACAACCATGGGCAAGAAGCCAAGAAAATAGTTCACTCACCCTCCCAGTGATCCCCAGATTCCTAGCTTTCTTCTTTTTCTTTTTAAAGCCAGAATCAAATCATGTTCATGCGTGCAAAAGAAATGTGTACAGGTGTGTTGTAGTGGGGCATGCTACATGTGCTTACATGCAATTATACAATGGGGTACCATTATGCATCGCTGTCCCCCTGTCCTGGAAAAATTCCAGTGGACATCCTTGTCCAACTCAGGAGAATTTCTCCAGAATCTCTAATTTACTTCACATTCAAGGTGTAAAGAACTTGAGGTTTAAAAACTTAAAATGCTAGAGAGAGCAAAACTGAACCCAAGGCAACAATGCACCCAAACCAATTTTTCTTCAAGCAACCCAACTAGAATTTAAGGTACAGCTTACCAAGGTTAGTCTTGTATGCATTCCAGGTACTTTCCAAGTGGCTAGCAATCAGAAGAGTTTGATTGCCAAAAAAGCCAATCCATTTCCAGGCTGCTTCAAGAGGCCTATAATGTCCAGCTGAGGGAAGTAATGGGTCCACTATCTTCTACTTTTGTTTGACCTCATCTGCAGTATGATGTCCAATGCTGAGCACTACAGTTCAGGAAGGAAACTGACAAGCTGAAATGTGTTCAAAGGAGGGTAACTGAGTTGGTAAATGGTCTAGAAACCGAGCTGTATGAGGAACAAATTTGGAAGCTAGAAATGATTAGCTTGTAGAAGAAAACACCGAGAGGTAATATTGTCATGCACCGAGATCATAGGTATTCTTTTGATCCAGAGAGAAATCCAGCCACCCCAGACTATAGGATTTTCAATAGAGACACATGGGAAACCAGATCTGGGTTTAAACACCTTGCATGTAACATTTATTAAGACATGGAATACAAAATCACATAGGTATCAAGAGAGCTCTCTTTCACACACGCATTCATACAAGACATACTCACAAACGGTCCTTTTGGCTGAACGTTGATCAGGCACTGTCAAAAGGAATGGATGACCTCCGTAGCCGCGGTGGAGAGCCAACAACAAGGGGTCCGAAATTCCCCCTCTATATACCCATCTTGTTCACTTCTCGATGAGCAACATGTTTGTACTGGTTGCCATAGTTTCAAAACATGCCAACATCTTCTCTGTTTTAGGTCAAAACAATCTGTATCATGTCCAGTTCTTATCTTGTCTTTGACGTTCCGTGCAACCCGGGGCTCAGAACACACCTTGTTTACTCAAATTCCTCCTTGTTCTGGCAATCTCTTTTCCAGTCAAGTCAGCATTCCTTATTTTTCTCGCTTCACAGTCCAACTCCTTCCCACAGTAATGCCTTGCGAGACACCATTTTATTTGCTCTTCCCTGGTTCAGGGCCTAACACATTCAGCAGGAACCCACTCAATTCCTCACAATATGACAGTAATCTTAAAACATCTGAAACGATGTTATATAGAAGATGGAGCAAGTTTCCTGTTGCTACAAAGACTAGGGGACAATTCACACTGCACTAGTGCTACTATTCCCCTTTAATTGCCATGGCTTCATCCTATGGAATTCTAGAATTTGCAGTTTACAGAGAATATAGGCCATTTCCATATGGCGTTGCTGTCCCATGATGAGGACACGCTGGCAGTGGTCTGCGAGTTGTGCTTTCATATGAAATCATTGTGATCCCACTGCCAACACATCCCCACCCATTGCAATTGTGCAAAATTCCATTAATGGAAAAAAATCTGTTAATGGTTTGCAATCACACAATGCTCCTGTTGCCAGCGGCCATGCGGAATGGGGGGGGGATGCAGCCAGGCACTTCCTTCCCCAGTGGAACACGGGAGAGAGGCCAGCTGCAGCATGGAAGGACGGTGCATGTTGCTCATGTTCCCCGCCACAGGCAGCCAGCAGGGTGCAGAGGGAAGCATTGGGGACACATTCCAATCCCAGAAAAGGCAGTGCTGGGATCATGACAGGATGTCAGTGGGAGGCGGTAAGGTGCAGAAATTGCCATAAACTTCTCAGCCAGAGAGCTGTGGTCTCTACAAACCCCAGGTTTCCATAGGGTGTTGCCACAGAACTTAAAATGAAATGTAGTGTTACAATTGTAGAGTGTGAATGTGACCAAACCAGTGGATTCAAATTACAAGAAAGGAGATTCCCCAAAACATTTGGAAAAACTTTATGACAGCGAAAGCTGTTTGACAGTGGAATGGACTGCCTTGTGGAAAGATGGACTCTTCTTCATCGTAAGTCCTTAAACAGAGGTTGGATGATCATCAGTTAGGAGTGCTTTAGCTGTGTATTCCTATGTGGCAGATGGTTGTACCCAATACTTCAAAGTCCGTGATACTATGACCCCTGTTTCAAGACAATTGTCCATTAATCAACTCAGATTCACTAGAAGATGGTGCCCTTTAATCAGAATTCCACAGGACAGTTCCTAGTTCTTTCTCTTGCATTGCAGTTTGCATCTGTCTCTCATGGGTAGCATGCAAGCCATGTTTCTATTTCAAATTTGCAATCATTATATTGTCAGCACTCACTGCCCCTACACCATTACAAATGTTGTGGTCCTTGGCTTTTTTTTCTTCTGTATTTCACCTCCTCTTTTTGACACAGTCTAATTGTGGCTTCCTGCTGGACATTTCATGCAGAATGCACAAAGATGTTGTTGGAAAAGGCCTCAATTATTCGCTCTTCTTCTTCTTCTTCTTTTCCCTCCAGTGATTCTGAAAGGGAGGTTACACTTTAGAAATAAATAAATAAATATGAACAATCCCCTGCCTGGTCAGAAGAGACAGTTTTATAATTGCATTTTTCTTCGTCTTTGTATTCTTTTGTATCTTATGCATGTTGGGGGATAAACTGAACATGGCTGTTGGAACACAGCCAGGCAGAATTGTCAAGGAAAGAGTGAAAGTGTAAAAGGCAAGATGGAAAGTGAATTGGGAGGGGAGGGGGCAAAGACTGGAGATGCAAAGTGGGAGCTCTTCGAATAACAGCTCTGGGGGGAAAATGAGCACAAGAGAGACTGTCTTGGACACAATTTGACTTTGAATACCTAGTTGAGAAAAGCCAACCATAATTTCCTTGCCAATCAGCCTTTTTAAAGGGGAGTGAATAGAGAAATCTGAAAGTTTCAGAGGAATATGTCCTTGCTTTATCTTCATTGTTTATATTGAGAGATGAGTGAGTGAAAAAAAGGAAGAACAGCATGCAAGCCCTGGAGGAATCAACTAGCTAGTATGCCTTTGCCATACACTTTCCTTCTCCAAGGCAATATGTGTGGTATTTATTCATAATAGCAAAGCAGAGATAATGACTAGTACAGTGTTATAAGATGTGTTGTTGTACAGTATTATGGAATGGTACATACAAATAATATTAAAATTCCCAAGAGATTGGCTTGTAATACAGGTTTCTAAGCCACTTATAAACAGAAGTGCCTGGAATTGTTTATCCCTGTCTCTGTTGCTTGCTCTACACCACACATTGTACAATAATAATTACCTACACAAAAAGTCAGTTTCTCCTGTTATTTATTAATGTTATTAACCATATTAAAAAGTGTGACTTTTCCCTGATAAAGTTAGCCATTCACTTATTAAGGGCCTTTCTGCACTATACTGTTATGGTGCTATTATTCTACTTTCAGCCTCCTAGGGAATCCTGGGGTTTGCAGTTTAGGGAAGGGCACTTAGGCTTCTCAGCCAGAGAGCTCTTTGGCCTCAGTAAACTACAAACTCAGAGTTCCACAGGATGTTGAAAGTGGAACAATACCACTATAGCAGAGTAGGGCGGAAAGGCCTTAGTTTTCCTAAGTTCTTTCTTTTAAGTAGACCACATGCAGATGCTTTCACTTTTCAAGAGGTTCCATTTATATAAGCTACCTCATCTCTTAATTTTGTATATGTAATCCATACCATTTGGTCATGGGGGAACTGCAATAATCTTTTTTTACTGGGCGAAAGATCAAAAATCTTTAGGTAATTTCAAGATCACTAGCCTTCTAAGAATATCTGACTATTGTAATATTGTGACAGGCATTATTTCTGCCTGCCAAAGACTATCCTCTCTCATAGGTTTAAATAATAAGACAAAATACATCATGGTAAATCAAACACATCATATTTGATGATTATGTGTACCCCTCCCTGCTCTCTGTTCACTGGCAGTTGTCAGGCAAACCTTTGAGATTTAAATTAGGTAGCAGTAGTGTGTATGAAGTGATGTGCTATATTTTTTTTATCTTGTATTAGAAATTATGTTTTAAATGTGTTTAACTGTTTTAATCATGCTTTTTAAAAAATAAATAATATTGTTATTTAATTCTTTTTTTTAACTTAGGTAAAAAGAAGATTTGTAACTTCATCTTGTTTTAAATTCCTCTAAGCTACCTTGAATTCCATCCTAGGGAAAAGGAGGGGTATTAAATAAATAAATAAATAAATAACTTCAGTCTCATAAGCTCAACTGAAACTTGAATTAATGAATCACTCCAGATGTCCTAAATTGGATGCGAGAGACTTAAGCCTAATAGTACAACTCTGTCCATCAAGAGAGAAGAGTCTCCAGCTAATCCAGCCTAACCCAGTCTGCTAAAGGCCCACATCTGGCCAACCTAGATCTCAGCCCACCCCCTCCTCTCTATGCTCTGCCCTCTCTCAGTCAGGTAAGGACTCATCCCCCCATCTCCAATTAATGATCAACAAACAATGAAGACTTCCTTTCACACTCCTATCTAACACTTCCAGGAATTCTTGGAAGTACCAGGAAATGATCCTACTTCATTCCTCTCTTCCTCCTTCCCTGTTGGCATCAGTGGGATTTGTTCTCAGCTAAATGTACACAGGATTCCAGTCTGAATATTTACTTTCTGAGAAGCGGATGAGGAATATACTACCATCTGTTGCTTAATGGCAGACTGTGGTTTCCGATCACTCAATGGATTCAGGACCTTGGACAGAGCCAGCCCTAGCTCACCATACAGTGCCTCAGGCAGCAAATTTTGGATTAAAGAACACTTGTTCTCACTATTTTACAAGCACTCTTTTTTCATTATTGGGAAGGATAGCATTTCAATATACTGTTGGTTGGGGAGACAAACTTCTCACTGGTAAATTATATGCCTGGAGCTGTCTTGTTCCTTCCTCACCAGCATTATGAGATCACTAAGGGGATACATTTCTGTATTTGAAAGATCAACCCATACACAGATTAGTCTCCAATTGTGTGAAATGGGGATAATAGGGGTCACTGTGGAAGATGCACATAGTCATCCTCTGCATGGCTCATATATTAATTTCCAGATCAGACCCATTGTCACTATTTAGTGGAATCGTGTGGCTCAGGCCTCTCTTTGCTCCTTAAAAAGAGTGCTCTTGTCCATTGGGTCAATAGCTTTGTCAGATTATACTCTGAAAGATAGAGAAGTGCCTAATAGCTCTCTCACACCTTTGGGAGACCAGACTGAGCTACCTCATTTGAATTCTTCACCTCTTCTTTCCATGCATCACTAATGCAAGCATATTTGGGGAGGAGAGACACTCACTGGAAGTGGGCCACATCCTCTCGAGTGAGGCTATTAAACAGATGAGATGGTGGGCTTAATAAAATGCTCCTCTTGACAAGATCCTTTCCTGAAGACACCCACGTATCTGTTCCACTTGCAGGCAGCAAGAGAAGTTGTTCCTTTAAGTGCTAAACTCTTAATTAAGGATCTAACAAACTTGCCCAGTTCTGCAGCACTTTACCCACCCGACCCCCTCCTTCTCAACTGTCTAGTGCCACAGTGAAGTGTGCAGCAAGGTCTTGACCAAAGCGCTTGAACTGAGAGCACACTGGGATTCCTCTGGAAGCTAATTACCAGCTTTGTTTCTCCTTCCTTGTACACCCTTTTCCCTCTAAATGGAGACTCTTGTCATTAGAGGATGAAGTGGATGCTTGAAATACCTTTCCTAGTTGGAAGGCCTTTGCATTGCTCTACTTCATCTCCCACAAAGGAGTCCCTGGTGGGATACTTTGTGCCTTGAGATGGAAGAGCCACTGTCTTGCCTCTTAATGAGACTTGCTTTTCTTCAGACTGTTTGAGAGGCAGGCACTGAAGTTCAAACTCATCCAAAATAGTTGTTATTTCCCCCCGCCCCTCATCTTTCCACCTCTCCCAGGAGGCACCTTGGAACAGCTTCTATTTCCCAGTCTGTACCTGACTGATTGGCTGAATACAAGGCAAATCCTTCACTTTGTGCTGTGTCTAAATATTCTCTTATTGAGAAAATAAACAGTGGAACTAGGACTTTTTTCTAAAACTTGGAAACATTACTTTTGAAGACTACAACAGAAAGACCTCCCAGAATCCCTCAAATGCCTTCATTTAACTGATAGACTCACCCACTGAGTCATGTGCAAAGTGGTGTATGCAGAACCACTGCTCGCTAACATCTGTAATGCATGATATTTGAATCCAGGGGTAGCCATGTTTATTTTATTTACTAATTTATTTATGCATTTATATGCCACCTTTCTCCCAGAGGGGGACCCAAGACGGCTTCCAAAACAGTTAACAATAAAATTTAAAACTATTACAATTAACTATATAAAACAGCATAAAATCATTGTGTGCAGAACCCTCACAAAAGTTTTTTAAAAAACAGCCAAGTGAGCTATGCCCCTCCCATTCCTGGGCATTTGTACAACTACAACTTGTATGCCAGCTGCACCCATTCGTTGAGATGTCAGATCTGATTAGAGTGACACATGCCTTGGTTATGTCTTGGTTGGACTGTTGTAACACACACTATATGGGGCTGTCTTTGGAAACTGTTCAGAAACATCAATGGCTTCAAAATGCAGCAGCCAGAATGCTGAGCGGGGCCAATTATAGGGAGCATATAACTCCCTTGTTAAAGCAGCTGCTCTGGCAAACAGTTCATTTCTGGGCACAATTGAAAGTGCTGGTTAAGACCTATAAAGCCCTGTAGTGGCTTAGGTACAGAGTATCTGAAAGACTGTGTCTTGCTATATGAACCTGCCAGAATTTTAAGATCTGCAAGGGAGTGCTTTCTCTTGATCTGACTACATCACAGGCTTGTTTGGTGGGGACACAAGAGAGAGCTGGCTGCTCTCACCCTCTGGATCCCCTTCCACAAGAGGTTAGGCTGATCTCCTCCCTGCGAGCTGTGCCCTCCTTCAGCATGCCCGGGCAAAAGGCAAGCGAATGGGAGTGAAAGAATGGAGCAAGGCTTGCCCATGCCTTCCTTCCCTGTGTGTGGGGCTCCCCTTCCTATTCGCCTGCCTTTTGCCCAGGCACATGGAAGGAAGGCACAGCTAACCCACGACAAAAGGCAAAGGAGTGGAAGGAGGAGAATGCAGAGGGAGGCGGGTGGACGCATTGCAAATAAACAAATTCACAAAGGTCAAACCCAGGAATGTGCAGGGAGGAATGTATCAAAACATACAAAAGTTAAAAACTAAAATAAAACTTCTAATAAAAATTAAAAGCTCTCCTGCTCACATATTGATAGCCTGCTTGAACAGAAATGTTTCTGCCTGCTGGCAAAAGGAGAGAAAGAAGGGGGCCAGCTTAGCCTCTCGTGGAATGGAGTTCCAGAGGTAGCTTACCATATCTGAAGCAGTGAAAAAGTCTATGTTGCCTCCCAGTAGAGGTCATCCTGAAATGAACACTTATTTGGACTTGGACAAAGCCCTTCAGTGCTTTGCATGTGTTAATTTGTCAGGTCAATACTGGATGATTCCTTCATATGTAAATGACTGCTAAGTGACCACTCTTAAGAAAATTACTTGATGGCACCATCTACATTACCATTCCACTGCATTTCCCTCAATGCATCCAACCTCCCCACCTCAGCACGTGATGCAATGGTAAATGGCCCATGTATTAGATCGAGTGGGGTGAAGAAAGTTCATCTCAAATACAACTTATCAGTCTTAAGATGC
The DNA here is from genome assembly GCA_948472985.1 of Iguana delicatissima. Classification (NCBI taxonomy): domain Eukaryota; kingdom Metazoa; phylum Chordata; class Lepidosauria; order Squamata; family Iguanidae; genus Iguana; species Iguana delicatissima. The sequence continues at coordinate 45,080 of CAOKZL010001214.1, read as the reverse complement.
CACAAAACCCTTCAAGAGGTCTAGTGTCAACAAGCACTTCATGAAATTCATTTCACATCTGATCAAATGAAGCACTTGGGTTGCCAATTTTTTTCAGTAGTTTGACACAATCAAAAAACAGGAATATTACATACTCCATTATGACAGTCTATTAAAAGCAAGGGCTACATTAATCGACACTTACGTCAAGTTGGTCAAAATACAAAACACGTTATATATTAACTTGTCTAGTTTCTTTTCATTGAGAGCAGTGGTTCTAAGTGATGGGACAAATTTCAAGATCTATGAAGCTTTCATCTGTCTAAAATACTAATGAAACAGTACCGATTCCATTATTTCATAATTATATTCCATAGGCTTTTTGACTAATTTTCCTTTGATGTGTTTCCCCCCCCACTATTTGCAAGCAGTTCAACATCTGGAATCCTTCAAGTCAAATCTGTGAGGTCAGTCATCTGCTACTGTACCCCAGAAGGAGTGCTGTGGTATCTTTGAATGACAGGCAACTTTGACAGGTGAAGTTAGCCTGTTATCTCATTGGCCTATCCACTTTGCCCTACTCCCTTTTCAGAGTTGTCCTGAAGCAAAAATAGTTGCTGTGCAAAGGCACAGAGCAGAGGTGAGCACCTTTCTGAGATCAGGTGGACACACTGGACCACCTGGAACCAGAGGTGGCACACCACTACAGCTGGATATATTTAGTGGCAACTGAAGCAGCTCTGCTTGATGCAGAAAGCTAACAGAGCATCATCTTGCAGCACTACGGACCTTCTATGGGAAACAGGCAGAAGATAAAGAAGCAGAAACATCTGGTGGACCCACAAAAAAAGGAAAAGGGCAATCCACTATGGATTTTAATCTGTGCTCTTCCTATAGTTGCTTCAAGCTGGAGAGGAGCCCTACTGCCACCAGACTTCTGAAAGGATAGGATCTATCACCAAAGAGCTCTCGTTCAACCTGGAGCAGCTGCAGGAGGGATGGCAGTGAAATCCAGAGTGAATTTGCTACCCTCTGTGAAGTAGAATGGGAAGAAGAAGAGTTTTACTGGAAGGGACCTTAGGAAATTATATAAATATAGACAGATGCTATCTAAACAGCTAGATAGATATCTTAACAAGTAAAAAGATCTGAGCCTTCAAAGACATAATTTAATGATTGCTTTGACATGGTTTTAGCAAAAGTGTCAATTTGAGTAGTGTGACATAGAGGATGGCAACAGGACAACTTGATGGGGACTGCATGTAGCCAATGAGGCACTGATTGACTACCCATGAAATAAATACAGTGGGATTTTTGGGCCACATGCAATGCTTTTGTGGTAGAGTTTGTTCATTGAATAACAATAGATAGTTTCATTCTTGACCTTGTGTCTTAAGTCTGCAGCATGCTGCTTTTAAGGTCCCCTTTCTTTCTCCCCAGCACATAGTATTTTTATCTTCATGATCCTGCTGCTAAATTGTAATGAGCTCCAGGCATTTAAAAAGATGGCTTTGCAATCACTTCAGTTATAATAGGCTGCTCTGTACAACAAAGAAGGTTAAATGAGGATTCAGTATCAAGATTATATAAACACTATTGCCCTTGAAGTACATCCTTTTCCAACAGTGCAGAGCTTTAAGATTCCTTTCTGACTTTCTATTACAGATGTTTTATTGATGCTTCCTAGCCATATTAGTCACCATACTCCTCATGTGGAAGGATGCAATGTTGCCTGAACTCATTAGGTTTTCCTTCATGGACTAAAGATCATTAGCAAGAAGGAATCAACTAAATGATTGCTTGGCTAATTTCACCCTAAATGCAACAACCAGCCTTTCTAGTGTGACTGGGTGAATGTTTGTGAAATTCAAATAGGCATCCTACCCATTGTTTAATTGGAGTTCCCATGAGCATCTGTAGTAATAATAACGGCAGCTCATCAAATAGGGCTAGGGGTACCATTAGGACTAGAAGAGAATTTCATTGGAACTGAGGTCCTTAAAAAAAAGAGAGATGTTTTGCATCTCACAAAACATCCTATGAGACACTGTACTTCAAATATTTCCTCATTGCCAAGGCTTACGGTGCATTTTTAAGAAACAAAACATGCAAAAAATCATAGATATGATTTAAAAAAGAGAATCACTAAAATATATGTTGTTGCTGCTGGGTGCCTTCAAGTCATTTTTGATTTATGTTGATCTTTAGACAAATCTATCACAGGGTTTTCTGGAGCTAGTATGTGTGACACATCCAAGATCACCCAGCAGGTTTCCATAGCTGGGCAGGGAATTAAACCCTGGTCCCCATGGTCATAGTTCAGTGCGCAAACCACTACGCCACACTGATTTTCATGCTAAAATACATACCACTGAAAAATATGCAAACACACTTTAGTCACTGGGGAAAGTGTGCACAAATATTCATACATTAGGGGGGAAAATTTAAAAAATAAGGAAAAATATTTAAGAAAAATGTGCACTGATGTCCACGAAGGAAGACAAAAGTTAATCTGGCAGCTTTTAATAAACAAAAATAGAACAAGAATGTAAGTCAGAATCAATGAAATGCAACCAACTCAAGACAGAGGATCAAAGTAGATGGTACCTTTTTTTATGTACTTTTCCAAGTGCTGAAAGCTATTTGTTTGCATGTGATTGTCCTCGACAGTGTGTCCTGTATTTATCAATGGTTATTGGAAGGAAATCATGGACTTTGCAAGTCTGATTTCTGAGGCACACATCTTTGAGAAATCCCCTTACTGGAAGGAAAAATCAGTTTGTCACAGAGAACATGAAGTTGCTTTTAATTTTAACTCTGATAGTTGCAGTCTCTGTCCTATTAAATTGACTGCTCTACCAAACGAATGTAGAAACTAATGTCACTCAGAGTAAGCTGTTAAAACTCTTCATAGCAAAAACTCTCATTGTTTTGCCTTTTGACTCAGTACTGAATTTAAAAATACCAAGAAAAATTCTAGATTATGCAACTGGCAATTCTAAAACAGGACATATATATCATGCCAAAATTTGGTTCAGGTCCTCTAGCTGCCAGGAATGAATAGGCAAGTAACTCCAGGAACAGATAGATATCTGATTATCCAAAGTGGGAAAGTTACTTTTTTTGACCACTACTTCCAGAATTCCTCATCTAACTTGACCAAAGATGATTTGAAAACCATCCTTCTTCATCCTGATAACACTGACACCGTGAAGTAGCCAATCACATTCAGTTATCTAATGATGCCATAGATGGTTAGCAAAGTTAATTCAGAGTGAGAGCAATGGTTACGCACAGAATATCGCCCTCTGGCACTAGCAGTATTTGACCTCAAGGAAATGGTTGTACAGCCAAGTAACTGTAATTGAGTACACAATTATGTTGCTGATATTAGGATGGAAAAAAAAGGCTGCTTTTTAGGCAAAGAATGGTACCAAAGCTGCAGTCAGTCAGGGCAGTGAATATCAATGAAGGTGTATGAAAAAAGAAAAACTTTGAGGAAATCTTTGCATTCTGCCATGAAAACTCTTTTCCACACTAAATGTGTTCACCAAAGAATGGTCATTTTAGCTCTGCAAGTTGGTACTGTGGAGACGCAGGTTTAGATTTGTACTGCTGCATCACTGCAGTGATTTCTCAGAACTGACTCATTCGCATATGCATTTTGCCTCCAAATATAAAAAAGAGAAAGAAAATAAAGACCACAGTTTGTAGGAAGGCTTCCCAATCCGTCTTGGCATTTACATAGAAGCCCCTTAGAAAGAAAGAAAGAAAGAAAGAAAGAAAGAAAGAAAGAAAGAAAGAAAGAAAGAAAGAAAGAAAGAAGACAAAGCAGCAGATTTTAGGATTCAAGTTAAAGGCAAATTCAACATTAAACTGGAAAAGGAGAGAAAAGGGAGAAAAAATGGTAGGTGACCTGCTTAAAGTGTTGAGCCAAAATGTGAATTTTCAAGCTGAAGGGAAGATCATGAATTTTAAGGCCCCAGACCCAGTCTTTCTCCCTGCCCCAGCCTCTGAAACACAAGCAATCTTGAATTTATTCTCTTCAGCTCAATGCAAAGCATTAACAACCATTGGGCGGCATCTGGTAATGGTTGGTTTGCTAGGATGAGGACTCCTGCAATCTTCTGCTCTCCACAGGGGAGCCACTTCCCTGCAGTTATCTCAGCAAAGCTTACTTTGAAATACACATTTCAAAATAAAAACCCCTGCAGCAATCTGCTGATATACATATCAAGACAAGGCCCTCACCTCAACTCATAGTGTGCCAGCTGGTGTTAAAGGACACTGCTATCAATTGTCTTGGGCCAAACCAAAGAACATGTTTCTTTATAAAATGTCTCTGTCCTTTGCAATTATTTCACTTATCACCACCTATAGAAACAGAAGGGCAAAGGAGCACACATCCCTAAGAGATGGGCTTCCTTGGAATCTTTGCATGCAGAGCTGTTGATTGTGCTAGGCAACCCCTGCACTGAATGGCAACATTGCACAACAGGATATGGAACCAAATCTCCAACTGAATGCATGACAAAATATTCAACCCAACACACAACTGAATGTGCAACCAAAGGACTACTATTGTCTGCTTCAACAAGGCCAGAGAGTTACTTATTGTCCAAGAAGGCATATGTGCAGGCACACAATGGTATTTCTTTGACCTTGAAATGAATGCAGATGATGCACATCAGGGGCCCTTTCATATTATATAGTGTTATTATTCCACTTTAACTGCCATAGTTCCAGCCTGTGGAATCCTGGGGTTTCTAGGTTGGTGAGACACTAGTGCTCTCTGGCTGAGAATTCTAAATCCTCCTCCTTAAACTACATATCCCAGGATTCCATGGAATGTTGCCATGGCAGGTAGAAACAGTGCTAGAACTGAACAGAGTGAAAAGGTCTTTGGATTTTTTTTTCTATCTGAACACTTCCAAGTCTAGAGGGAACTGGACTAGCACAAGCGGGGCGGGGGGGTGCTTGGAAAAGTTACATTGTGGACTCCAACTCTCAGAATCCCCTAGCTAGCATAGCCAGGGCAGTTAGAGTAGAATCATAGTGCTATAATTATCTGGTGTGGAAGGGGTCCCACTCTCAGCTTCAAAAACAATGCAACTGGAAGAAAAGCCAGTTTTCTCAGAACCTTGGCCCTGTCACGTCCACCACTTTCATTACCTCACTATTCTCCCTGCCCAGTGCTGCTTTGCTAAGAAGGAAAGCCTTGTCTCAGGGCAGGAGGAAATATAATAAATGTCAGAGTGCAGAATTCAGTACATATTTTTTTTTCTACAAAGGATCATGAGGTTTGACTACTGGTTGGAGCAGGAAGCAACACATGCCGCATCCTTTATAACCAAGGCAAAATCTTTCAGTACCACTCCTAGCTTGCCTCCTGCCTGCTGTTGCCTGGTTGTACCAGAAATTTTTCCTAACCACTCTTTTTCCTGTCCACCATTTCCTGTAACCCCATCCTCTTTCCCTACTGATAAAAAAAGAACATTGTCTTCTCTAAGGAGGAATTGACACGGAGGACTCAGGAGCATTAGAAAAATAGTCCAAGCCTCAGTGTAGTAGAGCTGAAGGAATGGTCAGCTGAAGTAGGACCAGACATACTGAGATGGGTTTTTTATGGCCTCAATATGATGGTGCTCGGTATAGTTAAAGGAAAAACAGGTGAGAACAACCCAATGAGATTAATGGCAAAGTCGTCCCCCATCTTGGAAGTGAAGCCAAAGGGATGTTTTGGGCAGCCAGACTCTTTTCTTCACCCCCAGTACAACTTAGCAGTAACTTTAAAAAAAAAAAAATCTGTGTGAGCAGGAATCACTTGTGTTTTGAGCTCCCCACCATTTGTGAATGCTCTCCGCATCCCTAAATGTATGTAAATAAACAAGTACGCACAATTAGCCCTGTTGGAATTGTGTAATGCAATACTAACAGAGCTTGTAAAAGTTACTTTTTTGGCCCACCATTGCCAGAATCTGCAGGCCAACGTGGTTGCTGCCCATGCTGGGTAGGGGATTCTGGGCATGTTCATGCAAAACATAACTTTTCGAAACTCTGCTTACAAATGAGTTGCTGCAAATTGCTTCAGAGTAACAAAATGTTGTTATTGTTGTTGTTGTTACTGACAAACAGATAAACAAGCAAACATTAACCCATATTTCCAAATAAGTTATATTATCCCCTAACTCAAATTTTATTTAAAATCCTATAATTCCAATAGAATATAAATAAAGACTGCTTTTCTTCTAAAACAGTTGGCTTGTTGTCACTCTTCTCACACTCTAATTAAATTTACCAGCTTTACCACAAAAGCCATATCACATGTCTTGTATATCCATTCTGTCTTAATTGGAGAGAAAGATTTTTCCAGCTATTAGAAATTCACATTCACATAGCTATTCATAAGTGTCCAATTAATTCTATTTCCCTTTAAAACGGAAAATAATTTTAGAGTTGGATCCAAAAGCAAATATAACCTGTCATTTTTTAAAAAAAAATTCCAAAAAAGCAAAAATTTTCTTGTCGATAAGCATGGTCAAAGTATACGATTGTTGCTGATATATGCCTTCAGGTCATTTCTAACCCGTGGAGATCCTGAGGTGATGCTATCATGTGATTTTCCTGTCAAGATTTGTTCAGAGTTCAGAGGGGGTTTACCAGTGCTTTTTTTTGAGGCTGAGAGAGTGTGAATTGCTCAAAGTAACCCAGTGTGTTTCCATGGCTGAGCAGGGGTTGAAACCCTGGTCTCCAGATTCCTACTCCAATGCTCACACCACCTCAACACACTGGCTTTCAGATTATGAAGATAAATATCTGTATCTCGTACCACATCTCCAGGAATTGTTTCTAATTCTTAAATAGATTTTATTCAACCATTGTAAAATCAGATACCATTTGAACTTTTTAAAAACTTAAACCCTTCTAGAAATTGTCCAACTTACCCTGAGTAATGTTTCTATAATCATGAGTGACAAGTAATGATATTACTTTTAATGCCTTCCCTCCAACTGATGTCCAGTGGGCTGTTGGGGGGGAGATGTCCCCAATCATAGCAGCATAAATTACTATCCATTTATTCAAATAAGAACTGAGCAGCCCCAGGCTGTATATAGGCATATGCCTTTGCAGGTCTAGCATAGCCCTGTATTCCATTTTCTTGACCAGGCTGTAATAGAGCAGTCTTCATCCTTTCCATGCCAAGCACCTCAGCTTTAGTTCAAACATGAAATTGGAGACCCATTTTAACCACATACTTGTACAGCTGCAATGCTCTGGTGTATGCTTCACAGCCCACCTTAGGTCAACTTTATAGTTTCAGAAGTTTGATCCAAGGTATTTTACTGTGGGCCAAACTAAGACAGAAGGAAAGATGTCTTGATGAAACTGTATAGTTAGTACCTAATGCTGTCTAAATTATTTTGGCACCTGAAGCAGAGAATTTCACCAATTCCATTGTTCAGGGTTAAATATACAGTACTAGAGTTAACAACTTATAACACTGCAAAACTCCATCCTGAGGTGGACACTTCATCCTGCCTAATGGTAGAGCCAGATTTGGAACCTAGTTTCCTGTTTGCCTTTTTTGTTGATGCAGATTTATGGTGATACATTTAAGATGGACAGAACCTCATAAAGAGCTGGCAAAAGCACAGTGAATCTGATCAAGAGGGCTTTAAACTAAATCCTTGGTGGGCTGGAGACGATAGCTCAAATAGTCCAAAGGCAAGCTCTAAACACAAGGATGTGAATTCTAGAGGAGGAGCCAATGGACAGAATGGGATCTACAGAAAAACTGACAGTAAATAGATGAGAAAAAACAAAGCTTCAAATATCTATCCACCAACACACAGCGTTTGGAAAACAAACAAGATGAGCTTGAAGTCCTAGTGAAAGAAGTCATAATATGACTTTGTAGGCATAAAGTAGATATTGTGGGATGATTCCCATGATTGGAATATTACAATTGAAATGTACCTATCCCCCTGCTCCCCAAAAAAGATGTGACATTATATGTCAAAGACAAATTCAGTTGTACAGAAATCCATGATAATAACCAGAGTAGACCATTTGGGAGCATTTGTGTAAAAATAAACAGAGAAAGAAAGAAATGCAACTTCATGGTAGAAGCTGCTTGTTGTTGTTTTTGTTGTTGTTGTGTGTCTTCAAGTAGTTTCTGACTTAAGGTGACCCTATCTCAGGGTTTTTGACATGCCCAAGGTCACCTAGTGGGTTTCCGTGGCTGATCAGAGAACTGAACCCTGATCTCCAAGGTTGTAGTTCAATGCTCAAACCACTATACCATGTTGGCTCCCTCAGGCCACCAAACCAAGAAAAAGTGATGGGTGATGCTTTTCAGAAACAAAAATCTCCAAGAAAATAAGAATTCTCCTGATATCTACTGAAAGACTAGCTCTGCTAGGCTTTTCAACAAATTCCTGGTGTGCCTAGCAGATAATTTCCTCTTTCAAATGGTGGATAAAGGAACAAGGGGAACCACAATCCAAGACTTGATCCTAATCGACTGGGAGGATCACTGAAATTAAAAAAGTGGTATTTTAGAGGAAATGACCATGCAATGTTAGAATTCATGATTGTGGGACAGACCAAACAAAAGTATAGTCAAACACAAACCCTGGATTTCTGGAAAGCTGTTTTTCTAATCAAGCTCAAGGAAATACTGGGTGGAATTCCATGGCTATAAAAAAAAAGAGTTGTTCAAGCACAATCACAATTCTATGGAAGAAGAAAAATGTGAAACATCTGAAAAAGCCAATGTGGCTGTGTAGTAAGCTTTAAATTTTCTGCTCCATAACTTTTAACTTTCGAGAGGCATTGTTTTGTTAGTCTGCTGCAGCAAAAAGACCATGGCCATTTCCACACTACACTGTTATAGTGCTATTATTCCACTTTCAACATCCTGTGGAATTCTGGGGTTTCTAGTTGACGGAGGCCACAGAGCTCTCTGGCTGACAATTCTAAATGCCCTTCCCTAAACTGTAAACCCCAGGATTCCATAGGAGGTGTAGTGTGGAAAGGCCCCAAGTGTTGCACCACCCAAAAGAAACATTGATTGTTTAGGTTGTTGTGGGTTTTCCAAGCTTTGAGGCCATGTTCAATTAGTATTAGAGATCCTCTGAATCTGAATATCTCTGAATATTAGCGATTCTCTGAAGATGCCAGCCACAGATGCAGGTGAAATGTCAGGAGAAAATACTAATAGAACACTGCCTCAAAGCCCAGAAAACCCACAACAACCTATGGATTCCTGCCGTGAAAGCCTTCGACTTTACATTGATTGTTTACTGAACTGATTATGAATTTTATCCTTGCTGCATATATAGGAGGCAATGAACTCTAGTCCCCAAAAGTTTATGTCACAGCACATCTGTTTCTTCAGAAAAAAACGCCCTGCAGATTAGTGTACAGTTGTTTGAGTATTAATTGAAATTTGTCCAGTTCTTAACAAAAGTATTATCACATATACTTGCTAATTTTGTCATAGATACAGAGTCTCATATTACAGCTCTCCAAGTAGGATTTCTTGTTTGTAAAATTACCTTAAAATGCATATGCAATTCTGCAGCTGTCACTATGGAATAGAATAGTTCCTCCATACATTATGTTTAACATATGTTAAGAAACATAATAGAGGATCTAGTGGGAGGTCATATCCAATCATTCCTCTCCACTGCAACTTTTTACTTTCTGTCACTACTATTTTGATAATAAATATATCCACTGTATGTATAAAAGCCTTCTTTCTCCTTTTGTCATTTCCAACATATAGGAAGATAATTCCCATTTATGTTGTAGTTGGAATAATATAACCTTCAAATTGCACTTTTTTTTGTTATGCCTATATATGAGCAGAAGAAATATCCAGCTCTCCTAAAATATTCCCGTAAGTATATTGGCCTCAGTGTCTTGGCACCTTTTCATTTCTTTTAGCTCATTCTGCAATACACTGAACTTGAACAATTTGGGGTAGGAAAAAAAAACTTTCAGTGACAAATACTGTGGAAAATTAGTACTATTTCTGTATTGTTTGCTCTACAGGAACAATGTGAACTGCTATTTGTTGGATATTTTCTCCTAGAGAAGTCCTTGGGCAGCTCAGGGGGTCCTAGTAGGTTGGTACTTCCAGTCCTATAGATTCTTTTTTTCCCCCTGGTCTGGCATTCCAAGCAGGTCTATGCAACAACCTCTTCTGTTTCCCAGACAAGCACTGCTCTGAGGGATTGTGGGAAGTTCAAGCAACAGCTAAACCTAGCTGCAACACTGCTAACATAGCCAGGTGAACCCACTGAAGGGGGGCTGTGAAAAAGATGGGACCAAATGGTCCTGACTGATGGTCACTCTATCTCAGGCTTTATGTCACCACCACACACACACACACACACACACACACGGTTTAGAACGGACTGTTTTTTATTGACCAGCTTAGCTTAACCTATAGTATCATGAAAGCTAAGGAAGCTAAAATAGGCAGTGAATCAGTGACAAGAGCAACTTTGTGTTCCTAGGACCATCAGGTTCCACATACATAGCCATGCTTGATGCTGATAGGGTATTGCTGATGTGCTTAATCAGACCAAGACATTTTGCTGCCTGAGGTACAGTAGCAAACAGTGCCATTAAACCATTCTTTTTAAGGCACGTATCATCCAGTGCCAGAGACTAAAAACTCTTTCAAGCAGCTGTCTCCATTTCTAGCAGCAAACATACACACAAGCAAATTATAGCAATGAATAATTTGATGCCTTTTCATGACACCCCAATTCACTGAAAGCGCTAACTGCTTCATTCTGCCCTATGGCAAGACCACCTCTATGAGTGATGTTGGACCTTGAGTTGAGATGTTAGAAGAAAATAGTACAAATACACACTTAAATACCGCTGATACTCTGTCATCCTTGATGATCTTGGAACTGACAGTTGACCCAAAATCTGGTTAGCCACACAGTGCCATCTCCCACCATTTCCTGTACAGAATCTGACCAGAGTGGCAGTTTGCTCTTGTTTCAGCAATGGGCAACAGGATAATGTCTACCATTACAAGCTTGTTTTCCCACTGTTCCAGAGATTAAGACATGGAGAAATGGGTTCAAACTACAGGAAAAGAGATTTCACTTAAACATTAGGAAGAACTTCCTAACAGTAAGAGCCATTCAACAATGGAATACTCTGCCTCTGATGGGGTGAAATCTCCTTCTTTGAAGGTTTCTAAACAGAGGCTGGATGGCCATCTGTTGTGAGTGCCTGATTGTGTATTCCTGCCTGGCAGGGAGTTGGACTCAATGGTCGTTGTGTTGTCTTCCAACTCTACGATTCTATGATCGCACAAGAGAGCAGCAGACTCTATTAGGGGCTCAGGAGCCACAGAGAAGGCTGCCATCACTACTCTGGCCACAGCATCTGCTGCTTGAGGCAACTGCCTTACTTAGCCTAATGGTAGAGAAGCCCCAAGGAACACCCATAACTAACATCGTTAGAGGAAGAAAGCTGCAATCTAGGGTGTATGATAGTGAGAGAGGAAAGGGTGATGACACAAGGGAGGGAGGAAAAACCCACATTTTTTTGAGGCAGAGGACTACTTTCTGTTTTCCCAGATTCATTTCTAGTTCTTCCTGGCACCAGCTGCAATATTCTATTTCCACCCTTGAGTGCTGCTGCTGCTGCTGCTGCTGCTGCTGCTGCTGCTGCTGCTGCTGCTGCTGCTGCTGCTGCTCTTCTTCTTCTTCTTCTTCTTCTTCTTCTTCTTCTTCTTCTTCTTCTTCTTCTTCTTCTTCTTCTTCTTCTTCTTCATATAGAGATATCTGAACAAGAAAAAAGTACCCTTCTCTTCATCTCCTTTCTTTTTAGTTTATTTTTCTTAGGGTTATGGTGCATCACTGACATGGTACTTTCACAGTGTAGCGCTATAACTCTAAGGCCACTTTGAAACTATACTTGAAAAGAGTAGCAGGCAGACTTGTGTTGGGTGTGCATTTTTATAGACCATATAACACTGATCTTACATGTTTTTAAAGAGGATTTTAATGAATTTTTAAAATGTTTTATCTTTGTACTGTTTGTCACCTCAGGAGCCCTTGTGGACTGGGAGGTGATACAGAAATATCTTAAAAAAAACAAACCATTACAGCACTTTGATTTCTCTTTAACTGGCATGGCAATATCTTCTGAAATCCTGGGATGTGCAGTTCATGGGGAGGCATTTAGAATTCTATGCCAGAAGCCTCTAGTACTTCAGACCAAGCTACAAATCCTACGATTTCATAGGATGCATCCATGGCTGTTAAAATGGAATCATAACATTACAACTGAGTAGTGTGAAAGGGACCCTGGTCAGCAGGTAGCTCCCAGTGGCCTAGATTCCAACTCTCCATGGGCTGGATTATTCTATCTCCCCTGTTATGTGTTAAAACAAACGTCTTAGCCTATAAATTTCCATAAGACTATTGTTTTTTTGCTGAAATAGTTACCTACAACTAAGCATTTGGTAATTCTTGACAATGTGAAAGTCCTTGTAATCTCTTTTGGACTCAAGCACCACCTTGAGCTACATAGCATACATCCAGGGAGAGTGAAGCCCTTTCCGCACCTTACCATTTTTTGGCACTGGGGTGCAGGGATCGCACGACCAGCCTCCAGCGAGAGGCTCTTGCATCCCTGCTGCTTCAGCTCTGCACGAGCTGCCTGCTCACGCGAGATCCCCAACTCTTCCTTCCGCAGTGCAGTCTGAGAGTTTCCCAGGCTGTGCTGGGGCAGGAAGTACAACCGGCGTGGCTCCAGAGGCTCTACACGCCAGGTAGGTGTGTGTGGGGCCTGGGAGCAATGCACAATCGCACACCATTTTCGGCTTCCAGCCAAAAATGAAAAGGTACCCAATTGGTGCCTGCCGGCCCCTGGAGCATTGCGCAATTGTAAGTGCATCATGCAGATTGCTTGTCACAATCACGCGACACTCCAGGCACCCTTTCGCATGGCAAATGCCGTGCAGAAAGGGCCTGAGTTTGGGCTTCCAGATGCTGTTGGACTGGCTGTCAGATTTGCAGTCCAAGATCTGCAGCAATACCTGATTCCCATCTGCAAGATGCTCAGTTGTATTCAGGAAATTATTAAAGAAAGCAGGATACTTGTGATTTTGTTGGATATTGTCATAGAACCACTTATAACTTATGGAAAGTATTGATTCCAGTTTCAATCAGTGAGTTGGGGTCAAAATGTATATATGAGGTAGAGAGAATTTTTATGTTTATGAGAATGATGTTCCTTCTCCTTATGTTAGACAAGATGGAAAAACTTCCTTTCTTTTCCTTCCTGAAGTAAGGAAGCTCAACTGGGCTGCTTCCCAGGTGGAAAAGCCCAGCCAATGCTGTCATAGCCACCCACAGATTGGTTAAGATTGTTCCTAATCCTAGCCATCTCCAAGTGGGCCCAATGAGTCAGAGAAAAGGAGAGCCAGTCGCCAGTTAACAAGGGCATTTTTGTGCATCCTCACAACTGTTCAGTGCAGAGGAATATTGTTCACTTTCTTCATGCTTGCTTTTGGATTATGGGTCCAAGAGTCTCCCAGCCAATTGGGCCAGTGGTGGTGCTGGAGGAAGATATGGCAAGTTGTAGTTCAAAATAATACCTTTTCCAAAATCTGATTGTGGTTGATTGGCTTTTAACTCATCCCTGGCACAAAAGGTAGATACTGTTAGGGCCAAGAGGTACTTAAATATAGATTATGTTAGTGAGTATTCTGAGGCACCTAAGTGATGAAGAGTTTTCATCCAGTCAGGCCCTCACAATTGATAAGTCCAAGGGAAAGTGGAATAGCAGCTATCCTTGTTTTCTGGAAAGTGTATCACAATTGGGCACCTTACATTCATGGTGACTTATGGCTCCATCTCAATGCATCTTATCTGTGGCAGAAATTTGTTTTAATGTTTTGAAACTAAAATTGCCTTTAGACACCTGTGAAGAATTAGGGGGGCCCTTCTCTCACTCAGTGCTGACTTCTGCCCTTGACTAGGAGATAGGAACTTCCCCAAATTCTCTTAATTAACACTGCTACCACCCACTGGATTAACCCTTATCTTAGCAGCACAGTGGGATGCTGCTAGGGAGCCACCAATCTCTAAGCTTAGAGATCCCTTTCCTCCCCCCACTCCCTCTGAGTGAGAGAAATCTTATCTACATGGGTTGCTGAGAAATGCATGGGAATGGAGAGAAAGCAAGGAGTTCTTTACAGAAAAGCATTTATTCTAAGACAGGCAATACAGATAAGAGAAATATCATTATTCATGAGAGGCCACTTCCTCTCAGGTTCACTTGGTCATTACAAGTATAGATAGTTTCCTCAGATCAGCCAAAGATTCCAAAACAACAGAAAATCCTAATGCGACTAAGTAACATTCTAAGCTACTCACGTTGGTCAGTTTCTAAGATGGTATGCTAAGGCAGAGCTGGGAGATGAGACCGAACTTGGCCTGTCTGCAACTGGCATTATGGCCCCTCTGGTTGATGTCTTGGATGTTCTCCTTTGTTGTCTCTCTTTCTCATGGTTTCTAGAGGATTTATATAACTTCTTCATTGAAGCATCTTGAAGATTCTCACCTTTCTCCCCCTGATTGGACAACTATCTCCCATGATCTGTGATGCTGACCCTCACTAACTGTAACTTAACTCTAGTAGTTCATTAATCTTTTCTATGCTTGAAGGGAGAACTATCTCCCTTCAGCTCTGTTACCTGGATAATGGGAAAACCCCATTTTCACACACCCCACAAATCTCAGACAGTCGGAAACAGCTGAAAGCTGGAGCCACACCAGCTGGGATTTCATCCTGTAACCTAGAAAAAAACAGAATTACAAAAATACATGCAAACACATAACAGCACAGGTTAACCATATTGTCAGTAACAAATATGTAAAACTCATCCCTCTTATTCCCCCCCCCCCGCCAGTTCTCTGTGTTACAAGGAGACAAATAAATGGGTCTCAGAGCAAATCAAGCCTGAGTCAAGCTAGAAGCAAAGATGACTAAGCTGAGACTGTCACACTTTGGATGTATCATGAGACAGCATGGAAGATGACTCATTGGAAAAGACAATAATGCTTGGTAGAGTAGAAGGCAGTAGGGAAAGAAGGAGAACACATTACAAGTGAATTGATTCAATCAAGGAAACCAGAGCCTTAAGTTTGCAAGACCTGAGCAGGACAATTGATGACCAGCTGATGGTCTTCTGGATCTCTTGTTCACAGGGTCACCATAAGTTGAAGTTGACTTGATATCAATAAAAACAACAAGAAGTAGTCTTCTATGTACAACTTTCCACTCTAGATTTGTGTATTTGTCTGAACAGAAAAATGAAGGTCAGGATCATACAGGAATAAAATGCATCTAAAGGCTCTGAACTGGCGCATGAGAATGAATGGGTTGAGGAATATGTAGAAATATTTTCCGAGGTCAAATATGATAACTACTCCTCTTGACCCGTAGCTAAACTACAAACATTAGATAGTTCTGTTCAGATCCCATGAGAATCTTCTATGTAGGTCATAAGAAGCATTTGGAATAGAATTTTCACATTTTTGTCATGCAGCATGGTGTCTCCTTGCATACAATGTCTACATTAAGAAAGCGTACCCATGTTTTAAAATTTCTTTCCTCCAGGTTTCTTTAGGCATATCAGAATTTTCAAAATGAGTTCTGATAATGTCCTGGTGATCTTAAATGATGTAATGGAACAAGCACATGTCTTTGAAATTTGACTTTCAGATTGAAATAAGAATGGCTTTCCAATTTCCAATTCTGAACATTTATTACAATGCTCCTGTAATTATTTCTTCCCAAAGAGTGATCTGCCTTAGTGAAGGCCTCTCCTACACTCAAAACATGCTGTGGCCTTGCCATTGATCTTCCTTCAGAAATGCTGACTTACGGAAATGAAGTAATGCGGAAATTGTGGTGTTGAAAATGATCAAACAAGCCTTACGTCATTTCAAATCCTGCTGCTTTGAGATTTCTCTTCTGTCTGTTATGCTGATTGCACTCCCCTTAAAGTTAATTTTTCTTAAAAAAAAAAATCCCTGTCTAAGCTAGAAACTAATCTCTCTGGACAGCTGATAAACTCTTTGAAGCTGGATGACCCTTCATGTCTTACTTCCCATGAGTACATGGTGGAGATGTGCTCACAGTGCTATCGGTTGCCCCTTTCCCAGCCCAACCACCTCTTGCTCTCTTTCAGTTTCTTTTCTTTCCAGGCTGATCAATACCCTTATTAATGTTCTGAAATTGATTATACTAATAAAGCCAGAAGGGAGTTCAAGGGGTTATGCTTCAGAACTCACCTTTAATTATCCGAGCTGTTTGTTTCCCCTGTTGACTGAACTGTCCAACATTATGAGGGACCCTGAATGAAACTCCTGCACCCAGCACTCTTGTCAGCTTCGGTGATGAGTGACAATAATGATCAACCCTTGCTTCCTAAGGTTGGGCAGTGCACAACTCTAGGAGCTGCCTTCCTGTTTCAATAGACTAGCTAAGAGACTACTCTCAGCCATCCTGGACAGGAGCAAATCTAGACTGTAATGTACCACAGGAGTAATGTAATCATTCCAGATGTATATTCAGTTACAACACTGCCCAAGGCCATGTAGCTGCACGTAGATGGTAAGCCATCGTCTATAACCTGGAGCAATATTGGTACAGAGTGTATTATCCTGCAGAAACCTGCAAAAAATCAGTTTACAGCATATTATGATACATGAGCCCAGTGTAAGAGTTCTCCCCTTTGATCAAATCACTTTTTTTGCCACCAAGAACGACGGAGCAGAGCTGTTATTAACAATAATAACGGTGGCTATATAGATGTATTCCCTACAGTGCAGGGTCAAGAGCAGGGTAGCTTGGCAAACCATCTATGGGAGGCTCCTGCCCACTAAATCCACACCTGATAGTCCCTGATGTTCACGAATGTGTCCCCCAGTTTTACAGGAAAATAAAACAGATGGATGTTTCCTTCCTGAATATAGCCAGAGGGGACGAATGAGTGATATAAAAGAATAAATTATGGGAACCCCATTCTGTAACAAATAAGCCTACCAACCAATGCTGCTGCTCTTTCTGTATGTTCTTTTTACACCAACTGTACAAGATGTCAGAGAAAAGTGAATGTATAGGACTTACCTCTTCTGATGTAACTCTGGAAGATAGGAAACCAGCTTCTATGGAATCTGATCATTGGCCTGTCTAGCATAAGGTGGGGAATGTGCAACCCTGCAAATATTACTGGACCTTGACTCCCATCAGTCTTGTAGCCAGCAGGTACATGATCATGCTTATTATAGAAAACAATGTATGGAGCGGGGGGGCTACACATTTCCTACCTTGGTCTACAATGATTTGCAACAGCAACCTAGGATTTCAAAGAGGAGTTTTCTCAAACTCTACAAGGAGATGCTCAGGACTGAAACTGTGGCCTTCTGCTCACAAAGGACGTGCTCTTTTACTAGTGAATTTCAACCATAACCAAGGGCCTTTCCACACTACACTGTTACAGTGCCATTATTCCACTTTCAACATCCTGTGGATTTCTGGGGTTTGCAGTATACTGAAGCCAAAGAGCTCTCTGGCTGAGAATTCTAAATCCCCCTCCCTAAACTGTAAACCCCAGGATTCCATAGGATGTTGAAAGTGGAATAATAACACTATAACAGTGTAGTGTGGAAAGACCCCAAGTCCAAGGGGATGCATGAAGAAGGAAAACTGTGGAAACCCTTAAGTAGGAAAACTGGGATCTTAAGAACAGATCCATTGTTCAGGAATTTATTTTCTTAAAAATATCCTTTTTGATTTTACAGAGCTCTCCTGTTTCATAGGTCATATGTGGCCACTATCACATAATACTCACTTCTTCCTGGAGACAAATTTATTACATGTAAACACGGTCAAATGAGTTCACTGACTGCAAAGAGAGTGTAGCATACATTGCATTGTCTCCCTCAGAACAGGGTGGGGAAAATGCAGCAGAGGTTGCTGGAATGCCATTCCTGTCCATTATCCATTATCCTGTTTCCATTACCCATTCCATTCCATTCTCCCATTGAGGATAATGAAGTTGCTTCCCAAAAACATCTGGAGAGGTACATGTTTCCCATCTCTATTTGAGAAAATAGTATTCTTTTAGTACAATATTAGAAAGCCAATATGGTATGGTGGTTTGAGGCCATTTCCACAGTAAACTGTTATAGCTCTATTATACCACTTTCAACATCTTATGGAATCCTGGGGCGTGCAGTTTGGGGAAAGTTGTATAATAGCGCTATAACAGTCTACTGTGGAAATGGCCTGAGTGTTGGACACCCAAGTTCAATTCCCCGCTTGACCGTGGAAACTGACCTTAGGTGTGTCACATACTTTCATCCTCAGAAAACCCTATGATAGTTTCATTTTAGAGCTGCTATAAGTCAAAGGCCCTTTCCGCACCGAACTATTAAAACGGTGCAGAGTGACCTCCGACGGAAGTCTTCTGCACTGTAGAGTGGACTGGGGTGCACTACTTTTTGTAGTTCCACACCTCAGTCTGGTTCAGAGCGACTGGAACTGGTCGCGCAGCGTGCTTTTTAAAAACCTCTTTTTATAGGTTTTTAAAAAGCACGGAGCACGCAACTCTGTATTGCTCCGTTGCTGCGCTCCAGTGCAGATTTGCAGGTGCGCACAAGCGCGTGCCTGCAGATCTGCCAGGGGCGGGGTTTAGGCTGGCGAGCTTCTCCAGTTGGTGGAAAGCCTCCACCAACCGGAAGCCGCCATTTTGGACGCCAGAGCAGTGCGGAGTGACGAGCTCGCACTGCTCCTTGTCCTGACGGACTCGCCCGGAAGCTGAAGAAGTCTGGTGAGTGGCGTTTTTTCGCGGTTCCTTTCCCACGTGCAGAAAGGGCCAAAAATGACTTGAATGCACACAACAATGAAATAGAATATTAACCCAAATAGAAGAAAATTACAGGAGAAAGAGAAGTCTGTATTCTAATTTTAAACACCTCTGGCACCCACACAGAATAAAGAAAAAGAAAGGTTTGCTGTTTTGGAGTTAACTCCTTTATTAAATAGGGTTTTCTACTACCTAGTCACCAAACTGGCTATTGAGACAGGACCTATTTGCAGGGGCTCATTGCTTTATTACAAACTGAGCATTCTGCAGATGTGATTGTTTGACAAAACTCATTTCACATTATCAAGATTTCTTGTCTATCGTTTTTGATTTAACATTTGTTAAGAATGATTTGCCTCACTCTAATACTTAAAATCAGTGCAGTCCAATCAAGCAAACTGTCTGTAATTTAAAAAGCTCCTGAGGGATTCATAATACGATGGGACCTTTGGGGTATGCTTCCCCCTTCTTCCTTTTTTCTCCTTCCTCCCCACTTTTTTAAAAAGATACATCCTGCAGTAATGATTTTCCTCATCCTTGTGCTGCTTTTATCTGAAGCTTTGCTGCCAATATGCTCATCTTAGCTGAGCTCCAGATAAATCAGAGCTCCAGTGCAAAGTGATATGAAAGCAGCACAACCGAAAAGGAGGGGGAAAGGTGCGGGGGGGGGGAGAGAAAAAGGACCTGATTGAAGTTGCAAGTGAGCGAGAGAAATATGCGAGCCCATTAGAATCTGAATTAATTAAAGATTTTATTAGCATTTGATAGCGCCTGTGGGGAAAGTGCACTAGTTTTTTAAAAAAATAAATAAAAAAACAACCACAAAATTGCAGGAGTCAGAATTTATAGGTCACAGCAAGAATATATCAGACAAGCAAGGCCAAAGCCACTGACTCATGCATCTTGCTCTGTATAGGACTGGTTGTAAAGGACTAGGAGGGGGCTGAAATACCCTAAAGATCCAGATTCCATCTGATCTTGGAAGCTAAGCAGGGTCATCTTTGGTTTGTACTTGGATGAGAGACTGCCAACAAATGCCAGGTGCTGTAGGCTATATTTCAGAGGAAAGAAATGGCAAAACTACCTCTTTGCCTAAATCAGTGGTTCTCAACCTGTGGGTCCCCAGATGTTTTTGGACTTCAGCTCCCAGAAGCCCTGAGCATTGACCATAGTGGCTGGGGCTTCTGGGAGTTGACGTCCACAAACATCTGGAGACCCACAGGTTGAGAACCACTGGCCTAAATAAACCCTATGAAATTCATGGGGTCACTTAAGTTGACAGGTGACCTGAAGGCAGATGCAGTTGGCTCTCTGCATTTGCTAGCATTCAGGACTCAGGATCCCGACAATTTCAAAATGTGTGTGTGTGTGTGTGTTTCTGGAAAGGGAAACGAGGCATGGTGGGGACAGCAGCACCTGGGGGACAAACCAGGGCAAGAAAAGAAGATTGAAAAGGGGTCGGTCACATGGTGGCCCTATACTTCCTCTCTCACACCCATCTCCTTCCTTGGGTATGTGAGGCATCAGAGGAGGGTTCATGGTGCTGAGATTTTTGAGGTCCAAGCTACCTTTAGTTAGCAGGCAGTGACTAGTGGATGAGGAGGAGGATCAGAGATAGGTTTTTAAAGTGCTTCACAGCCTGATCAGAGCTGCTTGGAGGGAAGGTTCCAACAGAAAACAGGTGCTTGAGGTTGGGGTGGGGGGCAAGGATTGGAGAAACTTGCAAAATAATCAAAACTGTGACTGTTAAACCCACAAATGCAGAGAGCCAACATAAGGCATGAGGATCTGAGGTATTTATTTATTACTTCTACTATGTAGGCTCCCCAAAGAATGGCCCATGGGAGGTATAACTCTAACTAGCCCACATAGTATGTAGGGCTGTGCAGCTTGACACACACACACACACACACACACAGAGTCCCAGTTCTGTTTGGAACCTGATTCTGTGGTTCAGAATGGACCCTGATTTAGCTCAGATCAGTCTGGATCCAATTTGATCTGGTTCAGATCTTCAAATCTGAATAGAGATTTCAAAATCCAAATCTGGCATCTTGCTCATTAGTCACAACAAGAGCAGACTCACCCAATCAATTGTTGAATGGTAAGTCAACATGGAGCAAAATCTACTGAATGCAATGGGTCTAATATTCTCAGATCTTCTAAAACAGAATTTAGGCCATAGTGTTTAGATTTCCCATGAACTTGCACTGAGAATTCAAAATGGCTATAGTCTTTTTGTTTTTGTTTGCTTGTTTTCTGGATGAAACTGATTATCTAGATCCATTTCAATCTTGCTTCAGGCCTGGTTGTGGGACAGAGACAGCTTTGGTCACCTTGGTGGATGATCTACACAAGGAACTAGACAGGGACAGTGTGTCCCTGTTGGTTTTTCTGGACCTTTCATCAGCTGGGGCACTCCTGTCTGACTCCCTGGCTGTTGACCTGTTCAGCCCCTCAGGCCAACATCCCCCATGCTGTTTAACATCTACATGAAACTGCTGGGAGAAGTCACCCAGAGTTATGGGGTTCGGTGTCACCAATATGCTGATGACACCCAACTCTACCTCTCCTTTCCATCTGATTCCAAGGAAGCTGTCTTGGTCCTGAACCAATGTCTGCCAATGTCTGCCAATGTCACCAAGGGACTGGATGAGGGCAAACAAATTGAAGCTTAATCCATAAAAGACAGAGGTGCTCCTGGTCAGTCGAAAGGCAGATCAGGAAATAGGGACCTTACCTGTGCTGGATGGGATTACACTCCTCCAAAAGCTCAGGCTCACAGTCTTGGTGTTCTCCTTGATTCAACTCTGAGCATGGAAGCTCAGGTGTCGGCAGTGACCAGGAGTGCATTTGCACAGTTAAAGCTTGTGCACCACCTGCGCCCTTTGCTTGAAACATCAGATTTGGCTTCAGTGACACATGCCTTGATTACATCTCAGTTAGACTACTGTTATATGCTCTACATGGGACTGCCTTTGGAAACTGTCTGGAAACTTCAGCGGGTACAAAACACAGCAACCAGAATGTTGACCAGGGCCAGTTACAGGAATCACATAGCTCCCTTGTTAAAACAGCTTTACTGGCTATCTGTTTGTTTCCAGGCACAATTCAAAGTGCTGGTTATCACCTAAAAAGCCCTATACAGCTTAGATCCTGGCTATCTGAAAGACTATAGCTCCTGTACAAACTGGCTAGAGCCTTAAGATCTGATGGGGGAAGGCTTTCTCTCTGTCCCACCATCATCCCAGCTCGCCTGGTAAGGACACAGGAGAGAGACTTCTCAGTGGCTGCTCCCACCTGTGGAACGCTCTTCCACAGAAGGCTATGAGGGCCCCCTCCCTGCTTTCCTTTCCCCGGCAGATGAAAACATTTCTTTTTAAACAGGATTTCATGTAAGCCAAGGAGCTTTATTTTGTAACTTGTTGTAATGGAATATTGTTTTAGGGTTTTATGATTTTATATGTTTATAATGTTTTTACATTGTTTTTTGCAATTTTAATTTGTTGATGGAAGCTGCCTTGGGTCTCATGCTGGGAGAAAAGAGGCCTACAAACATAATAAACAACAAACAAATAAATAAATAAATAAATAATTCCCCCCCACACACAAGGTCATGAAGCTTGGTAGCCCATTCAGAGAAGATAGCAGTCAGATAGCTCCATGAGGTTTTGCGTCAACCACATTGAAAATTTACTTTAAAAAAAATCCATTATCTTAATTTGTTTTAGATTTCAAAATTTGACAGAGACATTGTACAGCCCCAACAATAAGAACATTACCTTGTTTGGTGCCACTGGTGGTAACTGGAGATGCTAATAAGCAGTCTTAACTCCAAGAGTTTGGAGACCTTTGGGCAAATCTCTAGCAGGTGGCTCTCAGGATCACTGAGCAGTGACCCATGGCAGAGGGCCCTGGGGCAGATGGAGAGATCCTGTGCCTTGGAGGAGACAACTCTGCCTTCTGGTTCTGTTGCTGGACCTGCTTCTGCCAGTGGAATGAAACTGTTGGATGCTGAACAATGTTTGCTTCTAGCTGCTCATGGGGTAACTGACAAACTCACAGTTTGGGACTCTTCCAAATTGGTCTAAAGAACCATGATTTCACATGGTATAGATCCTTGGGTTTTGCTGATTTTGCTGGTTATCAATGCTTCCTTGTCTATTTATTCCATTTGGGGAAGGGGATGTTTGTAGCAATTTCTTGGGTCTTCCAAACTGGGGCACAGTAGTCCTATAGTTTGAAGCGGGGGCGGGGGGGGATAAAATATTCATCTCACCTTCACACTACACAGTTATAGCACTTTGATGCTCAGTCCTATGGATTCCTGGGGTTTATAGTTTTGTGAGGTGTTTTCAATTCTTAGCCAGAGAGATTCTGTGCCTCATCAAACTACAGATCGCAGGATTTTATAGAATACAGCCACTCCAGTTAATTATAGCACTTTCAAACAACTTTGACATGGCTCCATCCTACGAAATGCTGGGATTTGTAGTTTCACAATATATTTAGAATTCTTACCCACAGAGCTCTAGTGCCTCACTAAGCTTCCAATCCCAGGACAGGATGCTGCCATAATAGTCAAAATGCTTTCATTGCATAGTATGAAAGAAACCTGTCTCCCTTTCTAATGCACCGAATGGAAAATTTGTGCATGGACCTTGGGACTGGGACTCGGTGACATCAAGAGCATAGCCATCATCTGGCCCTGGAAAGGCTTGCTGTAAGGGAATCTGATCCCTCACTTCATTTCAATCCCCCCCCCAAGGATATTTTCTTCAGATGCCCTTTTCAGGTGTCTTTTTCTGCTCAACCTTATGGTCAATGATAATTGGAGGCTTTCAGGTCAGACTATCAGTGACTCCACTGCAGAATTTTGCTTGCGGATAGGGTTCAGCATCTTAGTTAATTCCTTTGAAGTTTGGATTAAAACCAGGAGCAGATCCATGACCATGTGGATATGGAAGCCATCAGTCCCCGCAGCTTGAAGTTTGTTATAGAAGCATCACTTGCTTAAAAGATTCTCACCAAACTACAGTGGACTTTGTATTTTTTGGAATGAACTGGCACACATGTCTGACCAGAATCTGTATGATACATCTAGGGTGGCCAGATCGACGGTACTGGTAGTGAAGAAGCACAGTAAACTGTGTGAAATTTAAATAATGGATGTATCTCAAATTTAATAAGTTTTTTTTTTACTTTGTATCAGATTGTATGTTCTTAATTTTACAGACTCTTTTACTGCTTGTTTTTATGTCTGCTTGGAAACTGAGAGGCTATGGCTTGTGCATGTGATAGAGTTTTGCTAAAATGTAGTAAAGTACAAAAGAAGAAATAGAACAGAGTGAGGGAGACAAAGCAGTTACCACCTGGGTTTTTTTCCAGTTTGTTTGTTTTTTTTTAAACTCCAGCTCTAACCAAGGTGAAGAGCCTGGTGCCAGAGACTGTCTTTTGGAACCTACAGCAGCCAGGCAGTAAGGTCCACGGCCATAGCCATCCCTGGAACCGGACAGGCCTAAGCTTAAAGAGCTTGGTTAAGCTGGGTTAAAGGTTGGGCTGTTGCTGCACTTCCTGCTCCATAAAAGGTCTGAGTGCTAGGCCATTTCCACACTAGACTGTTATAGTGCTATTATTCCACTTTCAACATCCTATGGAATCCTGAGGTTTGCAGGTTAGGGAGGGGCCTCAAAGGTCCCTCCCTAAACTGTAAATCCCAGGATTCCATAGGATGTTGAAAGTGGAATACAGCACTGTAACAGTCTAGTGCGGAAATGGCCTTAGATGGTTGGCGATAAACGGGTAACAAATACAGAAGAGTAGATAATCATACTAAAGAGTTGATTATTAGGATAGATTTTTTTTTCAATCTACAGTCTCTCCAACCTCCTCCCCCCTTTTTTTTTTTGCAAACAGGGAACTCTTTCACATGCATAAATCATCGAACTCCTGGATGGGAGCAAAGACGGGTTTCCATGGAAACAAGATCTATGCTCTAAAGAGGAGCTGCCCTTTGTTATATATCTTTGTGATATTTCTCTCCAGACATGTCACTGGCAATTACCCACAGAAGTAGAGCTCAAATTGTAGCGTAGCCCAGCAGATCCGCCTCACATTATTTTCTGTAATTAATGAGATTATTGAATTTCCATGCTAATAAACCATGGCAAGGAGTCTGAAAACAACTCTTCTTCTCTCTTTCTTTCCCCTCACCGCCCCCCACCGCCGCGTCTCTTTCTCTCTCCCTCCAACAACGTCAAGTGCCTCCTTCCTGTTACCTTCTTGCCACCTTTCCCGCTTCCCCAAATCACCACACTGCATTAGAGGCTGTCAAAGAAAAATTCGAAAAAGCTCTTCTGTATTTTTACGAGTCAGCTTGGTATAAGAGTATTGACTTTTTTTTGCATTGCCAGGAGGTGAAGCCCCACGTAAATGTTCATAAAAGCAGTTCCCAAGCTATTCATCTTTCATAACATTGTTTCTTTGTGAATGCAGGAGCTTCACTTAGAGGCCGATGTATCATTTTTTGACAGGTTTCCATCTATTCTTGTTCTGCCTGCACACTTCCTGTACAGGGAAAATGAAGCTTGCCTGAGCCAGTCCTCCTCTTGAGCTGTTTTCAATGTTGTTTCCTTTTCAAATGAAGTCTCCAAACTTTGTGGGAATAGAAATAGATCGAATTCTGTTGTGGCAAGATGAGGCAGCGGTGACACAGGCTGCCAACACTTCGGTAAATGCAGGAGTTGGCCTTCCACCATCCAAAGAGTTATGTACATGTGCTCCTGGGTTACTTAAAAAAAAAAAAGACTAGTGGCATGTCTCTTTCTGAAAAGAGGCTTGCTTATTCTTCCAGGAGAAATCTGGGCAAGTTATTGTGATTAGTGGTCTGGAGAAAAATAATATTTGATTCTGCCGTCACCTTGAGGATCTGTTCCAGAAAGCAACTAAGAACATACATCTATGCTACAGTTATAATAGGTTGATACCACTTTAATAGTTATGGCTTTGTCCAACATAATTCTAGGAACTGTAATTTAGTGGTGAGATATTTAGAATTCTCTCCTAGATATCTCTTTGTTCATTCCCCTGAACAAGAGTTTTCAAGGATTCTAACTGCCTCACCAGATTACAAATCCCAGGATGTCCTAGACCAGTGGTTCTCAACCTGTGGGTCCCCAGATGTTTGTGGACTTCAGCTCCCAGAAGCCCCAGCCACTATGGTCAATGCTCAGGGCTTCTGGGAGCTGAAGTCCATGAACATCTGGGGACCCACAGGTTGAGAACCACTGTCCTAGACTGAAGCCACGGCAGTTAAAAGTGGTATGAAACTGAGTAGTGCAGGTAGCCACTTGTGTGATATAGCACAAGGTCCCATCTTACACCCCATGCATTTTTTTTTCTACATGAAGTTAATAGGCATGGTCAGTCTTTAGAAAATCATTTGGAATGAAATGGCATGACACCCAGCTCTCCTTCTCACTGCTGTCTGAGATAAATGAGGCTGTGCAGTTGCCTAGGTGCCTGGACTCGATAACAGGCAGTGTCAGCCTCCATGTCATTTGAGCTTGAACAGTAAAGGATCTATTCAAGGTGCCAACCAGTTTGGGGACAGTAGCCAGTACCATGGATAGCTCCAGGTGAAAAGTGGCAACACTGTCCCAATGACATGGAAACCACCATCTACCATAGAGTGGGTTACATGAAGGTCAACAGACTAAGTTAAACCCTGTCGAGACAGAGCAATCAATCAAGATCCTGCATCAAGGAGATGTAGCCTAAAGGTCTGTCAAGCAAAATATCTCCCCTTTCCCATCCCCTATGGACTCACCATTTCCCTGCAACCTCCTCCCAATATGGCCATGACATCATCCTCTGAGAACTCCAGAAGACCCCCATGAGGTCCCAGGGGGAGCCTGCATTATTGTACATCTGGCTATCAGAACACAACTGGATGATTTTCAGCTTCCCCTATCTTTTTCCTACATGGCCATGTTGAGAAGTGGTACACAAAAATGCTGACTCTTGGGGAGGGTTTGCTTGGCGCACAATGGAGGTAGTGAATTCCTTTCTCTACAAAGAGCAAAAAATCCAACTCACATATACGAACATAAGTTGGGCTTACTGTCAGCCAACCTCTGTTTCTAGAACTGGGTATTTCTAAGTCTAAGGCCATTTCCGCCCTACATTGTTATAGTGCTATTATTCCACTTTCAACATCCTATGGGATTCCAGGGTGTGTAGTTTACTGAGGCCAAGGAGCTCTCTGGCTGAGAATTCTAAAGGCCCCTCCATAAAGTGCAAACCCCAGGATTCCACAGGATGTTGAAAGTGGAATAATAGCACTATAACAGTATAGTGAGGAAATGGCCAAAGAACTGAGCATCTACTCTTTCTGACATAGCAGGTGTCCACAGCAGGTGTCCATTATTTTTTGATTCTCCTATGTCACTTGAGGCCGAGGTAGCCTCAGTGGCTCAGAGTGATTATAATCACCTTCGTTTGCAACCATTCCTGAACCAGGATAGCTTGGTCTTGATGATCCACATCCTGGTAGCCCCTCAATGGGATTAGTGTCATACAGCCTATGTGACCCCTACTCTTAAAGATGACAGAGAAGTATAATTTGTTGCCAAAAGGCGCCACTGGGATATTAACTGGTAATGTGGAATTACCAGCTGGTTCAGCAAATGAATGAAAGGTACAAAAGAAAGGAGGGATGGCATGAGATGAGGGAAGAAGGAGGAGAAGGAGTGAAGGCAAGGTGAGATGTGTTAAGTAGCAAAATGCAAGAAGCAAGAGAGGAAGACATGGTGAAAGTGTGAGGTGAAGCAAGGAAGGTGAGAAGTAAAATGACACGTTTCAAGGAGCAAGACAGGTAAGCATGCAATGACAAGTAGTGCAAGAGAGGAAAGAGTGGTGGTACAGGAAAAGACAAAGAGGAAAGGGAGGGCAGAAGTAAAAGTGATGGAGTGCAAGAAAAATGGGGAGGAGAGTATGGCAAAAATGTAAGATGAGACAAGGATTGGAAAGAGATGCAGGTGCACAATATGCAGTGGAGGCATGAGGTGAAGTAAGGGAGAGAAAAGGAGGAGTGAGGGGTGCAGTGGGCGAGTACAATGAACAAGAGAAGTAGATGGAAGGTGAAGCAAAGTGCAAGGGAAGAAGTATGTAAGTTTGTACTTCCTTTCCTCTGCATTTTCCTGCAAATTGGATGGCAGTCACTCAGGGTCTCCTTATGTTATTGTCATGCATCTATACCCTTTTGCCAATGATTAAAAATACTGATGGTAAAAAAAAAAACCTGATATGATGAGAATAGTATTAGAAGCATGATTATTACTGTGGTTGTTGTTATTACTATTACAGCCATCATACCAGGAATGTACATGGCCCTTTTAAATGGTTCCTGGCTTGCTATTAATAGCCACAAGAACCCCAAGGGTAAATTTGTTGAGATACTGGATGGAGAGAGAGAGAAATAGCAAATGTATAACCTTATTAGATATTACATACATGTGTACATCCAGCCTCTCAGCATTCATTGCAAGATCCAAAAAACTCCATGTAATATGCAGCTACATGTAGCCACATGATGAGGTTTGAGAAGAATTGGAGACTAAGGTCCTTTCCACACGAGACACCGTAAATGGATCTTTTCCATAGTAAAGGTGGATTCTCTTGAAATGCAGTAGTGATGCTGCATGACGCACCTCTCAGCATTAAGAAGAATTTAAGTGGAGTGTCTCTTCTGCATTTTGTCCCACCCTGCCAACCTTGATTAGCCTCCTGCTGGTGCTACCATTTCCTTAATGCACAGTAAAGTGCATTTAACATTTCCGCACTGAGGCGACATACAGGATATATGCAGATGAGGCGGCGCAAAACGCATTTTGTCCATAGTTCAAATAATGTGTCCTAACTACTGCTTTTAGATGGGACAGCTACTGGATCACCACAACGTCATGCAGAACTGCAGCCTCCTGAAATGAATACAACTGGTAGCTACTACATTTTAGTGATGCCGTGTGGAAATGGCCTAAGTTTAGGGCTGGTAACATCTATACATTCTTCTTCCACTGACTTCCTCCTTCATCCACATCTATATCGAATCGAATCGAATCTTTATTATTACGGTCATAGACCAGCATCACACACATCTATATCCAATCCCTGTCTGATTTCATTGAAGTTAAGGGTGATGAATCCTTTTTTTTCCCCTTCATGATGCAAGATAGTTGTGTGTGTGTGTGTTTAAATATATGCACACAATAAGCACATTTTTTTAAAAAAAATATATACATTGCTGGAATGCATTCCTCCTCTCATCAATTAAAACGCACACTAGGAGTTTTTCTGCATATTATCAAAGTGTGTTCTTCTCTATTTTACTTTTGAAATGTTGTATTCCCCCCCCCCCCAAACAACTAAAAAGGCTGCATCTCTGCATATGAGCTGAGGTTTAGATCTTCAGAGGAAACCTTTCTCTTGGATTCATCACCTTCATAAGTGGGTTTCCTGCAGACACAAACTAAAGTGACTTTTCTTGAGGTGTGAAGCTCTCTTTCATAGGAAACTAAGCTGCCCCCCAACTCTGTCCTTCCAGCCATAGCAAAGACCTTATTTAGCCAGGCTTGTTTTCCCTCTCCATGGCCTCTAGAGCAGTGGTTCTCAACCTGTGGGTCCCCAGATGTTTCTAGACTTCAGCTCCCAGAAGCCCTGAGCATTGACCATAGTGGCTGGGGCTTCTGGGAGCTGAAGTCCACAAACATCTGCGGACCCACAAGTTGAGAACCACTGCTCTAGAGGGTGTGGAGAGATATTTTCACCATATATGAGGTGGGGGCATTTTAGGCTTAGTATAGGCTCTTTTTAAAACAGAATGTGAATCTTGCCAGGGCAAGGGGGACAAATATATGGTAAAACCGCCCCCACTTTCTAGAGATCATTTAGAAGCAAAATTTTGAATTTTCTGCAGGAGGGTGCAGCTTGGCAAGGTCTCCAGCAGAGCTAATGTGACTCCTCACTCTCCCTACAGTTGCCTGCCCCGATCTGTTTGGATTCTTGCCCTTGTCTAACTGACAAGGACAAAAGATGAAGCTGATGATACTAAATGCCTAATAAATATAGATATATGATCATGCCGTCAAATAAATACCCAAGGGCAGAGGCAGTGATATTGGCACAGAGGATACTTAAAATGAGCCAAATACTGGAAAATTGTTCTGTAATGAGAAATCCTGTGATTGCCAATAAGATAGAATAGATGGTCTAATAGGCCTCTTTTATCTCTGATGCCTGTAATGATAGTACACAAGCTGGATGCAGATGTCAAATGTAGCTTCTCTGTCTTACCACATGAATTTGGCCCACTGTAATTACTGTGCAAGTAATGGAGATGAAAAATCTTCCCTGGAATATGCACATTCAACTCCCTTGGAAAGTAAGGATGACTTCATTCATACACAAACATAAAGGCAAGCTCCTTCATGTATTATCCAGCTCCTCTCCTTCTTTCTGCTGTAACACCCCTACATGCTAATTATCTTCTTTTTCTGGCAGATACATCATGACATATTAACCAAAGTTGGCTGATGCAGCTGGCTCAATAGTTAAGCTAGCAAAAAATCAGATGAAGTAATTGGATTTTTTTTGTTTGTTTGTTTACTTGCTTCAGCCAAGGCACATATATTATTGGGTACCGAGTAGCTTTCTGGACATATTTTCTGATAGTTTCTCATGCCTATAGCTTGCTTGTGTAAATATGGTTCCATTTAGTAAAGGAAAGCATGTAAAGCTATCAATAAAACTCTATCTTCAATGCAGATGATGATGAGTGAGCTGGAAACAGGTGAACAGGAGGTCCAGAGGTACATCAGAGTTTATGAAAACCCCTGTCCACACCTGCTTCTGGAAAGCCGACATATTCCCTAAAGAGCCACTTCTCATTTTGAGAAGGGGAAAATAAAGAGTCTCTGATCCATTGTGAGAGCTAAAATCTTTCTCCAAAATAAGAAATGTGTGTGATAAAGTGCTTGTTTGCAGATATAACGGTTTCTTCAGCTCCTGGTCATTAAAGAGTTCATGCTGACTTGGCAACCAATTTGCAGCATACTTGTGCCTGTTCTGAAGTGGCTAGTTATCCTCAATTTGAGCTCAAAAAGACAATGTCAGGATCAGCCCATTCAAGGTGATCAGTTTCTGCCAAACACAGTCTGAGGTTTTTGAATATAAAGCCTTCCTTTGCCAAGTCAAAATGGGTGGAAACAAAGCTACACCCATTATTTGCTCCCAATGGGTGCAAACTAGGAAAAGAAGGAATATCCAAAAATAATTAAAAAAATGGTTAAAAATGTCAAGAAGGATGTCAACAAGCTGGAACATGTCCAGAGGAGGGCGACCAAAATGGTGAAGGGTCTGGAAGCCATGCCCTATGAGGAACGGCTTAGGGAGCTGGGTATGTTTAGTCTGCAGAAGAGAAGGTTAAGAGGGGACATGTTTAAATATTTGAAGGGATGTCATGTTGAAGAGGGAGTGGGCTTGTTTTCCACTGCTCCAAAGACTAGGACAAGGAGCAATGGATTCAAGCTGCAGGAAAGGAGATTCCACTTGAACCTCAGGAAGAACTTCCTGACAGTCATTGCTGTCCATTGCTGGAATATGCTGCCTCGGAGTGTGGTTGAGTCTCCTTCTTCGGAGGTTTCTAAGCAGAGGCTGGATGGCCATCTGTTGGGAATGCTTCGATGGGTGTTCCTGCATGGCAGGGGGTTGGACTCGATGGCCCCTGGGGTCTCTTCCAACTCTATGATTCTATGATTCTATGTTTCTACCCTGATGAAGAAAAAGAAACACCTCAGTCATACGTTTCTATAAGAGCTGAACAAACGTCTGCATTTAAATCCTTGTTTATATACCATTCTATCAAATGTAGTAAATGTTGTCAAATCTTTGATCCACTGGATCCACTGGATCACAGGCAGAGGAAAATTATCTTCCCAGTAATGAAGTTTAAGCAGTCAAAAGGTCACAAAAAAATCTACTTCCGTTGGCCGTTTATTAATTTCCTAGAACTACATAATTCAAAAAGGACACACATACCCCTGAATATCAAAACACTACTGTTGTTGTTGTTGTTGTTTTTAATAGAAAGAAAACCAAGTACTATCCATTTAAAGAAACATGCCAGAAATGAAGTTTCCAAAGTTGGCAATGGTAGATTACTTACTCTACGTGGATATGTTCAATATTTAATACAAAATAGCAATATGTCTGATGGTACGTAAGAAGATCTGGAAAGTCAAACTCTTTGATGGGAATTTGCATCCTTTCCATTGAAATTCTAGGAAGAAATGATCCCCTCCCCACCAGAAAAAACCCTCTTAAACAATCCATTTAGGTTTTTAATATATTTCCAAGGTATACATAGAGGAATTCCATGTATAACATAAATAATTCTAAGTATAACATTCATTTTAATCATATTTGCTGTACCACACAGACTGAGTTTTAAGCCCACCCATCTCTCTATAATTTATGCAATATCTTTTATCAGCTTACTTACTTGATTACTGAAATTAATCATCTGAGATTAGTCCCTAGGGGTACTTATACCCAAATACATAATAGAATTTGGGCAATATCAAAACTGCCATGCTTTTCATATGCTAGAGTCCATCTTGTCTCCCAGTGGCAGAAATTAGTTAGTTAGTTAATTAATTTATATCCCACCTCTCACATAATATGGGACCCAAAGTAGCTTGCACTATAAGTTAAAACAAAACAGCTAAAACAATAAATAGTACAACTGATCCAATTAGAACAATAATTTAAAACAAAAATACATTCAAGACATAGCAAAAGATGCAGCACATCCATTTGACACAGCCATTTAAAAGCTGAAGTCCTGTTTGAATAGAAAGGTATTTGCTCGCTGGCAAAGAGAGAGAGAGAGAGAGAGAGAGAACTCAGAGCAGATCAACTGAGCCTCCCTTATGGAACTCCCTCCCTTAAGAGAGAGTTCCATAAAGACCATTTCTGCACTACACTGTTATACTGCTATTATTCCACTTTCAACATCCTTTGAAATTCTGGGGTGTGTAGTTTACTAAAGCCAAAGAGCTTTCTGGCTGAGAATTCTAAATGCCCCTCCCTAAACTGCAAATCCCAGAATTCCATAGGATGTTGAAAGTGGAATAATAGCACTATAACAGTGTAGTGCGGAAATGGCCAAAGGCAGCCACCAAGAAAGCTCTCTTCCACATCCCCATCAGATGAACCTGGAAGGGTGGTGGGACCAAGAGAAAGCCTTTCCCCAAAGATTGTAAGACTCGAGTATGCTCATATGGGGACATATGAGCTTTCAAGTAGTCTTGACCTAGCCTTTATAGGGCTTCACATGGCATACTATGTCTCGCCTACTGATGCCCAGCAAAGATATTCTGAGTGCTGAGGAGCCTTTTGGGGTCACTCTCACAGTGACCAGCAATGGAGTCTCCAGTCATCTGTTGTGAGACGTTTGCCAGGCACTTTGATGGGAAAGTAGTGCCTGTTCCTCAGAAGGTAATACCACAGGTTTTGCAGAATCTGAGGCAGCAGCCTTTGCTCCTCCTGGTCAGGTGTCCTGGGATCAGATTTAATATGCTTTTATTCTATTTCAGTTATTTTCTTTTTCTCTGGAATTGCTTTAAAACTGTTTATATTGTTTTAACTGTATGCCACACTGAGATCTCATGAAAGAATGTGGGGTAGAAATCATTTAATAAAAATGATTTGCATAAATATCCAGCACTTTGAACTGTGCCCAGAAACAGATTGGTAAGCAGGGGAGCTGTTTCAACAAGAAAGTTGTATGCTCCCTATAACCAGCCCAGATCAACAGTCTAGCCACAGCATTTTGTACCTACTTGAAATTTCTGAACAATTTCCTAAGACAGCCAGAGTGTGCTACTGTTAAAGGCCATTTCTGCACTAGACTGTTATAGTGCTATTATTCCACTTTCAACATCCTATGGAATCCTGGGGTTTGGAGACTCTCAGACCCCTCCCTAAAGTGCAAACCCCAGAAACCTTTAGGATGTTGAAAGTGGAATAATAGCACTATAACAGTCTAGTGCGGAAATAGCCAGTCATCCAAACAGGATGTAATCAAGGAATATGGTACTGTGACCACCTCTAACATCTACTACCATGGTCAATGGTATTGAAAGCTACTGAAATGTCCAGCAGAACCAACAGGAACACAATTTCCCAGTCCAGTACCCAGTGTAGATTATCCACCAAGGTGACCAGAGTTGTGTCAGTCCCAAAGCTGGGTCTGAAGCCATATTGAAATGGATCTACATAACATGTTTCATCTAGGAATCCTTGGAGCTGAAAAGCCACCACATGCTCCAGAATTTTGGCCCCCAAAATGGGATACTGGCACTAAGCACAGGGGAGGAAAACCAGCATACAGCTAATGTGTAGCCAAAGACACTTTGCTGCCTGATGCAAAGCAGCAAATCCTGCCACCTCCCCTTTGCTATCCAAGGTGCATCAAACTCAAAATCAGGCAAATTATTTTGGCATGTGAAAAAGGAAAATGCCATAAACACTTGTCTGGCAGCAAATATGCAAGAATAACAAGAAATTAAACGTGCTACTTTTTCCAGACGCTGCACATTTCCTGCTTATACGCCTCACTCTGCTTAACAGTAGGGCCAGCCCTGCCCATTTAGGTTGTGAATATATCCATTACACATATGTCCCTGGTGTTGGTGTGCCTTGATAATTTCTTCTTGATAATGCATCAGCTTTTGCTGAGATCATGGCCCATGTTGTCTTACTGGATGAATAGACCTGTTACTAATGATTTGGCTAGGGGAATCCACTTTGACGCGCTTCAGATTAGAGGTGAGTGCCATTTTCAAGTTTTTTTCCAGCACTGTAATTCTGCATTTCCCCCTCCAACTCTTGATGCTTCCAATTTCTTTCTTTGCTTTAAGAAGAATCATAGCCCCTAGGCCAAGAACCCCTGCATCAAAGCATAATGAAAATCATGCTGCCACATTCATTATCCTTTATAGGAATTCAGCTTGCATTTCAATTTGAAAAAACACCTTTTTATTTGAAAATTAGATTGCACTCGCATTAGTACTGTTTCTCAGCATCTGTAGATTTGTAAATCACAGTGCTGCCTAGAAAAGAAACTGTGCTCCACTATGTATATCTTGCAGTACATCCTGATTCTTACCATACATTTTTTCTCTTTCCTCCTGTTTTATTGTCCAGTTTGGGCCATCACAATTTCCTAGTCTTTAAAACCACCAACAGCAAGTCTTTTACTTACAGTTTTATGTCCGTGAAATTTGCAGTGTGTCTTCTGCGATTTCATTCACAGGCTGAGTTGTCACATTCTTATGAAACGCCACAGAGAAAGACAAAACACCTTGAAAGCAAGTTGAACTTGCTTTTTGTTGTTCCTGTGGGTTGAAGAAAATATAAAGGCCTAGCTCAGGTGAAATTATATTGGCACAATAAATCCAAGCTACCTGTCCTGCTTTGTAGTAGGGACCTTTCCATGGTGCAGACAAGACCACCCTGCAATAGGCATTCCCTGTTTACTTCAGTGGACCTTTGGCCCATCACTTCTTTGGCACATCAAGTGAACCCAGCAGCAGCCGTAGCCCTCTGGCATTTTTCTTTCTCCAGCTTTTTGGGAGAGAAACTGTTTGTTTGTTTGTTAAAAGCATATCTGTATAACTTCCCAGCCCACAAAGGCTCCCAAGGCAAACAAATAAAAACCAATTAAAACAATACAAAGGTAAGAACGTTTTAAAAGCACATTAAAATACTCTTTAAAAACTCCTAAAAGCAGTCCAAAAACAATCCTAGATTCCAACTTTAAAACAGTGAAAACAGCAATTTCAAATATTGAATGCCATGCAGAAGAGAACATTTTTGGCTGCCTGCTGGAAGCTTAAAAGGGATGGGGCAGCCTCAATTCCTTGGGTAGGGAGTTCCACAGTCAAGGTGCTAATACAGAGGAAGCTCTGTCATGGTGTACCCACCAACCTAACTTCATAAAACAAGCTGCCAGCCCACACTAAATAAACCACAAGGAATCATAGAGTTGAAAAGGACCACAAGGACCCTCCCAAACCCCTGCCATGCAAGAGTACATAGCTAACGTACTGAGAAATGGCCATCAAACCTCTGGTTAAGACCTGAAACAAAGGACAGTCCACCTCCCAGTGCATTAGTCCATTCCACTGTCAAACAGTTCTTACCACCAGAAAGTTCTTTCTAATGTTTAGGTAGAAATGTATTATTATTTCTATTACTACTACTACTATTTATTATTATTACTGTTATTACTGTTATTTCATTTTGCAACTTGAATCCACTGATTTGTTTCCTAGCCTTTGGAGCAACAGAAAATAAGCTTGTTCCATCTTCAACTTGACATCACCTCAGATATTTAAAGACTGCTATTATGTAACCTCCGGAGCTCTCCCTTCCATTCTGGGCCTCTGGCCCTAGCACGCAAAAGGCAAGGGAATCAGAGGGGGGAGCCCTGGAAGGGAATAGGAGGGGAGTTATTTGTGGTTTTTCCACTTTTACAAGGGTTCCGCACCCAGATCCTTCACAAAAGTGGAGGGGTAACTATAGTAATTTGAGTGTTAGAGTAGGAAAACAGGAGACGGGGTTCAAATCTCCACTTGGCCATGGAAACCTACTAAGTGATCTTGGAAAGTCACACTCTCTTAGCCTCAGAAAAAGGCAAGGACAAACCCCCTCTGAACAAATTTTGCCAAGAAAACCCTGTGATAGGTTCACCTTAGGTGACCATAAGTCAGAAATGACTTGAAGGGACACAACAACAAATAAACTAACCACTCAGTCCTTTCTTCTTCAACATATCCAGCTCTCTAAGCCACTCCTTATAAGTGTTCAGACCTTTTACTTGTCACTTACGTATTCCAACCTGTTAATGTCCTTGAACTGATTGTGCCTCTATATCTTGCCACCTAGAAAAAGTTTCTTGATAACTGTTATGTAGGAACATAGGAAAATGCCTCATTCTGAACCAGAATCAGACTGTTTGTCTACCAAGCTCAACTGCTAACTTTGGCTGACCTCAATTGCTCTCTGGGATTTCACACAGGTTTCTTTTCTAGCCCGCCC
The DNA here is from genome assembly GCA_948472985.1 of Iguana delicatissima. NCBI lineage: Eukaryota > Metazoa > Chordata > Lepidosauria > Squamata > Iguanidae > Iguana > Iguana delicatissima. The sequence continues at coordinate 8,017 of CAOKZL010001214.1, read as the reverse complement.
TAAACATCTCTGCATTCCATGGTTGTCTCCCATCTAAGTAGTGACCATACCAAAGTCTGCTTAGCTTTTAAAATCAGATGACACCAAAATGTTCAGTGTAGTTACTGTTTCTTATACCTCTGATGCCAACTTTAGTGACTATCCATTTAAAGCATGTACTGTGCCTTAACTTGCTTCTGAAGCTACTATTTCTGTGGTTTAGAGCTGGTATGATGCAGCAGCTAATGACTCAATGGCCATGAAGCAAAGCAGTGCTGCCATCCTAGGCAATGGATACTGAAGATAGAGAGTCAGCAGTGATAAGCTAGAATCTCACTGCTTCAGGAAGACTAAGCCACCGCTCTGCCTCTCCTCTGTAAATGAAATGGGGGAAACTCCAGTTTTGCCTTCACTTCATGCCAAAAAATGTCTTAAGCCAGCTCTACCATTAGGTAAGCTACCAGAAGTTTTACCTCCTTTGCTGCAATATGGGGATAAAAAATAGCGGCTTGCCTATTCTCTGTTGAAAGAGAAGCAGTTCATACAGTCAGAAGTGCCCATGATCATCTTCTGCATCAGCATCAGCATCACCACCACCATGTTAAATATTCCCTACAAGGTTGCTTTCATTTGCTAGTGTAAAACCACAGAAGTCAAGGCTTCACATCCAGCCATTAACTTTTTGTTACGCATTGACTTTCTACTTATTGAATCCCAGTTCTTTTATGTGTATGTCCCCATATGGAGACTTGGTTATGCAGCACCTGCTTTTTGTTTGCAGTTTTTCCTGAAACAGCAATAAAGATGTGGTGTTTTTCAGAAGCTAATCTCAATCAAACAAGCAGAGGAAGATCCAAGGCCACTCAGCGTTGGCTCTCTTCCACTAAAAGCCACATGCGTAGATTGATTTGTTTTCTCCTTCAGTGCTTCCCGTTGTTAGTTGGACTGGAACCCCTTTGAAATTTGTGCTACCAGCACAGTTTCATTGATCATTTCAACAAATGTGTTCTGCTCTTTCTTGAGCATTAATTACACAAGATGCGGCATCTCTGCACAAGAGAAGGCTGGGTGATCATCGCAGATCAGCCACTAAGTTTTTTTTCCTCCCAATCATAGGTTACAGTTCAAATTCAGCATAAATATGTCACCTGATAATGAGTTTGAGGCAAACACAGAGCATGCTTTAGTAAACAGGATTAATAGAGAGGAGGTCAACACTGTTACCCTTGTGCAAGGAATTTAAAATACAAAGCTTAAAATGACAGGGATTTTTCTATTCTTTCAAACACCTTAATAAATAATATGTTGGACTGGTATGGAATTGTGCTTTTCAGTTTTATCAAACTAATCCAGTTGACCAAATCAGATCAAGCTGATCCGCTGATTGTGATACTATGACCATTTCTGCACCATCCTGTTGTGGTGCTATTATTCTACTTTCAACATCCTGTGGAATTCTGGAGTTTGTAGTTTAATGAGGCCAAAGGGCTTTCTGGCAGAGAATTCTAAATGCCCCTCCCTAAACTGCAAATCCCAGGATTCCACAGGATGTTGAACGTGGAATAATAGCACTCTAACAAAGTAGTGGTTTATGTAGGAAGTAAGATATGTATGACTTATGTCTCTAAGCATGTGACTACAATTCATTTGCCACTAATTAACTTGTCTTGGAAGCTGCAGCGTCAAGAGTGATTTCAGAATTTTTATCAAAAAATACAAGCAGAATTGTTGTCCTGAACAGCCAGTACATACAGTATGGAATGGTTCTGTTTTATGCAAATAAAAGGTTATGCAAGAGGTCTATTCACATTTTAAAAAGTGCAATATGGGATGAGAATCTTTAAGGGAAGATTGAGTGGTAACTTCCATGACTAGCAGAAATCTCGTTATTCCAGAAGTGCCCTCACTGTCTCTTTATTTTGTTCCAGGATTCACTCACACTATACTGCTTACATAAATTGGTCACTCCCAAAAGCTGTTTTTTGCCAGATTAGTAACAAGCAAAATTTCTCTTAGGATTGAATATAGTGAGTTTGAGGGAGAAGGAAGGACAACCGCTCATTATTGTAATCCTCATAAAATTTATAGAATTTACAGAATCTTTTTCTATCTCATATTTTTTGGGATCAGTTTCTGTTCCTTTGGAGAAGATGGGGACAAGATGCTTGAATCAGTCCATCCAAATACATGGAAGCTTAACCCTTGCTCACCTTGGGCAAAGGTGGATTGATTGGGAGGGTCCAGGAAGCAGAAAGCTTCTAGATACCCCAAAAGCACCAGAGTGCTAGGGAATACCAGGTGCTATAGGCTGTATGTAGGGGAAGACAATGGAAAACCTCCTTTGACTAAATCTTGCCAAGAAAACCCTCTGATAGGGCTGTCATTAGTCACTGTTGACTTGCAGGTTCCTAAGAAAAAGGAGGTAGAAAATGCTTCAGTCTATCAGGGGAGTTGCCTGCTGCCTTAAAGGAAGCTATATAGCACACCCTCTCTTGTAGAGGACCTCCTTGAACCCAGATATATGTGAGAGCTATGCTGCCACCTCTGTTGAGTGTTCATGTGTGCAGTGGATGGGCGACTTCTGATTTTTTGGAAAAAATAGATTGTCTGGACTCATTTCAGTCTGGTTTCAGACCAGGGTATTGTATGGAAACAGCCTTGACTACCCTGACCAGTAGCCTGGTGTGAGTAAAAGATCAGGCAGGGGTGTGCGCTGTTGATCATCCTGGATCTCTCAGTGATTTTCACTGCCATTGATCATGGTATCGTACTTTACTGGTTCCATCAGATAGGAATGGGAAATGCTTCTGATGGCATTTAGAGCACTAAATGGCTTAGAACTTGATAGTTGGGAAAACACCTCTCCCTACATACACCTGCCTGAGGGATGAGGTCTGCTGCTGGGACTGTCCTCCATGTTCTACTGGTGGTGGTGGGGAATAAGCTGTATGAAGATGTGGGAGAGGGACCTCTAGCAATAGAAGTTAGAAATAGCAATAACAGTTACATTTCTATACCACTTATCAGTGCAAAGCACTCCCTAAGTGGTTTAAAATGTGTTTAGCTAATTGTCCCCAACAAACTGAGTACTCATTTTACTGACCTACAGAAGGATGGAAGGCTGTCAACCTGGAGCCCTGCAGGATCAAACTCACAATGTTGTGGCTACAGTACCAGCATTTAACCGCTGCACCACCAGGGCCCAGCAGCTATGGGATGTCTTTCCCTAAGAAACCATATTCACATCAACATTGACTTCACTTTTGCACTAAGTTACAACACACTTTTTAAATTCAGACTCAAATGTCTGCTGCTGCTATCCAGTTTCTACATATATATGGCTTTAACTTTTACTGTATTTTTATTGTTGCAAAGCTTAATACTTTTAGACTATAATTTTTAAGGCCAGACTTTTGAGTTATTTTAAATTATCTTAAATTGTTTGAATTTGTTTTATATAGTACACTCTCAGATCCTTGCACACAAGGTTTTCAAATTAAACAATCTAAGATTGTCTAAGTAATTTGCACTGTGCACCTCAGATTTAGAAGAAAGCATAGGAAACAGGATGCTAGGTATATTTAGCTATTGTGTATGCTTTGCAAATTGTTTTTGAGAGTTTTAATTTATCACATGAATTAAAAATAAAATAGATATTAAAAAGTAGAAAACAGAGAGGAGGAAATGGAAAGAGACAGTATTTGACACTGAGATTGGGCTACCTGCAACCCAGGAAGTGCTTGGAGAAATTATCGTTAGACTACAGTCCAAAGACATGATAGCCATCATTAAATATTGGAAAGGCTGTCTTTGTGGATGAAGAAGCAAACTTTTTCTGCTGCTCCAAACAGAGGGAGTCAAATTAAAAGAAAAGGCATTCAAACTAAACATTAGGAAGAACTTCCTGATGGTGGGAGCAGTCTGACACTCTCCTTCATTGAAGGATTTCAAACAGAATTTGGACAGCCACCTGCCAAGGAATGTTGTTGCTATGGATTCCTGCACTGACAGAAGTAGACCCAGTGCAAGAATCCATAGCTAGCATGACCATGGCCATACTTGTTGAGAGATTAAATCACAGAATCATGGGGTCCTTCACAGTTCCCCAACACTTTATCAAAATGAACATCAATGGCTATACAGCAATCCCTTCAACCCAGGATACAGATACAGATTTTAACCATTGGTGTACAAATTTGCTTCTTCTGTGCATTGAGAAGTGACTGAGCAGTACATTCAGTACACCATAGGAGTCAAGGTATACTGGGAGTTTGCTATGAACTGCATAGCTAGTAAGGGGCTCTCCGTATATGAGCAGGGAGCAGAAGTAGGGCAAACCCAATTGCTTCATTACTTGTCTAAGGAAAAAAGAATGTAGTTTCACGTTTGCATTTCTGTATCCACTCTTGGTGCCTGACATTAAACAAATATGACAGATACTTTCCCCCGAAGGAAGCCTCAGGCACGGACTCTTGCTGAGGAAGGAATGCAAGACCTTGCTGGGAAAAGATGATTTGTGTGATTAGGTACAGCATAGTTCTATCTATGTATAGCTCTTTCCCCCAAAACAATCTCATAAACATTTTTCTTCGAAAGGGTTTCCATGGAGATAGTAAAGTTACAGTGAAAATTACCTCTATTCGTTTTCTTTAAAAGTAGGTCAGTTTAGAGGACAAAGAGAAGGAGTGAGGTTAAGAAGAGCTCATACGTGCTGCTTCAGCCTCCATTAAGGACTGCGCTTTACCATTTAAATAAAATTTGTTTCTCAAGATTGTCCTGCCAGAATACACCATTGCAACAGTTTCAGGTTCACGTAAACATGAGACACTCCAGTACAAGGATGGGTAACTTGTTCTGGCTGATGGTACAAACTGTAGCTTTGTGGCTGCTTCATTGTTGTTGATGGTGGTGCTAATATTTTCAATCAAATAATCTTTGACTTATGGCAACCCTATGAGAGGCCTCTAGGGATCATCAGCTGTCCAGCTCAGGTTTTGGAAACTCAAGGCTGTGGTTTCTTTGGTTTAATCAATCCAGTGCAGTTTTCCACTTCTCCTCCTGCCCTTCCCTTTATCAAGCATTGTTGTCTTTTCCAGAATATATTATACATAAAGCTGGATTAAACTCAGAGGAATTAGAGGTGAACATTGTATACCTCCCAACTGTCCCAATTTGGCAAGGACAGTTCCAATTAATACTGTCTTCACACTTTTTCAGCTGCTTTGAAGATGTCCCAGTTTCTCCCTCCTTTCTCCCTTTCTTCCCCCCTTGTTTCACTTCAGTTGCTGTAAACTGAGGCTCTTTCCGCACCGGGCTATTAAAACGGTACAGAGCGACCTCCAACAGAGGTCTTCTGCACCGTGGAGTGGACTGAGGCGGACTACTTTTTGTAGTTCCACACCTCAGTCCGGTTCTGAGCTACCGGAACGGGTTGCACAGCATGCTTTTTGAAAACCTCTTTTAAGAGGTTTTTAAAAAGCACGGAGCACGCGACTCCGTCCCTTTCCGCATGTGGGAAAAGAACCGTGCAAAAACGGGACTCACCAGATTTCTTCGGCGTCCAATTGAGTCCGTCGGGACGAGGAGCAGTGCGAGCTCATCGCTCTGCACTGCTCCGACGTCTAAAATGGCGGCTTCCGGTTGGTGGAGGGTCTCCGTCAACCGGAGAAACTCGCCAGCCTAAAGCCTGCCCCCAGCAGATCTGCAGGCATGCACTAGTGCACACCTGCAAATCTGCACTAGAGTGTGGCGACAGAGTGACACGGAGTGCGCACTCCGTGCTTCTTAAAAACCTCTTAAAAGAGGTTTTTAAAAAGCACGCTGCACGACCAGTTCTGGTTGCTCTGAACCGGACTGAGGTGCGGAACTACAAAAAGTAGTCTGCCCCAGTCCACTCCATGGTGCAGAAGACCTCTGTCGGAGGTCACTCTGCACTGTTTTAATAGCCCGGTGCGGAAAGGGCCTCCATGTCACTCTGTCGCCATGCTCCGGTGCAGATTTGCAGCCGTGCATTAGTGTATGCCTGCAGATCTGCCAGGGGCGGGCTTTAGGCTGGCGAGCTTCTCCGGTTGGTGGAGAGGCTCCACCAACCGGAAGCCGCCATTTTGGACGCCAGAGCAGTGCAGAGTGACGAGCTCGCACTGCTCCTCGTCCCAACAGACTCAGTCAGACGCCGAAGAAATCTGGTGAGTCCCGTTTTTGTGCGGTTCCTTTCCCACGTGCGGAAAGGGCCTGAGTTCAAAGTGCAAGAGTGGTTTTGTACTCAACTCAGCAGGGTGGAGAGGAGGGGCAGAATCTTGCCTTTCCCTCTAGGCTTATGCAAAAGCAAACTCCTGCAGCTTCTCCTAGCTTGTGTGTTCTTCCTCATTAACAACTTTTGCCATCTTGACCATACTGATGTTGCTTGACCACACATGTCCCAATTTTTATCTGTGAAATGGTGGAGGATACGTATCCATAGATGACTCCTTATTTCTCTTTATTTGAAAAAGCAAGCCATGATAGAGTACAGCACTTTTTTTTCTTCCCCTTCCTCTTCCTCTTTCTCTTCTTCTTCTTCTCCCCCCCCCTCCTCCTCCATCATCATCATCATCATCATCATCATCATCATCATCATCATCATCATCAAAATACCTTTAGTTCTTATGTCTTGTACAGAATTTTCTGGCTTAATTCTTGGACAGTTCTTATTAGAACTAGAGAGAAAAATTATTTAAATACTTAAGGTGGACATGCAGAGGCTAAAATGCCAAACCTTACTAATATACATACTAACAGATGGCCCATTTTACTGGGGCCCTCTAGAAGTTTCTCTTTGTGAGGAGAACATTTTCCTCTTTTTAGTGATTATTCCATCCCAGAGATACTATTAATATAACTACTGTCGATCCATGTTTAACATGAGTTCATTTTATGCAGTCTGATTATACACACAGAGCCCCCCAACCTTAGGATCTCATGCTGCTCCCAGTATCTGCTGCTGGCTCCCAGCACTGCTTGTTCTGTTCATGGTCTCTGGTGCTACTAGCCTCCCTGTCCATGTTGTCAACACTACTTGCTGTATCTGCTGCTGGCTACTCATGCTGTTGACACCGCTTATGGTATCTGGTGCTGTTGACTGGTGCTACCTTTGTGCTGCTCATGCTACCTCATGTTAGCTATAGCTGAGGATGTGGTTGTGCTGGTGAAGTGATCTTGCTGTTGATTAATGCCCCCAAAGTGCAAGAGTAGTGATCCTGGCAATCCAGATAAGCCAAAGAAAATCTGAAAACTGTTTTCTTTAAGTGAAAAGGTGAAAATTCCGGAGTTGGTATTGACATTGAACCATCCACTACATCCCAGTGGACCAGGACCACAATTCTTCTGATGATGATACCTGTACATCTGAAGGTTAATACTGATGATTTCTAGGGGGCCATGATGTCTTCCTCATTCATTCTGGATAAGAAAAAAAGGGAGCTCCACATTATACATGAAGATTGTATAATAAGAAGAATCCCAGAACAGATCCCTTGCATTATACTCAAGTCTACTGTACATGTGCAAACAGAGACCACAAAGAAACTGAAGAACAGGCCCCTAGAATCTAAGGTCTTAAGGTTCCCATATCTCAATGTCTGAGGCCCTTTCCACACGGGGGGAACACGGGGTAACATGGGGTAGGACGACCTCACCCGGAGGTCGTCTACACCGTGGGGTGCACTAAGGCAGTTAGAAATGTGCAGTTTCCCCACCTCAAACCGCCCTCACGCAGCCACAGGGGTGGCGCCGCATGTTTTGTAAAGATCACATTTCATGTGGTCTTTATGAAACATGCGCGCGCTAGCCCGTTGCAGCGCCCCGTGGGGAATTGCAGGGGCGCACAAACACGTCCCTGCAAAGCTGCCTGGGGGCAGGCTTCTGGCTGGCGCACTTCTCCGACTGGCGGAGAGCCGCCAGAAGCTGGCAGCCGCCATTTTGGGCACCGCCGGGCGCCACCAGATGCCACCAGACGCCGACGCCGTGTAGAGCGGCGAACACGCGCTGCTCCCTGTGGCGA